>JARUPZ010000013.1:5618310-6218310 GCA_031213475.1 Nereocystis luetkeana | reverse complement strand
AAAAAAACTGCTTTATCACCATCTACAGAGTAGTAGTATTAATAGTAGTAGTAGTAGTAGTAGTAGTAGTTGTTGTAGTAGTTGTAGTAGTAGTAGCAGTAGTAGTAGTAGTAGTAGTGGTAGTAGTAGTAGTAGTAGTAGTAGTAGTAGTAGTAGTAGTAGTAGTAGTAGTAGTAGTAGTAGTAGTACTGAGTTACTACTCTGTATCTTTTGTAGCCTGTGGGGTGTTTAGTAGTAGTAGTAGTAGTAGTAGTAGTAGTAGTAGTAGTAGTAGTAGTAGTAGTAGTAGTAGTAGTAGTAGTAGTACTGAGTTACTACTCTGTATCTTTTGCAGCCTGTGGGGTGTTTAGTAGTAGTAGTAGTAGTAGTAGTAGTAGTAGTAGTAGTAGTAGTAGTAGTAGTAGTAGTAGTAGTAGTAGTAGTAGTAGTAGTAGTAGTAGTAGTAGTATTAATAGTAGTAGTTAGTAGTAGTATTAATAGTAGTAGTAGTAGTAGTAGTAGTAGTAGTAGTAGTAGTAGTAGTAGTAGTAGTAGTAGTAGTAGTAGTAGTAGTAGTAGTAGTAGTAGTAGTAGTAGTAGTAGTAGTAGTAGTAGTAGTAGTAGTAGTAGTAGTAGTAGTAGTAGTAGTAGTAGTAGTAGTAGTAGTAGTAGTAGTAGTAGTAGTAGTAGTAGTAGTAGTAGTGGTAGTAGTAGTAGTAGTAGTAGTAGTAGTAGTAGTAGTAGTAGTAGTAGTAGTAGTAGTAGTAGTAGTAGTAGTAGTAGTAGTAGTAGTAGTAGTAGTAGTAGTAGTGGTAGTAGTAGTAGTGGTAGTAGTAGTAATAGTAGTAGTAGTTGTAGTTGTAGTAGTAGTAGTAGTAGTAGTAGTAGTAGTAGTAGTAGTAGTAGTAGTAGTAGTAGTAGTAGTAGTAGTAGTAGTAGTAGTAGTAGTAGTAGTAGTATTAATATTATAGTAGTAGTAGTAGTAGTAGTAGTAGTAGTAGTAGTAGTAGTAGTGGTGGTGGTAGTAGTAGTAGTAGTAGTAGTAGTAGTAGTAGTAGTAGTAGTAGTAGTAGTAGTAGTAGTAGTAGTAGTAGTAGTAGTAGTAGTAGTAGTAGTAGTAGTAGTAGTAGTAGTAGTAGTGGTGGTAGTAGTAGTAGTAGTAGTAGTAGTAGTAGTAGTAGTAGTAGTAGTAGTAGTAGTAGTAGTAGTAGTAGTAGTAGTAGTAGTAGTAGTAGTAGTAGTAGTAGTAGTAGTAGTAGTAGTAGTAGTAGTAGTAGTAGTAGTAGTAGTAGTATTAATAGTAGTAGTAGTAGTAGTAGTAGTAGTAGTAGTAGTAGTAGTAGTAGTAGTAGTACCAGGTATAGTATACGTAGTAGTACTGAATTACTACTCTGTATCTTTTGTAGCCTGTGGGGTGTTTGTCATCCCACGAAAAAAGTCATACATACCCAACAGCAGAGAAATCACCGCGATCTACAGCAGCAAGCAACAGCAACGGTGTATAAACTCTTGTTTAATGTATAGGAACCGTTTTTTTTCATGTTTCTTTATGGGTGGCGACTTGGGCAACGCAACTGATAATGATCGTCTCCTTGTCAGGACTATCAGGACTAGCAGGTACCAGGTACTGTTATCAGTTAATATACAACAAAAATTTCACCTTCATCGGGAACGACAATATTTTTAGGTGTCACACGGATTTTATGCCCAAAAGTTGGCAAAAAGCTGATACTTTTGAGGTTTCTGGTACATATATCTCGGCGAGATCGAGCCGGATTCTAAAAATAAATGGGCCTGCATGTACGCATACGTGTACACCATTGGGCCAGGGTCGGCTGTGCTTCCAATTTCGAAGCTTTAGTTTGTACATACATACAGTTGTGATTCACGAGATACGACCTTCGGACCCTTTCTCGGTTTTATGGCTGCCAGCTTGTAGCTTTACAACGTCATATATATATCTTGCTGCAAGGCTAGCACCACACCCAGGCCGAAAACGCATGGTCCACAACCCACAACCCAGCCGCCGGATCGGTGAACTTGTCGTGCAGCAAACCGCCGCAAGCCGCAAACAGCACACAGCACACAGCAGTAATCGTACAAACAAACAATAAAAACAGCAAACAGAAAGATACCGTACGCCGTAGATGCGGCGCAATCAAACGCGCCGTTTGGAATGAAACCGTCAAGAGTTGGTTCCTAAAACCCGCTATCCCGCCGCTATTCCGTTGCCTTGTCTCGCTTTTCTGGTCGATTTCCAACTTTCCGAAGCTCTGGGCGCTGCTAACTGCCAACTGATACGTAACACTTGCTGAGACACCAAACCTCGTTCGTTCGTTCAAACGTAGCCGTGGTATGGCCTGGTTGATGCAGGCTTTCGGCCGTATGAGGAAGAAATCGCATAGACCATGCTCCGTCTGGTGGGGTGCTACTCGCACGGCATCCAAGGCCGTTCGTCGACGGGGTTTGGCCGCCTCCCGGTGTATTCCTCTCGGCCTCGCGCTGTTAGCGTTGCCAAGCGTGCGTTCGATGTGCTCCAATCGATGCAACAGGCGGGGAGACTGCAACCCTTTTGGGCGGTGAGATCTCTGGCTGACTGCTATGATGTACTCACTGCTGTACAGTAAGTAGCCCGACTGCAAAAGCGAATCGACGACGGTAGTTGTACTTGCCCCGTCCTGGAGATCGACCCTCTGTACGACATTTTGAACAAAACAGTACGTCAGCTGTGAGTTCGATGAAATACAACTTTACAAGCTGCGTGATACATTCGTCGGCCGCGTGTTTGGTTATGAAAGTGCGCTCGCAAATTTGTCGATCACCCATGTTGCGCTTGGTCTGTTTCTCCGTGTTTTCGTCGTCTATTTGCAAAGGTGTGATTGCTGGGCCGGCTGGGGTGGAGGGGATTGCTCGGAGCGCACCTGCGCGACCGGGGTTGCGTGGAGTGACGAAGCCACCAGCACGGACACTGCTCACGGCCTTGTGGTGTGCTCAAACCGTGGCGAATGTAATCACGAGACGGGGCGTTGCTCCTGCATGGGCGGGTTCTCCGGTGCAGCGTGTGAAAGAAGCAACTGCCCACGGGGTTGTTCAGGACATGGCCACTGTCGCAGTATGTCTGATTACGCCAAGGACAACCGCGGTGACGAGTCCATCCAGTACCTCTACGATGATGTGAGGCTTCGTGGACCATGATACATAAAAACACGTTTAATTCGTGTGCTCCCGAGAACTTCAAATAAATGTTACGTACCTGGTACACAAATAGGACAGATCAGATCACTTTACAGATCACACAGATAATTTTTACCAATCTTTATCATCTGTGCAAGTTTCCACGGGGCTGGTCTACAGGATCTGAACGATCTGTTAATATTTTTGCAGTATGATCTGAAGGGTGTGGTCGTGGAATCGCATTGTACTCTGATATGGTACGATCTGTGTGATATGTAAATGTTTTCACGAGATGATCTGTAGGATACCTGATGCCTGGTATGCATGATCTATACATATGCGCCAACCCACTGATCTGTACGATCTGGGTCAAACAGATCATGATCTGTCCGACGTTTTGAACAATAATACCTGTGACAAGAGGGGTGACGGATCAAACTCGACATTTGATACCCTGTTTTCGTGGTTTGCTGTCTGGCAGGTATGGGACAGTGACAAGCTCCACACGTGTGTATGCGACACCGGATATCACGGCTTTGACTGTGCTTTGCGCAAGTGCCCGACCGGGGATGACCCACTTACGACCGGTCAGGTCAACGAAATTCAGCTTGTTGTGTGTGAGGTGAGAGCAGCGAGACGATTTCCGTTCGTTGTTGTTTTTCCACCCGTTCTCGGGCGATTTGCCGTGGTAATACCGTCCTGATGACCCTGCCACTACCCAGGGGAATTATCGCGCTACTACCTGCACCATGCACGAGGAAAGTATCACGCAGCTTACAAAGCTGACTATCGATCAACCAACTCGGTGATAGTAATATTCTTATATGTGGTGGCGGATACGAAAGTAATATACGGCACTCCGAGGGCACCTCCAGGTAGGTATATAAACAAGGCATGATCATACACTGCTGTACAGAGCTGGTCCCCGGGCCGAAATATCCAACCTGCACGAGTCCCGATGTTGACTCTATTGCGTAGTCGTATTAGTATCAGGTAATATAGTTATGACGCGCTATTATGCCGACATATGTACTCCCGCCGCTGGTGCTGAGACTATTTTTTAACCCATGACATGCGCGTTCCAGCAAAGATAGCTCGCAAGAGAGATACCCTTTGAAGCACCGTCAGCACGTGGCCACAGTATGCAATAATGACAGCAAGTTCCCACGCAAGCGTACCTCGACTTCACGAGCAGCTGTCTCCTTTCCTTTGATACGTTATATGCAGGCTTCAACTCCCCTGAAATCGTGTCCATAATCTTCTCACGACTGTGTCTTAGACTGTTGAGGCAACCATTATTATCACCTCGACAACTTGAAGAAAAACTGCAGCACATGCTCGACCGGCGTACTTTAATACTCACCGATTTTGAAAATACATGGCTTATACCAGGTACAAGCTTAGACTCACGGCCAACGAGTTCGTACTGACACCTACAGGAGCTCAGTCCAAGTGAACCTGTTGACCTCCATTTTTTCCGTCTATTTATCGCGGAAGGCCACTGCAGGTTCGTTCGTTCTGTACTTTGAAGGCTACGCTACGGCGTCTTTGTCGCACGATGCAAGCGAGGCGGACGTTGAGGACGCGCTGTCAATTGTTCCAGTTATTCAGGGAGTGGATGTAGAATTTTCCATAGCTACAAGCGGGGCCTGCAACTCTACAGCCATCAACGTGATTCAGGTGAGTACACATACTAATAGCCGCCACCCCCAGATGAATGCTCTTTAGTCCTGCGACCCGTCGGTAAATGCACTTTACTATTAGTATATATGCCATCTGACAATGTTTAGCGTTTGTTTCAGTCCCGTAAAGTAGCGCTATAGGCTATCGGCGCAATTGCGTCTAGTGTCCACGCGCGCCAAATCGCGACGGGTGAAACTCAGGCTAAATTTTGGCCGCGGCAGAAATTTAATTCTTCGCGGACTTGTGATAATATGACAGGTTGTGATTTTACAAAGGCTTGCATTGTCCAATGACACCCAACTGGTAGGTGGAGTTCTTGGGAAACTTTGGCCCCCTTCGGCCTATGTGGTCGCACAACGCTCTGACCGCGGGCTCTGTGACGACGCTCACCATCACTGCGGACGGGAGCTCCGTTTACGACTCAGACGCCGTCGGGTGAGCGCACGGAACGTTGGACCACCATACTTATCACCGAACCCTTGTGTGGGTGCTGAGGATACTTTATAATAGAACGGGCGTGATGTGTACGAAAGAGACCTGCTGAAGGAACCAGGTTCTTGCGCAGGAGCATTGCAAAATCAATGAACTGCAGCTACCCCGTGCTTGCGCTGGATGCATTCGCCTGGGCTGAATCTGCCCGTGTGAGCATCGATTCCCCTCCAAATTTCCGTTGATCGACGAAAACCAAACGTTCAGATACGACTCGGTGAAAGGGACCAAAGAAAACGAAGAATGCTCTAACCGGGGGATATGCGACACCCAGGAAGGCATCTGCGAGTGCTTCGTCTCCAACGACGACATCTTTGCAAGCAGCGACGGGTAAGCCACTAGAGAGATCGAAGCTTGAAAGACAGCCAATGGAGTCCAGGCTCGCTCCCGCTTTTTTTGGTATTTTCTCCGTTCCACAGGTGGTCTTCGGTGACATCTGTTTCGCGCTTAGGTCTTGTGGTGCCCACAGTATACGCAGCGTCCCAAATTGGTCAGATCCGGCCACAGCGTTAGCATGGCCCACGATAGCCGTGTACTCGTACCTACCTATAGCTTCACATCGCGCCTGAGGAGGTTAGCAGTACAACGCAATATAGGCAACGCGACAGGAGCGAAAAACAAGAACTCAGCAGGGGGGGCGTCGTGGCATTAGAAGGGGCAACAACCAAGCCGTGGACGAACATCCGCGAGCGTAACGCCCATTGCAGGGAGACCATAGTAAATAGGACCAAATATTGTTAGTAAAAGTAGCGAAATATATAGTTTTTTGTGTGTGCCGTAGGTCCTATTTAATATGGTCCCCCGTCTCCTCGAGGACTGGGGGTGTTTTCCCAGCTGTAGCTGTGGTCCCCCCGTTTACCCTCGTACGCGCGCAATTGAATGACACATGATGAAGGTACAACGGCCCGGGAACACGTGGAGACTGTGGCTTCCAGGTGACGACTACCGCCGGGTGCCCGGGAGAGGTGGCATGTAGCGGACACGGAACCTGCGACGAGAGCGACTTCACATGCAGCTGCAACCACGGGTGGACGGGCGGTGACTGCTCTTTGAGGACCTGTCCTTATGGCTGGAGCTGGTTCAGCTACCCAAGGTAACTTCAACCCCCGACCGTCGATCGATCCCTGCGGCACATGTCGCAGTCTAAATTCAAAGTTAGTCGCCGGCATGTTGTGTGGTATCAAAATGTACATTGACGAAGGCGCGTTAGTATATCCCAGTTGTCGGCGAACGCTCTTTTCACTCGACAAGGAGATGCCGATCAGGGGGTAAATATCTTCCAGACAAAGTGTTAGCATAGTTGGCTGCTGCTGCAGCATTTTCCCGGTAGAGTATTGCAACAACAGTTCCACGGGAATTCCCTTAACAACGTGTTTGAAGCCCAGCAGTCGGTGTCCACATCCCCTGTTTCGGCTGGTTTCAGTGCGGAAGGGAAGGCACACGACGAGCGCACCGAATGCTCGGACGGCGGTCTCTGCAACAGCGAGACGGGGGTGTGCGAGTGCGGGGGGCTGTTTCATGGCGCTGCCTGCGAGTACATGATATGCCCCGGGGGTACAGCCGATGCGTGCCACAGCCATGGAAGGTAAAAGTTACATAAACCCACGCGCGATGTGTGCGATGGAGTTGTGTTTTTTTATTTGTAGATGTAAATGTGTATGTGTGTTTTCCTGCTCAATTTTGTGTGACAAACGAGGGCGTCATTTTGTGGAGCACAAGCGCAACCTGTGGCCAGGCGTACTGGACACCTTCAGCGGACGAGTTAGCAATGCTTCCTCGGGGTATGTATACGCAGCTCCGTCCTTCCAAACAAACAATGAGATAGGTGCCAGCGAGCTACTACCCTCACAGCAGTCGCCCTGGTTACCCGTGACACGTCCGGCGATAGGTGTATGGCTATGGCCGAGCTGGCTCTCGTAGCAGAAGACAACGGCGACGCCACTGACTACACATACGGCGAAGACCCCAATGAAGCCTCCACTTGGGATGCGCACCGAATATTCGGGTGAGGCACGGACATAGGCCCCGTGACCCTTACAGCCCCAAAGCTTGCGACCGAGTCGCTGGCGCTGTACATGAATTCGCCAAGGGCTTTTCCACGCGTCCATTCGCACGCGATATGTTGAAGGATCAGCAGCTGTTGAAAAAACGACGCTACAGGCCAATGAGTCAGAACGTGACCACGGTCTGTCACAGCAAAGCGGCTCATGTGCTACCGCTAGAAGTTTCCCCTCGCGACCCTCGCTAAAGCTAGCGCCTCTGTCATGCAACCCTGATTTACGATATGTTATCGGTTGTCTCTGTTCCGCCTGCCCCCGCTTTAAGGTGTCGATGTGATGACGGCTATTCAGGGTACGACTGTTCTGAGAGAGTGTGCCCTGCCGGAGACGATCCCGGAAGCTGGGGGCAGAATTCGGAAGTGCAGGTCATCACGTGAGCATCTATTGACAGCAAGACTCGAGGAATCAACAGAAACGATTGCACCTTCGTGAAACACGAGCAGTTGAAAATCAGTGACTTGCAGTTGAACAACCGCATTGCCAGACGGCGTTATCGCGCGAAGGCGGTGAGGGGGTCGAATTTTTCCGCGCTGTGGTGCCGAGCCCAGTTTATCCACGCAATCCGTGCCGGCTGCCTGCTGAACGCGCCGCGCAGGTGCCAAGCGACGAACGGAACGTTCACGCTTACTTTTCGGCAGGAGGAGACCGATCCCGTCTCAGCAAACGCTACAAGGTACGAAGCGCTGGCTACTTTTCTTCGCGTTTTGACAGGGGCATCAGTAGGGGCTCCAACGGAAAGCACGCGACTTATGATCCTCTATCAGTGGAGGATGAATGCTACGGTGCAAACTATTCATAGTTTTTCTGAGACAAGTGGCTTCACGTCAGGACCACCATAAGACCTCCATACGTTACGCCAGTTTTCTTTTTAGAGAAAAAATGTACGTTAACCCGACGAACGATCCCATGGGTCATTTAATGGAGCGAACTGTGGGATTTCAACGATGTTGGACAAACAATCAATGCTCCACTGTATACACGTATCTCTCGACAATGTAGAAGCACGCGACGTGCAAGTGCCTCCCCTTTCCTGCGCCACCTTCTCTTCGAATCAGTGCTGACCTCCAGGAGGCGTTGGGAGCGCTGGCCACCGTTGACGTTATCTCAGTTTCGTTTGGCTTGGATACCGCCGTATGCCAAGACGACGCTTCTGGATCTGCTTCCGTGACATTCGTTACTCAGCACGGGGACGTGCCGCTCCTGGGGGTGGATACATCGAATCTAGTCGATGACGCCAACGGCGGGGTACGTGTTTTCGGTTTGTTCTTTCTTTCGCGATTTCGGCTGGGTACTGGCTGGTGGTCCTGTGAGTGTTTTACGTTGCGCAAGAGCAACGAAACTCAATAGCCAATCGCTTTGTACCGAGATTACTCCGCGAACATTGGACCGCCGGGTGCTTCTGCGTATAGACACGACACGCGTATGGGTGTGTGGCTGAACCGTATTCGCGATAAAATTAAAGGCAGCATGTACCGGGGGGGAGAAGGGTTGGCTGTTGACTGACACCTCTGACACGCCTTGTCCGGAAAGGTCTCCGAGCGTCGAATACTCATCTGAGTTTAGATGGGGACGTGCAGTTGGCGCTTACAAATAGGTGGCCAATTGTACTGAGTCAAAGTTTTTTTCCGTCGGTCGTGTTCTTGGCTTGTTTGGAAACTGACCAGGCTCCTGGCAGCGGCAACGTGACTGTCGTCGAGGATGTCCAAGGAACTACGGAAGACGAAACCTGTTCGAATCGCGGGGTGAGGTGACGTGCTTAAGCGATGTTAAACAATGAACAAGCTGTTTCCTCCGCAGTCAGTCGTATACAGCCAAATAAAATGAGTATTACTCAATCTACTGTTTCCTAAGAAAACGCGATTCATTAATTATTTCACCCCCCTCCCTGTATGGATTATTCAGTGTATCTTGCAGTCGTGAATTACACCCGCCCTTGGCATATCCGGCGGGTTGTTGCCGTTCGTCCAGTAGTAGCATCGGCTCCAACATGGATGCAGAAGTTACCGGGTCTAGCCATAAACAACTGTCCTGACGCAAAACTTCATGTCACTCATCCCGCGAAAGGTTCTCTATTTTATCGAGGTTTTCCTCCGTGTCGACGGAGACAACTAATGCATGCGCGTCATGCACAGATAAGGAGGATATCATGTCGATTCAAGGCGCACATGCGTGCCATCGGCCTCGCGCTTCTTTCAAACCCATGCACGCCGTATCGCGACACGCACGCATAGATGGCGCGCCACCCTTCATGATATTTCATGTTTGCATACCCCGCCGCTCGCTCTTGTGACGGCAGTTGTGCGATGCGAGAACGGGAGAGTGCTCTTGTTTTCCGGGATGGGCGAGCAGCAACGGGGCCGGAGGGATTGGGGACAGATCGGACTGCGGCTATCGAGTGCCAATGACCACGCAGTAAGTGGCGGGAATAATCCATCATCCATCATCGAACAGAAAATAAAATGCGCACACATACACACCCGGCATACCCGCGCAGCCTGATGATTTTGCGATACTTCTATACGGTTGTCGCGTACAAACGAGGCAGGGCTTCGTTCCTGCTGACGTTTGAATATTGGTGGCCTCTGCTTCCGATAGGTATAGCACAGGGAGGGGGGGGTGTACTCGTTAGGAGATATGTACTCGATCTCATGTATGACCGTAGTCGTATAACCATAGATCCTCGCATCCCTTCCATGCCGGGACGGAGCATGTCGGGTTTTCACCGACCAGGCAGACATTGCTTGCACCAAGCGCGAAGCGCCGTGAGGTGTCCGGCGAGTCGCATGAAGGGTGGGCTGCATCCTACTAAGTACCGCTTGAAAGGCGGACTTGCATGTGGATGACAGGATCAATGAGTTAGTTTAATTTCCGGTGTAGCCACTACTAGAGACAGCAATGAGAGCACTATGTAACTGCCTCTTGGGTGTCTTACCTTGAACACTACGCGATACGACAAACTGCCTCTTGGGTGTCTTACCTTGAACACTACGCGATACGATCAATTCCCTTGTGCGGAGTAAAAGTTATTTACCTCGCACAGATGATCTAACTCGACGACCAGCTGTGGGCGACCGCCAACAAAAAAAAACAGTACCCTGGTTGTCTAGCTCACATAGTGAGCGGCATGTTTTACAGTGTCGTTGCCAACCGACGCCAACCCAACCTGTATATAATACGGGGGGGGGGAATGTCCTGTTTTCAGTCGGTTAATCCAGAACGCTCCTCCCACCGGAACACACTCCTACTGTTTCAATGGTCAACCTGCCGGACCCATCGGGTACCAATAAAGTATGTGCTCAGAGCGAAGAGTACCTATCGGCCTGAGAAACGCCCTGCCAACCCTGACAAACTCGGAAAAGTCACGAACCTACCGTACATACTATACGAAGTTCTTCTTTTGGCTATTATGGAAGTTGCATCACACACGCGACCATGAATCACTATTACGGGGGACCATAGTAAATAGAACCAAATATTGTTAGTAAACATAGGTAAATATATAGTTTTTTGTGTGTACCGTAGGTCCTATTTACTATGGTCCCCCGTAATAGGCCTCTTGCGGGATTGAGACTACTAAAGATGTACCCCCTACCTCTTGGGAGCTCGCATCAACTTTGACTGACGGTTGGCTGACGAATTCATACTACAGCAGAGGTATATACTGTATACCGATGAAGACATTTCGTACCCGCAGTTTGGTGATAGGTCACATTTTCAAATATTTCCGAAACGTGACGTCATGATCCCGGATGTCGGCTCATGTCGACCAAGGATTTGTCGCCTGTAAAAATCCAACTTAAAAAATGACCGATCAGAAACCTGCGGGCACCACCAACCTAGAAAATTGACCAATCAGAAACCTGCGGGCACGTGCTCGCAGGTTTCTGATTGGTCAATTTTCCAATTTTTCTCCGAAACGTGATGCCATGATCCCGGACGGCGACTCATGTCGACCAAGGATTTCCCATCAACAAAACAAATCCAACCTGCAAATTGATCAACCAGAAAACTGCGGGCACAACTGCACATGTGCCAGCAGTTTTCTGATTGGCCGAATTTTCAATTATTCCCGAAACGTTACGTCATGATCCCGGATGTCGACTCATGTCTATCAAGGATTTTCCACTGATAAAACAAACCCAACCTAAAAATTTGACCAATCGGAAAACTGCGGGCACGAAATTTCTTCCTTAAGACAATCGTTCCCGCAGTTTTGTGTTTGGTCAAATTTTCAATTATTTCCGAAACGTGACGTCATGATCCCGGATGTCGACTTATCTATGTCGATCCAAGATGTTTCACCAATAAAAAAATCCTACTAAATTTTGACCAATCAGAAACCTGCGGGCATGTGCCAGCAGGGCATGTGCCGGCAGCTTTCTGATTGGCCCAATTTTCAATTATTCCCGAAGCTTGACGTCATGATCCCGGATGTCGACTCGTTGCAACCAAGGATTTTCCACCGATAAAAAAAATCAACCTATTAATAAAAAATTGACCAATCAGAAAACTGCGGGCACGGAATGTCTTCCTCTCTACTATTAATACTAACTGTAGCACCTGTCAAGTAACACGGGTACGACGAAAGAGCACAGGCCTTGAGTGACGCGACGAAATCCTGTTCGCCGGACTCCGGCATTGTTGGCATGCATCCAAGATCATTGAGAAAATAAACAGCGTTATTCTGTCTAAAGTAACCCCCATCGCCTCTGCGTGCCGTCGCAATCCATACCACACGAAGCTTGAGAGGATCGGCGTGGGGAGAAGGAAACGCCGGGGCCGCCGCGCACGGGATGGGAAGAGCTGAACGAGAGACCGGCGCCAATTACCGGTCAGTTGGCACGCCTCTCTACTGTACGGCTGCGCGATTCACACAGGTTGCGAACGTTGTTGGGTGCATATACATATATATAGCACTACACTCCCCACTAGTCACTAGCATAAATAATCACCAACAAATGATCCCGTCCGCGGTGTTCTTCCCCCGTCCCGAAGTTCGCGTTACTGACCCAAAGTTCGCGTCACCCACTCCGAGACACGATTATCGAAACGTCGAAGACATCTGCAGCGTAGCACTGCAGTACATTTTTCTGCAGGATTTTTCCCCACCGATGCACACGAGCCGTTTAACGGTTCCGTTCCCGTTCAGAGGCTCGCCAGCGTAAAACACGTACATACACGACCGAGGTATACCCTGTACCACTCAGCTTGCAAAGCCGAGTATCGATTTCAAGGAAATGTTGGTACTCAATCGGTCGAACTCACAGCTGACGTATTTGTAGTAGTTTTACGAAAGCACAAGCGGTCGCTCCAGGAAAAGTGTGATGAGGTAAGGAGCCACGCCTTCGATCTGCAATGCCTTCACCATTCACCAAAAATTCCAATTGACGGCACGTTTGTCCCTTGCCTCGACTTTTCGTCCAATACGATGCAATGGTTGACAGTTTTCCCCTTGGCGGTTTAAGGGCAGCCGCCAAGGAACTCCCCACACCAAAGCTATCATATTTTAAAGCTGCACAAAGAGGCCTTGACGGGCCAATCGACATATTTGCTGTTCACCGCCACTCACGACGCCCCCCCCTGCTGTCTGCTCCTCCCGACACCACGTGAACCTCAGCGATATGTCGCAGATTGCCGCGGAATCTGAACTGCAGTCTCTGGCACGTCGGCAGGGATTGGTTGCCACCGCGCAGCAGCACCAGTGAAGCAAGCGACGGCGACCGGGTGGCGGCAAATAGCTGCGCCGACCGTTGTTACACTGTATAGTCTGATAATGAAAGAAGTTTAAGCTGAGCATCAGCCGCTGACCTGAAGTGAAGTACAGTGACTGAAAGTTTGTCAACCGATCGCCCGCAATCGAAACACCACAAGGTTCACACATAGCGTAGAATGTGCGAGCGGTTTGCGCAGCTGCCTCGATAATTGCGATCTAGTAGCATCTCGACCTCGCCGCTAGTCGGCTTGAGTGTCGGCGCGAGCTTACCATGATATCGAAAAAAAAAAGTGCGCAGTCTCAACCGCCCCGCGCACAGTCTATATAACATACTCTGTTCCGTTGGGTGTATGTATGATGTGGACAGAAAGGCTAACAGGGGAGGGGGGCGATGCTCCAAATTGAGCTGGGCTTGGTCTGGGTTTGTACGACAGGCAGGCAGGCGTATTCCGCCAACCCAGGGTGTGCGTTGCAAACCACCTGGAACGTTGATGAGTCGCTTACCGCACTTCAGTGAGACGATTCATTCGCATGATGCACTACCACAGCACCCATTTATGAGGTAATGGTATCACGAAAGAAACATACTTGCTACTCGCATACCGCTACGAATACGCCATGAACCGTAAAAAGGATGTTTTTTTCTAGTTGAATGAGCCACGGCTTGTTCGTGAAAGCCGCGCCCCCTTCCAGTTTGATTAAATGCCGTCAAATTGCCCCGGACAGCGCTGCAGTCGTAGGGATATCTCAGGTGCGCTCTTGCCTCACACTCACACGCTTCGCTTCCGCTCCAAACATGGATACAAGAAGAGAGTGGCCCCAGCTCTCGCCACACCTACCATGACCGCTGACACCAAAGGACAACTAAGATGCTGCAAGTCATCAACCAGTTTCGTGGTCCACAAGTACGCTGAGCGGTACCCAACCTAGATAGAGACTCTTGCCACAGTTTGCCCGACCAACCTCTTCCGCGTTCTAGCTCTTCGCTTTGGCCCGACA
Organism: Nereocystis luetkeana; assembly: GCA_031213475.1. NCBI lineage: Eukaryota > Phaeophyceae > Laminariales > Laminariaceae > Nereocystis > Nereocystis luetkeana. The sequence goes on along the minus strand of JARUPZ010000013.1, from coordinate 6,204,213 downwards.
GGCTTTGCAAGACACATATAAAACACCCATCTCGCAGTCCCAAACGCACTACCAGCCCCCGACGCGCCTTGCAGCGTGGGAAAACTGTGGGTAGGCACCTAGCAACCTCAACGCACAGCGCGCGCGCGGTGCACAAACGCCGGCCGCCCTCCTTCGGCAGACCTGTACAGAGCCTCAGGGTGACGGGTGTTTTCAAGGCCATCCCGAACGAACCCGAAAGACAACTCGGGCTCACCAAACCAAATCCAACAACAACAGTGCCTTCTGATCGAAGACCCGGATAGTAGGTATTGGAATTAATATACTCTGGGGATACCCGGGTACCTACTTGAGCATGACTTAAACAACTGGTGCGGTACCCAAGTACCCTGACGTAGTATGGCCGAAACAAAAAAAAGTTTGATACCCAAGCGCCCTCTACTGTATTATTAGTACGGCCTAAACAACTAGGTTTGGTACCCAAGTATCGTGGAGTATGCGTGGTACTCAGTACACCCTATATGCTTGACACACCGTTGCAATACTCTCAACTCTTTTTACTCTTTTGAGAGAGCGTGTTCACTGTCCGAGGTCAGCCGGTGACAGCTCCAAGTCCTCCAGGAGGTACTCCTCCATGAAGCCCCCTCCCGTCTCGTACCCAGTCTCGCCTATCCCTATGCCCTGAGCTCCTCCCGCAGCGGCGCGGACAGCCGTAAACCTGACGAAAAACAGCAACAAAAAGTTGCGAACAGCTCGACGACGTTGGGAATGGGAAAGGTTGTTTCCGTGTTGTGGTTTTGTTTTTTGTCGACGGACAGCTGGCGATTACCTGGTACCTGGTACCTTCCTGTGCAACGCAAATCGGAGGAAGGTGGAATTGCTTCAAATCAACCAATAGGGCTCCTACATACTGACGGCGTGCACAAGCGGCGTGGAAAACTGAGGGCGTGGCTAGGGGGGCAAGGCGTCGGTAGCCGTACCGCACGGTGTGACCTTGCCAGCGACAACCAGAGAATCGCACTCAGAGCTACTGTTGCGGTGCGAGAAACCTATTATCATCGACGCACGGCTCTTACGTGGCAGGCACACAGACGGTGTGTTGAGAGGTCGGGCGCAATGCCGCCGAACTTACGACGTTGAACGAAAAAAAGTTGGAAAGAAAAAACGTTTCTCGCAGCGAGAGGGTAGACAAAAATATCACGGAGAGACCCACGACGCCAACGTCGCTGAATCGCCGTGAAATGCGGACGGCCGTAAGCTCACAATGGGCTTGGGTTGGGCTCTGCCACCACAAACGACGCGAAACGCAGCAGTAGAACAAATGGAGTATTACCTCAGCTCGCACATAAACAGCACCGACGGCCCTCCGCCTATGGCCGACACGCCCCCTCTCCCCACACCGCCTGTGGACGGCGACCTCGCAAGCACCGTGTAGCATGACCCCGTGCCGTGAGGGGGCAGTGCGGGCAGATGTCGCTCGGTCTTGATGGAGTATAGATCCGGGTCACTGGCGAGAGAGGGGTGATAACAGGCGGGAGGTGAGGTGGGGGGGGCTGGCGGGGGAGAGTGGGCACAAGAACGTTCCAGTAGAGGCCACAACGGTGAAGAATAGAGGGGGTCCTCGTGCGACTTTTCGTGAGGCACTTGCGCCTACTGAGGGTCGGCTGGGCCTGGTGCCGGGTTAGAAGAACAGGAACGTCGTCGACGTGCACATCGCAGCGTGTGCAGTACAAACGCTTCCACTTCGGATGAAAACCTGCCCGGCCACCAAGCACCAAACGGGTGTTTAAAACCGTTCGAAGGAGCCCGGCAGCGGAACGCAACAGCTAACGCATGCACGGTGAGGGACACAACAGACCTGCACTCCACTTTGACGAGTACGTTGTGCAGCCGTTGATCCCGCAATCTGTTGGCGACGTCGAACTGAAGCGCCACAAAGGACTCGAACACGTGCTTGATGCAGCTAACCCTGAAAACATGTTGACGTGATGGGGCGACAAACAGGGCACAAACACGGAAAACAGGGCGTAATGGCACCAGCGCGAATATCTCACTCCTTTTGTCCAGGCGGCGCACGACCTTTGATCCTACCAGAAGCGCACGCGCACGTTGGTGCATCGCCAAAAGTCCACGGAAGGCGAGATCAAAAATGACGAATAGAACCCGTAACACATGAAGTACACCAAGGCCACAGCGCAGGGCAGGGCGAAACCGCTACGGCACATGATTCCCTGTTCAATACTCCTCGACCCCCCCCCGCCCCCACATCTGTAGCAAACCCAATCGTTCACTGTGGGGATAAGACGGTCAGGGTCAAACCAGCTAGTCTCGCTGCTCACAATATCATGTCCTTCAGATGACGCCATTGTGAGGACAATGTTTCTCACTGCTCACAATATCATGTCGTTGTGAGGACAATGTAGACTAAAAGTGCTGCGCAAAGATAAGCTACGCCGATATTTATTTAGCTTAGTAAAATGTTGATTCTATCGCATCCACGCGTTATGCATCGGGCCTCACCCGTAGTCGGCTGTCGGGTCGGTAAGGTCAACCGGCGGGCACGTCTTGAGTAGCGTGCCGAGCTGTGGAAACGAGGCCAGCGAGAGCTCGGGAACTCTGCTCACTTGCCCCTGCAGTTGGATCAGCTCGAACTTGACGTTCACGTAGTCCGCGCGGCACAGCTGGTGCATCACCTGCCGAGTTTTCGATAAACAGCAATGAATGGTGATGGTTTATATATATATTCTAACGAAGAGAAGGAGGGGCGGGGGGGGGGCGGAGGCTTCGATATACAGCACCAATCGTCATGGTGTATAATGTGTGTACTCCGACGAACGCAGGGAGGCGTGGGGGCGGGGTGTACTCATACCATTTATGGCCGTACTCGGATGACCATAGGCCCTCGCATCCCTACAATGCCGGGACGAAACACGTCGGGTTGGGTTCCGCGGTGCTTTTGAGAACCGAATCTGTGTTCAGTTCGACGAACGTCGAGCAGAGGGAGGCTCCGGCACAGGACGGCCAATTTCCCGGACTAAGTGACAATGCCTATCAAGTATCGAGTGCGGAGTGTGGAGGGGCGGAGACGGAGACGGAGAAGGGGTCTGCGCGAACGCGCTTTCCCTGGAAAAATTGGAGATTCTTCATGAAAATCTCTACATCACATTCATAAATACGAAAGCGTCATCGGCAAAACAGCAGTGGATCGACAAGTGTGTGGCGCCAGCGCAGAGGGGAGCCTCAGCAAGCGCTCGCGTGCTCAGTCCACAGCTGCAGACGAGGGGCGCCTTCGCTGCAAGGCTCGGCTGACATTATTTGTGGGACAGCAGCAGGAGCAGCAGCAGCAGCAGCAACACCATATCTCCTCCTCGCCTGATTGTTACGCCTCCGGGCCTCGGCGTGCCTGACGGCCGATCCCAAGAACGGGAGGAGCTTCTTCACGGGCACACCTTGCGGAAGCAGTGCCATGACCTTGACGGGATCGACGCGGGAAAAATGCCTCTCCAGCAAAGAAATCGCATCGTCGAGACCTCCGATAGGAGAGCCCCGCCCCCCGCCATCACCACCACCACCACCACCACCACCACCGCCACCACCGCCACCACCATTGTCGTTGGCCGCATCATAAGCAGAGGGAGGTGAGCCTGCCGACCCCGGCTTTTCTGCCGAAGAGTCGCCTGTATCATCGTCAGCGCGAAGGTACACTCTGAGCAGGCACAGGTACACTTCTCTGTCCGGGTGAGGGGTCGAACCTGGGCAACGTTTAGAGGAAAGCGCGTTTTCGGGGTTGTGAGCAGGCAGGATTGCGGTGAGAGTTGCGGTGAGAATAACCACTTCCCAGACGAAAACATTCATCGAGGCGCTACAGCAGCGTTGGAGAAACACAGCGCCCTCCGAATAAAACGGTTAGCGGGAAAGTACTGCGACGTTAGGATAACCCCGTCTCAAACCGCCGGTGGTGGAGTCGAGACCTACCTCACGAGTAATGAGGGTGGCACCGCCTTTGAGGTGGGTACGACTCTCTTCGTATATGGAGGTTCACGACGGCAGAGGCTGGGGGATACACGAGTCACCCTGTGTGTGTTGAACGCTATGAGCAACAATCAGCAAAAGTCGCGCCACGGTACCACAGAGTACCGGACGACAAGAGACGCGGGTTCAAGAGTCCGATTACCCTGTTGTCGTCATCGCACAAAATCGCGAGTCTCACCCGGCGTAGCACGCCGCTTGAATCCCCCTTTACGGTCTCGCCCTTTCCAGTCCACGCAAGTGAACCTAGACGATAGTTTCTACCACCTGGTACGGTTTGGTGTCGTTGCACATTTTACCACGCAATCAATCGTCTGCAAACTGAAGCACGCGCTCTGAGATCAAGGGCCGGCTTTGACTCGCCTGCTGCTGCCCCCGCTTTGGTTCCACCCTTGGCCTTGGAGGAGCTCTCGCACCTGTCCCATATGCGCCCGCAGTATGCCTCCGCCATCGCTCGGTTCTTCAGCTAAATATGCCCACCAACACGACGAGCCCAGGGCACAGGGAAGGAAATTCGCAAATGAGCCGACCGAACGATAACTATACTAATACCTGGTATAATATATTTATATAAATATACAAATACCAGGCACTGTACGATACTGAAATTGCGCATGTGGAGCAAAAGGAATATGGCAGGCATGCATAGGGAGCAAAAACGAATCACTTCCCTACTGATGGGCAGCCAGGAAACGCGACACCAAGGTTCCCGCAGCATGCCATGTCGGCGGCCACAAGCGCCACAAGCTAACGGGGTACCACTGCCCATCCCGTATCGTGCACTGTCATTGGCTAGGTAGCGACCACGTCCCACCGTAACCGCGACCCTAGCCTTATCCCTAGGGGGTAGTAAATACGATAATATATCTCTACGAACTCTCCCATAACCTCGTTAGAATTGCATCCAATTTTCGGGAACATGTCACGTATTAGGAAATCATGTAGTGAGATTTTTGCGGCAGTGCAAGGGTTAAGTTCGCCTTCGACGTATAGTACATCTCATGGACCACGACAGAGACCAGCTAAAAGACAGGCGTCATTCCCCTCGCTACGAATGCCAGCCTCGCGACAGGACAACAAAAGGGAATCGATCGGGAACCGTGAACCGGTCATCACGCCATACAACTGGCGAGAGGCCCCACACAGCCTCAGACTTATTGCTCCCTCTCGGGGAATTTTCACGCCACGATTCCTTTCTGGACTCGGGCGGCAGGGGGTAGCGCTGCAACTGAAAAAATACTCGGGGACGCATGCCGCACGGGCATCATAGGGTGCCCATGCGGTGGCAAGTGGGAAGTACCCAAGCTCGTCACGCACACGGAACGTCGCGAGACACAAAAAAACGGTGGGAAGTCCACCCCCGTTTGTTCGAAAAACGCCAAGAATCCGGCACCGGGCATAAGATAGTGGACTTGCTGTGCGCACCGCGGCTGTCACGTGTAAAGACAATCCGCCGACGTGGAACTTTCGACTGCCTTACAGATAGATATATGCATGCAGCCGACAGGCCGACCGTGCAGACGAGGCCTGGGCATCACCCACAAACACCCGATTTCATGCCGCCGCAACTATCGTCGAAGAGCAGCGCTACCGTAGGTAGAGAGGTTTGACGTTTGCGCCTACAAGTTTCTTATTGATGGAGCTCGTGAATTGAGGAGCTGCGTACATATGTATGTATATGCCTAACAACTTTGGATCCGTTGTCCTGAGTTTTCTCCAAAATAAAAAACGTTAAACGACTACGTAGCTCATGGGATATCGCTGTAGTGCATCGGGTATAGCTTATAGCTTACAACATTTTTCTGAAAAGTCGGTTGTTCAGTGCTCTATATGCAATATATGGTGTATACAGTATACATCTCCTAGAGTGGGGAGCGTCAGAAACATCTGGGTGCTGTATACGCTACATGCTATATACGCTAAATGCGCTAAATGTGCTACATACAGTACGCTTACCGTAGCTCGCGTCTGGTACACCATCACCATCACCATCACCACCATCACTATTACTAGCACACTTGTACAGTTGCACTACGATCACCTGTTTGACGTAGATGTGAAGCACTTCTTCGTGCCGCCCAAGCCTGCTGAGGAGCAAGGCGTGCTCCTCCAAGAAGTGGGACGGGATGACTGACAGCAATCGCGCGGGGTTGTACTTGTCACTCATCTGCGTATGATCGGCCGTTGTTTTTCCGAGGGTGCGAATAGAAGGCAGCAAGTCAGGCGGGTTCGTAGAAAGCCACAAAAAAGGAACATAGAAAGCGTCAAACACCACGTAACAGAGGAGGAGGAGGAGGAGGAGGTGGAGAGACTCAGGCAAGCCATGCCAACTACAAAATTGATGCCGTAGAACATGCCCACGTGCCGAAACCTTGAGCGACACACCACGTGGCAAAACACGTAACCAACAGGCTAGACTGGGGGAAGGGAAGGGGTGTGCTTGTGATCGGAAAAGCGCCTGAACGCTCTCAACACACAACCGCAACGTGTTGAACCTTGGGACAATAGTTGCTGTGTGTCGGCAGTGTATCTGCCTCACCTGCAAGAACAGCTGCAACCGCTGTCGGTACGCCCCAGCCAGGCCTTTCCCCCCCCCCTGCCTCTCCTTCGACAGGGCGAGCCTTCTCGAGCTTTGGCCTCGGTCGGCCGCCACTCCCTGCTCCACCTGGCGCACGGAATAAAAAATCGTCGCGGACATACCAAAAAATAAGTATGACATCCCCATCAGAATCGTGGGCAGGCATCATAGGTACCCGGACCATTCCCACCCCCCCCTCCAACTTCCGACATTGTCGGCCCTCCCCATCCTCCCACGAACTACTATCATTTCCCCTAGTATTTTTTTTGTCTCCGCCTCTCGTCGCCTTGCGTCCATGCACCGATACAAAGTTTTTATTTCATGACTGTTGCGGGAACCACCATCGAGCATGGCAAGTGCAATCTCTTTAACCTTTTTTACCGATGCGCCAACTATTCCGCGCTAATTGCAAGTCGTTTTTGTTCCAAAAAACGACGGTGTGCTCCTGAAAGGGTTGGAAAAACGGTGCTCCAATACTCGGAGAAGGCCAAAAGCTCACCAGGAGACCTTCCATCAACAAGTATGCGAGCTCGTCGTGCAGCGCTGACGTGACCTCTCCCTCCCTCCCGCCCTCCCCTCCTTCCCCCCCCCCCGCTTCCCCACCACCTCCCAGCGCCCTCGTCGAATCGATAAGCGCTTGCAGGTACCCGACGGCGAGCGCGCGGCCGCTCGTCAAGGGGATGGTGGCTGATTTCGAGCGGTCCGCGTCAGCTCCAGCAGAGGCCGCGGCGGCCGAAGCTTCTGCTTTGGCCTGTCCGTGCTGATGGATGATGAACAGAGTAGACACGAAAGGGCACGCGCGGGGTGGGCCACCAGTAGGGTTTACGACATGGCTCAGCTCCGACCAAAACATTGGATAGTCCACATCGTAAGTTATCACTGCCTATTCATTTCGAGGAAATGTCCCAGGCGGTCGGGGTCAGGGTTAGTGTTGGGATTGGTGAAGCCTATTTCAACCATTTTTTCGAGGGTGGGGCAAGGTACATACAGCCCCAGGATGGGTGGAGATGTAGAGTCGGGGAGGCGGTCCACACCGATGGGACAGTTAAAACAGCCCTGGCGCGCGATGTACGGGGTTATTTTCGGATACGCCACTACGCTCTGAGTACACCTGAGAACAAACGTGCCGCTGCACGGGGGGGAAAGACGACACCTTTCTTCCTTCCTTCTTGCTCGGGGGAGCGTGGCGGTGCCATCACGTTCGCAAGCGCGCATCCCATATTGGATTGGTAATCTGCAAATACCAATTGCTACAGCAAATGGCTGCTTTGGAAAAAGCAGGCAGAAACCACCCGGCGTCTTTCCTGATCTCCGAAAACAATACATATACCCAGTTGAGCGGCTCGGCGTCTAACTGAGGGGTACGAGATAATTAAATTGAACCCGACCTCAGCACCGGAACGATGACGTCGGAAAACCCCCCCCACTCGCACGATGTTGGATTTCGGAGCCCGTCTCCAACTCCGAAATGCACGCGATTCAAGCCACACCGACCAACTGCGACCCTTACCTCGCTAGGCGTAATGGCCTTCAAAAACGAGACCACATCATGAGGAGCTAGCCGACCCTCCGTTCGCCTTCCATCAGCCGCCCCTCCACCCCCCGTCCCCGACCCGACGCCCGCCCTGCGTCCACTCTGAACGCCCCACCCCCGCCGCTGAACGAGACGGCCGTGATGCGGACCTTGGCGCTGCTTATCCAGGAACACCGACAAGCCAAGCGCAGGGTCGGCCTCAAGTAGAGGCCTCGCCGACCGCAGCACAAGGGCGCGGTGCACGGCTTCCGGCGACGTCTTGAGCTCCCTGAGGTAGCTGGCTAGCCAACGACGGAACTGTGGTGCCGCCCAGCCTCCACCGCCGCCGCTGCTCGCCGAGGACGAAGATGGAGAAGTCGCAACGCATCTGCAAGGGCAAGGGCGATTGCGCAAGGGGGAAGCGGGAGGCGTGGCGGTGTGTGCGTGTTCTGGGTGGATTTGGGGCGGAAGGTAAGGGGTACGGTAGGATTTTTTTGTCACATCAGAGCCAGAAGGGGGGGGGGGGGGGGGGGGTCGTCAAGGCATTGGACGCCGGGCTCAACCCCTTTGATACTTGAGTGGGATAAAATGACCACAGCGAACGACGTTTTACAGCATCGGTCCCACACGAAGCACTGCTGGGTGCGGAGTTACAAAAGTTAGTGCCCAAACTGGTAAATGCAACCTGTTCTAGGACAATGCGATACGCGCACAACATGATACTACTGGTACTGCTATGCTATGCGCTCACACTATTAATAGGCAGTTGACAAAAACATGCTTCTCATATTTGCGGTGGCAATGCATGGCTCTCAAGAGGGCTAGCAAGGGTGGACGAGCCATAAGGATTTGTGTCGGGTTGATCTCAGTGCTGCTGCCGGCCGCACCGCGTTGTGTCTCGGGGGGAAAGCCACCGCGGCGGCCTTCATGGTAAAAGCGTTAATCACGGTGGAGTGTTGGTCGTCTGATATGGACATGTGCCCTTAGCATCGTCAGCGATATCTTCGTCCGCCGTACGCGCCTTCGTACGTTTGTCGAGATTTAGTCCGATATCCAAATGTATCCTTGGCGTGTTCGTCTGGCGCTCGTGAACTCTTACGATTGTCGACTATTTGAAGTCGATAAAGAAATCCCTCCTGCTGCAGGCGGCACCCACAGGCCCCAGGACGTCCGCAAGCTGACCGCGCAAATCGTCGTTCGGCGCCTTTCTGGAGTGCATGAAAGAGACCCGTCCGAAAGCAAAGGCCCGAATCCGTACCTAAAATACTAAAACCACCAATAGGCATTCACTACAGTAGCGTGGCGAGATCTCTCCGAAACGGCGAACTCAGCGGCGGCCGCAGGAACACCGATAGCACAACGTGCCGTGTCTCCCAGCCCGATCACGGAAACAGATGCCGCTATTCGTTACATCCCACGAGACCCCACACCCTTGCACCCACGCAACCAAACGAGCCAACAACACCGATGAGCCACCTCCTTCTTTCTGTCCAGCTGCACGGATGGACAAACCACGAGGCGGCACCACCCCTTCCGATCGCAAACAGCCACCAAACAACGCCTTCTGGTGCGTTTCATTGGGCCTAACCAACCACAGCAGAATAGAGAGAGACAGACTCGCCTTTCTTCAGTGGCCAGTGCCAGCGCGTCTTCATGCAGCCCCCTGCCGCGGTAAAGACACAGGAGGGCCTCCATAAACGAGGGGCCGCCGGCAGCCAGGAGAGGGGCGCAAGCTTCCAGGCTGCACCGGTTCGTGCCGCTCAAGAGCTCCACCTTTTCGCCAACAAGGCGGTATGATGGTACGGGTACGACACGTGGGGAGGGCTCGGACTGATTTCGGTGAGCGTTTTGGAAGCGTACCCTTTAGCTTGATCCACTCAGCCCCTTTAGAATTACATCCACGTATTTTTGGGACAAAGTACTTGAAATTAGTGTGGGATAGTCTCTGCAATAGCAAGAAAAAAGGGTCAACACTCGCATCACCTGTGCAGAATCAAAGGCACCGCCAGTAGCCGTACCTTCGTACGTACAGCTACTTTCGTTCCACGGCCGTGTTCACATCACGAAAAATGTGCGCTCCCACGACGGGCCCCACCAGCTACCCTTCCGCTCGAGAACCACTCGTACACAGCAGCAACCCCACGACACGACTACGACACGACACGCCTACACGACGCCACCCTGCCCTCACCAGCGCGCTGTGTCTTGGAGGGCTGCACTGCATGTACGACGACAGCAGCATCGTGTCCAGGAGCACCCATGTGTCCGCTGCTCTGCTGTACCCGTCGCCGTGGCCATCACCGCCGCTGCTGCCGCCGATAGCGTTGCCCGTGTCACCGCCGCCCGCGACCCCTTGCCCTGCCCTCGCCAGATTGATACCACTTCCCTGGGAACAGCGGCACCGGAGAGGCGAAAAACACGTGTTTCGCCAAGCGCGGCATCGCAAAAGAGCCGTGACCACACGGGAGCACTTCGGGCTCCCCAGTCATTCTAATAAGTTTCGGCTGCTTCCCTTGTGTTTTGGAAGGAGAGAAGAAACCGTACAGTAATAACTAGCGTCTTGCTGGCAAAGCTGCGAGCGAGCGGGACGCGTCGACAACCCCATCAGCAAAACTGGAATCTGCTTCTCGTCGAGCACACGCTCCAAGGGCAGAGCCGCAACGACACCAACGAACATAAATAATGTCGGACACGGTCGCTGCCGTCGGACGATGAGCAGACGGGGCGCGCCTTCAAAGCACGCGGTGACAGGCAGACCCTCTTGTTGGCGATCAATCCTCCACACACGCGCCATATGGATCGATGGCCTCTCAATTCATAGCCATGAAGTCGAGGTACCGACAGGCCCAACCCAACCAAACGGCAAGAGATACGGCAAGAGATACACAGTCGAGACACAGTCGAGACAGCAGGAAACAGCGGCGATTATAACCGACCCACCTCAACCCCGTCGCCGCCGGCCTTCCGACACGCTTCTTGCTCCGCCGCGGCTACGACCGCGCCCCTATGCTTCTCAAGAAATCTCATCACGGCGCTAGCCGCCCGGCTGCGCGAGACCTGGCAACAAGATACAGACGGAGTTTCAAGGACACGATGACTACCGTTTCACACACGTCTACACTGGGGGCAGGAAGCAGGACAGGGTGACGGAGGGCACATGGCCCACGGCATACAGGCGGGTTCAATACACCATGGCCCTGCTTCGACAACATGGTTGAAGCATGCTTGACTATAAACCCTAATTCTAACCCGAACCTCAACTCCAACCGCCTTGGAAATTACTCGGTATGTTCCTAGGATGCAATGAGGAATCGTGCGGACTGTCAATCATCTTGTCGAAGCTACGGCCAAGTCGTAAGTAAGCCCCACTGGCATGCAGCGCCTTCGCTGCGAAACTGTTCTTGTGAGCTGGCGGTCGATCTTGGGTCGGTATCGGTGTGTGTCCAAAGCACGAATTCGTTAGGATAGGAAGGAAGGAAGGTGCAGTAGTTGAGGTAGAACGGCGCGGTCGGTCGGCGGCCCTTATCAAAGGCGGCGGTTGATATACCTACGGCTGTTGGAATCTTTGTTTTAGCTGCCAGCAGCGCACCCTAGATTTGACTTTCACGATCAAAATGGTGGATGGACACAAACCGGAGACTCAGGAACACAGCCCCCCAGAAAGACAACCGGACATATGTTAACACTGAAGGACACAGTGGCAGGCAGCGAAGCAGACCGGCCGGGCCACGGCACCCTGGTGGTCTCACCCCCGTCAGCTGTCGCGGAGCCTCCGTATGCGTCGTAGACCCTCGGTTCGTACTCCGATTTTTGGACCCTGCCCGTTGAAAACGGTGCGGACAATGCAATAGAACGTGGGGGCACGGGAGGCACAATGTGAGCTCATGCGAAGCCAAAACAAATCGTATTGCTGGGACTGCAGCGCGACAGCAAACCTCGGCGTTTTATTTGATTCTCGAGACGCCTATGTCACATCGGCGGTGCAACACAGAACCGTACGGGAGCAAGTGCACCAACCGCTCATGCGAAGCCAAAACAAATCGTATTGCTGGGACTGCAGCACGACAGCAAACCTCGGCGTTTTATTTGATTCTCGAGACGCCTATGTCACATCGGCGGTGTAACACAGAACCGTACGGGAGCAAGTGCGCCAACCCCACGGCACGATGAACATGTCGAAATATCTCTGCGAAGACGGCTCCTTTGGGGAGGGCAAATACCGTTTACCTGAATCGAATCATCCCCAAACAGACCGAAATGAAAAACTGCACGAACCATCCACGGAACATTTCCACAGCCGCTAAAGACAACATAACAAAAACAAGAGGGCTACATGCACCCAGCGGTACGAGGTACTCAACGGCACATAAATCAAGATAGTGCGTAGTACAGACGTCGCTAGAACGCGTGCAGCAGGATATTTGCATTTGTTGCCAACTTGCGTGTGTTGGTGGGCCCCGTTCGGTCGGTCGGTCAGTCGTATCAGCCATCCCGAATAGGGTTCCTATTTTTCGGCGCCATGGGAATCAAAACCCGCATCCGCTCAAACAAAACAAAACTACCCTAGGTGTTGAAAAAAAGTTACCTTCCAAGCTCCCACCGGGAGGCACAAACTCAGGTGGAGCAAGAGAGGGGAAGAGCGAGAGCACGTGGTCCACGGGCGTCTCAGCAGTCAGAAAGTGGCCGACCGCACCCTCGTAGTCTCCCCACGAGAACAGGTCGTACGCGTAGCGCTCGTGTATGCTAAGCACGTTCACCGATCCTAGCACCGACATGTCCTGCCAAGGCAACGGTTTGGTCTCGTTCGTAACGTTGCGATGGTTGGTACGATTTAGTTGGCTCTTCGATCATTTGTCTACCGATCGATCGTTTGGAAAGATGGTCGCGGTGGCCCACACAAAGTAGCGTCCATCACCCAAGAAACCCAAGATACCGCCTGCTTCGGGACAGGGCTAGCGACGACCACGGCACTTCATGTAAGGAAAGCACACGTGGTGGACTGTGCTTTTCCCGAAAAGGATGGCGCCCCCAAAAAAGCGCAGCATGCTCTTCGAAGAAATTAGAATTATGTTGACACCACAGAATGAGGTTAGGTGATCACTGTACAAGTCCTCCTCTCGGTGCCTTACCTTGCACATCGCGCATAGACTCAAAGCGTCCTCGTAGCTCCCGGCCTCCGCCAGAGTTTCCACCTGCACCGGGACACGCCGGGGAAAACACAGACGCGGGGGCGGAGACGGAGCGCGTAAATCACTAATTCAGCACATTTATCACCGGTGCCAAGCATAATTACCCACACTTCGTCCTATCACTACACGCATAAACGTCAGCGGTTGCGGCAATCAGCTCCGATTCAGCAGCAGGGCATGAGAGCGTAGCGGCGACCATTTACAACCAGAAGCCCAGTTACATAACAATGCTCCTCCCGGAGCATGGCCGCCATCCGGCAAATACCTGAAACTCAATGGGGATAAGCTTGAGCATGTTAACGGACGTTGCCGTCGCCACGTACGTCAAATCTCCCCTCCCGCCCCCGACAGGGCAAGCCGTCATGCACGTAGCGCCCGACAAATCGAACGTCTGGAGGGGCGCCAGGCTCGCCAGGTCGTGGACTTCCACCTGTAGATACCAGCACCAGCACAAGCAGCACCAGCAGCACCAGTGTATCAAGCAGCGCGCGTGGTATGCGACGATGTCAAGGGGATCGGGGCATCATATTAGCTTGCACGGCGTACGTTTCAATGATGTCAGCGGAGCAATGACGACGTACCGTAGAACGACAGGACACCGCCCTCAAGCTAATCAGGGCGATTTTTAACACAGGCCTCCTTCGCAAGAAAGGGCGCAAACACAAAGGAAGCAGCGCAGCTTTCGAGGATCAGCTACCGTACGCGAGATCACGCTCGCTGCTGTGGTTCCGACCGTTTTCCATTGCTGTCTACAGTGTTGCTGTCCTGCTTCACAGGGTATTTATTCGTGTCCTGAAGTGCCGAGTAGATAACAGCTTTGCTCCTACAGTAACCGCTACTTATGTGGTACATCCCATACCCAAGGGCCGCAGTACTCTCTCTGGGTGGAATGGGGAGCAACTCCTGCAAGTTCAGCTCGGCGGTGGCTATCCTCGCGTGCTTGTAGATACTGATTGCATACCGTGGTGAGAGCCCAACGCAATTACGTTCAATTTTCAGCACCAAGGTGCTGCGCAAGAGGGGACCCACAACAGCAGGTTTCATGCCATCAGCAACTCCCACGACGTACCTGCCGCGGCAAGGCCGCCACAAAAAACGCGGTGGACAAGCAAACCGACAAAGGCGGTGCGCTCCAGGTTAGCCTCTCCTCGTGGCCGCGGCCCATCAGGTCCACCAGCAGCCCACGAGAACCGCTGGAGCGTACGACAAAGCATCGGGGAAGAAAGCAAAGAAGTGAACAAAGGAGACGGAGAATGCGCGTCTACGATAGAAGTGTCGATCGGGGGAGCGCGAGCGAACGGGTGTGGAATGATGCGGACGGCATGAGACTTGGCGGTTAAGATATTTGCCGCAGGAGGTCGGGGACAGAGCGGACTCGACCCGACACAGCTTCAGCTACACGTACGAAGCTACTCGTACTGCTTGTTTCACAGCCATGCAATCATACACAAACATCTCCATGTACATGTACTGTTAACGCTGTGTTTTCATTCTTGCTACTGGTAAAGTGTAGCCGCCATGCCAACATCCGCATCGGGCTCTCCAGATTCGTGTGTCACCATGGACGGGAGAGTCGGTTGGCATGCGGAGAAAAAAAACAACTCGAGAAGGAAAAACAAGGGGCTTATCAAGCCTGTGATGTACAACTCACGACGCTTTTTCCGGAGGCATGCGGTAACGCATACCGATACAGCGACTCGCCGTAATTTAGTAATTTCGACACCGAGCATTACAGATAAGGACACTTATTAACAGAAGAACAGTATGTTTGTTGAACACTCACCGCACGACAACGTTTTTATATTCGGTAACTACAAGCAACACGTTTCGTAGTTGCGCTCTCACGTTTCAACGTCGAAAAACAGGGAATACACAGAGAAGCTACCAACGGTGATTCGGAAGAAAGGAGAGCGCGAGATCAGGCGGAGAAGCACTGGCAGCAGCAGCAGCAGTACCACAAAAGCCAAGTGAACACCATCACCGACAATGGTCAAACCTAACCAACAACGAACAACAACAACAACAACAACAACAACAACAGTCACAACGGTAAGTCACCTGGAGAGAAGCACCCGGGCGCCGCGGGCCGAAGAAGCCGGTACCGGCAAGATAATGCCGTGGCTGGAGCCACCGCCCCCCAAGCTCGACACGCCAGACGATCTGTACAGGCAGAGCGGCAGCAATCCAGTTTTGAGCGGCAGCACGCAATACTGAAACAGAAATAACGGCGACGAACGCACCACACGCAAATCCTACACCTTTGCAACAGGCAAACGCAACGCACCATACTATGATGGGGCGCACCTACACACCCACACGCCACGCACTGGTAGGCTGATACGGGGGAGAAAATCCACGGGCGCGGTAGGTCGTGTTGTTAATAGAGAGAAGACATAGGCTGTTAGATTGCTTGCCGGTAGTGAGCGCAGACGTTCCTCCCCTCCGAACAAACAAACTGAAGTAGCACGGTAGACAGGTCTATTGATAGTGCTTTTTCAGGCGTGCGAGGAGAAGGGACGAGACCCAATCTCACATGGAGGAGGCGCTGGGATCTAGGTGGTCGCGGTCGGAGAGCAGCAGAGCAGGGATGAGCGCCCCAGTGATCGCATCCATGACGCTGTACTCTTTCCTGAGCGACAGCACCAACTGTCCCGCACGGCGACAAAACAGTGGTGACGGAAAGGGGGGCATTACCGTGTGGAAATAGCAAAACACAACCTCCAGCCGAAGCGATGAAGCTAAAGCAGTACGATGGGGCTTTCTCTAATACAGGCTGAGCCTTTAAAGAACACCGGTACTCCGGAACGAAAATGCCGCACAAAAAGATCCTTTAAATATTTTACCCCCTATACTCATGTATTTTACCTTATTCCTTATGCTGCAAAAACATCCCGTACAATTTTTCAAGTATTTTGTCCCGAAAAAGTGGGTGCTGTTCGAAATAGATCAAAGGTCCACTCGGGTAGTACGCTGGTGCCGACTAGTTTCCCCCCCTCTGCCTCCCGGTTATCCTCCGAAACCGCACGGTTTTCCCACCTGAGTAGGCGTTCTAGCGTTGAAACGGTAAGTAACACATGTCTCAAAGCCGAAGAAAGTGAGTGGCACGCTGCACTTGTTGGTATCACAAAGGAACCGAAAAGCGGCTTTCAATAAGGTTGCCATCGTTCTCAGTCATAACGGCTGACTTTACCTTAGGGCCCGACGATCCACTCGACGCGTCGGCATCTCCTGGCACGAGCGCCATGGTTCTTGGCGTTTCAGGAAGGGGAAAGTCCCTCCTGGGGGCGAGGCTGACCGCCTGCCACGCCAACACCTGAGGACCGCCAAAGAGGAAAGGACCGGGGCCATACCGCAACTGTCACGCTTACGGACGGGTTTTCAGAGCCGACGTGAGCGCGGCATGGTGTTGTTGCCACCGTCCGAGTAGTCTGGAGCGGGGCGTACTCATTTGTTGCGCGTCTTAGTTACTTGACCATTCACCACGCATCCCTTTTGAGACGGAGCACGGTTCCAACTCCTAATAGAGACACGATCAGTCTGGGGGGAGGGGGGGGGGGAGAGTTGCTCCATGGAAGGGCTTTCCCATACCATCTACCAAGTATGTTATGTGTCGAACGATTTCCATCAACATCCGTACCCCAAAAGTCCGTGACGAAGCAAATAAATTACCGTTTACACGCCACTCGCTGCCATACGGAGCACGTGGCGCACACAATTCATGAGGCAGAAGTACGGTGGTTCGAAGTGTCTATCACGAAAGTCACGAACAGAAAACTGAACGAGCTCCGTCTGCGAGAGAGAAGGACAATGGACACATCTCAACTCAGCAACGAGGCTCGTGCGCTTTCCTCGAGATAGCCGCGATGGTGTAACAGGACTACAACAGTACTATTATGGCACTGTCGTGATAATGGTCGTGCGAACGTTTGGTGCGTTCTCAAGCACATTACACGGGAAAAAAAACTGCCGCAACTGCCGAAGGGTGAGCGACCCCACGAGCAGTAAGCACCCTGGCCTCTTACGCTCCGTGCGCGATAAGCATTCGATTGCGTGGGATGGGAGGAAGCAAGGAAGGAAGGAAGGAAGAGATACCTATACTTCACCGGGCGGCAAAGCAGCCGCACTAACCAGTGCAACAGCTTAGAGCGAATGCATGGGATACTACAGAGCAACACCCACACTTCCACACTCGCATCACCCACACCACACCAACAACAACAACACCCCTGCCCGTGCCCACGCCTACGCACCTGAAGCCGCTTTTTGTTGGCGACGAACACGAGCCGTCGCGCCTCATCCACACAGAAACACGAGGCGCCTCGCGTTGACGGGATGCTAGCCAAGGGACGGAAGGTGTACAGGTCAAACGCTGTCAGCTGCGGGCGCAGCGTGTCACGAGCAGAAAACGAAACCGTCGCAGAGACGATATTGTGTTGAGTTAGTGGATAACGCAGATGCAGCAATAGTTGGCACGCCTTGTCGTGCCGTTAAGGTATGGGCGTAAAACCGCGGCGTGGAAGGAGGCGGGCGCGGGGAGCATCGCGGTTAATGACCTCTCTTGCCTGGACGCGGTACAAGCGTATACCCTATAAACGCAATATGCCTCGGGCGTGCGCATTCGTATGGTACCGTTCAGTCGCAGGGGGGAGGAGAGGACGTCCGAGATACCCACGACGGACCTACCACGCGGTAAAGAAATATTTTTGTTCAGTATATTCAGTATGTTCAATAGTTTTTTTCGTTTAGAACTGACCTGCCCGTCCAATAACCCCAGCAGCGCTCGCCAGCCTTCTACGGCAAGCAGGTCAAGCACAGGCCGTCTGTCCGAGCTGAAACCCTTCCGGAGGATGTCCACCTGAACCGACGACAAACAAAAAAAACATGAGCGCCCGCAAACGCTGCACCCGTCGACGGTTGTGTGGCACCGATTCGTCGACAACAGTACAATAGTAGCTTAAGCCTCTACCCTGCCAAGTAACGCCCAGATGTTAATGACTCCGTCATGCGACCAGGGCGGTTAGCTTAGTCTGCATCGTGCACTCGATATAACGGTGCGCGTTGCAGGGAAGGGGTGCCACGTACAGAAGCACATGCCTCCTGCAGGTGACTGCCACCGCCGTGGGGTCTTGTGAAAAGCGGCCACTGGTTTCATCATGTCGAAAGAAGGTGGTGACATGATGATCAAGATATGCGCTTATTACGACGACCTCAACCCTTTTGAGAACTGCAGTCCCGTTTCGGGGACGAACCAGTTAAATTCTAAGTAGTTTGCCCACAAAACGGGACTGCAGTCCTTTAGATGGGTTAAGAGCTGTAGCGACACCTGCAAGCAGCTTACTTAACAAATAGGACAAAGACAACGTCGAGGCGCGCGGCCGGCATTCTTCCGCCTCAGAGTAACATCGAAGTTAGCGGCGATGGTTTTGCGATGTTTTTGGAAGAGATTGACCTTGCGTCCAGCGAAACTGCTTGGGCGACCCTCGTCTTACCGTAAAACAAACTCATGGAAGCACACTTATGTCTTGTGACCACGGACTATGCCATACCATGGTAGGCCAATGTGTGGCAATAAGCTATTGATAAGGCGAAAATGTGACAACAACACCACAATGGTCCTAGCGGCACAGTTGATGCACTATGTACCAGGGTACCTGGTGCCTGGTAACTATTTAATTTCTTATCACGTATGAATGCGTAGTGAGGTGCTGCACTTGTTTGTGTGTAATAGGATAGGAGGGCGAGCAAACATTATCCAAACCTCTCGGCACTCGAAGGATCCCGCTTTCAAGGCGTTGGTCGTGTCTCCCCGGCACTCGTACGCCGTAAGGCTGCCTTCGGCAGTTCCGACGAACATGCGATCGCCAGCGTTCACCACAGCGATAGTCGTAACCTTTTCGGGCAATCACAACGGAACACGTACCGTAGGCAGGTCAGGTCGCGAAAGCATACAGCGCCGACGAGGCGCTGGTCGACCGGAAGGAGCCCGCCCTCGCTTCCCATGCAGACTCCAGCGAGCGCCACGATAGATGGCCGGTATTAACATGGGCGCTTTGCGTAGTTTTCCTTCCTGCAAGCTGCTATTGATAGGCAGGAAGGAAAGCCAGGAGCACTACAGCCGTGGACGCTACTGCTGTATTTGCTGGCGCGGTCGTAATGGGGTTCCGCCGCACATTACAGTCTCGGGATGTGGATCCCATGAGCTTGATATGGACCGCGCTTGGACCGCTTTGCGTTGAGCTGGTCTGCACTTGCAAGGCAGGTTGCACGACAGGTTCCAAGGCACACCGTAAGTCATCGCAAACGCTGGCATTCGATGATGCACAGACTGCGAAGCGCAGCGAGCAGCGCTTCGTGCTTTGTCTTTCTCTTCGTCGTCGGAGTTGTCCGACCGCAGCAGCAGTATCGACGATTTGGCTTCGACACAGGCAGCTTCTACTGTAGTACTTCTAGCAGGTAGCTCCAGCACTGTATCACTTCTGCATAAAACCATACTGCTCACCTTCTTCGCCGTAAACCCTAGAAGGGTGGACGCTTCAAACGCTGCTCGTGGCATCGTGGACTGCACGTGCTACTGCTGCTGGCTGCTGCTGCTGCTGCTGCCAGTACAGCAGCACTGTAAAAAAAGAGCACGAAAGATAGTCGCTGCTTTTGCTGCTGAGAGTATCGTCTCCGTGCTGGTGCTGCAGCGAGCCAGCTTCCTCCAGTTTCGGGGATAAAAACACGGTATACCGTGCAAACTTCTTCTCGGCGTGGTGGAAGGCCAGTCTGAACCTTGGCCAGCACTAGTTTCACGTGCTTTACAACAGTAGCAGTGTGTAGAATCGCAGAATCGCAGAACGCAGAATCCACGTCAACGAAAGGTTTCTACTTTTGCTGATGGCGTTATCAATTTGGGGGTGAAAGGGATGAAATCGAATCCATCCCCGGAGAGGTGGGCCAGCACCGAAGGGCGGTTCAGGGTGCAGCGTTCAGGTGCGGTTGTGTTCTGTCCCGCATATCTGGCCCGTGCGATGGATGCGCGAAATGAGGCAGCGAAATTAGACTTCCGCTTCGCTAGCACCGAAGACAGTGCGGAGATCGTCGAATTGGTGAGCCAACAATAATTGGAAAGTGCAAAACCGAGAAACGCGGCCGAAAAAGATCTGCGAGAGTGTTGGGTACCTCGTACCTGGTATATTGACTTGTTCCAACAACAGCCAACACGCCCCGTCCACGTACCGCACGAAAAGTAGAGGGATAGGGAGGAGTACCTGAGACAGTAACATATCAACAGATGGAGGAAAGGCGTACTGCACGGAGGTTGTAGATGGACTTCAGTGACCGACCTATACATAGAACATGGTGCTGCATACCTGGTAGATACGTTTGGGCTTTGACGACTTTCAGAAACCGAAACCCCGGCGTCCCAACAGCATATGAGCCAGCATGACGTGGTCATTGATGTTCGCTGCCCGTGACACACGAGGTAGCCAAGACGGTACACTATGATTGAGAGTGCGGGTTAATGTCCACATGGTCCACGATTCGCTCATCAGTCCTTGTGTATACTTAGATAGAGAGTAGAACTGCAGCGAAACCGTATCTTTTCTTACGTTTAGATCCTTGGTAGATTTGCTGTTTTTGTAGAAACCAAAGGACAGGGTGTGGCATATGGCATACCGGCACAGGGACAAGCCTACCAGGTATCACACCGCAACGAGACAGGAGCTGTTTTATAAAATTAAGAACTATTTGTAGACACGAGCCTGTCAGAGAATATCATAATCGGGGTTTCCATCGTAACGGCCACAGCAAACACGGGAGCGACACTAAAACTAGTATAATAGCGTCCGACCTGTGCTTTTCTCCCACACGCTTGTGTCTACAACTAGATGTGCCCCGAAACGAGGCCTTCTTGTTGCTGTTTTAACCATCTAGTTACAGCAGTACCAATGCTGTACCTCTAAAGAGGCACGTCTCTTGATCGAAATACAGGCTCAACCGCCGCCAAACAAGAAAGTTCATTCAATCCCTCTGTGTGCGCTACGCTATGCATATTCGGAGGGTAGTACAGCTAGGACTACAGCTTGGACCCGGATGCGGTTTGGGGTTTTGGTTTCTACCGACAACAAATCTGGTGTTGAAGATGCCTGTCTGCAATCGATATCAATGGTTGGTTGACTTGCAGGTGAACGACGCGTTCTCCGTTGAGAAGGGAGACACGGCTTTGGCCTTCACCTCACGGGACCGTGTCAGTGCAGAGGAGGTACGATCTCTTATGCTCCAAAATAAAGACAATATGCTGTACGTTGAGAATCCGTGCTACGCCCAACAATTGGGCCTGTTATGTTAGCACGACTGCTGTGCAGTGGGTGGAAGCACATCCCCCGACGCTGGAGTCTGACAATGTGTTTGCCCTTTCCGTTATCGAGCCTGAAGCCGAACATGGCCTGTTGCGTGCGGTGTTGTTGACAGCCTCGCTGACTTTGATATCTAGCAGACCACAGCAGCTATTTGTGTAGTGAGGGATTCCTCTGTTTCTCAGACTCGCTGCTACAAGTAGTCGAAGTACGCTGCGCCCCATTCATGTTGGCACGAGTGGATGCTATCATACTTATGTTTTACCGGGCAAGTTGTACAAATCATGGCAGTTGCACCTCTGGAGTGAGTGCAGGGTGACACGGTCGCCCTCAGCTTGAAGTCTATCTACTGTAGGCGTTTATCCCCTCTGGAGGTTGAGAGCTCAACACTCGTCGACGGGAACGCCTGCCCCCCGCCATGAGTACACCCCCCTTGTCCCCTGTGCCGCCTCCCAGCGACGCAGCGGGTATCTACAGTACATACGTGTGCCACGCTGTTTTTTATGACACCTACGACAGAAGTGGTTTCGGGCGTGCGGCCGTCTGACCTTGTACATTTACGTTGTTGTTGCTGTTGTTGTACACAGCTTGCTCGCCACGAACGTGTTGCAAAGAAAATTTAGAAGCTTCTCCTTCGCGGCAGTCCTACGTGTGCCACTATTCCTATGCGACGGCGGTGCCCCTTCGCGAATGCAGAACGAACACGCATGTCATTGAATAATTGAATGAGGATCCGTGGAATACGCATATACCTGGTATACCGTATTTTTTCTAGTCCTTTGCGGCGGGGCAATACCAATCGCGTGCGCCTATCCTTGCACAACCAATTAAGTAGATGGCACACGAAGGTACGAGACCGCGGGTCTCGGTCCCGCCTCTACTACTTCCTAAACTATGCAAGCCTCCCCCGGCGGTATCTATGCACGTCGACACACAGCAGTCAAGTTCCGTCAAGAGAAAACTGTTGCCTCGCGAGCAGCACTTTATCTATGTTGGTTGGAGAAGGAAGGGATGACCTACTGTTGTTAGACTAAACTACTAAGCCAGCGCTGAAGTCGCACAATTTACTTTATTGATAAGGTCTAGCCTTTTAGACTACTGTGTGCACGATTGGACGCGAGTCGGCGAGGGTAGAACATAATGAACTCCTCTCGCGACACCAAAGAAGGCGCTCATCGTAGTAGGGGGGGGGGACAAGTGCGTTCCAAGTGAAGGTACTGTTATTATAGTAAGATATCTGGATTGCGGGGAGGGAGCCGGAGAAGCAGGGCGAATATTATTGACGGGATGGGAAAAAAACAACGAATTATTACTCAGTGCTAAACTCATAAGCGCTGACTAAGTGGTTTATCAATAGCAGGTTTAGACAACAGATTACGCGCAACCGAAACGTGCTGAGATACACCGCCTTATCCTTCTCGGTGGCGCCCTCAACCGAACCCCAACACCGAATAACGCCCTTATCAACACCTAGGTGGATGCCTGCCTTCAGGGCGCAAGCGTTGAGAAGCGATGGTTGGTGCTCGAAACCCCCTATCCTGAGGAGAGGATGGTGGCCGCCGCTCTGATTTCGACGGGAAATGTCCCGGGGACGGTGAGCCAAACGGCGACTTTGAAAAAAAAAAAACAGGAAAAGCGAAGCGAGACCATGCCGGGGAACCGCTCGTATAGAGTCCCGCGAGGGTGTAGTGCGAGTGCGAAATCACGGGGTGGGTGGGATCGTGTTCTGGGATGCAGGAGAAAAGGACACGTCGGGCAGTGCGGTACTGCTGTAGTACGGTTGTACTCTAATCTGACATTTCTACTCTGTGTAAGAACCGGAAGTCCGGTGCTGTCAGCACGCGAACACTCGACCTATAGGTAAATTGAGTATGGACAGATGTTGATAGCTGACAGGTCCTTCGGATGCGGTTTGGGTGTATTGGCATGGGGCATCGTTCTGGAATGGAGTGGTTGCCAGCGTCCTCTATGTCACAGGCACTTCCTGACACAAGTACAGCAATGTCGACAGATATTTAACGTGGTAGACGTTACTACAAATATCGTGCACGCTGCACTCGCTCAAATACGGTTCGGAAACCTCGAGTCTGGCTCCTTGCAGCCTCCACGCCACGACGCCAACCAAACAATTAATCGGAACGACTCCTGCATCTCGGTCACTCACACTTTGCCGGACCGGCAACACGCCCGACACAAGGCTCGTACCGTAAGACGCGATTCACCTTTTGTGCATGGCGTGCGTTCGTTCGATGCTACCTATAATACCCTTCACAGGGGAGCGTGGAAGTGCTGGCGGTTCAGCGTTCGGAGCAAAATAACGGGATTGGGTCGCGAATGCTGAGGAGGGCGGAGGGCATCCTGCTGAACTTCCGGTGCCGGTGAGGAGATAGGGGCACCTCCTTTGATTTGTGTTCGCCATGCATGCACGTTCGTCGGTGCTTGGTGGAGTTTGTGGGCTTGAATCGAAGCCAGCGGTTGTAGTGCGTTGTTGAATCGAAGCCTGCTGCTGAGTGCTGCTGAGTGCGTTGCAACACGTAGCGCATGTTTCAAGAGTATCTATGAAGACAACCTTCGTCGAGAGCGTCTTGGATGGCAAGGTAGAATTCGAGGCATTTTTCGACTGTGTGTCGCAGGTGGGAGTATCGTCCGATGTACCCACTGATCTGTCGGTACGCGCTGAACGACACAGTAGCGGTGTTATTTTATTTTCCCTAGGAACGTGACCGAGGTAACCTATGATGGACAGATGGTATTAATAGTAATTTACCAGGCATACGGAAACATGTGATGGCGGTGCTCCCACTAAGCCGGAGTGCGCAGTTGGGGATGACTCTACCGGCGAAGAAGTCGAAGGAACGTCTCAGGCTACCGTTTGAGCAGACAAAAAGAACTGCACGTTGGGTTCAGGCTCGTAATCGTTTTTAAAACGGAATCGCATCGTCGCAATTTCCGGTCTGTCGTAATGTCGTATCCACATTTTTTTGCTGCTTGTACGCCGAAGAATATGTCGAGGCACTGGTTCATGGCTGTCACCCTTGGCACGTCGGCTGGGTTTGAGTTTCGTTTGTTTTCCTACAGCAGTGCTTACTGAGTGTTCGAAGTTGCGTCGGGGGTGCACGGAGGATCCTGAATAGGCCACAGCAGTACGCGCACATGTACTCATTTAGGAGAACCGTGCGATTTACGAGGCAGCGACCGAGAGTCGCCCACCGCTGTGGCGAGACCTTCGACTCCTTCCCGATCATGGCACGTCGTCCTTCTGTCGTGTGTTGTTTTCTTTTTCCTTGTTGGCCCCTGCGTGGGGCCAGGTTTGTTAGGTCCGTGAGGGTAAAGGATGAGCGGTAAAGGGCCCCCAGTAGAGGGCGGATGTGCGCGGCACTAGGTCCGTCTGCCAAATGTTAAACTTTATCCTCGTGCCCCCGACACTTGAGCCAGGTCGGTTAGGATGAAGGTTCCTCAGTGTAGGGAAGATGTGCTGGAGTGGGCCGACAAGCGGGGCTACAAGGAAACCGGAGGCGGTTTGTGGGGCGAGCTGGACGGAGAGAGTGCGAAGGGTCTGACGAGACCCACGCGATACTTCGTGCTGACGGTGAGCCTGAAGAGGAATTGTTCCTGGCGTGAGTTTCGGTGCACTGTTTGCATAGGACAGGCTGCAACGGCAGATTGGTTATTTTTCGGCGGTGCGACTGATCAAGCACAGCGCTGCGGTAGGACACCCTCGAACCCCATCAAGCAGGAGCCGAGCTACTGCAGGGGAAGGGTTTGGTGTTTGGTGGATGGGTTGGTTAGGTGGGTGGGTTGGGTGAGTGGGTGGCTGGGTAGGTTGGTGGGAGGATTGAAGTTGGGCTGGCGTGTACATCACTTGCTTATCCGGTAAAATAATTATTATCTTCTACACTATTCTGTCGTTGAATACAGGAGAAAGGAATGGCGTTGCTGCTTCCTATCGCTGCATGTGTGTACTATAGTATGTTCGAAGTTTACTTTGGGCCTTCACGCGCGCACGGAGTTCTTTTCTTGCCCCTAGCTACGTCAGCCCCCCCGTTGCACAATCTAAGTACGGTAGAGCATGAAAATATTAGCGGGAGCGGCCTGTTGGGCACCTCATCGTTTCACAACCCCGTCACCACAATTCCGCCCTGTCAGTCTATGGTCTGTGGTATTGATACAGTATAGAGTCCGTGACCGCACCCCTCACCTCCCCCTACATCGTTTGGCCGGCGCTAGCGAGATCTCCTCACGGACACGCGGTTGGCCGGTACCTTCGGTGACGGGACTGCTCGCTTTGCCGCGGCTACAGCGGCCGCTAAGGAGAGAGCTGCCGCGGCGGGTGACTCTAAGTCTGCATCGAACCCAGCGCCGGTGAAAGCTTCGTGTCCGGTGCAGACAGGTGTGCCAAGAGGTAGCATTGCTCCGCAAGGAGAAGGAGATAAAGAAGACGAGACCACAAGACTCGCAGGGTTCCTCTCGAGCGTCCTTAGGGGTCTGAATGAAGAGGTGAGTGAGCTGCGTCACAAGCGAGCGGGAAGAAAGAAAAACATGTTTAACTTGCGGAACGCCGCATGCGTACCGTCGCGATGATGCAGCCCGGTTTCACGCTCCAAGAAGTGGATTTTCTTCCTGTGAACTTTGGGGCACCCTTCCGCGTTCATTCGAAGAGATTGTTTACTCGTACTCGGGTGTGTGGCATTGTACTCGTCGTGCTGGTACGTTTCGCGCGTGTTTCGCATAGGGAGGTGCCGCCCGCAGCTTTTGTATGAGTACAAGGAAACCGTAAGCGCGTATATACGGCACAACGTCGTCAATGTTGTGATGCTGCGTTTTTTTGTTTTCCCGTGTTACCCTCCAACACCGACACGATGGCAACATGCTTCACATCGCTGGAGTTCACCTCCCCGACTCTGATGCACCCCCCTGCGGTCGACCCGCCTGCTTGTGCCGCCCGGTTCCGCTTTCCGCCGCTCTCCTCTCAACGAAGGGAGAAACCGATGCGGATGATGCGGACAGCGGTAGGCGCGCTGTAGCAGCACCGGTGGCAAACGTGAGCATTGCCGCAGAGTCGGCAGCGATGCCGAACAGGCGCGACCAACCTCCTCACCCACCCTTGCCACCGACCACCCCAGGCAGCGAGGCTGTAGATGGGGCACTTCCCCAAGCGGGCGCACTCGGTTCGTCGTCTCCTTCCACAAGCGGCCACTCTGCGCTTTCTGCGACCCGCGCTTCCGCCGCCGCCGCGGCAGCTGCTTCTTCTGCGAGCCCCCTAAGAAATGGATCTGAGGAATTTCTGGAAGAGAAAGTTAAATCGGTTTTTGCCGTCGACGACGGCAAGGAGAAAGAAGAGAGCATCGAGAATCTCCTCAGTTCCCTCGTGCGCGCTCTCAACACGACACAAGGGAGGGCTGATTTTGGGCAGCTCATTGCCGAGAGCACCGACAATTAAGATTTTTCCAATGTTTATAACTGCTGCCAGGATTTTTATATGTTCCAGGGGGAGCCGACGACGGCCAACAAGCCGAGATGGCCTTTAAAGTAAAGCAACTACCTGGTACAAATTAGTAAGATTTTGAGTCCGACCGAATGCTGGATAGATGTGCAATCTAAGTCATACATCGGCCGGGCGTGTTTCTCTGCACAGCAATACGTACTTAGCAGGTGATGCACAACAGTCTGCAATGTGAAGCAGAAGATTCCGGGTTCGGGCCCTGGCATGTATCCCAACCCGGGGCCAGCATCGCTGTAGCGTCTGAGTGAGATGATCACCCCCGCCGACACGCAAATGAACCATTTACATGAGTCAAATATTAATATCATAGTAGCCGTGTTGGTTCTAAGAGCTAAAGCCGAAAACAGAGAGTGTTGGCGATGCTTCCAGCAGCAATCAGCAGTATCCTGAATACCCACAGTAAGATCCATATCCACATAGGAAGCCCGGGGATGTGACCCAAATGCCCCCTGACTACCACAAAGTGTCGGTCTCAGAAAAACATTACTGTTTCTCTGACGGGCACACGAATGAGGGCGTAAGAGAAGGTGCAGTTCCACGAGACGCTCCAGGCCGAGAATGCATCGCCATCCCAACGACGAGGCAGAAGAAAAAAAATAACACGGTACGTACGACACCTTCATCATCAGCACGAGCAAAGTTCTAGAAGGTACCGTAGATGACGTTATTGCCCTTCACGCTGGCGCAAATCCGCTAACCTATATACCCTGGTACAGCTGACATCTCATCAGTCAACAGATGAGGATGTACAACGCAACAGAAGGTAGCTGGGGTTCCTTGGAGGATGACCAGGATGGAACCCACCGTCCAACCTAATGATAAAACCAGTAACAGTACACTGGGGAACAGAACGTCCATTGGGCGCTGCACTACATGTATGTTTATAAGTTAAAGGATGGGTACCTTTTCTCTGTATCGTCGTACCAGGTATGTAGCTATTAATAGGGGGCACGGATTACGCCTCTCGAGGGAGAATAAATGAGGTACCTGGTATTATAGTCGCATCAACTGCAGTAGTAGTCGACGCGTACCCGGGGTGTACTGTTTTTCGCAGAGTAGAAAGAGCGTTTACTATGAAGAAAACACACACAGCAACGCACAAGCAAGCCTACTGATGTACCTGGTAGACAGCTGGTAGACAGCAGTTAGTTCCTATTAATAGTCACAGCAGTATGCCTGGGTGAAATGTTTTTTCATTACAAAAAAAAGGGAAAGATCACAACGATATTTTGTGGGGGATCCCTGCGGACGAACACGAGTATTATACGAACGAGTATACTTACGGTAACCTCCTGGAACAACGTTCATACAGCACACATACATTCATGTGTGATACCAGTTACCGAGTAATGTAAAACTATGCACCGTGCGACCACACGACCACACACAAATCCAAGTGAAAAAACACAGCCAACAACAGCAGCAACGACAACCAACTGGCCTGCTGAACAAGGACCAACGGATCAAGTTTTTTTGGTGTTCGGCCTGGCACTCGATACATTCGGTCGATATCTATTGAAGAAACCTGTACGTAAGTGGTCTTTGCACGTACAGTTACTGTACGTACTACAGAAGAACTGAGCTGCAGACAAATTTCCACGGGTATGTACGTACAGCCTCGTACTCGCCCATCAGAAATTTAGTTGTTGTGCTGCGTCTACACCATTGGCTTGACGACTTGAGCCTGGCAGGCTGACAAGCCTGACGACTGCCGCCTGCCTCCTGACTCCTGACGACTTGCGGTCATACGGTTATACACACAGTCTTTTCGAAGATAAAACTCAAAACTCACTGCGAGCGGCAACACTCTTGGCCAATGGGTATTACAACAGTAAATGTAACGGTTTCGAAAGCGCCGCGTCACAGCAGTCCAGACTGCAGTCTGTAGGCTGCAGGCTGCAGAATACAGACTGACTCCATCCACACACTAGAGTCGTGCTGCTGTTGATGCGCCCGAGCCGAGAGAAGCTACGAGGGGCACGTTGTTTGCGTAACGCGCGGGTTCAATGCCAATCCCGCAAAGTCCCCTCCCGAGACTGCAGCTTGATGGGCACTTCCCGCAGTCGCCACGCGATCATCGGCGCAAGTCCAGCGAATTCGGATGGTGAGCCGTACGAAGTAAGTATAGACTGTGTACGGTAGTCACACAGAGGTTATTTTCCTTGAATTATTCTGTCGAGCCTGGTGTATTTATGCCCCGGCGGGAGTTCCTTCCGCTACCATTGAAATAGAGACACTGCTGCTGCAGATGTTTGTTCGTGTTTTTATTGCTGGCGAAACCCTCAGTTTGTTGCAGTGTTGGCTTTACGTCGACTGCTGATGATGCTATTATATGAAATGTATATAACAACTTCATGAGCCGTAAGCTCCCTTCATAAAAAATTCTCAGCGATAACCGGAAACGGCCAGTAATAATCGTCGTCGTTCTATTTTTTTTTGCAGATTATGGAATGTCCCTGCATCGTCCATGAGTGCGTGCTCGTCGGGACTTTTTCTAGCACGAAAATTGATCATTAGCGGAAAGCGCGAAAGCGTGAGTTAGTATTATACCAGGTAGTGCATTCGATGGATACGAAAGAAAATTACAGACAATTATTTATTGTCTGAAATCGGGGAGACGACATCGACGAACAGTCGCAATGCTGCACCCAATGCGCGACAAAAAAATGAAAGCACGTACCGGGGGGGAGAAGGGGCAACACCTGTGGCCACGGCTTGTCCAGAAGATTAAGAAGACCGCTGAGGGTACGAAAGTGATGATGATAGAAAATAATAATGAAAAAATCGCCTAAGCCCACACGTACGTACGTATTTTCTCGTATAATAGCTACTTGTAGATAGTGCTGATATGATAGCACGCGGGATATTAGTGACATATCGAGACCACCGGTTTTCGCCGAGTATGGTCATGTGCCGTGTTCACGGTCTACGAGTACCAGGTACATGCTTATTTATAGTGATTTAGCCATGTGCACCCCTGATGTCCCCAACAATCGACTGCTGCACACTTTTTTACTGGCTGAACGATTTTCGCCGACACGACACATCTATACATACCTGTACTAATGGTTTGCTGTGCTGTTGTGTACCTGGTAGGTTCGACATCGAACCACTTCTTTCCGCTCGGACAACATCAACCCAACCCGCACTGTGGAGCGACGAGGATGACATGCAAGAAGAGTGCACCAATCCAGGTGGTGGTGGCGGAGATAGCGCGCTGCCTCGAGCCTTGGCCCGTGTTTTTGATTGGCTCGAAGAGGTGGAAGGCCCCCATAATGTGAGCAGAGTGTGATCGTCATGAAGTGCAACGTGAGCTCGCATTCAGGCTCTCAATCTGTGTGCTTACTGCAGTATACTGAGGCACCTGGTAGTTGTCAATTGCCTCGCTGCAGCCTGCCCAATATATATACCGAACATATTTTCTATTTTGCGTAACGTACACCGTTGGAAAAATCATACCTGGTACACACACCTGGCAAATGGTTTTGAATCTGTTGTGTTCTCAGATTGTATGTGCCGTAGAGAGCTATGATAACGAGATCGATCCGAACCCACCGAACGTTTATTTGGTTGGATATTATACGCCGCAGTACTACGGTACCCACTACTCGTTAGCCTACTTTAGTCGCGTGGCTGCAAGCAAGAGGCCATCGAAATACCAGGTGGTGGGTGCTGCAGTGTTGTGATGGCTATAACAACCAACACGTACTGCTCCACCGTGAAGGGTACACGCGATTGCTAGGCCCGTCTATGGGAACACCGCAACGCTCGATGCCCTCCGACTAGTCGTGTAGTTGTTCTGACATTACTTTTCGGGGTTGTCGAGCCCCTCTTGAGTCTCTAAACATCAACGACTCGTACCAGGTTCCTGCGCAGCATACGTACGTTGACACAGAGGCACGTTTCGGGTGTACGTTTCGAATTCCGACATTCCGACTGGTGGAATTGGATTTTGTGCCGCTGTTGCTCTGCTTTGACACATCTTGGTCATGATAGTTCGCGGGCCCCTCTTACTCCCTTTGGGTCGAAATGTGTTGGTCGTCAAAGTTCACAATGCTCTTGCTCCCTTGCATCTTGCATGAAAACATATGTCGTATTTTGTCATTACGTTAAAAAAACATGTATACGATACCCTCTGGGTACGTGCAGGAACACCTTTCGAATGAACACGACGCGAAAGCAAAGTACCAACCGTAGGTCATCATTTGTATCGCTTTTTGTTGCCTTGGTACCCGTCCGAGAAAATCAGACTTCGAGTGCTGACGAGACAATCATCGACGCAGATGCTCTGCTAGCCTTGCGTGCTCCAAGCTCTCCGGTCCGAAGAGACAACGACGAGGTCAGTGGACTCACAATACTCTTAATACTATTCTACTGTTTATTCTACAGTAGCTATAAATAGTGATGGGCACGGAGCAACACGTGTGTGTGCCACCAAGCGTGTGCTTACTATCAGAGGAGACCGGTCTATCTAAGAGATGCTTGCGTCAAGGTCTGTGTTGACCCCATCACATTACTATACTGGTTTTAGAGCAGGGGGCGGTCAGTCAACGGGTCAAACCGCGGTCTCCTCGTCGCAGCATCTTTGCGTGCAACAGCGCAGCAGCCTGGGTGACGTTGATGTGACAACAGGTACACAGGTAGAGCAACATGCGTAGCTCTCGGAACTGAGTTTTGTACAACGTCGATGCTTCTGGCAAATGCTCCTCCTAAAAAGGACTCTCGTAAACTACGATAGAAACCGCATCTTTTGCTTGCCACAATTGCTACACTGCTTCCACAGCTGGAAAAGTGGGAAGACGCTCATTCCCCCCCCCACCCCCGCGCTCGACTCGGTTGCCCTGCATCCTGCTACAACAGATATGTACCTGGTATCATACTTCCGTGTTGTACATACCGTATCATACAGCAGTATATGCGTAGTAGAAGTAGTAGTAATAGTAGTAGCAGTATTAATGGTAGTAGCAGTAGCAGTTGGAGTAGTAGCAGTGGTAGTATTCATAGCAGTAGTGGTAGCAGCAGCAGCAGTAGTAGTAGTAGTAGTAGTAGTAGTAGTAAAAGCAGTAGTAGTAGTAGTAGTAGTAGTAGTAGTAGTAGTAGTAGTAGTAGTAGTGGTAGTAGTAGTAGTAGTAGTAGTAGTAGTAGTAGTAGTAGTAGTAGTAGTAGTAGTAGTAGTAGTATTCATAGTAGTAGTGGTAGCAGCAGCAGCAGTAGTAGTAGTAGTAGTATTCATAGTAGTAGTAGTAGTAGTAGTAGTAGTAACAGCAGTAGTAGTAGTATTAGTAGTAGTAGTAGTAGTAGTAGTAGTAGTAGTAACAGCAGTAGTAGTAGTAGTAGTAGTAGTAGTAGTAGTAGTAGTAGTAACAGCAGTAGTAGTAGTAGTAGTATTAATAGTAGTAGTAGTAGTAGTAGTAGTGGTGAGTATTATAAACGCGACACACGGAAAACAACAAACATCTCTTCTCAATCAAACGTTTCAGCCAACAATTTGCTGCCCCGCCTGCGGCTTTTGCATTTCATAAAATTATGAAATACATTGATTGCGACGACTAACAAAAAAAAACAAAAACAGGTGGTTACTTCCAAGGCCGTGACGAAGGCTGACTTCTGCTTGGCTTCGAGAGAGCAACCGTCCCTTGCCATAGGGATCTACGCCCATCGAGTAGTACGCCGTCACAGGTGGCTCTTCTGGTCTGAGTGCTACGCAGAGTACCTCGTGAGTGATACATATACTACCAGGTATTATATACCAGGTACACGAGTATATCTATTATTTCCACTACTCGTACTCGTACTCATGTTCATCTTCGCTTTTCTCTCCCTCCTTCGTTTCAATAGTCCAAACTCGGATCCGGGGTCACACGTATATATAGCAGCCCCCCCCTCCCCCACACCACGGCGGTTCGTGCCTCGGGAGGCTTTTTTATCGCGAAAATACTTCAGCCCTTCCTTCCCTCGTCGACTCGCGTC
The DNA here is from genome assembly GCA_031213475.1 of Nereocystis luetkeana. Lineage (NCBI taxonomy): Eukaryota > Phaeophyceae > Laminariales > Laminariaceae > Nereocystis > Nereocystis luetkeana. The sequence continues at coordinate 6,171,113 of JARUPZ010000013.1, read as the reverse complement.
AAATTATACACGGACGTCAAAATTTCAACCTTCGTACCCGTACCGTTTTTTTCTTCACCTTCATGCGCCAAACAAGCAGTGTTGAGCACCGGAACCGTTTTTTGTTTTTTCAACCGGTTTTTGCTTTTTCAACCGGTTTTTGGGAGCGGTTTTTGGGACCGATAACCGGCCATTTCCACACCGGTTATTCAGTTATTTCAGAATAACCGACCGGCATAGCCGGTTCGGTTATTTCCGGTCGGTTATCACGTCCCTTATCCCCTACTCCCATAAAAAGCCTCTGTGTCTGTATGAAAAGCCCTACATGTCAACATATCACATGCACAGCCCGATCAAGAAGTAACGCCAGGCCGGGAGTGGGGGCGTACGCGGGCGGTGTCGTTTGTCGCAGTAGTATTAATGCCGGTAATTATAGTATTCGCTCGTGACTATGATGCATGATTACGCGATGTACGATGGATTGATGGTTGGTGTGTCGCGGGAGCCGGCAATCTGGTGGATGATGGGCAGCTGCTGCTGGTGGGTAATCAGAGCCATCACTAATGCGATCAATAATACATGAGTCAATGGACCAAAACGAGCAGTGCCCTCTCCTATGCATTGTTCTCTCTTTTTAATACCGGATTAAGTTCGACGATGATCTCCTTTTTCTTCGGAGAAGAACTCAACCTCGAGCAGTTCTCTTCTGCGTGTTGATTGTTGAGTGGTTGTGGAAGCCCTCGTACATTATTTCTCATTGGGAACAACAAGCAGGCTCCGCTTGCCCTCCTGCTACATACATGCGTTTTTTCGTCACATTGATGCTCCGCCTGCTCGCCTGTTTAGCTGAACGACCATGACCAACGACTCATTCATGCCGAATGGCATAGCAGCACATACCGTTTTTACGTGTGATTTGTGGTGTGCGCCTTGCAATGGTTGTGATTCCGTTATATGGTAATGTGGCGATGTGCCGGCCCACGCGCACTCGAAAATTGCGTTTATTTTTCACAAGGGTGCGAACATGGCGCAAAAAAAGCATTTTTTTGTGGAATAACCGACCGAATAACCGACCGAACCCAAAATGGGATTCGGTTCCCAACACTGCAAACAAATCATTGCGTTCGGAAATAAGGAATTCCATACGAACCATTTACAAGTAGTACCTGCTACCTGGTACCAGGTACATATCATACAACACGCTGGACGTAAATTGAAGCACCGTTTGGGTCTTAATATTAGTTCCTGTTATGATACTGCTTTGTATGAGGTTGAAAGCCCGGTAATTACCTGGGTTCTGGCACTGGGAACGTATTTGTAGTACTTGGAAGGCGTATCTTAGGTGGAAAACCAGGGGTTTTCTAGAGAGGCACGAGCGTGGTCCCAGTCTCCGTCGTGCACGAAAGGAATAAAGTGGCTCTTCTATCTGTAAGCGAACATCAACGTGAGTACCAACGAGTGCCGGCTTAATAGGCAGACCTGTCCAGGGATACAAAGTGTCCCGCTCACCGTGATCGTAACATGCCTACCAGGTATATGGTCCTTACGACCTTACATTTCCGTCAACGTAGAGTGGTTAGATACGAACGACTATGTTATAGAGTTCTCTAGTAGTACCTGTAGCCATTTTCGAGGTACACATTCGTAGAAGTGCGCATTAATTAAAATGCGTGCGGGGCTTTGCGAAGAAAATGGCCGCGTTTCAACAGAGATTGTGTCGCCGCGGCTTTTCTCTCTCTTTTCTGCATTCGTGAATGCCCACTGAAGTAATACTACTGTAATATCATGTGCCATGCACCAGAGGTGTACTGCACCCGTTCCGGAGGTACTGCAGTATGATGGTGTCCGACGTCTACTGTAGATGAGGCTGGTAGTACAGTAGTAGTGCCGTAGAAAACACGCCGCGAAAAGGAAACGAGATGTTGTTCTGATGCGTTATCCAACACGGTCTCGACCTACCTGGTGATTAGTTTATTTAAGCCGCTCTGAATGGTTGAAGGTCAACACGCAAACTTCTTCTGTCGAACCCGGGTGATTTAGCCTAGCCAAAGGAATGCACCAACATGGAACATTCCACTGACAGCTCACAGTGTACGATACCCGTCCGACAGGAAGCAGCAATATCGTCAACGGTTTGACGCTCAACTACAACATGCTATACTACGCAGAAGTACGCGCATCAAAAGTTTTCTTCACACGCCAGACACATCAGATAGATCAGATAGATCAGGTAGATCCTCACCTGTCGTTATGAGAGGTTGTGCAGAATCTGCGTGGTACAGATCCACCCCAGGGAATTGTGTGCTAGATTATGCAGGTTATATTCCCACACCCGGCACTTATGAGCTGCTGTAGTACCGTAAATAATACCAGCACGGACCAAGAATGTGCTGATACTGCTCTATATTCCTTGCAAGATCTACTGTACAAAAAAAAATGGACGTCGTCGGCGTACCACATACACTGCCGCTACATGTATGTACTCGTTGTTCAGGTCGTGATCGGCACGGAGACGGAACTGCTGAGAGCATGGCGCTGCTACTCGGACTTCTCTACTCTCGCCGAGACCGCCACGGCGCTCGGCGCTCGCGCGGTGACCGACTACTGGGATAAGCTAGACCGAGCGATTGGGGGCCGTCGGACGACCGACCCCGCTCGTTTGCGGTACGAGGTCCGCTGCCTGGGCCATTTCTTGACCACCATGCTCGAAGAGCTACGCGGGCCGAACATCGGAGTGAGTCCAAGTCCGTCTGATATCATAGTCACAGTGTGGCTGTGAGCCTATTGTACTTGAGTTGAGTACATATACGCCGTACTAAAGTATAATAAGCCGCCGATTAGTTAGAGTTGGCCATTAATAATAGGTAGATTACTAGGTACCAGGTAAACAAGAGTCACGTACAGATAGTTACGTGAGGTTTAAGATCGGACTTCTGTATTGTTGTGTACAAATATATGTATTTGACTGTGGGTGTTGTTTGTGGCTCGAAAGGGTGTGTGGTGTTCAGAAAATGCCAGGTTCTTGACGGTTGGCTTGCCTAGCAACGCCGACTAATAGTAATGCCATGAAATCCAGCCTACTCGGCCCCACCGTTTGTGGGTCGGGTCGGATCGGACCGCCTTTTGCCTCAAATGGCTTCTTAACTCGTTCACGACTGCTCGGATTACCCCCCACTATTTTCCAGGTAGTGATTCCCGTAAACCGTACAATGTGTGTTGCGGTTGTAAATTGAATGAGTTGAAAAAATAGTTGTAGGGATTGCCAAGCGACAGGGTGCCTCGAAAAATAGTTCAACCCTGATCATCTAATTGTGCACCCGTACAACTGTTACAAAAATCATTACCCGATTCTAGTTCCCAGGTAGCAAGTGCTAGCTAGGTGACTGGTGGTACACAGGTGGCCGGGAACCCCCGTTGGATACTATGGGCGTAAAAAACTTTCTTGTGGAGACGTTGAACAGTGTAGCTCACCATTAGGCATGCCGAATTGAGAGGTTGTCGGCGCTTCGCGGGGTTTGCTACACTTGTTCAACGTCTCCACCGCGATGCCTTTAAGCTCTCACTATGCAACCGGGGGGGGGGCTCCCGGCCACCTGTGTATTTCTAGCCTTCCAGGGCAATAGCATAATAATAAAACAAGCCATTGTATTCATCGTGCGTCGCCGGAAACGTGGGTGCGGTTGTGAGTTATCTTATCGCACCGTGTAACACGTGAGACATGATAACCCCCCCCCCGCCCTCGAGAGGCAGTTACATAGTACTCCCATCGCTGTCTCTGGTGGTACCTACACCCGAAATTAGAGTAACTCATTGACGCTGTCATCCATACGCAAGTCCGCCTCAAAAGCGGTCCTTAGTAGGATGCAGCTTACCCTTCATGCGACTCGCCAGACACCTCACGGCGCTTCGCGCTTGGTGCAAGCAATGTCTGCCTGGTCGGTGAAAACCCGACATGCTCCGTCCCGGCATTGTAGGTATGCGAGCGTCTATGGTCATACGACTACTGCCATGCATGAGATCGAGTAAATATCTCCTATCGAGTACACCCCCCTCCCCCCCTCCCTCGTACGAATTTCAAAGCTGTTTTTTCACGACAGCGTGGGAGAAGAGTGTAAACGCCGAGCGACGCGTCTGTCTATAGAAATGAACTCGACGAGATATTTCCCGAGGCCACCCGATTTCGTCGCGTGTGCCCTCCAACCAAGTTTTTCGAGAAAATCGGCTCTAAAATTCGTCCGACCTGGTGTATGGTCTGTTATCTTGCGTGCTACATACGGCAATCTACGTATCTTGACCCTTTTCCACTAGGGGTACAGAAAATGTGGGAGCGGCAAGCCGTACACGGTACGCGCGACCGAAACATTACACTTATTTATCTTGCACAGGTGAGTTTGGGCCAATCGATATCACCATTTGCGTTTGGAGTAAAAAAAAACACGATCTGCCGTGTGCTCTCACGTAAAGTACCGCAGACAGGTACACTATTAATAGATAGACCACGTCCTCAAGCTTACGGTTGTGTTACATACACATCCTCGACATGCCCAGATGCACAAGCAGTGCATACTTCATTCCAATACAGAGTAAAACATACCAGTACATTCGAGTCCCTTTTTTCACGGTACGAAATACTAAAGCTGAAAAACACCGAATTTACATCCTCGACCACGTTTTCTTTTATTCTACAGATTCTCGCGGACTTTGTGCGCGAGCCGACGACGTACGTTGTCGTGGGTGTAGAGAACGTCGGGTGCGACACTAACAACAGCGACGACGGCGACGAGGGGTTTGCAGGAGACGTGGACGGGATCGCTCCGAACGCGCAGCCCGCGAGAAAAAAAACAGTCCTCTGGGGCAGCGACTGGTGCTACCTGGGTGGGAGGACTCTTGGGTCGGAGCCCCGGCACCCTATGAAGCGAAAGAGGACGGAGCAGCCACTAAAGCCAGAGCCTCAAGTCTGGGACGGCTTGTGAAAAGTGTTGCGGCATTAATAGTGACAGCAGTTGCTTCCGTCACTTTAAACCTTGTTGAACCGGTACCGGCTATGTCCGGTGATAACACGGCTGACTAACAAGGGTTTGCCACCATCATTTTATGTTTTACTTTTTGTTGTATATGTATCATATGTACCGGCTGTATACGGTAATGACAAAGTGTTGGTACCGCCAACCTTTTTGGTCCTTTATTCGGTACTTTCTTTGGTGCGTTTTTTGTTCCTTCTTCGTACCGGTTACCGTAACGCGCGCTTTTTGATTGGCCATCGCGGAGGTGTACTGCTCTATTCATAGGTTTTTAGTCCTGGTGTGCTACGCGTAGTCCTCGGTTTAATGGCGTCATCTGTGGGCGGAACGCGGAAAGTTCAAACGTTTTCGTCAGACTCGAAAAAGGCCGTAAAACGGTACATTACAGGCCCTCTCACAAGAAACCTGAAATCGGGCTCAGAGGCTGACTTTCTTATTCTGACCACGCGCCAAAGCACACACACACTTTCTTACGTTGCGATTGCTTACTTTGGTCCCCGAGAAGACGTTTTCTTCTACTAAATAGTACCTGGTAGTGCACAACGAATGGCCCCTTGGGTCCAGGCCGGCAAGTTTTCTTAAAGCTTAGGGGAGGAGTTTTTTTTTCAGTTTTTTTTCATTATTTTCCCGAAATTTCGGTATTTTCCTATAGGAAAAAAAACAAGAAATACCGAAATTTCGGGAACGAAAAAGAACTAAAAAACAGCCCTCATTAAGATCGATCCTTAAGAACTGACTAGGCTGAGATTTTTTTCTTTTTCAAGGCTGACTGTCTTGTGAGCTGTTTCTTCTGGTCGGGACGGACCGGCACGCATCTTTTCTTCCCCGCGAATTGACAGGCAACAGGCAGTCAACAAGTTCCTGTGAGGGTGAGGATAAATGCACTTCAACTTAACATTGTATGTGATGCAACACACATCACATGCTTTGAATTGTCATACAACACACGTACGTCATCTCTATACGAGTAGCACCGATATTCCTGCTTGTCACCTATCGTACACTTGGCTCATATGCCCCTTCAAAATGATCTGGAAATTGCGCGAAAATTTCTTAATTGTCCCGTTGACCCTGGTAGCCTTCAGGGGCGTCACCGGCCACTCCTCCTTCACGAGGGGTGTAGGGAAACGCGTGAACTTCGTATCACGCATGTTGCAAGGTCGAGCATCAGCCGAAGAGGAGAACTCACAGCCGGCAGTTTTTTTTCAACCAAAGAAATGTAGGCGCTCGAAAATCCCCAAAAAATAATGTGCACGAGCGATCTCAGCGACCTCAAGCCCGTCCTCCCTCCAATCACGGGCAGCATACTAAGATTGAGGCTACAGTATGTGTAAGGATGTATGGTATTTTCTGACGGTCAACTCGCTCAACACGCCGGGGTCACTGGTACAATAACTCGCTTCGAACTGCAGCAAGCCATGAGCAAGGCCATGGAGCTGAGGGTAGCACACATTGCTTTGCCATCATTCTAAATCAACGGGTGGACGAAGATATTTCGAGCCAGCAGTTTTCGAAACGTCTTTTCTCTCCACCGACAGAGCATTGAAGAAAGAAATGACATCGAGTACACATCGAGGCTTACATATCAACACAAACCGGAGGGTTGTAGTAACTATTAATAGACCAACTAAGAAAGTAGCAAACATTTCGGACTTCACTTGGTTTTAGAGTACTCCCCTCCCCCTGTCTAGGAAGAACGCCCTACACTTCTGCTGGGTGTTATTTTTTTCGCTTTTTCGTGTATACAGTCGTGGGTGCACAGCTATGACTTCGCAGTCACTGATCGATGCTCAAAGCCGATCACTTCTGTCTCTAGACTCACAATAAAATGAAGCTAAGCATCGAGCGCAGTACATCAACAGACACACGTATATGAGTGCAGCTAACACTGCCGAACGCTCATCTCCCATCCACCGACAACATGCTCTTGGCGCGCATCTTATGCGAGTGCTCGCGGTCGTATACACCACTAAGCAGTAACACAGCTATTAATAGTAATAGTAGCATCAGTAGCCCCGGTGCGCATTAGAACGATTTTGTCAACTTAAAAAGACAAAAACTCTGATAGCAAGCACAGCATGCATGCTTGGCCGGCGGAGAAAAAACACGATTAAAACAAAAAAAGAAATGTACAATTTATATTGCAGCACGCGTCAGCCCCCCGCATCGTCGCTCCATTGTTTCGAAATCAACAGCTCGAAACACGTTTTCAGCAAACTCCACCGTCCACCGCCCATAAACCGAACGACTATACTACCTATCCTAAAACTTGACCCCATCAACCTGAGGAGCGCAACGTCTAAACCTATATGGCAACATCCCGGCCATTTCTCCTTACCCCCCCCCCCCTTCACCGGTCATGATGTACAGTAGAGATTTCACTTACGGTCAGATATGTCCCAACTTCGGGTGGTCCGCACGGTCTAGACCCACGTTTGTCGGGGCGCAATGATATCGCCAGTCCCAAACTGCTACGTATGCAAAAAAAAAAAACGCACCGATCAATGACCGCGCCTGCGCTTTCCAGTTCCACCTTCAACAGGGCCAATGCCGGGTCTAAACACCCCGGCCGCATCATCCCCGTCAGCACCCCACCCAGCCCTAGCCCCGCCCCCCCCCGCAGAGCGCATTATGTCGATATCGTCGCGCGATCTGCCATGGAGGGTCGACGCGGGCGTTGTCATTCCCGTGTAGGATGCCGCCCTCGCCGGGATTGGTTGGGGGCCTCCTGGCTCGAAGGAAGAGATGGTCTGCCGCCTACCTGCGTCTTTGACCGGGGTCGGTCTTAGCCTCACCTGCAGCATCGAGAGCACGGCAAGGGGTGACCAACAATTTAGTATAGGCGTCGCTACATAAAGAAGGAATTATCGTCAACTGGTGTTCACACACGCGCGCGGAAACCCCCACGAGGCCTATCCGGGGATGCCTGAGCAAACAATCAACGAGGCGGGGGGGGGGAGGGGGCGAAGCGCCCCTCAACGCGCGTACACACGCGCATGGAAACCCAAGCCAGGCAATTCCGGGGGTGGCTGAGCAAACGAACCACGCAAAAATCTCAGAGGGGGACCCCTCGACACGCGCATACATGCCCATGGAACCCCCCCCGCGAGGCCTCTTTGGGGGTGTCTGAGCGAATGAACAACGCGAAAAAAATCAACGCAGAGCACGCGGAGCACGCGGAGCCGGCTCACCCGTCGACGCGGTTCGCTACCCCCAGCCTGTCCGTCCCCCCAGTGGTCGTCTGTACGACGGTTCCCGTTGGCGACGTCCGCTCCCTTCTCATCATCGCTTCCATTGCGGCTGCGCTTTCGCGCCGGCTTTCGGGGCACCGCGATAGACGATGCCGACGAAAACACTTGGAAATACCCCTGAGGCGGGCGGGGTGTGACGGTCGAGCGGTAGGCACACAGAAAAAGGAAGGGGAGTCAGGAAAATGTCTTACGCAGGACGGAAATATAAGGAACGTTTGTACATTAACATTAAGACCAATCGGACCTTAAATATGTGCCATGAATGGTACGAGGCACAGTACCGGGTTAAATTTTCTGGCGGAAGAAAACTGCCGATGGGGTAAAAATGTTGTATTTGTTGTCTCCCCCGGAGATCTGGTGGTGTTTTTAGTTGAGAGCGATCGGCTGAAACGTCTTGAGCTACTGCGGTAGTTTCACTTTACGTCGGCGGTCGTCGTTGATCGTTACACTTCTTGAGTAAACAACGGGAGGCAGATCAAGCGGCTTGAGCAACTCGATCGCTGTTACTCCCTTTAGAACCGCAGTCCCGTTTTGGGGACAAACTACTTGAAATTTGAGTGGTTTGTCCCCAAAACGAGACTGCGGTTCTAAAAGGGTTGAAGAGCGCCACGCGTAGGAGAGCCATCCATGGCGCAGCCGCGCGAGCACCACACAGGAACTATTGTCCGGGAAGCGAGCAGGTTCCGGCAGAGCGATACACGCCTCCTCGAGTGCACAGTACCTACGTACTGGTATACACGTATTAAGATGGCCACAAAAACTGCCCAAACGAAAGGGCGCGCAGGTGTTTCGCGAACAAAAAAAAAAAAAAAACACTCGAAAACCAAGCACCCGAAGGTACCACCGAGAACAAAACCTACCACTCTGTTCCTGAATATAAGTATATTTTCTATACTAATATTCAATCAATCCGGAATTTATGACAGAGTGGTACGTATGCTCATATACATGTCCATCTCCTCACCTCCTCACCTAGGAACTGGGTCTGAGCAAAGTTATTACATACGCGTTCCCAGATGTACGAGCTGACATAAGGCTCCGGCCGTAACTATAGTACCCTGTTTGGGCTATGATGCCACTATTAAACGGTGATTATATTTTCGGCCACAACTGTATAATATCTGAAACACATACCAGGTATACGAGTATAACAACGGGATTGCATAGGTATGTATAGGTTGGGTAGTTTTGTCGAGTTGAGCTGAGGAACCGCACCGTGAGCCAGAAACAATTCGGCCCCAAATGCACCCTCCCGCAACGATCGTCATATATGCGACTACAGCGGTAGGGGTGCCCTCTACAATGCCGGTTTAATAATGCCGGTGCCCGATATAATGCCGGTGAAATCGCTTGGTACTCATAGGAGCGAGCAGTGTGGCAGCGAGCGGAATAATGCCGGTGCCCGCTATATATAATGCCGGTGTATTTGCCTACTATACTGGCACATACCGGCAATGTAGAGAGACCACTACTGTTCGGCCATGCACATGAGTAAACCACGCTATTACGGGGGACCATAGTTAATAGGACCAAATATTGTTAGTAAAAATGGTTAAATATATAGGATTCTACGTATAGCATAGGTCCTATTAACTATGGTCCCCCGTAATAACAATCGCTATCCTGGGAGACAAAGATGGTGGCCACAAAAGGCAAGACAGGAAGGGTAGAAGGCAGGCGAAGCATTTTTTAAATGTAGTACATCGAAAAAACGTATTCAGCGCCGCCCATATGTTGGAGGCGTCTCCAACAGGAGTAGCAACGGTGCTCCGTCTCGAAAGGGATGCTTTGCCAATGGTGAAAAAAAATGACTAAGGCAAGCGACAAACGAGTACCCCCCCCCCCCCCCCTATAAATTACGAGCAAAGGGAGTTGCTAACCTGTACGAATGCCTCAAGTATATAGGGGATAGGGGATGTTTATTACTTAACCAGGTGAATAGCTTTTTGAGCTGGATAAAGCCGGAGATCCTACAAGGTATACAATATCTGAAAGCCCGAGATCTGAGCCGTCCGACTGAAAATCTCTGTTCTTTTTACGCCTCTCACCAGAGCACACAACGGACGATAGTTACAGTTACAAAACAGTCGATGAGGATAACGGATCCCCTTCCCCTAGATATTACCGCCTACTTGTACACAACTTCAGCGTCACACCCATGGCCTGTCACTCCGTTCCGTGTAAATAGTAAATAGTCCCCAGATGCCGGAACCGACTACCGACCCAACCCGGTTTGTATTTATGTAGTCCACACCACAAAAACACACGAGAGGAAAAACCTGCCCGGGGCGTCCTCCCCACATTGGCGTCGTCGACAGGACACATTGACGGCAGTTACAACGCAGTTGACGACAGTTACGACAGTTACAACACAATTGACGACAGTTACAAAATATCCACCACCGCGAAATCCTGTTACGTAATGGCGAGAGCCATCCTATCTTGACTCTAGTCTGTATACCGCGGCACGGAGGGATCTGGGACTGCACCTGGCCATTGCAGGTGGGGCACGAAGCTTTTCCCAGAAGGAGGCTGAGCGTCCGCTTGACTTCTCCCGCGCCGTTGCAGTTCGCGCAAGCTACCACCTGGCGACCAAAAATCGGGCAAAACCTCTCAGGTGAGGTGTTTTTCCTGACATATTGTTTCAGTTCAGAAAACAAAAACAAAAACGGATGGCAAGAGGGCTGCCGCCTAGACCTTGGCCCAGCTTCAAAATGGTTGACCCCTCAATTTGAACCCTAACAACTCCAACCCTAACAGGCCGCACCTCCTGGGGAATTTCTCGGAAAATGAAGACGTACTGGTAACGAAGAGATATGCTGGTCTCATAGTGTGGACTGTCAAACCATTTAGTCGAAGCTTGGGGAAGTCGCGAACACTACGAGTACTGGGTGGCAACGCGACACACACACAGCAAAAAAAAAGCGAGAAGGCGTGCATTAGGATGTACGGAGCTAGCATCCAATGCTCTTTTGCGCCCTCAAGTGACTGCCGTGCACTTTCAAGTTTCGCAAAAATCTGAATTTCCCAGGTCGACTGTTTTCCTTGGCGCTCGTCCCCGCTGTCCCTGCTAGGAACGATTTACAGGGTCATTTATGAGCCTTTACCCGGGTATGGCATCATACCACAGTTAGAAGCGGTACGTAGCGTCCAATTGTCTCAACCATCGCGGGGCCCGTGTATGAACACCACAATAGCACGAGCGCGATCTTATCAAGCGTCCATCAAAAGAAGAGCGTGCGGCAGTACGAGCATTACCATGCCGCACTGCGCCCATGGCGTACAGCTGAGTGCATTTGTAGTCCCAACACACCCCCTATCCCCTCCTCAGTGCTACAGCCCGGGCTGCTTGGTGCGGCCAATGGTTGGTGCTCTAACCGCGAGATATTTCGGATAGTTTTTCGTGTACCAACAGGAGACAACATATCCGCGGGCACAAACAGTTCGACAGATTACACCCGCAAGGCGCAACCAAAAAAATGGAAGATAACCCCCCCCGCGCCCCCGTCAGAGAGTAACTAAAATCGCAGGCGGGTACAACAACTACTTACTGTATCATCTATACCAAGTATACCCTAAGCCGAGCGCACAGTACGGCCTACAACCCCGCCTGCCTTGATTGACGCCTCGTACACTATTCGCACGCACCTCGTGGTGAATGACCCCGCTCCCTCCGCAGAGCATGCAGCTGTTACCCTTGAAGCGCCCAGAAGAGTTACACCGCGGGCAGAGATGTTGCGGTTCGGGAGAGTATCTTGTATTGCAATGGAGGCGTCGGAGACAGGGAGGGGGGGTTGCAAAAATAAACACCACGTTATCATACGTGGTATGTACGTTGTCGTGCGGTGACATAATCGAGGTTGTATACACACTCGTGTAGCAAGATGCTGGGGAAGCGGGAGGAAGCAACCGCGTGGTGGATGTCACGTATGTGCTGCAAAGATATCACCGCAAGAGGCTGGTGGTCAAAACCCCGACCGTTCTGGTTGCTAAATACGCAGATATACTGCGTCTTTCTCTCTATGTCTCTCTCTCACCCAATGCCGGTGCAGTTGGTACACTTTCGGAATAACTTGACGAGGGCCGAGGAGAAGTTACACTTGATGCAGCGACCGTGAATGTGCTTGAGGTAGCGCTGTCTGTCGCACAGGTCGCAAGGGGAGGAGAACACCCCGCCAAGACCCTTTATCTGTCGAACCAACGATCGCAAGCCGCGCACACGAGGGAGAAAGTGGGTCAGAGAAACAGCGGCTACGTGCAAACAGGAGTCCGGGCTGTACTCACGCCGCCGAGGGCACGGTAACTCGCGCTGCTGTTGTGCTACGCCAGCCGTGCGCTGCCACTACCGGCGGCAACGTTGGTTGCTACAACCGAGTTAAACGTGACACACGAGGGATGGGCAAGTGTGAGAGCAAACAACTGTTTTACCCGATCACCAGAGCCTAAAAAACAAAACGAAAAGCCACAAGGACGTGAGAGGAAGCAGCGAAGGGGGAGGGAGGTAAAACGAGCAGGCCGCCAGCTTCTCCCTCTCGTTGCTTCTTGTAAGTGCAATTCAGCCTCCCGCTCTCTCTCGCTGCTCCCTAAAGTCTGCAGTTTCTGTGCGCTGCTGTGCAAGAAGGGGGGTAGACGCACGTAACAGGTCTGTGGACGCTCGGGCGCGCAGTTCCAACCAAAGACGAGAACGGATCATATGACAACTTTTTCGCGGCAGCTGCGTACTCTTGTTGATATTACTACAGTAGCGTACTTGCCTGCAATCTAGCCCGTCGCCACAAAACAGGCTTCACAAAAAAAGCGTCCCCATGGAACAAAACTACTACTATTACACTTGCATCACAGCAGTACCAATACGCAAGGAAACGGTGATACGGGCTGTGGAATACCATCCCGTATCACTTGCAAAACAAACATTACCAGGGAAATATCCAGGTATGTATTATACTTGTAGTGCGCAAGGAAGCGGTAATACGGGCTGTGGAATACCATCCCATATCACTTGAAAACCAAAGATTACTAGGGAACACCCGAACAAAATTGAGAGAAGCCCTACTCTGTACCCGCAGCTGCGCATATTTTCGCTGTTTCCCACCTTTTAGACACCACAAGGATTTTCCACCAACAAGAAACTACAACCTAAAATATTGATCAAATGAAACTGACTGCGGGCAGGAAATGTCTTCTCTCTCTCTGCGATACGTGTACACACCCGCGCGTTCGCAAATGTCCAGAGCGTTTTGTATCTCAATGCCCGCAGGTGTGTAGCATGAAGAAAGACCCGTGCACCCGCAAACCGCCAACCCGATGACTCACCAGGCCAGTAGCCCTGCACTTGGGGCAGGGGAAGGGCTTGTCTATGAGATACCTCACGCCATGGCACAACCTGCACGTGTTCCACTTCAGTCCGAACAGGGACGCGAACCCTCCCTGCGTTGGTGCCCCGTCGGCGGAGCAGTCAGAGCGCACAGCACAGACAGAGCGAAGCAATCAAAGCGCGCACGTCGAAACAGATCAGATCCCCAGTTGACGATCTATGATTCCGTACCTACTTCGGGGCAGATACAGTAGATACCCAATAGGAACAACATACAGTATATACTACGTACCTGAAAAACGTGATTTGCGCGATCTAGATGATGCGTGCCGGGTGGGATTGGTATGATCTGTACAATCTGTATGATCTGTATGGTCCGTACGATACGGATTCTACACATCATCTCAAAACCGCAAATATAGCATCTAAAAGACCTACGGTAGATCGTGACCTGTCCCATGTGTGGGACGGTATTCCACTCGAAGCACGGTTTGAGGCACAGCCCTCTTGAGAGCTCAGGCGGACCAATCAAAGCCCTTTCCTTGTGACGCAGGCAGCTCGAGGTGTAGCTGAGTCTTGGGAGCCCAAGTGTGAGCGTGGGGGCGGGGATGTTCTTGTGCTGCTAAAAGCTCAACCACTTAACCAGGGCGGGAGGGGTAGGAGGGGTGGGGAGGGTGTGTGCCGTCTGTGCCACCAGCCACGCCAGTCCGGCGGTGAGGCCACGACCGACGCGACGGAATCTCCTACGGAGTCGCGTCTATGCAAGACGACATCTTGACTCTACGTACATTTCATGGTTCTCGAGACGTTGGTGGTGTAACGTCAAGTGCGGTTGAACATTTCAGGGAAACCTCATGCTGTGGGGAGGGCGGGGGGGGGGGGGGGGGGCGGGGGACGGTGTCGAGGGTTTTGATGTAGGCGGAAAAGCTTGAAACGCGCATCTGTCCGGTGGGAGCACGAATGTCACGAGATGATTCTATAGTACTCGTAAAAATATGAATGTGTACTTGTAGGGCGTATTTTGAGGGGTGCTGTCACGGACGATGGTGCTGGTCGGATGTCGAACTCAAGTTTCCGAGAAAAAAACGGCAAGCTAGGTGTAGGCAGTACGAATACGATAGAGCAAGAGCGACCGCGGTGATCTCGTTGAGCTCGCAAAGCAACCCCTTGTACACCATACACTCGTACACGGTCAGGAATAACTCTACTATAAAACCGACGCAATGTTAACGCCGTGACGCTGCGGCGTTAGACTTTCAAGGAAGGATTGCAGCTCTAGCTATATATACCAGGTATCAATAGTATAAGTATTATTAACACTTGTTGTATACTACTAATACTATCAAACCGTACCTGAAAATATTAAATACCCCTATAATTTGCCATCCTGACTTACAAGGTAGGTTTCATAAGATATTCGTACGTACTGCAGTGGCTCTTTTTTAGGTCTGCACGTCTGCACCTACTGCTTGCTGTACTTGTTGCGAGAGCGAGAAACAAGCAAGACGTGTCCCATCGACTACATACGTACCCAAAGGAATCATTAGGGGCGGGGGGGTATGGGGAGAGCTTTGCATCGTAGAGGCATGCTTATTCTCTTGGTTCGGTTGGTGAATATCTCTGTTGATATTGTTGCGGTTTTAGTGCTGCTGTCAAAAATCATGGGAAAAACAAGCAAAATAGACCTATACTGTATACGAAACAAGAAAAACTATCTATTAACAGGAGACTGCTGTGGTACCTCTCGTACGCACGAGTAAGACCACATCATTCCACGTACAAAATAAGGTCTTGTGAGGGTCTTTGGGTAGTTCTCAGGTCTTTTGGGCACACGGGAAGCTGAGAAAGTCGTTGCCTTCGTCAAGTGACGCCAGACCAAACCATCCCACAAGTTCAATCAGGGCGAGAGCCAGAATGTTACAGAAGGTCAACCTCCTAGGAGTTGCACACTCGTGGGATGGTGCCGGCCCCAAAAAAGAGCGTCGACGAGAGGGAACAAGCGAAACAAACGGCCCCCTGGTCACACTCCACATCGAGGTCTCACGGCCGATATCCCCTTCTATTAATAGACCCACTACATGGCGCCGGTTTCAGCGTCATGCCCTTCCCATACACTATAGGTATGCGAGCGGGCGTTGCAGCGTCGAGCTGCAGCCTCAATTCCATGGTGCGGCCGCTGCCGTGGTATGGAGTCGTCGTGGCATTCTCAAGGCTCACGTTTGCATTTTGACTGCCCACCAAACAGTACTTAGCAGGCCGTAACTCCGGCCGCACAAGGCCGTTCGGCGACGTGGACCGCGAACCTCCATGGTGTCACTACAGGAGTAACCCTACGCGATGAGCCTGCTTGGTCTCGCGTCGCCTGTCTAGCGCACCGACTTCTCCCCAATACCCTGCAGTCTGGAGGCTGGAGAAGGGCACAAGCTGGCTGGTCGGACAATAACTTATACCAGTATAATTTAGGCGAGCGCCACGACTTTTGACAAATACCACCGAAACGCACAAGAAGATCCCCGCAGACATACACAAGGACGCTGATCACACTCGTACTTCCCATTGCTACGAGTATCATGGTGCCGTAGGGCGAGATCACCAGAGATTGCCTTCTCGGCTCAACTATCACGTGTGTCGTTTGGTCACAATCACGTTCTCGGCTCAACTATCACGTGTTTCATTTGGTTGCAATCAGTGCGGTTTCGAGCTGAATTTCACCAAGCAATGCCCTACACCGGCATTTCATTGGTCCGGGCGTCCGGTCCTCTGGCGGCATGAATTTTAATTTTTGTATCCGAAGCAACATTCATTTGGTCGATATACCAGTACCGGTATGTAATACATACATCTGAACAAACGGGGACAGGGGCGATCTGAAGACCGCCCGCCCTCAGGAACTGTTTTGTTCATTCGAGGAGGAAACAAAACAAAAATACCGTCAGGCTCCCGAAAGTGAACAATGAAAACGACCAACCAACAAACAGCACAGCAGTACCTTGTACCTGGTACTTGGTAGGGCAGCATCTGGTACTTGCCACACTCTGCGCCGGGCGCGCCAGAGCGGGGCTACGCCACGGGGGTTTCCTACGTACTCATAAATATGAATCGTTACGTTCGTGTTTTTTCGCACGTTTTCGAACATATCTCTTCGTACGAGCGCTTTTTGGCGAAACACCAAGTAGTCGACACGGAAAGCCCGGCCGGACACGTTGGTCGAGGTCCGGGCGCGATCCGTGTTCTCTGGAGCGCGTGGCAAGCCCCCAAACTTTTTTTTTTTCCGGCGGGAGTGGATGAGACGATTCCCCTGGTTTTAGTACGAGAGGCCTTATCTTGAACGTACGAACACGTAAAATTTTGTCTGTTTACTTCTTTAGGCTCTGATGAGCTGTGAGCACACAGCCCAGACATATACCAGGAACACAACAGACAACGTGCACAAATCCCACCGTTATAACGCTGCCACCTACACCCCGTGCGTGTGCGACACACCCACATGCGCAGTATTGCTGTGGCTGGTTGTGTTTATCGGAGCCTGCCGTCCGTATTCCACCGTCTGCCAGATTTTTTTTCATACGTACGTACCCAGGCTGACGTACCTGTATTTTTTTGTGTGTTTGTTGCACGGAGCACGACCCACGGCTCAGACAGCAGCAGCAGTGCAAAGAGGGTGCCCACCTCCAGCTTGCTACAGCACCACAACCCTGCTGCCCAGCAGCAGCAGCAGCAGCAGCAGCAGTGGGCACACCTTGCGCGTATGGATGATCGTACTGTGCGGCTATTATAGTTGATGCGTCGGAGGCTTCGATCGATCACTTGACCACGCCACCACCACACCGTCGTCACCTCTCTCCCTGCGGCTTCTTCTGCGCATTGCTGTGTGTGATCCAACATTGGCACTGCTCCAGCTGTGTGCTCAGCACAGTGCGCCAACAGCAGCAGCAGGCAGCGTACTATGCGCATGTGGCAGATCCGCGCTGTACTCTCAGTACTAGTGTTCGTTGTTGTTGCCATCCGCTTTGGCCTATGCACGTGCCTGCGGCAATGTGTGACCGGCATTGTTTGCTCGATACCGATCATCCCCCAGATCGATATGTTCGTCGAGTCGAGTGCAATAAATCGTTCGTACAAGCAGCGTGTACATCAGCATTCGTACAAAACATACTTACAGTTACTGGCTGCTGTGTGTCCTACAATGCAGACAGATAGATCCTAGAGCCAGCTGAAAGGGCAGCAGTACACGTTCCTTTGTCGCCGCACGCGTATCTTATCTTTATGCTGTCGTATCATATCACATGGTATTTTACAGCATTTTACAGCAGTACTGCTGTACATGCAGTCGTATCTGTACAAGCTACTCTATCTACGAGAAAGAGATCTTGCAGCGTGTTTTAGATTGCGTAAAAAACACAACGTGCCCGTTGTACGAGTACTGCTGTGGAAAAGATGACAAATTGCGCTTTATATATTTTTCGTCAAATACCGAGGTTCCACTCTCACGATCCTCGCTTTTTTATTTCGAAACTTTTGACTTATTCTGTACCGGTGCATCCACCTCGCCTTTCTGACCTATTTATACGGATGATATAATACAAGTTGTGTATTTTTACGCAAGACCGCGGAGTTTGGGCGCGCTCACGTGTGGTTTGCGCTCATACCTCAACCTTCCACAGTTGCTCCCAATACGAACTTGAGCAAAGTATGTTCGAGAAAATGCTGTAGGTACTTTGTGCGCTCCCGGGTTTGTACTGTTTTGAAGTTCTACTGCGGATACTACTGCGGATACTTTCGGGCTCGCACTAATTCGAGATTTGCTACTGCTGCTACTGTGGATACTCGCTGTTGTGCTTCAAGTATCTCGCTTCAAGAGCCTCGGGGTTCTGTACTGCGTGTACTGCAAGTACTAGCAGTATTTCGTCCGTTGGTAGTAGTGTTCGTACTGCGAATACTCGCAGTACCGAAATACTCTCAATACGCCTAGTATACTTGGAGTATGAAGTATTCCGGGAATGTGTGCAGCGAGTACTCTCAGTATCTCGAGCTTCCGTACGGCGAGTAGTGCCTGTACTCTAAGTATTTCGTGTTTCGATACTGCGGGTAAATATTTGCCTGTGCTCTCGGGGTTCCGTACTGCTTACTCTCAGTCCTCACAGTATTTGGGCCTTCTCAGTACTCGCAATATTACCGTATATATTATGGCCGCCAGTACTCCAATACTCTCAGTACTCCGACTACGAGTTGCTCTCGAGCATCTATCTGTGAAGCCTTTATTTTACCCTGAGCGCCAAGAATTTTCATTTTGCGGGAATATACCATATACATCGTATGTGCTGGATTCTACTCAGCCGGTCACAAAGCATTCCGTCGCAACCTCGACCTCACGCAACTTTTTTGAATTTATGTTTACGCCGCAAGTATTGAACTAATCGCCGCGATTCATCTGTTCAGGGTCAGTAACTTACCGGTGCCCTTGTACATTATTGTAGTAATGATCCCACAATAGTTCCACAAACAGCAGTATAGTATGTCCTCAAAACTATGTGTGTGTTCTTGGGTGGATGCAGTTACTGCTGTAGTTCTAGATGTGTGCAGGTATTCCATACGAGTATTATTTCGTTCTTTCACCACTCTCCTAGGCACTCGGCACCTGCCGGAGGGGAACCTTGCGTTGTATTATACGTATCATACGTACTCCCTGACTGGCGGACCCGACGTGTTTGTACTTGCCATATACAATTTGACATAAAATTGACTCGAGCAGCACATTCGCCCTACAGCGATCATAGTGCTACTCGTATACCCAGGTACCGCCTGGGTACCGTCTGGGTACCAGTATACTGCATCACCGTCGTTCGCGGTGCACGTCGAGATACCGCGGGGTGGGTCATTGGGTGCGGTGGCGCCCCGATATGCCCCGAATATAAATTACCAGGTACAAGATACCTGGTAGACTGCTGTACGTCCTACTGCTGTGTAAACGAAATACATATCGTAGGGCTGTACCGTACCAGGTAACCTTAACCCTTTTAGGACTGCAGTCCCGTTTTAGGGACAATTGGGGACAAATTACTTGGAATTTTGACTGGCTTGTCCCCAAAACGGGGCTTGAGTTCTAAAAGGGTTAAAGCCAGCCAGGACAGCAGCAGCACCAGCAGCACCAGCCGTATAAACGAGCATGAGTCTGCTCTACATCGCTACATAACCTATGCGCGACAAAAAATAAAGGCACGTACCGGGGGGGAAAAGGGTAGGCACCTGTGACCACGGCTTGTCCAGAAGCCCGTTGAGGGTAAAACGGGAAACTACTACCAGGTACGAGTTAGGATGGAAAGTAAAAGTGATGAACAAAAAAATGAACAAATGACGGTAAAAGTAGAGCCTCGTATCAGCAAAGTAGCTACATCAGAGGGTATGTGGAGTAGTCGTGGGTGGGGACTTGCAGCAGACGGTATGTGGTATGGGGAGTAGTCGTAGGTGGGGAATTGGAAAACCTGAAATACACAGGAGCCGCTCTTCGCTTCTTGGAGGAACATCGTCACGTACACGTTTCAAGGATAAAAAGCGACTTGGTGAGTGAAGCAAGCACGAGCTCTACACAGCAGTTCTAGCTCACAGCGCTACATGAAGCGAGAGTAAAACGTCGTGGAAGACTCTTTTCAGAGTGCAAGTAAAGCGATGTCAACTGCCAGCTCACCTTTGCATCGCAACTAGGGCACGCCGTGGGCTCCCGCCTGAGGTAGCACCTCCCCTGGCAGAGGCTGCACGGAGTGCCCCCAAAGCCGAGCGTTGTGCCAACCTTCCCCTTCGCATCACACACAGGACACCGGAACATATGCGCGGCGCGGACGGGAGACGGATCGACATCTGCTTCCGCCATATCTTATGCGGCAGGGCAGGGCTTCGATGTGCGCTCCAGCCCACCCAAAGACACTCTGGATGGTCGGAAAATGGTGTACCAGGTACCAGGTAGTGCTCTACTGCTGTGGATCGGCGTAGATCTGATACGTAGAGTAGCGCACTTATCGCCAGAACCGAGGATTTTCAAATATGATCGTCCAGCGGACGCGAATCCAGATATTAGTCCTCGCAAAGAAATCCGTAGAGTATGGACTCGGGAACACACTTTCCCAGCCCTACAATCTCCGTTGCGGGGCACCGCTCTGCGTCCGCCACGTCCAAAAGGACGCCAAATGTTACTCGTGTGCCTGCGTTTCTATGGGTGAGAGTTCCACATCATGTTGAAATATTTTTCTTGAGGGGAAGGGCGCGGATTTTTTGGGGAGCCGGGGACCGGCCGGGTTCGAATAGTAAATTCGGCGCACTCTCATTGGTCAAACCCGACAATTTGACACGATTTACCGAGCGAGATAAGAGTACGGGTTTTAAAGTCGGCGCACGTCATTGGCCAAGAGGCCAAAATCCCCCCGAAATCACTCCGAAATCACTGGACTGTCAAGTTTCTTCGTGTACGAGCGGCACCTCCCTCGCGGCTCCAACACATCATCAGCAGCAGAGCAGTAGCGGCACAGCAGCAGCACAGCAACAGCAGCAGCAGCAGCAGCAGTAGCAGCAGCAACAGCAGACCAGGCAGCTAGAGCTCTTCGTGTCAGGCTTCAGACGCCTAAGAGGAGAAGCAGCGCCAGGAGGAGTACTAACAGCCTCCAGCAGCAGCACTTGCAAAGCAGCCGAATTCAAGACAGAAGCACCAGTGCCAGCACCATCAACAGCAAGCAAGCAGCAGCAGCAATAACGACAACAACAACCACATCAGCAGCAGTAACAGCAGTATCAGCAACAGCAGCAGGCCGGGCAGCAGTAGCAGCAAGAAGCAGCCGACCGGGCAGCTCGAGCTCTCCTACGAGGTCAGGCTCAGGATCTCCGGGGGCAACGGCTTGAAGCCGCCCATTCTGTTGTACTCATAGGTGAACTGCGCGTTGTACATCGTACCAGGTATTGTCTGTTCTAATGATGTACGCTTGATCCAGAGCACAGCCAAACAACTACCAACTTAGCTTAGGTGTTATGACGGTGGTCAAGAGTAGACATGCCTGTTTCGTCAGAACGCGTGACGTAGTTTGTTTTTCTACTAAACTCGGCATCGCCTCTACTGGTCGTCCGTCGTCCGTCTCGCTTGTTGAACCCATCCCCAGATGACTCCTGTGCTGACCGCCCAATGCTTCAGGAGGCGACAGAGATCAGCTATTAATAGTGTGATCCAGACGGCCCTTCTTCTCCAAAAGCTGGAGATGGAGTCCCTGCCGAGTATCGTGTTCTTCCCTCCCGCGGTTTTTTCGCGGATAAGGGAAAATGTGTCTCTACGGCCAGTCGACGATAGCGGGGTAAAACAGGGCTGATCGAGATAGCCGGCGATACCGCACTAAAAGCAAGTGACCCAGAAATTGCGGATCCTAAGCTAGAATCTGATTGGTTGAAGCCCGTGTCGGGACTGTCGCTTTCTTATTCGGGGCGAAACTCCACCCACACCCCCGGCCTCCCTCCACCCCTGCACCAGCGCCGGCACCTGCACCTGCACCTGCACCGGAACGGCACATACGGCTCGCTAGGCGAATTGTATTGCGCTGGGTGATATTTGCAGTGACTGCTTCGGCGATGGCGTAGGTTCTGACGTGCGCTCCGCGAACTGCAGCCGCTACGGCGAGTGCTTCGGAGAGGCACTTGGAAACCTGCATCGGCTTGGCTCACGGCAAAGGAGGAGTTCGGTTGCTGGTACAGCGGGCTTGGGGGTTGCAAAGCTGGCTGGCAGATGGGGAAACACTTCCTTAGTGGGCCTGGAGGCAAATGGTGGACAGCCGGGATGTATCGTGAAGCGGTCCCGAGCATTCGACGCCCGGGAATGTGGGATACTTTTTGCTGGACCCACCGACACGAAGCAGCAGGTTGCGGGCCACCCGCGCGACTACCGCTGATGGGGCAGCTTCAGCTCCTGTGGCGTCCGGCAGTGTCGACGAGCGCGTCGCTGCGACTTGCGCATTGTTCCCAGGCCTGGAGATGCCTTGCTCTACAGATGGCGACCTCTCTCGGCCGGTGGAGAAACGGAAACAACGGCACGAGAATATGACCGATGTCGAAGTGAACTTGATGGTGAAGGCCGTTACACTACCGATAGCGAAGAGCGCTCCGTTCCCCGCGGCCGATGGCGGGCTGGAAGACGGTGCGTTAACCGCCGGACAAAGGAAGAAGCGAACGTCTGCGGAAAGAACAGCACACACAGCCGAGGCATTGCGCACCGTGCAAGCCCACTTTGGCGATTCTGCTCCCTACTTCCCGCTGGGGCGCCCAGAGAACCGAGCGAGGAAGGAGAAGAAGCTGGGCTCTGATCATTGGGAACCGGCGGAGATGGCAAAGGCGGCTATCCACTTCCCCGTGATCGGCACTGTCATCGTGGTCCAGCCGGAGGTAAGAACACCAGCTGCCATTACCTTTTTGCGGGACTCGATGAAACAAGAGCGCACACAACCATGGTTTCAACACTGACAGGTCGAAAGTATAAATATTTTTTCGACGTTGGGATGAAGTGAACGAGTAGCTTATATTTCCGGCCAGTGGAACGACGGTCGAACATGCCACGCGAACTTTGTCGTCGTACCCGCTCTCTTCTACTCGTACTGGCGTTACGGGCTCTTTTACTCGTAGTAGCTGTACGGGCTGTATAAGGAACTTCGATTTGACGTTGAATTGTGGCTGATGTCCGCTGTGTTCTTACCGGCATGCTGTTTGACGGTGCAGCAGCAATCGAAACCTCTGATTTGCTACATGTATGTACCACCCACCCACCACCTGTTCGGCAAGTTTGGCGCTGATTTTTGTATAAGGGAAACGTGTTGCCGCAGATTGCGAGTGCGAACCTACCACAAAATGATAATTTTGAGAATCGCAACCAAGATCCGCTACGTGCGGGAAAAACTTGTGGTAGGGGGTGGATGGCGATTATCCGCTTATTATATAGATTTTGTACGGGGACCGCTACTGGATCGAGCAGTCGGTCATTCTCCTTTGGACCAATATCGATGCCCCCCCCCCAGGAGGAAACCTCAGGATGCCCGCGCCGCCGTCGGCTGGGGCCCCCGAGATTATGGCCACCGTGCAAGCCTGTGTCAGGCGGTCAACTCGCCAGTTTTTCTTTTGACAGTACATGACACTACCTCTGTCTCGGTCCTCCCCCCCCCCCCCCGCCCCCCCTACATTATTCTGAACGTCATCTGTTTCCGTCCCTCGTCGTCGTGCCGTTCCTGCGACACGTCTTGGATTGTACAGGATTGGAACGGAGGGACAGAGGTGATGGGCCACGCGTACCTCGATTTATTGCAACGAGGGCAGCTCGACCAATGCGACAAGGGTATAGGGCTCGACTTGGATACTCTGGAGACTCTGAAGAGGACCGCGTTCGCGGTGAAGCCTAAGGACGAAGACATGGAAGGTACGCATACTCCTATATGATGAGCGTGAATTTATCTTCCGCGAAGGGTTTCACGACAACCTCACGCGCCACCCGCGTGTTATTGCTTGTAACTGTCGCAACTCCTTGGGTGGGCTGCATTTCTGTATTGACGCCGAATGCCGGATATCAGATCTCATCGTCTAGCTTTTCAATCAATGCTTGTCCCGAAATAGAATCTGTAATTCACAAACAGTAGATGCTAATTCCCGGAACCCAACGTCGATTATCTTCCAGGCAATACCAGTGAGGAAGAAGATGCAGGAGGTATCCTGGGTGGAAGCCAAGGGGGTTCGCAAACATGCCGCCCACGTCCTTCATGCGGTGTGTCCGCACCGACAGCTTCGCAGCCGGCCGCAGGGGGGGCGGCAGGATCTTCCGCAGGAGAGGCGGAAGGAGGCCCCGCAGGGTGGGCGGTAGGAGGAGCCGAAGGGAGGGCGGCGGGGGGTGCCGCAGGAGGTGCGGCAGGAGGAGCCGCAGGGGGGGCGGTAGGAAGTGCCGCCGGAGGGGCCGCAGCAGGAGCCGCACGGGGGGCGGCAAGGGGTGCCGCAGGAGGTGCGGCAGGAGGAACCGCAGGAGGGCCGTAGGAAGTGCCACCCGGGGGGGCCGCAGGAGCTGCCGCCGGTGGTGCCGGAGGAAGTGCCGCATGGGCTGCTGCAAGAGGTGACGCAGGGGGGGCGGCGGGAAGTGCCGCGGGGGCGGCGGCTGGAGGTACCGCAGGATGGGCGGTAGGAGGTGCTGCAGGGGGGGCGTCAGGAAGTGCCGCAGGGGGTGCGGCAGGAGGTGCCGCAGGGGGGTCTGCAGGGGGTGCCGCAGGCACCTTTGGTGGAGATGGAGGCAAAGGGGGGTCGTCTACGTGCCCCGCAAGTCCTCTTCCTGGTGGTGTGTCCCACCAACAGCCTGGCAGTCAGCAGCAAGGGGGATGGCAGAAGAGGGAGCGACGCCCGGATACGCAGGGTGCGCAGGGTAACAGCCAGGTTAGGTCTCATGATTTTTTTTTTGGTTTGAGTAGTTGGTTTCAGTACTTAGGAAACTGACCAAATCAGAGTGATTGTCAACATGCCACGCCTGACGTTTTTTCAAGCCTCTAGAATGCGATCACTGATAAAATATATTATTATGGTTCCTGATAAATGCATATGTTTTGTCACCGCTGCTCCCGCCCGCCCACGAATCGTGTGTCAGTCCCCAGGGTTTCCCCGCGAAGAGCGCGAGGGCCCTTGGTGGAGAGAGACAGGACCAAGCCCATGCTTGGCAAGGGGAAGAGCTGCGGCAACAAACGCCGAAGCGTGAACAAAAGAAGAAAATTCAACATTGCGGAAGAAGTGACGACCTTCTCCACACCTGACGAGAGGGCCCTTGCTGTCAAATCTACTGCACTCGCAGGGGTGGGGGCGGTAGGCGCGGAATCGACTAGGACGGGGAAAACAGATAAGGCTGCAAATTTGTTCAACACGGGGGTCCTGGACAATGTACTCACCATCGACGAGCGGGGATGTGCGGCTCTACAGTTAAGCGGGATGACCACGGGCAAAGCCCTGAACCGCTTTTGAGCAGCATCATCCAAAGGCGCCTACGGACCGCCGCACGCTGGTTCCGGTGCAGCTGCAGGTGCAAGTGCCGGCGCCGATGCAGGAGTGGGGGGGAAGTGGAGGAGGGAGGCACCCCAGCAACATCGCCGCCGAAGGATCCCCTACTGCAACCGTTTTTGGACGACGCCATCATCGACGGCCTGCTCAAGAGGCCATGCGGAAGGGAGTTCCGTTCTCGGGGTGGAACGGTTTCCGATTAGGTTAACATAGCCGACTTAAGGAATCTTTAAAAAAAACGAGTCCGCGACATAAAACTGGTGAACGAGTTTGAGGGCCCATCTTAACGAACAACCTTTTTCATGATAATAGAATAAGAAAAAAAATGATTTGATTCGAATATAATTTCGTGAAAAATATGCCTTTGGGTCCTATCGAGGAATAAGCGTATACCAGGTATATTTTTTAGATCGCATAACGCACAAGGGTCAACGAACACCAGAGGGCAACCAACGAGGCGAGCGACGGCCCGCGTCCTCCCCGGGGCGCCGCGGGCAGCAGCCGGTTGTTTCTGCCGGCACCGCCGAAGAGGCTCGCTCTTGGGAGGTCTTAGGTGGCTGGCGCAGCCCCGAAGCCCCACGCAGGCAGCAGCGACGGGGATACAGCGATCGATTTTCTGAGCGAAGTCGTGGCCTGGTCGGTGCTCATGTGGTTCGCGAGGCAAAGAGGGACGAAAAACTGGGTTTGCGACGGCCTTGTAATGTTTTGAGGAGCCGCCGATGGTCTACTCTGTGCTAGGGACCGTCGGACCTCGCGCTGCGGCTGCTCCGGTGGCCGTGTCTCTCGGGAATGGTGGATCTTATCTGTGAAGCAGTCGACGACACGGCTCAAGTTTGCGTGGCTTGCTTCGGTTTCAGGAACATGCCACGTCGAGTTGGACAAACTCCCCGATTTGAATAACACGAAGAGCGAAAGAAGTCCCAAAAGACTTCTTGCCGAATTCGTTTTTTTCGTTTTAATTCGAATCAAGCATCAAAATGCCTGATGGGTGATTCACTTTTCGACCAATCAGATGCAAATCATACAAAAACGAAAAAAATATCGGCGGGGAGTATCATAAAAAAAATGTTCTCGTTAAGATGGACACTAACCGGTCAGGGTCGGCGTTCGGGGTAGAGGAAGGTCTCGCAGAAATAAGGCATCGAGGGCTGTGATTTGCTGAAGTGCTCGGTAGCGCATCCTTGAACGAATACTTTTGTTTATTATTAGCATTATCATTATTATTTTTATTGTTGTTGTTTTTTTTCCATCCCATCTTTTACCTTCGCACGTATTTCCTCTCTCCCCCCTATTAGTTGTGACTCAGATCCGGCTTGACATAGTAGGCTCTTCTTTTTTGCGTTCACGCTGCGGTAAGTACCTTGCACATTTGTCGCGACAAACGTTCAACACTTTCTCCCCTCGTCGACTCGGGCCGAATTGAGCCTACCCACGCCATTGCTGGCGTTCTCCACAATTGATGCCGTTTGCGAATACAAAACTCGATATAGAGAATTAAGCCCATGGCACTAACGCTAGTATGGTATTCGAGGCTCCCCACTAGACCGCAGAGAGGGGCAACCGGAGTGTTGGTGAAAATGTTAACGACACCAACGCAGTGTAGTGTTGCTAGCCTCTCAGGCGGCAGTAGAGTGTGTATAAATTCCGACAGCAAGAGTCGGGGTCTGAGGTTCAGTACACCAACAACTACATATTGCGAGGGTTTTTCCAAGCTGGCGTTCCAGCGCATACCTGGTATAATATAATACGTGCGTCTATAAATTAATTTAGCGGTCGTAGAGAGCGAGGTGCTACACAGGTGGC
Organism: Nereocystis luetkeana; assembly: GCA_031213475.1. Classification (NCBI taxonomy): domain Eukaryota; class Phaeophyceae; order Laminariales; family Laminariaceae; genus Nereocystis; species Nereocystis luetkeana. Next base: position 6,143,709 of record JARUPZ010000013.1, on the reverse strand, counting down.
CAGGACCCCCCTCTGGCACAACGTCGGCGTAAATAACAAGCTTGCGGAGACGTTGAAGAATATACATAGCACACCATTCGGCGTGCTGAATCTGCAGATTGTCGACACCTTGTGGGGTTTGCTACATCGTTCAGTGTCTCCACAACGACCTTTTCACGCCCACATTGTGCAAGGGAGGGGTGTGTATACTCCACTGTATGTCTAAAAGGGGGCAGAGCTTCTTCACAACAGATGGATACTTTATTGTTGCTGTACATTCCTGGTACCTGGTATCTAATATTTTTATATAGTCACAAAGCCTCAGCCTTTACGTCCAAACTGCACTACATGATGTTTAGGGGAGGGGTTATTGTTGTGGGCAAGCTTCCTAAAGCAACATATAATACATGTATGGGTGCTAAGACTTGTACATAATAATCGCACCACAGAGTAAAGACAACGAGACCTAAATGCTCCGAACTACCCTCTAAAATCAAGACAAACATGGTCTCGCGTGGTCCGAACTACATAAAATCAAGAGAAAAAACGATGGTGAACAAGAGAAAAAAAAAAGAAGCAACGCTTGAGGCGAGGCTCGAACACCTGACTTTATCAAGAGAAAAAACGACGGAAAACTAAAGAAAAAAAAGAAGCAACGCTTTTGAGGTGAGGCTCGAACACCTGACTTTTATTTTTCAGGGCAACATCCGCGGATCCGATCCGTTGATCCGACCCATACTAAAAAAAACATATTTTTTTTTTTCGCGGATAAGGGAAAATGCGTCTCTACCGTAGGATTTTGTTATTAATTAGGCCGCGCCAGGCTTTGGGCTAGCCTACCCCGCTACGGCCGGTTCTGTTGCGACCGATGCCCTCGTTCCGACCACGGCTGTGCAAAGACGTATCGTAGAAGGTGCCTTCTCCGTAGCAAGAAATCTGTATCACCGTGCATAGCCACCGTTGAGCACGTGAGAGCGTCCTTATCCATATCCAACGGCGGCAGCTTTCTTTCTTCGGGCCGAAAGACCGAATGGGAGATAGATCTCGGCCCCCACGATTATATTGTATGAAGACTCATACAGCTTTCACGTGCGCGTTCATGGTAACCTCTCGGTCTCCATCCGGCTAGTTTTCCCATACGACTGTGGTTCAGCATAGGGGGGTAGACAGCAGGCCGGTAAATATCTCCACCGGCCAGCTCGTGAAGAACTTTAACCTCCTAAGACCAACTATTATGGGAAGTTCTTTGAAGGGGCCTCAGAACTGGCTTTTTCTGCCGAAAATCGGTGATTTACTCGACTGGACTCTCAAAAACACCGACCGGTAGACTCGTCAGGATGCTCCCGTTAGTTTTCCGAGAGCTTTCTCGAGCACTTTTCCGTTTCTCCAGAGTCGTAGTAGGACTGTTCGTCTATATTTCCAGTTCTGAGGACATCATGGTTTTTTACAGGGCTTTTCGCGGGTCAGGTCAAGCCCCACGGGTCGGGTCGGGTCGGGTCGGGTCAACTGACCCGACCCGACCCGCGAATTGTTTTAGGTATGTTGACTTGACCCGACCCGACCCGCGAAATTTTGAAAGCCTCTTGACCCGACCCGACCCGACCCGTGAGATTTGAAAATCTCTTGACCCGACCAGACCCGACCCGCGAGATTTTGAAACCTCCTGACCCGACCCGACCCGACCCGCCACTTTCCGACTGACCCGTGAGACACGGGTTTCATGCGGGTCGGGTCACCTTGACCCGCGAGACCATTTATCTTGACCCGAAGGTTCGACCCGCGGATCTGGCCCGTGGATGGGCACTTCAAAAACAATTTAATGTTCATTTTAGTGCCCCGAAGCGATGTATGACCTGGCTCTAGTGGGTATGAATGGATGCGGGCATGCGTATATGAACTTATTTGGCGGTGTTTTAATGTCTGAATATGATACCAAAGGGGTGTTATGGAGTATTGGTACGAGAGAAGCCTTTGGGTAAGAGAGCGGGAAGTTATTCAAGTGTCGGGTCCGCGAGCCGAATGCGCGGGCCCGACCCGCGGGTCAGCAAAAAACAACTCGCGGGTCATGCTGGCCTGACCCGCGAGTGACCCGCTTCTCGCGGGTCATGACCTGACCCGACCCGTAAGCTTTTCATCACCTCTTGACCCGACCCGACCCGACCCGTGAGATTTGAAAAACTCTTGACCCGACCTGACCCGACCCGCGAGCTTTGAAACATTCTTGACCCGACCCGAGCCGACTCGTGAGATTTTGAACACTTCCTGAGCCGACCCGACCCGACCCGTGACATTTTGAACATCAAGTGACCCGACCCGCGGGTTGGGTCATGGCCCGCGAAAAACCCTGTTTTTTTATCAAAAATCCTCCAAGATCCGTTGTTTTTGGCCCCAGTTCTGACCAACAGCCTTATTTCTGAGCCTCCGGAGAAAACTGATTGGCTGCTCCAAAATAAAAACTACGACTCCGGAGAAACGGAAAATTGTTCCTGAAAGCTGGCAAAAAACTACGGGGAGCATTTTGAGGAGTCTCTCGGTGTTTTTGGCTTTCCCGCCGAGTAAAACGCGTATATTCGGCCTAAAAACTCAGTTCTGAGAGCTCAGAAATAATTTCCCATAATAGTTGGTCTAAAACCATTGAAAAATCTAGTCTCCCAGATCGCGACAGTACTCGTCGTACCCTACCCATTAGGCTTCGGTCCGCGACGCAGCTCAACGGCTGCTGCTGCTGCTGCTGTAAAAAAATGTACCACGTACAGAGTTGAGAGGCGACAGCTGCGCTACTGCAGGGTGCTTGGCGGAAGGTGCAACCGAGCAAATAAATGCCAGTGCCTTGCAACTGTATTTCATACCCACCTCCCATGGGCGACAAGCAGTCACGGATACTGTAGCGACTGGAGACGCCCACATGCAGCCGACACGCAGCTTGGCACACGAAACAAAGAGTGGTGTCATGAACGGACGGCTGCTTCTGCGCACAATCTGGAAGCGGCGGAATAGTTGCGAGCAAGGTGCTGTGGTTCTTGGTAGACCAACGCGTGCCGAGGGTCCTCCGGTAGATGTCTCGACGCGTATCCCCATAATAAGTGCCCTTGGTGCAAACCATACAGTGTCAGAGCGTAGCAGCTAGTCTCAGCAGCTAGTCTCAGCAGCAGCAGCAGCAGCAGCAGCAGCAGTAGCGGCAGTGGCAGCAGCGGCAGCGGCAGTGGCAGCGACAGCGACAGCGACAGCGGCAGCGACAGCGGCAGCGGCAGCAGCGGCAGCAGCGGCAGCAGCGGCAGCAGCAGCCTACTGAAATGTCAGTACGAAGGTTTTTTTTTTTTTTTTTTTAATCATTTTTACTTTCCAGCTAACTCGTAGGAGGTTCACCCTCAACAAACTTCTGGACATACATGCCGTGGTCACAGGTAGCTACCCTTCTCCCCCCCGGTACGTGCCTTTATTTTTTGTCGCGCGTAGGGTTCGATTTTCATCGAACATAGCTAACTCACGCTCTCGCGCTTTCCGCTTATCAATTTTCTTATGCAAGAAAAAGGCCCGAGCATGAACTCGGTGGGGCTTGAACCCACGAAATTGATCTTGATAGGCACGCAGACCACCTGCCAAGCCACCGGGGACGCCGGCAATCGAGATCGTTAATCGAGGTTTTGAAATCGTTATTTTCAGGGCAGTCCTCGGGTATGATCTATTTTCCTGTGTATGATACTCCGGCTGGAATTATGAGTAGCCACGCACCGCAATCCCCCTCCGTTGTAGTACGGGAACCGTCCTCAACGGGAGCCTCCGGGAATCAGCCTCCACCGGAACCCATCACTTTGTTTTCTTTTGACGGCAACTGGCCAGGACGGAAAACTTAGAAACTTTCCCACGTGAACCGGCCACGACGGAAATGATTCCCGCGGGATTTGGCCACCACGACAATTCACGGGTTTTTAACGCCAGGAAGCGCACCCGTCCTGTAATTTCATCGGACTATAAGGAGCCACCGCGATGTTCGTTTGTTGCTGTATTTGGGTTACTCACACGTTGGAGGGGTGCTGACAATTTTTGGCGCTCGTCAGGCGCAAAGTCTTATTTCGTGAACGCTCACCAGAAGAAATAGTTGTGACATTAATTTCTGGAATGATGATTCTTATTTTTCTTCGGCTCAAACTGCACCGTTTTCAGCGTTGATAGCTTCCTCGTACCAGGTATGTATATATGAAAACCGAAAACCGCGAAAAACACATCTCCTCTAGTTGGCATTGTCCAGGTCAGCCATAGTTGACGAGCACCGTATTGCGATGCTGCAGACGTTGGGAATCAACGCCCGTCCCGACCTCTTTGTCTCCCCTCTGTTACCCACAGCCCGCCTCGAAGAACACGAAGGCCCCGACGGCGGCGCCCGCCCTCATACGTTCGACTCCAAAGCAAAAGCTTAAAAGTTGTTGATGCTTTCGTCAGCATGGAGAACGTCACGGCAATCATATACTCAGACCTATAGAGCCCTGGGGTGCTCCACGTGCGGCCCGACCCCGTTCTAATCTCACAAGAATCCCACATCTAACCTGCGGTTGCTCTAGGGCCGGCGGCAGAGATGGCTGTAGGCGAGAACCTTCCAGAAAATCCATGTCAGGGGTTTCTTCTTCTTCTGACAAAAATGACCATCGTCATCCCTCTCAGACAACGAATCTCGTGTCTTGACCACAAATGATCCCTCTTTTTTTACTGCTTATACTTATCGTACTTGCGGGGGAAAATTCACCGGTGATGAAGAATAAATTGGGATGTCGGCTGCCTACGAATATTTTTAAAGTGCAGTTCGTAGTAAGCCTGAAAGGTTTTAACCTTTGACGTTTCTTATCCCGTCCCACGCCCTGGAGATTCCTCATTTCTTGAATTGAGCGTGTAGTAATCACTGCTGTTTCTTATCTAGGCTGTTTCCAATATCATCGCTCAGTTAATGCTACCTTTCTTACTCCGTTTCGAGCTGCCTTTCTTGCAACCAATTGCCTCGTAAACCTCTTCGGAACGCCCACGATTGGTGCATACGCAACTAAAAATCAAAATGCACAAAGATTTTGCTCTGCGAATTATGTATTTGCCCACTGCCAACAGGCAACACTTTCTGCGTATTGCGGGTGCGTATTGCGGGTGTTCCACGTGTTGAGAAACCAATTACTACTTCCTTATCCTTGGCAAGATTAGCGGTGATCTCGGGGATAGACTTCGGTAAACGCCCACAATTCGTGCATACGCGACAAAAAAATAACGGCCAAAGATTGCCCTGCGAATGATGTGCGTATCCACTGCCAACAGAAGCGCCTTTTGCGTATCGCGGGTGTTCCACGTGTTGAGAAACCAATTACTACTTCCTCAACCTTGGCGAGATTGGCGGTAATCTCGGGGTTAGACTCCTGTAAACGCCCGCGATCAGTGCATACACGACTAAACAATAACGTACAAAGACTGGTCTGCGAATGATGTGTATACCCACTGCCAACAGGAAGCACTTTTTGCGTATTGCGGGTGTTCCACGGGTTGAGAAACCAATTAATTACTACTTCCTCATCCTTGGCGAAATTGGCGATAATCTCGGGGTTAGACTCCTGTAAACGCCCAGGATTAGTGCAACCGCGACTAAACAATAACGGACAAAGACTGGTCTGCGGATGATGTGTATACCCCCTGCCAACAGAAGCGCTTTTTGCGTGTTGCGAGTGTTCCGCGTGTTCGGACACCAATTACTACTTCCTCAACCTTGGCGAGATTGGCGATAATCTCGGGGTTAGACTCCTGTAAACGCCCACGATTAGTGCATACGCGACTAAAACATAACGTACAAAGACTGGCCTGCGAATGATGTATGTACCCACTGCCAACAGGAAGCGCTTTTTGCGTATTGCGCGTGTTCCACGTGTTGAGAAACCTAGTACGACCTCCTGAACGCCGTCGGCGGAGCCGGTCGACCCGCTGAGCACATAATGGGCTTGTTTGCTATATAAACAGGGGTTGCGCTCCCAGGCGCGATACCCGTGACGTTGTAGCTGTTTCAGAGTCATCGAGCTGACAAACGTCGTCTTGTCGACATGGCCTTGTTTTGGGGGGTCAGACACCTGCTGCCATGCCTCACCCGGACATGCCACACCTGCTGCCATGCCTCACCCGGACATGCCGCTACCCTCGCGGAGCCCTTGTATATTTTGTCTTTCTCTTATTCATGGTTATTTCTTCAAGGTAGCGTTGTAGAATCTCTATTATGAAATTCGACCAAGTCGAGGCGCCGACCTGCCCCACCCGAGACCCGTTCTACGATAGAGGTAGCACATTTCCGCTATTTTTTTTCTGAAAATCAGGGTTCCTTCACCCCAATCTTGATTTCGAAAAAAACGTTTTGTAGACTTGGGCCATGGAATTATTCGCCGCGATGCAATTTGTTTTTTGCTGAAGTCAGTTTTCGGGTGAGGCATGGAGCTCCTTAAGTGAGGAGCCTCAGAAAAATTGGGGTGAACCTCTATCGTAGAACGCCTCCCGAACGAAACAGAGAACCCTTGCATGTCTAGTACTACCCTTTATCCAAACTTTTGGTTCGTGATGTTAGTCTTGTGACGGCTATCTCGCCCAGTCTTGGACTGCGTTTCGTTACTGACTCGAGGATCGGCAATCCATCTTTGTTTTCGGTTGCCCATTTTATTGGATATGTTCTCAGTTTTTCATTCATCCTGAACGTAAAGGGGTTTCGTTTAGAATTTAGCCTAGGGGTTTCATTTGGAAGTTATGGTGGTGTAACAGCATCTTTAATTGATAGTGCAAAAGCGGCTCCGGATGCAAATGGAATGGTGTGGTTCATGTTGTGTCTTGAAGTTAGTGCAGTAGCGGCTAGCTTGCCCAGATTCGACAGCTTATATAATCGAGGTTCGGAAATCTATTTTTTGTCGTCTTCAGCGTTTTCATTTGTTTTTCACATGGAGGATAGCGTGGATTTTGCTGTCTTCAAATTAACGTGGGATTTTATCTTCACATTATTCAGACGACACATTTTTCCCTGTTGTATTCCATTCTTTTCTTTAGCCTTTTTATTCATTATTCTCGCTCCATCCTCAGTTATAGTCGCAACTCACAAACCCGGGGTCACGAATCATATTCTTCTCCCCCCCCCACTTCGGTACGCACCTTGCATTTTTCGGGGGTTTCGCAGTTATTTTCCTTGTCGATTGGCGTTGTGATCTGCGTACCCATGATATTATTGTAGTTATAACATACGAATACGCTCTCTTCGGTTCTTGTCTTCCAACAATACAACTCTTCCGTACAGATTCGAGGTTAGCCACTACTTCGAACTAATAGATCATTGGGCAAACGGTATGCCGACGACAGTAAGCCTCGGATAAACCTCCGCACTATTTTCGCCATGGACGGTACCCTGGTATATACCTACACCCCGCAAAAACAGGAAATACCCCCGCTCCTCGTGTCTGACTTAGCGTCATGAGCGGGCAACAGGGATGAAAGGACGAGGGCCTTACAACGGCGCAACTAACTGCTGTGCGACGGGTGGGTTCACCCTTCTATCACTCCCGCTCCCTCACCGTACTCCCTCTCCATCTCCATGCCGATGTCCTCGACGGTGTTGGTATACGAAATACAAAATAGTTCTATATTTCTCAATTCGTACTTCTGGTAACTTTTAGTTTATTATGATCTCTGAAGCGTTATCGATCAGCGGCACACAAATACGAAAATATAAAGGATACGGAGAGACAGGCAGACAGGTAGCCAACAAAACAGACACAATCTGCACTTTCGAAAAAAAAAATGTTGTGGGGCTCATCAGATGTTTTTTGGAAGTACGAAGGCATTTCACCCCCCCCTCCCCCCCCCCCCAACGCCTAAAACGTCGTACATGCATGGGACAAAATGGCGGACGTTTCGAATACACAACCCGAACAACTGATGAACGCATGGCGATATCCCACTTTGCCGCGCCGATCGAAATATGAAGCTCTACCCCGCTCGGCACCCCCCGCCTGCCCTTCACACACATGCAATCCAGGAGGCCCGCGTGTACACCGCGAGAAACAACAGCATCATTAACAACGCGAATGTATTTGACATAAGCATCTGCAAAAACAAGCTCACAAACCAATACACCGTGCTTGGAACACCTCGCGTGAACATTGCACAACCACACGAGCATGCCAAGGAATGCCTGGTACACAGCACCCGATACTACACACATCGACACTAGGGCTACATGTCGCAAAGGCGCTCCCATTTCCTCGTGGAGCCAAGAATCAAACCCAGCGACCAAGCGCGGCTCCCGAAAAACTCCAGACAAAACTGTACACAACTGCTCGAGTGCATCTTACAGGTTACCACCCACGTCTACACTACGCAGACTGCGCCAGCACGGCGGAAAGAAAAAACGACGTCCACCCTCCCCAAGCAGTCAAAAACGCGCATGACAGGGCCGGTGCAAAAACACCTACCGCATATCCACAGAGCCTTTTCACAGCTAGAAATCTTATTTTTTGGAGTTGTTTCTTGACTGTTGCCAACACCGTGTCTGTTGTATCCCTGATTTTGGCGCTCATTGATTAACCCTCAACGCGAAAGTGAAGTTCGGGAAGTTCGTGGTATTAACGGATCGGAAGTAGATGGGTTGCTTGGAGTGGTCCTGCTCGTGCGGGTTGAGGTTGACCCCTGCAAATCTCCAAAGACCCCGAAAAGCCGCTGTACGCACGCTGACACTTTTCGCTGCGATTTTTATCTCATGGGCCCCGTCCGAACCCACAAACATCCCCGTCGACAAAAGCCTGAAGTGCCTCAAGTTAGAGTGTGGCAAAACTTGTGTCCTTCCAGATCGTAGAGTACCCTGCAACACGACCATCCTCGGCACTCTTGTGCGGGACAGCGTCCAACGCTCAAAGCGATATGAGGGGCCGTGATCGAGTAGACTCCATCGCCACCTCCAATCCCACAGCGGGTGGCATTCTCTGCATGATTCGGGTAAGAGCGCAAGGTACATGTCAGCCTACATCAACGAGGGTAAAGTCAGCGTACGTAATGGGTGACATAACAGGCGAACGTGCTGCTAAGCCTTCCCAGCCTTCATGGGACAATAGAGCATCTCACACTAGAAGAAGCTATCGCCAGGAGGGCGATCCTCCGGAACGACCAAACCGATGCACGAATCCCAAAACGCCATAATAAGTCATGCTAATGATGTGCGAGGGCACAATCACACCTCCGATGAGCAAAACGACCTGACACACAGACCTGCTATTTCTTCCGCGCGGTTGTTGGCCGCTCCCTGGCCGTCCACCAAGAATCTTATCTTCGCCTGCCGTGGTACATACGAGTGGAGTGCACGTGCGGCCAAGCTGAGAGGCGTTCGACGTCGATACCGATACACAGTGGTTTAATCTCAACGCCCAAAAAGTTATTCCCTCGAATGTCATGCATCCGGTATGATGACCACCACGCACAGCGAAAGAGGCTGTAATGGACCTTTTTTTGTACTGTCCAGGGCTGGCGCCAGCGGTGATCATATGTGCCGACTCACCACTCACTGTCATTAAAATATAGTCGGAACATGTTCCGTAGGAAGAATATTTTTTTTCCTTCCATATTTTGTTCTGAACGTCCTGCTTCAAGGCACTCCAAGGCATATCTGTAGAAAGTGGCGTGCTAACACTTCAAGAACTGACAGAGCAGGATCAGTATTAGGTAGAGTACATATAACGCCCAAAGTTCATCCCGTTTTCCTTAGCAAACATTAATTTCGTTATCATCACCTTTACTTCCTACTCGCCCCCCCCCCCCCCCCGGTTAGGGCCTTCACTGTTATATCAGCTGTGAAACCTCGTCGATTTTGGTCGATTTTCCCAAAGTCACGCTCTTTCTCTCTTACTCTTTCCGCCTAGACTGGGCACTTCTTTTCAGCCTAAAAAAATACTTACCGGCACAAGAACGCACTCGGCGGATCTCAACTCTCGAAAAAAGTATCAGTAGTTGAACGTTTCGCCTACTGCATCGTCGGAGATGCCGAGCCAGTGCAGCAATGATGCACTATTCCCGCTAAAAAAGGTACCAGCGAACACGGGTATTATATGTTTATGCTTCCGAGGTCTGACCGGCGGGTTTTCCTTCTCTTACGGCTGAGAGTTGGGGTCTAAGGTGGCTCAAATATGCTCCAAATATACAAATGATCAATTTACAGACGAAATACAACAAACAACACCAACCGGTCACCTTGACAGGAGCTCGTAAACACGCGTGCGAAATTTCAGGGATCATAAAAAAAAACAGCCACAGCGTTGGTCAGCCTGTATCTGCCACGGAGGTAGGTAGATTTAAATTTCGGAAGACATTCGCACCTCTACAAAAACCGGTACGAATCACGTCGCACATGAACGACCGGGCGACCAGGCAACCATGGCACCAAGTGCGACACGCTCTCAGCAACGAGTGGGGGCGGGTGGGGGCGTCACTATTCCTTCCTTCCATTTCAAGGCCATGCTGAGATTGGTACACACAACAGAGGACACTGCGATGACAACCTCTCTGACCAGCACAACGCACGACTGGGGGAGTGCGGCACGACCGCCGCTCGCTTTAAGTACGTTACAACGAATATCGCTACTAGAAATACATGACAATCTGAGGAACAAATCGGGCCTCTTGGGGGAGGGGTGCTCTTCATTCAGAGTTGATCGTCCGGCCGAGTTCGGAGGACATCAGGTGAATTTTTACAGAAGTTGGACCATACGCAGAGGCGAAACGGGGATCCAACCGCACTAGAAAATGTGCTACCATTCCCGCTTTCCCTGTGGCGGTGCCAACGGCTGCACGCATGGAACCACCCCATCACGCTTCGTAAACTTGCCCCCCCTCTGTCAAACCCACCAACGTATTATACCTACACAATGACAGACAGCATCAACTGTCAATTTATGGGTCTCCCTTCCCATCCGCGAATGAATGTGCTCACCTGATAGTATGCTTGCAATCCTTCCAAGAGCGAGCTAAACACTTTGGGCGTTTCGTTGTCCACCACAACGTCGAGACCGTCCAGCTTGGGTAAGGCAGGCCGCTTCCCATTCCTGGATCCAACCGCAACTACGAGCAGCACTCCCAAGCATTCAGCGGCGGCCTCGTTCTTGACGGAATCCCTGGTCCCGTCTTCACCCTCACCTGGGACCGGTACCTGGGCCGGCGAATCTACCTGAAGAATCCACCCGTCCGCCCCAAGCACCGACGTTCGTGCTCCGCCTTTGGCTGCTCTTCGGTGCCAGTGGTAGGTGAACACCAGCACCTCGAACATCGACAGAACCCTCACACCTTCTCGGAATAGGGCTGCAGCAGCCCTCGTGGCCGCCAGGTTGCAGAGTGTAGCTACTGACCCCAGATACTCGCCGGTCGCCCACAAAAGGTCGTACACGTTTAACTGGCTCTGCACACGCGTGGGCTCGGATGCACTTTTGAGGGCGCACACGTCGGAGGCGCTGTCGAGCTCGGGTTCGGCCGGCAAAATACAACTAGATACGTCTGCGCTGGCACTCTTGCTGTTGTTGGCCAGGTAAGCAATGCTAGGGATGCAAACGCGTCCCCGCTTGGGCTCGACGTTTTGGACGCCACACGGCTGTTCGCTTCGTCCTTCTTGCTCGATACCCTCTCCTCTTCCTTCGTCTCCCCCCCCCCCTCCGTTGTCCGTCGCCAAAGCGAGGGGGTCTACCCCTGTCCTTCAGAGCCCCCGGGCAATCCCGTTCGAGGTGTGGCACAGCTAGGCATCCAGCATCATAGACCGCAAGATCCGACCATTGCTGGATGATGGCAGACGGCCGGCAATTATTTCAAAAGAAACGTGGAGGGGGGGGGTCAGTGCAGTTCGGTTAGTGAGTAAAATTGCTTCGATAAGGCGACCTTTTTTCTGCCTACCCACAACTAGAATGCCTACAGCAAGGGACGGGGCGTTCGTTCTCTTCACTTGACAACATACATGTACTGCTTTTTTCTTTCTTGCAATTTTGTTATTAATAGCAGTTCTTACAGCCGCAATACTGCTTCTGGCACAATATTAATCTTTCATGCCTCCCTACCGGAAACCAGCATGAGTACATTGTATCGCCCGAGCAACACGTCTCGCTCGTTGTGGCCTCTATGAATAGGACTTGTTGGGGCTCTTAGATGCAACGGAGGGCACCCATTGCTGTATGTGCATCACTAAACGAGATTAATCAGCGGTAGGAAAATGGTTTTTCGGGGCTTCGCTGTTGTCTATGCACTCTGCTAGACGCGGCGGACTGTCGATCTAGTGCCGCAATTAAGTTCGACTACTACTCCTCGGCGTCGTCGACGTACATTATATGAACAGCCTGAAATATTTATACATGTATCAGTAAAAGGTAAAACAGATTTTAGAGTCCATTTTCGCAATGGAGAAGGCATCGGATCCACCACAAAAACATTCCTGGAACTGTCGCGAGGGCGCTGCTGTTATTATAGGCAGTGTGTCATGGAAGGTCCTTTTCGCAAGATTTTTTTCGCCGGTACAAATAAGCAAGGATAAAAAAAAAACTATATTGGTTGTGACATGATGGTGCAAGTTACTTCGGTAAGCTTCAAACCAACTCGGGGTTCCGTAAGAATCAATTGGTTCAGAAGGTGCCGCTATTATGTACGATTGATCGCATGGTTGCATTGGGTAGAGTAGTTGGGAGGGTACGCTCTAAGTTACATCCATGCAAATCAAAATGTTCCAATAGATTTTCAAAGTTATATAGAACTGAGTACCGACCACGTAGCCACATTCCAGCTTGCTCCCCTCTACCAAAGAACTACAGCATTGCTAGTACAGAACGCAGCGATCAGCCTTAGTCATATGTAAGCGAGTTTTGGGGGATAGGTGACATTTCGACCTTGTCCGGGGACCCGGCAGCCTCTCGATACATGCGATTTGTGCTTGTTATTGGTCTCGTTCCGCCGAATCGGAACGATCGGGAGATTACTCTATTTAACTCTGGCTGTCTAAACAACAACAAGCTATGAAACGTGTGCGGGGGATCCTACGCAACGACACTAAAATTACAGTGTATGGAAGGGCGCGGAGACTATATATTTTATCCTGTTTTAATATAAACGGCGACGGTTGGCTTGCGCCCACCGTTCCGTCATGTTTTGCTTTCAGCTTAAATATATGCATAGACAGCAACATCAATCGCGTGCCCTCCCAAAGCAGAGCTGAAACTCTGTGCCCACTTGCACGATTTAGCTGGCCTTTGGAGAACGCACTAACAAAAACGGTATTTTCGCCTTCATAGCGCGGGCCATGTCGCTCATTTCCCTAGCACTCTCCGGGGATATCAGCACGTTCGTCATGATCACGACCTTTGCTGGCGTAAAGCCGGCAAACACGCCTTCCGTTACCCCCCGCTCTCGGCTCATGAACATCCTTGAGCAGGAGCCGCGGTGGGGATTCCCGTCCGAGGTTCAAAACGAGTGTAGCTTTTTGAGAATAGCAATCTGGGGCTCCTTCGTCGAGAATCTGCGGACCGTGTGTCAACAGCAAAACGTATTTGGTGCGCAGGACGGCAGGACAGCAGAGAAGATGCGGTAATCAATATCGGCTGCCGTGGTATGCGGCTGCGTGTCTGGCACTGTGGGATGGATACATCATGCGGCGGGAAAAAAATAGATTTGGCGTTTAGATGACAATGTACCGAAACGAAGGTTGTCAGCTACGATATGGTTCGCAAAGACACAGTTTACGCAGAAAATGCACGGGGATACTTGTCAGGATGGTCCCCAAAGTTTTTCGAGAGTGTTGAGGAATGTTTTTCCGTCTCTTCAGAGTCGTGGTTTGACTCATAATCCATGTTGCTAGTTGGTGGACATGTTTCGGTCCAATAACTTTTTTTTTTAAAGCCTCAATTCTCACGAACAATCCGATAAAAAGTGATTGCTTTAGCGCAAAAAAGCATTAGGACCACAGAAAGTCGAAAAAAAACTCTCCAGAAAGCGCTTGGAAATCTTGGGCGTGTACTTTGAGGGGCGTTTCGCTTTCCTTCACTGTTCCGCCCACTAAAAAGGGCATGTCACGTCCAGCCAGTTCCTGCGGGCCAAAACTATGATTCGCCATAGATGTTGGCCTCAGCGTGACATTACACCATGCTGGTGAGACCGTTTGAAACTATTGGCCTTCTCGCCTCAAACACCCAAGCCCCAAGAACAAAGACACGAAGTATACGAAGGGGCTCTATTTCGCAGAGGTTACCTTTCGCCCGACGACAACTCAAACCACGGGTCATTTAAAACTTGCCTAAGCTTGCCGTATAAGCCCCGTATAGTCCAAACACTCGTTATCAGTTTATTCCGGGAACGTCCAGCCTTATCATTACGACTCCGTCGATTTGGACTCTCGGAGCGGAAAAGGTTATAGGAAGAACCGTGATGCACTCACCTGGCGGTGCCACCATCGGGCCAACAGGCCTTGATGAGCTGCTTAAGTTCCGCACTGTTCATTGCGGACACATTGTCTACGCCCATCTTCTTCTCTTCCAGCAGCTCGATAAGGAGGGCGCCGTTGCCACCTTTGACGAAGTCGTCGTCGTCGAAGTCGTCCTAGCCCTGTAACACACCCCGCTGTGACTTGTGGAAGCGCTCCGACACCCGGAGTTCCGGCGACACCCACAAACTGCACGCGAACGCCACCAAAAAAAGATTGCCGACAACACGCTCAACTTTAGAGGAATCATCAGGCGGTCGGTGTCGACGGCGTGGTCGGGTCTCGCGACGCAGCCATCTGATCCTTCGAAACAAAGTTGCAGGCCACCTTCATGCAGCCGTCGAAGGTGATGATTTGCGGGAACTTGCCCCACAACCAGCACCGAACCTCGAAGGTGAAGTCGACAAGGGCTAGAAAAGACAGTAAGATCTTTTCAGCATGTTGAACAAGTTGGTCCACGTAGTTAGCCTGTGGTTTTAGAGCGACGGAAAATTGAGGTTTGGTGAGCACGCGATTGCAAGTACTTTTTTTCTTCCCGTTTTTTTTTCAAAGAACTATTGCTCGATGCCAGAGCCTTTGTCACCTCGGCTAGACACTCCGCCCCGCATACACCAGCCGTGCGGCGTGTTCCCTACCCAGCAGTTGGATTTCAGGAACTTTTGTTAGTCCTCAGTACCTGCAGGCGAGTTCCGGGTTGGCGTCCATCCACTTGAAGTTACTTTTGAGAGGTGCCAAAAAGATCTCGAAAAAGGTAGCGATAGGCACGCCCTTCGAAAACGCCTCCAGGCAGTCGTACAGGATAGGGATCTCCAATAGGTAGCTGTTGTTGTAGTTGAAAAACCCGGTGGTCCGCCAGTTGTCACTTGCCCACGCGTTCAAGCCGCAGGGTTTGCATTCGCGGCGTTCGACGAAAACCCTCGCCGTCATCCTTGGTGCCTGTGAGTAATGACGGCCCAAGCACAATTTGCTGTATGAATACACGTATTGCACTCGACGCGTGAATCCCATACCAATACGCGAACTCAACTGAATACATAGCTGAAGCATGTGTACTGCGAGCTTCTGATTGTAGTTTTAAAAGCAGTCTCAGTGTTCGTTTACTTCTCATTCTGGTTAGTACAAGGGCCTCGTTCAAAGCCCCTGGTCTGTACGTAGGTGCCACTCGAGGCAAGACGTTGCTCTACAATTCTCGCCCCCTCCCGAATCAAAAGGCCATCAAACTCTCCATGTATGCCCGTCGGCGTAAACTGCTTCATGGCTCATGCTTTCATGGTTTGGGATACTGGCAGGAATATATAAAAAAAAACATATTATAGATGCCGGGGGCAGGTGCACCGACTACAAGCTACCAGAGCACCCTCGGACACGTTCAGCGCCACTCCCTGCTTTCCGGCTGCGTTTGCTGTACCATATATCACCTCCCATGCTATCTGCATACAAGCTGGTCCACGCTAAACGTCCAACTGAATCTAGATATATTTTCGAATGTCTTATGTTTGGTGTAACGAAAGTACGGCCGATTGCGTAAAATCCGGGTCACAAATTCGAGCACCAACACCTACCCAAAGCTTGGGGTGTCCGCATTGAATGTCGTACTGCGTCGAAGCCACACACTTGCTGCAGACGCTACAGGCTCACCGTTGTGATGCGTGTGACTCACCGCTGTGATGCGTGTTGCAGGCACGGTCTCCAAATGACTAAATTCGCCGCCACAACTTGAACACTTCTCCCGGGATGTGGTGTACGTGGTACTGGCGGCCTGGTCGGCAGGCGCCAGGTCAAAAGGAAGCTGTTCAGGAAACCTGTGCGTCGACATGAGGTTCAAGCAGTCCGCCAAGCACTTGAAGTACTTTCTTGGGTTCTCATCCAGCAGCTTCTGAGCTGTGCGTTGTGTTCCACCCGGCCCACAGTCCAAGTTGCCACCGACCACCTCTTCCCCTGCAGGCAACCCCCCGTCTTGCATGCCCTGTTCACGCCAAAGTGCAAGCGTAACCACCAACGTGTGAACACATCGACGCTTGCCTTTGGCGTACTCAGTACAGGGGCTACCCCGGTTAGCCTGGGTGGGGTGACGTACATCCAACGAGCAGCATCGGTGTAAAGGTAAAGGAAGGATAGCCGAATTAGAAGAAGAGGAGGGACAAATGTTGCCTCACGCATACATCATCGCCTGCCACAAATGCACGCTGGGGTGACGCACATCCAACGAGCAGCATCGGTGTAAAGGTAAAGGAAGGATAGCCGAATTAGAAGAAGAGGAGGGACAAATGTTGCCTCACGCATACATCATCGCCTGCCACAAATGCACACTGTTTCAGCCAGAGTTGCCCACTCGAAGGCAAACATACTATTCATACTTGTTCAAAGTACCTCATTTGTCTACAAGATCACAACGAACGAAACTCACATGGTGGTCCCAGCTGCTCACAGCACGCGCATCCTCAGCTGAGCATTCATCATCGTGCGCTAAAGAGAAAATTAAGTACCCTTTCTATCGACTCTGACTGCGGTGCTTCCTCGTTCGGCTATAAATTAGAGGTTACTTGTCTACTTCTTTTACTGTGGCACAAACCTGGGCACTAGTGCACATGTTGTGAGAGAATTAACACAACACCAGTTGTGTTTTAAAATACGTTTCGGGAGTGGTACCAACACGTTAACCATATGGTGAAGCGCACAGGGGGGAGGGGGGCGGTGTACTCGTTAGGAGAGATGTACTCGATCTCATGCATGACCGTAGTCGTATGACCATAGACCCTCGCATCCCTACAATGCCGGGACGGAGCATGTCGGGTCTTCACCGACCAGGCAGACATTGCTTGCACCAAGCGCGAAGCGCCGTGAGGCGTCTGGCGAATCGCATGAAGGGTGAGGTGCATCCTAGTAAGAATCGCTTGTGAGGCGGACTTGCATATGGATGACAGCTTCAATTAGTTAATTTAATTTCCGGTGTAGGCATTTCCAGAGACACAATGGGAGTACTACGTAACTGCCTCTTAGGTGCCTTACCTTGAACACTACGTGATACAATCAATTCCCTTGTGCGGAGTAAAGGTTCTTTACCCCGCATAAATGATCTAACTCGACAACCAGCTGTGGGCGACCTCAAAAAAGAAAAAAAACGGTACCCTGGATGTCTAGCTCACGTAGTGAGCGGCATGTTTTACAGTGTCGTTGCCAACCGACGCCAACCCAGCCTAAATAAAATAGGGGGGGGGGGGGGGGGCTGTACTTGATAGGAGAGATGTACTCGATCTCATGCATGGCCGTAGTCGTATGACCATAGACCCTCGCATCCCTACAATGCCGGGACGGAGCATGTCGGGTCTTCACCGACCAGGCAGACATTGCTTGCACCAAGCGCGAAGCGCCGTGAGGCGTCTGGCGAATCGCATGAAGGGTGAGGTGCATCCTACTAAGAACCGCTTGTGGGGGGGGCAAACCAAATGTCGCGTTTCACCCACACTTTGAAACGAGAGGCGAACAAATATAATACACCCGGTTTTCTTCTTGGTTGCTGGGGCTCAGTTTTGGGTAGTCCTTCATATAAAAAATCACACCAACAAAAACAATGCTCTCGATCGTTGCTATTTGCCATCTTGGGCTGGTAACTGGGGTATTCCAACTTTACACCTTTCAGTAAATGCAGTGGATAAGCCCCACGGATGCGCGCCGACCCTTTAGCAATATTTTGTTCACACACCGCTGTGTTCAAACGTCCTTCAATAAAAAAGTGATCACTTTTATGCCACAGGGGAAGCATGATCATCTTGCTGGGTCGTGCGAGGTTTTCCAGCCGGATATCAGTGGGTGCTTCACAGAGGCATCGTACCACACGTATGAAGGAAACGGCAGTTCAATACAGGGACCAATTAGTATCAGGAGTGGCGCGAAAAGAAAGCCATGCAATGACGTACATACAACCCAAATTACTCACTTTACACATGAAGCCCCTGCCAGGAGTGATCTTTCTCGATGACCCAGCTATCTCGGGGTTGTCGATTTTCACATGCGCCCAGTCTAGCTCGCACGTGCGACTCCGCACCTCTAACACTTCGTATCCCCACTCGCGCAATTTCACGAGAAACCACATCCACTATCTGCTGCCTCCATCACCATCTTCAACATAGTAGCTGCGTCTTCGTCGGACAGGAGTCGTCTCTCGACAACTTGAGCCACACAATCCTTAGAATCGTCATACGCGCAAGCGCTCTCACTAGACGAGACTGGCTCTGCGTCTTTCACCATCCCGATCCCAAGAAGCTGCAAGGCGACTTCGGCGTGTCTGCACATGCCGCCGGTGGCACTCGGAACACCGCCATTTGATCCTTCTGTTTGGCTCACAGACCGGCCATTGAGCAGAATTTTGTCCAGCGGACACAACCAAGAGATTTGCAACGAAAAAACCAAAGTAGGTCAGGGTTGAAGAGAGATGGCTTATGTTGCGGCAACTTCATCGGGGTGACAATCCTCAATTTTCAGTTTATAGTGATTCAAGTTCCATGGTGCCAATCACGAATGAGGTACACCAAAATGATGCTGTTCTCACTTCCGGGTCATGCCGGCCAATCTTCTGTGAACGCTCCCCCCCCCCGAAAACAATTGGTCGGGGATATTCCTAAACACGTCTGGTACCTGGTACGTGTTTGCACAAACCTTTCTCGATTTCAGTATCTTTCACTGTTCCCAGAAAGGTCCCCCCCCCTACCTTTGTGAGCCCCGGGGTGGCGGATCCACTATTATAAGTCCTCCATCGCCCGGGCCGTTCCCAGAGGATGTTACCGCATTCAAGTAATGCCCAAACACTGCCAACTAAATTGCATGCAGTACTTTGGACGCAAAAAAGTGAAGCACACCTACCTGCAAAAAAGTCCACGGCTACCAGGTATTGCGCTTACCATGCCAATGGTAAAAACCGTTGCGAGTCACGCACCTATAGCACTCCATCCGAGAGCAGCTGCTTCACGGTTCCTGGTTCCTGGTTCGCCAACGTTGCTGGAGGCTTCGGGTTCACCGTCGTCACAACTCTACTCTGCGTGCTCGACACGCACATCGAAACGGTAATCCTTCCCGCAACTGCATTGTTTGCTGTTGGCAGGCAGAGGACGATCGAGGGGACGATCCGGGGCGCTTGGGCGTGGCGAGGCCGTGACGAAAACCTACCATTCAGCGATGATCCCGGTCTCCTGCCTACACTCCTCCCGTTCCAGCCAGCATTGCCCGCCCCCTGCTGTGGAGCGCTCAGGGAAAACGCCTGGGGGCCTGGGGTGGGTTGAGGTCGGCCCATATATCTTTCGGCGAACGCTGATCCCCGCCGTACTCTTCCAGCCCTCCTCCCCCCCCCTGCGAGCATTGACTCCTCTCTGGTCCGAAACATTGGCACGAACATCCCTCTTAGCACTCATGTCCGGCGAGCGTTTTTTCTCTCGTTCCTCGAACACCTATGTTCGATCGAACGTCGCGGCAGTGGAGTTCGGCGGCCACTCTCACAAGTTGCGCCTTGTGCGAGGCTACTGCTGCTCCCCGGAGAGGGATTGCTGCCGGCGTGTCAGCAGAGTAAACAATGTGTCATGCTCCAACCTCATGAAAGCGAACTGCAAACATGATACAGTTGCCGTAGGGCTCGGACGGCACGGGCAAGGGCGCGTTTATTTGGGGCTGCGTGCTGATTGCCACTACTTTTGAGTAGCGGCTGACCTGTACTATTACGGGGGACCATAGTTAATAGGACCTATGGTATACATAAAAACCTATATACTTAACCATTTTTACTAACAATATTTGGTCCTATTAACTATGGTCCCCCGTAATAGGTGAACGTGCGTTATGGACTCGCCGTACGTGAGCGTAAAAAAAAAGCAAATAACTACTATTACGGAGGACCCTAGTTAACAGGACCTATGGTGTACATAAAAACCTATATGATTGACCATTTTTACTAACAATATTTGGTCCTGTTAACTATGGCCCCCCGTAATATTAATGCGATGAGTGTGATGCTGGTGGGGTGACATAAAATAAGACTTCAGTGCGGACGCCAAATGTAACACCGAGCGCTCCGCTTTCAAAATGTAGATACAAGCTGTCAAACTTCGTATGCGAAGGTATGCTGGCGTTTTCGTCTCTGCCTTGATACTTACTGTTGACGACCCCTGATAACCTTCCCGATGCCTTCTTAAACCGATTGTTCGGCAACCCCTTGCTATACTCGTGCGTAGTCGTAGCCATGCCGTGTAGTCGTATGTTACTCAGGTAGGTCCACACAGCAGTAGACTTCACATAGCAGTAGACGTATAGACTCCTTCGCTTCGCTCGGCGTCAATTGCGTCTCTCCAACTCAGTATTTTTTATGGTATCCAAAGAGTAATGTCCTAACTCCAGACGGAACGTACGAAATCGCTCGTATCCTCTGTCCCATTCGAACTCGTTGCGGTTCTATTGTGAGGGAAGAAAGGCGATACAGACGAGCCAGTGTGTTCTCTCACCATCTGGCTGCCCCTAGGAGTATACGGCCGGTGTGCCTGGGTGGGCGTTCACAACCTACGCAACGCGCTTCGAGGAATATTGACAAACAGACTGACCGTTTGCGTGATGGACACGGCAATGGTGGAGGAGGTGCTGGAGCCAGAGATTCCGAGGGGGGGTACGATTCATGCTGGGATCAGGAGGAGGAGGAGAGGGAGGAGGAGGAGGAGAGGGACGTGGATGGGGGAGGCGAGGCGAAGGTGGACAAGGAGGTCGGGGATGTCGCCGGCGGTGAAAGCACGGTGCCAGCAGGTTAAACGTATTCCCCGGTCAGGCTCACGAACACCTATGTACTACCTGGTACAGCAGATACTTCTGCTGCTGTTGTCTGCACGCGCTTTCAAGTCGATTGGAGCATGGTGAACGGGTCTCCTCTCTACTACTCTGTGCAGGTTACAGTTGCTTGCCGAAATGGAGGGCTGGCGAAGATGCAGTCACCTGTCGTCCGACCTATCGACCCGCTAAAGTCCTCGTCGAACACACGCCTGGACGGGTATCTTTATCCGACCGTCTACGCACACGCTAACCATTTGTGCTTCGCCTCACAGGGGGTACCACACCGACCCCCGTGCAAGAAATACGGATGGAAGGCCGTGGAAGACGGGCAGGTAATAGCTCGCAGGATAACCATTTGTTGGACGGCCCCTGTGGAAGGACAAGAAGACGGACTCGAAAGTGCGAACCCTGTACACGGTCGAACTCAGGTCGATGAGTTAGCGGTTGAGGCTGACGCTGGTTAGTTGCTCTCCGATATCAGGTGATCAGCAAGGGGTGGACCCAAGGTCGGCGAGTTTCGGGCGTGGCCGAGGACTGGTAGATGATCGGCACTAGACTATCTGCAAGCTCTGCCATCTTGACCATGACAAATTGAAGGTGGGTGAATCTGTGCCGGTGTGCTGCATGGTGTCCCGTGGCATTGCTGCAGCTATGATACCATGCACAACACCGTTCCGTACGTGTATCTAAATAATATCGGGTGTCCTATAACTTTTGCGAGTAATATCATCACGGCTTCTGGGTTTTTGTGTACAGGTCCGTGTGCAGGAGTGGAAGGGCGAGAACGGCGAGAAGTAACGGCGAGTCGTCGAATTGAAGGAGCACTCCTACAAGTTCACGTCGTACGATCCGGGCGTCATGCAGATGTACAGTGAACGGTTCCCACGGATTCGAGCGAGGAATCTAGTGGTCGCATGCACTAACAAGACGACCATGACCCTCAATCTGGCACTCTTGCTCAATCAAGAACTTGATTACTTCAGGCAAGTTTTCCCGAAAAATGCATTATTCATTGTACTGTACTGAGTATGAAGCGGCCGTGTTCAGAACTGACCGCGCACGCCGCGCACGTTATTTGTTCACCGTTTCACAGGATCGAGCCCCCACTCCGTGACGAAACTGTTGAAAGAGACGAGGGTGTGCAGCACACGCTCGCGCAGACGGTGTACCACGGTTTTCAAGCATTCATCAAGAGCGAAGACTCAACAATGTACACAATATATTTGAAGTGGCCGTTTCTCGCGGATATCGCGAAAGTATTACGTGTCCTGCCCACTGCTGTCCGCACAGACTGACTGAGCGGGGGCGAAGAACGCTTCGCCGCGCTGCCGAGAAGCGGCCACGAACGAGTTTGACTGGAGGTGGTGCGCCAACGCGTTGAGGAACCAGGACCTGGTTCCAGACTACGGCCACTTCGACCTACAGCTGTGCGACCGACTCTATGACGTCGTCAGTGGTCTGGGTCTGGCCGAAATGGTGGGTCCTTTTCAGATTGTTGCTGCTTGACAATTCGTCGTGGAACACCAGGCAGGGCGCAGCATCATGCAAAAACAAGTACGATTGTTGCCATGCCTCAGCGCGTTGTGCGTGCTTTACCTATCAAATGGGACGCGGTTCTGTCGGAAATGCGCATCCGTAGTTGCTGACTGGAAAGTCGAGTCTCCAATTTCAAGTATGTGCCCTGACCAGATAATACCTGGCAACCGGCTTACGGCCGTGCTGCCTATACTGTTCCGCATCCGATCCAGTCGAACTTCCATCGCTAAATATTATTATGGTCCATGTTTTGCCTGGACACCGTCGGACTGTCGTGGACCGTGACCCTCTTGTGCGGAATGGGCAGCACTTCGCCCTGGCCGCTGCAGTAAAGACTCTCCGCAACGACTTCTCATCTGCTGACTTGGTCGCGGCACCTCCAGCCCGCCCAGTGATGATGAGGGAGGAGGGAGCATCCATGCTCTTGATGGCCCCGACAGGTGAATACTTCGCACGCATGCTTGGACTGTGTGATATAACAGGGTTGCGAAGTCTCAGCACGGCTAGTGACGTGGAGTGGTTGTTACAACGTACTGGCTGTCGCGATCAGTTAGTTTCCTCACATCACTGCCCATGCTTTGCGACGCGGCGTTCTTTTGCTTGGACCAGCTGCGAAGGAGTTCGTCGACGGCGCTGCCAAGAATGTGCTTGTGTGGTCAAAAAGTCCGAAGCAAGGACAAGGACTACCTCGAACTCATGGAGAGAACGAAGCGGTTTGTACCGACCTTGCGACGATGTCGCGACTATCGTCCCACCTAGCGCGCTCCCACCCCTGTCGCAGAGCGACGCCAGCACCAGCAACAACGGATGGGTCGCTGCAGAGCCACTTGTTGCACCTTACTCGGCAGGCCTGTGTTCTTCATGTGGCTTGGCAGGGGAGGAGGTGTGGCATCTGCACAAACTTCCGGTGGAGCGGCTGGTGATGCCAAAACGGGGGGTGATGCTGAAGAGGACGCGCGCCAGGTGTCCTACACGCAAGCAGGGCCTGTTGCTGCTGCTAACCTACAGCCAATCTCGATGGCGGCTTCGTTGGCGACGCTGACCAACACCGAGGGGCGGGTTCGGGGAGTGTTGGCACCAGGCGTTGAGGGAGTCGCCGGATCGGGTGTAAGCCGTTTGGCACCTGGTGTAGGGGGGACGCCGCCGGGTGACGAAGGAGTAGCACCGGGTGTCGGATCGACGGATGTGAGCCAGATTGCTCAGGGTGCGGGGGGGGTTGCACCTAGTGGGTGGGAGGTGGCCCCGGGTGTCGGGAGGCCGATATCTCGTGTCAGATCGGCGGGTGTGGGTCGAGCGCTGCAGGGCACATGGGGAGTGGCACCTGTTGTCAGGGGGATCTTACGGGGTGTTGGAGGACTCGTACCGGCACCTGGTGTCGGTGCGCTTTTTGAGGGATTTGGAGGATTCATACCGGTACCTAGTGTCGGGGGACTCGCACCTGGTTTTGGAGGACTCGTATTGGGTTTGGGGGGATGCTGGCGAGGTCTTGGGAGGCGTTCTACGATAGAGGTTCACCCTAATTTTTCTGAGGCTCCTCATTTAAGGAGCTCCATACATCACCCGAAAACTGACGTCAGCAAAAAAAAAATCTTCTCGATGAAGAGTGTCATGGCCCAAATATACAAAACCGTCATTTTCGAAACAAGATTTTGTAATCCCGACGATTTGGGGTTGAGGAACTCCGTCATTCAGGAAACACTTTAGCGGAAATGTGCTACCTCTATCGTAGAACGTGTCTTGGGTCACCTGGGCTTGGGGGAGTAGAAGCCCAAAAGAAGTATAAGACTCGACCGTAAAAGAGCAACGAAAAAAATATATAGGCGTTTTTCTCGGGCGAGCTACAATACAAAACACTTAGTAATAGTGAGAAAAAATAAGAAACAGGAATGCTGGTTCAGCCCGAATTTCTTATTCGGGAAAGGTAATTTCTATACTGACTTCAGTACAACGGCTCTGAAATTTCTTATTTTCCTGCCATTGTTGACTATTACAGGGGGCTCCTTTACGTGTGTTCTGGTAGAGGGCAAGATTATTATTTTGTTTAAAATGTTAAAAGTCGGCTTCAAGTAATAGCGCATATCTACTCGAGACAAAATCCGATTGCAAAACGGTTTTTCACGTTGGATGACCTGGCACTTTTCGGATAGAACGGCAACGCCGGTATATTTGATGCATATGAAGGGTTGTGGGGGTGTCGTCACAAAGATGGGCAACGAAAAACTCGAAAATACATTCCGTACGACTGAAGCTAGCTGCTCTAGAATTTGATCTATGAGGGCCGGTCCTAGCGGGGGCAAAAAAACGAAAAACAAAACGGAATAAAACGAACAGACTTTCGTTTTTCGCAAAAAACAGCACATTGAGTCCTAACGAGAAAAAAAAAACGAAAAAAAAACGAAGCAAAAAGAAGAAGCCGAGTCAAATATTTACGCGGTACAAATTTTCAGAGTGACTCAACCACCACAGCACGTGATTACCGGCGATAGCGATCGACAGCGACGGTGGATAGACACAACTCGCACGCGTGAGGCACCCTCCACAGCAGACAGTCCTCGAGGTCCAACCCGCTCCCTCCGGAGTGCTCTAGAATTTGTGTATCGGCCATTGCTGTTTGATGGCAAGCGTTTGAATTTTGAGTGGGACTCATGTCGAAAAAATTACCGCCACAGCCACTTCCTGACCCCCCGGTTTCTTGCGAGGGCAGCCCATGGTGACTCCCTACCCCATATGTTCTCGCGCCGTCAGCAGGCAAGCCGCGTGGCAGCCACATGCATTACCTCGGCCATCGTGCGCTTGCCAACCGGTCGTAGAAAATTTATCGGAACTTCATCCCAACGCTTCGAGCTCCTCCTATGTTCCTCTTCGACCCTGGGTATCCCATATTTTCTCTTATTTGGCACCCATTTCGTTTTTTAAGTCCCACGAGGACTTGAACAAAAAAAACGAAACGTGAAAACGGAGGTATCGGGATCTCCACTTCTAACTTTTTTATTTTACCAAATTAAACTCACGTGCCCTTCAGTTCTGCTCTTCGTTTTTTTATTTCGTTTATTTTGCCCCCGCTAGGACCGGCCCTGACAACACAGAACGATCACACATACATGAGATACTCACCGCAACGTGACCGAAGGAAGAGATATCTCGTAAAATATACCACTATGTTAAAAACATGGAGACATGGAGAATTGTCTGGCAGTGTGATGACGAAGTTCACTGCATTCTAGACAACACACACAACGCAGAGTTACGTCGCCCTCGGCCTTCTCAAAGAAAACATACTGCAATACACGGAAAACGCCGAGACGTATCTTAAGAAGTACCGGTAGACGATTTGAATCGAAAAACGTATCTTCAGCAGCAGCCAGGGCTACACTAAATCCTGCACGTCAGCCCATATTTAACGTCAGTGGCAACTAAAGACAATCGCCTGTGCGACCACGCCAGCCATATTTAGATTCCTCGTACGACCAATGGGAACATCCGAGGAGGAACTTCGATTTTCTTCTGCGTTCGTTTCCCGTCCTTGGGCGAGGATCAGCAGGCACGATACGTCCTTGCTCGCCCAAATATGGGTCCAGAGTCGATCTGAGACCATCAACCCTTGCGTTGTGCGCACTCCTGGCAACCTCCGGATTTCTCCATCGGTGTAGGACCGTCCTTCCCTCCGCCCACCCCCCCCCTGGCGATATCCACCCGCAATGCGAGGACTCACGTCTCCGCCCCTGCCCCCACCGTCCCGGCCGCGACCATGGGTGGCGCCAACGAATCCCGCATTAAGGGGTTGAGAGAAAACATTCAAGGCGTGGTCACGGCAGTGCTTAAACTCTTGGGCGGTGCTTGCTGCATCATCCCCCTGACGACCCCGCGGCGATTTTCATGATCGGGAGCCATGCGCATTTCGCAGACGCCGAAGCTTTGTAGTTGGCTGGCTATCTTCCTGTTGATGGAAAAGACGAAGAGGGTGCAAAGATACCGGCGGTAGCCCTGAATATGAGGGACGCAACAAGAAGGCAAGAAAAGTGTTGCCGCGACAGCGGTGATTGGTTGAGGTCCGAAAATGTCTTCGAAGCGTTGCCGCCGATTTAAATGAGCAGCCGATCTTGTACATCCGAAAGGTACGCACATTTGACCCAGTTTACATATCACATTATAGAAGTTATATTACTACGATAGTGCCGCTATCTATTTGTTCAAGAAAGCTAGCTAGCCTTAGCACGATTCGCAACCGCGAGCAGGCTGCCAACACACGCACCGAAGTTAACAAGCCTCTACATGTTGTTTCAATAGTTATACAAGCATCTACACGCGCCGCTCACCTGTATATCCCTGTCACCCGGCCGCGTTAGACCCGCGACGTTGTCGTCCTGGCCAAGGGCGAGACCGATCCACTCGTTGCCTGCTCTGGCTCCACCTGCAGCGTCGTCACCTTCAGCATCAGCACTAACCGGCAAATGATTAGAAAATTATGCGGTCCACGCCAGATGAGCGTATGTGACAGTGAAACCGGTGTCTCAATCTCACGCAAGGGCTACACGGTATCGTTCGCTTGCATCAGAAATGTCAGACTCCATAATACGCGAAAAAAAGTATTTTGTTTACACGCTGCCGCCATCCTTACGCTAGAGCCCCAGCAAACGACCAATGACTCGCCTGCTCCCGTTGCGGTGTTCCCGGTAGGAAGGCCCTCGTTGTTGAAGTCGCCAGTGGCTCCGCACCATCGTCCAGCGGCAGCTTGTAAGATTCCGCCTGCGGATGATATATACGCCCTGCAACGTTATATCATCGAAAGCGGCAGGTTCAGCAGACTCTGGCCGTGTTTTGTCTGGGCGTACCCCCCCCCCCTCTCCCTCAACAAACCCTCCTCCTTCCTGGGCAGCACGCTCGCCTGCGCGGCTGCATCAAACCTCTCGGCACCGTCTGCTGCGATTTCCTGCGGGTGGGAGGTAGGGCGCCGGTTCGGGGCGCTGCGCCCTGGCCTGCGGCAGTGGATACCGTATGTCGTTCCGTGCAACGCTTGCTCGTCGCTTGCCCGGTCTTTCATTACACAGGTATTGGCGGCGACCTGGCGTAACGGACGAAAGCGCCTAGTAATGTTTCCCTCGTGCTCTTGACCGCTCCCCACAGCCCGACCAGCTGCGTCCGGGCTTCCCCGTGATAGAGAGCTTCACGCGCGGAAAGTAGCTGATGCTGTACAGGCATACCTGTTTCGCGGACAGGGCGTAGACGAGATATGTTTGGCGGAGAGGGGCGTGGACGAGGGCGGGAAGGACGAGGGTACTTCTGTGTGTAGCACTAGAGGGGCGCTGCGCGTTACGATTACGTATTGCAGTACCAACATATTCGATGATAGAGCTGTAACCGGCCACCGTATTTCCTCGAAACATTTCGAATCAGGCGCCAGGTCCTCAGTTTCAGGGAACGCAGAGGCAAGGAGATGGCACACTTCGAGCCGACCATCGCTTTGCGCAGAACGACCGAGGTGGAGGTATAATATAACCTTCGTCCTGTTGTGTGTCGTTGAGACGAGCGCTCGTGCTGCGGGAGAACGGAATGGCGCTGTTCGGCAGCTGCTTTCCCAGCAGGCATGCCGTCATAGCGGCGTGTTATCGAGACGAGTATATGCTACCAATTTCAACTTAGCGAGCAGGTGCAAGTACGAGGTATTCGCCGGGAGTCATCTGGGGGTGAGTTCAGCAAGCGAGACGGACGACGGACGATCGGTAGAGGCGATGTCGAGTTTTGTAGAAAAATGAACCTTCGTCACTCGTTCCGACGAAACAGGCAAGTCTGCTCTTGACCACCGTCAAAACACTGCTAAGTTGGTATCAACAGTTGTTTTGCTCTGCTCTGGATCAAGGATGTACCCTAAGAACAGAGTAACACCACCCGCAGTTCACCTGTGAGTACAACAGAATGGGCGGCTCCAAGCCGTTGCCCGGTAGATCCTGAGCCCGGTCTCGTAGGAGAGCTCGAGTTGCTTGGGGGGCTACTTCCTGCTGCTACTGCTGCCTGGTCTGCTGCTGCTGCTGTTGTTGCTGCTGCTGATGTGGTGGTTGGTGTTGTTGCTCCTGCTGCTTGCTGTTGATGGTGCTGGCTGGCACTGGTGCTTCTGTCTAGAGCAGTATCATAGTATTAATACTCGTAGTAGCACCGCCTTCCCCTTGAAGTCGGCTGCTTTGCGAGTGCTGCTGCTGGAGGTTGTTGGTACTCCTCCTGGCACTGCTTCTCCTCTTCGGCGTCTGGAGCCTGACACAGAGAGCTCTGACTGCCCGGTCTGCTGCAGCTGCTGCTGCTGCCACTGCTGCTGTGCTGCTCCTGTGCCGCTACTGCTCTGCCGCTCATGATGTGGGCCACGATGTGTTGTCGCCGCGAGGAAGGTGCCGCTCGTACAAAAAAGTTGACAGTCCAGTGATTTCGGGGTGACTTCGGCGGGGTTTTGGCCTCTTGGCCAATAGACATCGTCGTAACCTATCTCGCTCGGTAAATCCCTCATATAATCGGGCATTGGCCAATAATAATGCGTCGTAATCAAGAAAAATCCCCTACCTTTTGTCGCTGTGCCAAAAAAACGGTCAAGTATTGTCAAGCTCAACCCCGTATTGAAAACGCCTTATCAAGCCTTAGAGTTTGATTTTTTTTCCCCCACTACTAAAAAATTGCCGAGTTTCCACGCAAAAATCTCCACTCCGCTGTCTCCACCTACGAGCTACGGACGTTGATGATCTGGCCTCGCAGGGCCGAATTTTCGCAGTTTGGCGGCCTTACCGGGGACGTGGAATCGGGTTCCCGCAAGCGTCAAGGCATGGCGGAAGCAAGGAGGATGGCTGAAGTGAGTGCGAAAGCTGACGGTTTCTTTGTCCGTATACGACTCTGGGCGTAAATGTAAGGACCGTTGAATAATAGGCATGAACTACCAGCGGTCCTTACATTTCCGTCGAGAGTAGTATGTTCTTGATCGCTTGCGGTCCTGTGTTCGTGTGTTCCTATTTTTGTCGCAGCCTGGAGGGAGGACGCGAGTTGCCTCGCCGCTACACAATACCAGGTAGTAGGTCAGACATCGTCGACGGACATTCATGTGTTGGATTGATGAATGCACGGTCGGTGCTCCCTGTGTTGTGCAACGCTTGTAGGCAAGCTATACATCCTGCACCCATCTGGTATATCGAGCTGTACGCGAACAACCTCTCGTGCTTTCTTTCACCTGGTTTTTGTTCGGCGAACAACCTCTTCGGGCTACTACTGTAGACTGCTGTATGCTCTACCTGGTACCTGGTATGTACCAAATATGTAGGAGACATGTCAAGCACCACAAAATGTGTCCTGTCAAGGGTATCGGGCCGAGTGTTCTATACTAAAACCTCGTATTTTGGTGTCGGTCAAGCATGTCAAGGCAAAGTTGTTGTCCGTCAAGGGATGAAAGTGCTGTCTCCTGACATCTTTGCGTACAGCTGCAGCAGTACTTGGCCTATGATTGTGTCCACCTTCGAACGTCGTACACTCGTACCATCTACCGCCGAACAACCCTACCTGCCTCTGCAGATGCCCCGGTTTGCCCTTTCTACCGCTTAGGGCTATTGTTCCTATCTTCCACATGAGCGTACTCGTCCCCCCTTCCACTTGCGTGGCGGAGCAATCAGGAGCTGCCCATGGGAGTGGCTTTCACACCTAGAGTGGCTTTCACATACCGTGCCTGGTACCACGTACCTGGTACCAGGTACCAGGTATTTACTTTCGTGCGCAATCTGGAATCCGGAATCTTGAATGTTCGGGGCTGGGCACTATTAACCCCTTTAGAACCACAGTCCCGTTTTGGGGACAAACTACTTGAAATTTGACTGGTTTGTCCCCAAAACGGGACTGCGGTTCTAAAAGGGTTAAAGAGCTGAATTGATCAGTAGCGATGTAGCGATTGCCGTATACTGCTGTCATCGGAATCAATCAGTACAGTGGGTACTGGCTCTCCTCTCCCCTCCACTCCCTCCTTCCGAAACGCGTCGAACGGGTTTCCGTTTATATTATGGCGTGTTGACTGGGCGTACGTATTATAAAAAATACTGGCGAATATACTGGCCAGGTCAATCAGTAGATGACTCCTCGTGTCCGTAATATTGAGTCCGTGGTAACAGGAGAGGCTCCCAAAAACTGGAGGGGAAGACTACCTCAAGGGAAAACAAAGCCCCCCAGGTATGCCGAATCAAATACGTACTATTAATAGTAGTACAAAAACGAACAGCCAGATACACTTCATGGCGGAAATACATCGTACACGTCAAACAGGAAAAAGTCAGTTACAACTTACAACCTAATCCAATTGGGCCGCATACGACGAAAAACCAAATGAAACAAAAAACAAACTGAAACGAATTGAAGTCACGTGAAAATAAAAGCTGCCTCGTATTGTGCCAGTGCCCAGCCCTGCTACCTGTAGTTTTTTTTCGTTCAAGTTTCGAAATTTCCAGGGCATTCCTCGGGGACGCCTCTTCGACTCCGGGGCGATATTCCGCGGGACTCAATTACCCAGGGACTGAACGGTACTATTTCTATGGGATGTGGCCACCGCGGGATGTGCTTGTGGGGGTAGGGGTTTTACACTTTTCTGTAGCGCGGGAACGGGATATTATAACTTGTGCGGGACGCGTTCGTGCGGGCACTGGGGTTCACGTTTATCACGGGACCACGGAACTATCCTGAATCCCGTACAAAACCGCGGGAAGAATCCTGAGGAATGTCCTGCAAAATTGGATTGTGCTCTGTTTGTCCTGCTCCATTCTTCCTTGCGAGCGAGCGGGCGCGAAGCGCCTTGTAGTTTCATATGCTATGGTGCGTTGTCCCAGTGTCGAATCAAGTTCTTGGTGCTGTTGTAGGTGTACGGAGGACACTCCTTGCTGTCTCCGCGATGCCGGGACCATCTAACGTTGTCGCCTTGGTTCGACCCAGACGGAACCGCCGGTGAAAACTTGGTGGAAGTAGGCCCTATCAGGGGGACATCTTCTGACCGCAAGTTGCGGCGACGTTCACCGGGGATGAGGACTGCTGCTGCTGCTGTGACAAGGAAAGCCCCCGCCATTTTGTTTTTCGTGGTCATATTCGCTCTCTTGGGGATGAAAGATCGACAGCAGGTGTTGCAGCCGCGTGTATTGCAGTAGTTGTTGCAGCAGCAGAAGGAGGAGGTAGGTGGTCCACCAGTCGGGACGGGAGCCATCGGACAGGGTCGTTGTTGGAGCAGAAATGTGTGGGTAGTAGGTATATATGTGTGCCCCATGGGCCGAAGAAGAAGCTGGCCCTAGGAATCCACAAGAAACAACTAACGATTAAAAAAACGTCAGTGCACACGCGTGCACCTCGTAATCCGATATAATACTTGGGCCCGCCCGTGGCCTGGCCGGTCAACTCCACGGGTACGGGTGTTTCGTAACGTCATTCGGCATGGTGTTGCCTGAACTCAGTCCGACCGTTTCGACTGCGTGAAATGGAGCGAGATTTGTTTGTGACCGTTCGTTCCATTCCAACCTGCTTTCAGGGGTTTCGTTCCATTGGATTTTTTTTCTGGGCAACCGACTTGTAAGAGGCTGAACATGAACCTACCTGATTTTTGCGGTGGGACCCTGCAGGTTGACTCTCA
Organism: Nereocystis luetkeana; assembly: GCA_031213475.1. Taxonomy (NCBI): domain Eukaryota; class Phaeophyceae; order Laminariales; family Laminariaceae; genus Nereocystis; species Nereocystis luetkeana. The sequence continues at coordinate 6,111,289 of JARUPZ010000013.1, read as the reverse complement.
TCATGAGACAGGGGTGCAGCCCACGGGGGCAGCGAGTGTCCTCCACACAGAGGATAGCTTCACACGCAAATGTTCCTCAAGCATGGCTCGGAGCAGTCAGTGCTAGCCATCCAAGTGGCACCCTCGGTACAAATCTCGAACTTCTGATATCGCCGTCGATGCGCAACGAGGACTCCTGGACTTTTCGATATATGAAAATCAGTCCTTTCTCTTTTGCTAGAAGGATCCTGCCAGAGCCTCGTCCGCCGCTACGTTTCCCCCCCCCCCGTCCTCGTGAGCCTCCTGGTTATGCCATGACCATAGCGCGTGGCTCCTGCCGCAGGCGATTCCTGCGGCATCGACGCATGCTCCATCGTGTGCTCCCATGTTCCATCTCATGTATCCTCATATCCCTGTGGGCATCCCGGCAAGTGGTACAACACTACCAGCACCAATCACCGCAATTTTATCTCGCTCTTTGTGCCCGTTCGGTCCTCCTGAACAAGGTTAACCTGTGTTGACTGTTGATACTTGTTCTTCCCCTTCCCAAAAAAACGGACAGGGTAGGAACGCTTGGAGTCTTTTCACTTTGTGAAAGCAATTGACGAACCAATAACCAGCTATTAATAGTATTGCAGACAGGGTAGCAAGGCACCAGGCCGACTAGGAAATAGAACATGACTATACTACTCGTGCCACCAACTGGTGCAGCTGGTTTGAACGTGGTCTTGCTGTGGCTTGTCTTCTTTCTGTTTTTTATTTTCTTGCGCTGATCCTCTGTGATTTTTGTTATGTTTGTTTCTTTTCCTTTCTTCGATTGATTTCCCGTATCAAAGGAGTCGTGTGGGGTGGGTGGATGACGAGTCTGCTTTGCTTGTTTCGTATTGTCTGACGCCGAGGGGCTGGGCATAGTTGACCAACGCAGGACGGAGACGGCAGTCAGGGTAGCAAGGTACCAGGCGGACTAGCAGGGAGAACCTGGCTATGCTACTCGTACCACAAACTGCTGCCGCTATCTGGAGGGTGCTTCGTGCTTTGGTTTGCCTGTTATTTCCCCTCGGTTCTTACTCTGTTCACAATTAGTGGTGTTTTTCTTCTTTTTTCCCCCAGCTCGTTCTTTCCAAGTGTCTGCCACATCGCCTGCGGGGGGGGCACGACAGTTTGTTCCTTCTATTTTTTCTTTTTTTCTTTTTCTCTTTCGATTTGTCTTCTTTGTTTTTGTTTTCTCTTCGATTGTTTCCTTTCGTTTCTCTATTTCATAGAATGTGTATGTCGTGCCTGTCGTATCCAGCATGCTGATATGGCATTGCATTGCGCACTGTGCTTTACTGCAAACGTGGCAACGTAGTATCTCTGTGGCGTAGCTTTGTGACCACATAACTTGTATCTCTTCTAGGATTGAAAAATCGGCACGGACACTGGTTGTGCTGGGTGTCGACGGGCAGGAAGAACGGTTTAATTTGAAGAACACACGCATACCATTCTATTCCAACCCCTTCCAACAATGTTTAGAGGAAGTTCAGACACGCCCTCAACCCTCAGCATTCTTCGGGTGGCACGTTATGACCAGTCCATCGTCCTGTTATTAAATAGTAGTAATCGATCAACCGAGTCAATTCTCCGCCCCAAGACGGCGGCATCCAACACGTAATCCTAACTTTACCATTTCGATGCGATTCTATAGTACGAAGGAAGAAAGGGGCGGAGCCTTGTCTCGCGATAAAAATGCCTGCCAAGGCAAGAACCGTGTTAGGGAGGAGGGAGAAGAGAGAAGAACCTGTTATGTGACCCCGGATCTTGGTTACGGCTAGGAAGGAGAGAGAGGAAAGAAGGTCGAAACTAATATATAGGATGGAAAAAATATTGTAAATTAAATAAAAATAACTATTGATAGTAAAGTACTAGGTTCGTATACACGAGGTATGTTTTTTGTTGTTGATAGTGCTGTGGTTTTTTCGTGATCTTGTCACTTGCGTCGTACGACTTTGTATCGCCGTCTTTCCGGCTTGCCGTATCCAGTACGATGACATGGCATTGCACGGTCACCTCTGCTGTAGTTCTAGTTTAGTTACCACAGAGGTGTGTATCTCTAGGGTTAAAGAATCGGCACAGACACTGGTTATGCTGAGTGTCGACGAGTAGAAATAACGGTTGAATGTGAAAAACAAGCACACACATCGCCTCGCGCACTTTTTCCGCGTACACCCGCCGTTTCGCGTCGATTCGATTCGGTATGACTCGATTCTGTGTGTCTCGATTCGATATGATATTATGTGGTTCGCTTCAATCTGATCGATTCAATTTTACTCGAGTCGATAGAATTCGACTCGATCTGATTTTATTCGGTATGAATCGATATTTTATTTATACGTGGTACCCGTAGTTCAATTCGATAATCCTCCGGTTCGATATGACCGGTTCAATTGTAATCATGTTCGCCCTTCTTGCTGGTGTCGGGGCTCCTTTTGCTCTTCAGGCGCGTGCCGGAGTCCGTCGGAGCGACGGCATGCGCTCCTGCCTCTGGTGCGTGGCTCTCGCCATCGTGGTGACGTGGGGTTACGTCGTCGTAATTTTTGTCTTCGGGAAGGGTAACCAGGTGAGACAGGCAGAAAGTCAAGAAACAGACAGGACTCACAGGCGTGTATCACCAGGTATGATAGTGCAGCATTAATGGTGGTCCCTCCGTAGTGCCGGTCGAGTACAGTAGTACCGGCTGCCCGCTTATAGCGCCTGTGAAAGCGCTTGGCAATAGATGGGGTCAACCAGTGGGGCAGTGTGCGGAGTAGTTAGTGCCGGTTGCCGCTAAAATAGTGCCGGTATTGTTGACTGGCGCACGTATGATACCGGCGCTATAGAGGTGCCACCACCGCATGCAGGTGTACCGTATCACACGGGTGATGAGATATCACACCCCCTGGGCTGAATTATGTACGGTATATCACGGGTGATAAGACAACACACCCCCTGGGATGGGTTATGTACCGTATCACACGGGTGATAAGACAACACACACCCTGGGATGGGTTATGTACCGTATCACACGGGTGATGAGATATCACACCCCCTGGTCTGAATTATGTACGGTATAACACGGGTGATAAGACAACACCCCCTATGGGATGGGCTATGTACCGTATCACACGGGTGATGAGATATCACACCCCCTGGGCTGAATTATGTACGGTATAACACATGTGGTAAGGTAACACCCCCTATAATAAATAATGTACCGTATCACACGGGTGATGAGGTAACACCCCCCCTGGGCTGAATTATGTACGGTATAACATGGGTGATATGATAACACACACCCTGGGACGAATCATGTACCGTATCACACGAGTGATAAGGTAACACACACCCTGGGTTGAATTGTGTACGGTATAACACGGGTGATAAGACAACACACCCCCTGGGATGGGTTATGTACCGTATCACACGGGTGATGAGATAGCACACCCCCTGGGCTGAATTATGTACGGTGTAACACGGGTGATAAGACAACACACCCCCTGGGATGGGTTATGTACGGTATCACACGGGTGATGAGATATCACACCCCCTGGGCTGAAATATGTACGCTCCAACACATGGTGGTAAGGTAACACAACCCCTGGAATCAATAATGTGCCGTATCACACGGGTGATAAGGTAACACCCCCCCTGGGCTGAATTATGTATGGTATAACACGTGTGATAAGGCAACACCCCCTAGAATGAATAATGTACCGTATCACACGGGTGATAAGGTAACACCCCCCCTGGGCTGAATTATGTACGGTATAACATGGGTGATAAGATAACACACCCCCTGGGATCATGTTTCGTATCACACGAGTGATGAGGCATCACACCCCCTGAGTTGGATTATGTACGGTATAACACGGGGGATAAGATAACACCCCCCCTGGGATGAATCATGTACCGTATCACACGGGTGATAAGATATCACACCCCCTGGGCTGAATTAGGTACGGTATAACGCATGTGATACTATAACACACCCCCGGGGATGGTTCATGTACCGTATCACACGGGTGATAAGGCAACACACCCCCTGGACTGAATTATGTACGGTATAACACATGCGATAATATAGCACACCCCCTGGGATGAATCATGTACAGTACTACACAGGTGATAACGTAACACACCCCCTGGGATGGATTCTGTATGGTATGACACGAGCGATGAGATAACACACCCCCTGGGCTGGGCTGTCAGCCTATTTCCCCCAAAAGAAGTGGGGCACACACGGCGAAAAAAGGGTGGTGGCTCTGGAAAGGTCTGGTGGAGATATTTCCTGAGACAGGCGCATGTCTCGGCGTTTGCACTCTGGCGAGAGAAAATCAGCCCGAGTGTGCGTGTGTGCTGTCTTATCTTGATCATAGTACACTGTAGGTAATTGGGTAGACAGGTGGGTGGGTAGGGAATTGGGTAGGCGGGTGTGAAGGTGGGTGGGTAGGGTAGGGTAGGTGGATGGTATATTAATAGGTGGTCAGGTAGACGGGTATAGAGGGTTGGTGAGTAGACGGGCCCGGACAAAAAATGCGATGATTTGAGCATCGGCTCCACGTGACCGCCGGGTCAAGAACTGCGGGGTTGAGGGTTATGTTAGCAGCTGATACATTGGCACCGGAACTACAGTATGTAACTGGGGCAGCAGGTCGTACGACACGCTCGCTCGCAGCACGGCGGTACTGTTATTACTCGGATATACCGCGAACCACTCTTGGTAAACCTCAGGTCACCGAAACCATAAACATACACTGCAAGGAGTTGTTCGTCACCCGCGCTCGCTCGCTCGGAGCATGATACTATTGTAGTAGTCGCACCTTACAGTAGATCGCTGCGGTACCTGTAGCCCTACACAGTAGTTGGCGGGATTGTCCACGGTTTGGTTGTCCGTGTTTTGGTCGTTGTGCCTGGGTTGGAGAAGGCTCCATCGCTTCGTTTTGCTGTCCCCTTCGGCACGCACTCCTCGACGCCGGACCGCGCATGCCTCCATTGCGAACCCAACTCACGTGACGACGCCTATGAATACCATTGCATGCTACATGTAGTACGCTATTTCTAGTCGCCAACAGGGCACGCAAGGGTAACCCTGCACACCCCGAGTGCCTCCCAAGCCAAAATGTATTCATACTATTCATACAAATCATACTAAGTGCTATGTTTTAGTGTATCGGAGCTTCCAGGGTCTGATTCAGGGTTGCGATTGTAGAGTGTTTATCGTACACCGAAGTATACCCGGTGTATAAATGTTTGATCAGCCCCCTGAAAATATAACCGTATACAGCGGTGTAGTTACACTATCTCTCTTGTAGCGTTCGGGGTAAGGGTTCGGGTTATAACCCTTTTAGGACCGCAGTCCCGTTTTGGGGACAATCCACTCCAATTGCAAGTACTTTGTCCCCGAAACGGGACTGCAGTCCTAAAAGGGCTCAAGGTCAGGGTTAAAGAGAGTACGTACGTGCCCCCCTTCATCAATTTGCTGGCGCTGAAACCAGCATATACTTGCACGCCCGGTGTGCCGTTAGGCGTGAACTACTAGCGCCCACCACAATCAGGTTACCTATACGAGTGAGGCTGTAAATCGACTGACTGTCAGTCGCCGACTAATTGACTTGGTGGCTACCGTAATAATAACATGCCAGGTATCCTGGTGTGTATACATGTATGCATGTACGCACCAGGTATATACGCATGTAGTATTGTAGGTATATATGTATTCATGTATGTGTGTATATATACAAGGGGTTTCGCTCCGCAGGCAGCCTACGCCGCCCGCTAAGCTCGCTGAAGGAAGAATAGAACATGTGAAAGGGACGAAGCAGGTATCTGGTACCAGGTATGATTGAGCGCAATGCGCGACTTGACAGTGCCAAGAGCTCCATGGTGCAGAGAAAAAAATCCCGAAAACTCAACACACATATATCATGTGTTTGTACGCGAGGGTGTCGAATGTAGTGATTTTATTATTGGAAACGAAAATCGAAGCAAATTACTCGTATGTTGGCACCAAATTTATTACTATTACTATCATACTTCGAAGCACTGTTTTGGTCGCATTCCCGAAGGGGCGAAATCCCTCAATTCTGCTCTTCCGGAGCATGAAGAAGAAACCGAAGGCCACTCTCGTCGTCACTTGGATCGCTGTGCCGGGGACGACCGGTATATCGAGGACATGCTACGTCTCGTTGCTCCGAGCTTTGACGTGCTGTCTGTGTGTTGCGCGGGTTGCAAGCCGCACCGACTTCACCGAACCGGTGAAAAAAAGCGAAAGAGAGCCTGCCAAACCGCTGCAAAAGAAACGTGCTTTTTCTTTTTCCGAGTTTTTTTTTCCGAGAAAAAAAGTGTGGCACGATAAGCAAGCACGCAAAGAAACCGAAGAACGCGAAGAAAGCAAAGACCGTAGAAGCGACTATTTTTTTGTCGTACATCGTGGACTCTCTTTGCCCTTGTAATCAAGTGAAAGAAGGACAAAGACAAATGTAAATACGTGTCGTATGTATGTACGCATGTATGCACTGTGTGCATATATGTATGCATTTATCTATGTGGTATGTATGTATGTTGTATGTATGCATGTATGTATGCATGTATGTATGTATTACAGTCGTTCATAGTTTCGCGCGGTCGTAAGTGGAGCGATCTTCTTCTGTAACCTGACTTGATACGTTTTTGGCTCATTTTTTTGTGCGTTAAATTGATGAAACACTTTCAGCATACCATGGTAGTCTGAACCCAAGACAGGGGGGCGGGGCTGAAATCCTTTCATCCCCCCGATGTTACACACGCCATGTTTGGCCGTCGGTTGGTTGGCTCACTTCGCCACTCAAGTAGTAATAGCACTGCATGTTGTCACACTGTTGGGCCCCTCAGAAATACATGGGGATAGCTTCATCTTAAATCATCTTCGGACCTTTCAGGGGGGGAAGAAAAAGATAGGTAGAACCGTAGTGACGTATGATTACAGCAACCATTGTGGCCACTGCGTGAGTGGGGGGTGATATTCTGCTACGTGGTGTCCGAGTTTTACGATGGTTGAATGCAAGGAGTCGATGCTCCTTCCTGCCCGTACCGCCCGGCGCTGACGCTGCTCCTATCAATAGACGGCTGGTGAAACCAAGATTATCAACCATTGTTTCGGTCGCTGTCGCGGGGTTAGCGCCGAGGGGGTTATTATTGTATCGTGAAAGTCCAGCCAACTCCTATTAATAGCGCCTCGTGGGCAGAGATACACTGCTGTAGTTTTACCGGATGGGTGTCTTCACGGCGAGGAGTCAGGTCGGGTCGGTACGTGCTCACACACGCCTGTGCTTTCGTGGCAGTAGCCTGTGGTTCTGCTGCTGCAACCGGGGTGACGGGTTGTTGAATGGACGCATGACTTCGTATCGTAAAACGTGGAGAGTGTGGTGAGCTCGAGCTTTGTTTAGTCTTCACTCGTTCGCCGAAGGAGCTTTGCAGATCCGGTGCACCGTTATGAAGCGTGTACCCAACAAGCGCCGCCCGCTGATGAAACGGTTCCCATGCCTTGACGGCGCAGCCCGGCCAGGTCGATATCCGAAGAAGACGCTCGGGGTCGCTGAAAATGCCTGAAGATGTCACCGGCTGGAAACTGCTGGAGAGCTTGTTTATGGTTGGCATGAAGAACCCGAGCGAGCTGGCGAGGCTACTGGAGGAGCAGGACCCCTTGAAAGTAAGAGAGGGGGCAGGTCAGGGCGTGCGTAGTGTGTGTTTTAGCGAGGATTGGTCCATGCATAATGTTAGTGGTGTCGGGCCAGACTGCTGTTGCAAGGACTCCGTATAACCTGTAGTGTAGCAACAAGAACACCACCACCTAACCAAGCAACCACAACCCCCATTCACCTCAATCACTACCTCTCACAAAGACAACCACTCCGCTGCGCCTTTCAGAAAAGCGTCCGTGTCTCTTGCAACGCCTACTAACAGTTAGGGGTGGGGCTGAAATATTTTTAGACGTACAGAAGTCACAAAAAATGTCAGGGGGGAAAGATGAATCTTTAATAGATTAACCAATCAGCGCTTGGGAAAGAATAAGCACGTCACAAAAAAACTCTTCATCTGGTATCATATACCAGGTACCAGGATAGTATGGTACGAGAGGAGCTGCAGCGTGTGGCTCGAGAAGGGCGGAGCAGCACACAACAACAAAAACCACGACGAGTGCTTGAGCAGCAGCGCAGCAGTCGCACAAACAGGCGCGTGAGCGTGGGGGGGGATTACTGGTGCAGCCCCTGCCGGGCCTGGTTGAAGGTGGATCTGCTGATCCTGGTGCGGCTGCTGGCGTTGCTGACCCGGCTGCTGCTGCTGCTGCTCATCCTGCTGCTGCTGCTACGGTGCAAGATGTTCCAATCTACAGCCATCTAACCCGGTCGCGGCTGACCTCCGCCCCCGCGATGCCACGGCGGATAACAGCATTCGCTCGGGACACGATCGCCGCCGCCTCGTGGACACTACGACCCGTACGCTGCAGATATGCCTCCCGGTTCGCGTGGACATTTTTTTTCTTTTTGCTCTTGGCCGAGGTTCCTTCTGGATTTTTCGAACTACCCATCACAAAATCGATTGTCGTGGTCCCCAAAAAGTGACTAAAGCGGCGATTTTTTGTCGGATCGTTCTCTACGGATACTATGTCGATTCGAGCGGGGTTTGTTTTGCCGTATGCCACACATCCCAATGTAGGGTATACTTAAGTCTGCGCACTACTCAAAAGCACTCATAGAGGCAAAACACACGGAGAAAAACATGTTTCTCCGCACCTTTTAGTCTGTCAAAACGTCAATTTGTACTCCTGTGCTAAAACGCGCAAAGCATCCACAAGGTAGGGGCCTGTGTGAGGTGTCTGTATGACGTCAAGATCCAATTCATCTCCACCCCAGAGAAATATCGTACGCAAAGTTCACTATGCATGTACACTAAAACCAAGTTCTTGGGGGTATGTCGGTAGTTTTACTTTTTCGTTATTTATTTATTTATTTTTTTGGCTGGTCGTTTCGAATAGCCTGCCGCTTTTTTGGGTCAAAACAGGCCTCCAGTCCCACCCCTAACAGTGAGACGTTCGTTACCCCCCCCCCCCCCCCGTTGGGTTGGCGTATGTTGGCGACGACGCTGTAAAACACGCCTCTCACTGCGTGAGCGAGACAGCCAAGGAACAGTTTTTTTTTTTGGCGGTTACCACGGCTGGCGGTCAAGTTAGATCATTTTTTTATTCGCGGGGAGAACCTTTACTCCGCACGAGGGGGGTGACCGTATCACGTGGTGTGTATATGGTGAGGCACCCACGAGGTAGTTACATAGTAAACCCATTGCTGTCTGTCTCTGGAAGTGCCCACTCTAGAAATTAAATCAATTCATTGATGCTGTCATCCATATGCAAGAAAATCCGCCTTACAAGCGGTTGTTGGTAGGATGCAGCTCGCCCTTCATGCGACTCGCTGGACACCTCACGGCGCTTCGCGCTTGGTGCGAGCAATGTGTGCCTGGTCGGTGAAAACCCGACATGCTCCGTCCCGACATTGTAGGGATGCGAGGGTCTATGGTCATACGACTACGGCCATGCATGATAATGAGTACACCCCCCCCTCCCCCTATTTTTTATAGGTTGGGTTGGCGTCGGTTGGCAACGACACTGTAAAACATGCCGCTCACTACGTGAGCTAGATAACCAGGGTACCGTTTTTTTTTTTTTTTTTTTTTTGGCGGTCGCCCACAGCTGGTTGTCGAGTTAGATCATTTGTGCGAGGTAAAGAACCTTTACTCCGCACTATTGGGAATGGTCGTATCACGTAGTGTTCTAGGTAAGGCACCCAAGAGGCAATTACATAGTACTCCCGTTGCTGTCTCTGGAAATGCCTACACCGGAAATTAAATCAACTCATTGAAGCTGTCGTCCATATGCAAGTCCGCCTCAAAAGCGGTTCTTAGTAGGATGCACCTCACCCTTCATGCGACTCGCCAGACACCTCACGGCGCTTCGCGCTTGGTGCAAGCAATGTCTGCTTGGTCGGTGAAAACCCGACATGCTCCGTCCCGGCATTGTAGGGATGCGAGGGTCTATGGTCATACGACTACGGCCATGCATGAGATCGAGTACATCTCTCCTATCGAGTACACCCCCCCCCCCCCCCCCCCAATTTTATAGGTTGGGCTGGCGTCGATTGGCAACGACACTGTGAAAGATGCCGCTCACTCACTACATAAGCTAGACAACCAGGGTATCGTTTTTTTTTTTTTTTTTTTTTTTGGCGGTCGGTCACATCTGGCGATCGAGTTATTGATCATCTGTACGGAGTGGAGAACCTCTGCTCCGCACAAGTGGGAACGATCGCATCGCGCAGTGTTTATGGTAAGGCACCCAGGAGGCAGTTACAAAGTACCCCCATTGCTATTTCTGAAAGTGGCCACACCGGAAAATAAAGTAACTCGTTGAAGCTGTGAACCATGTGCAAGTCCGCCTCACAAGCAGTTTTTGTTAGGATGCAGCTCACCCTTGATGCGACTCGCCGAAACACCTCACGGCGCTTGACGCCTGCTGCAAGCAATGTCCGCCTGGTCGGTGACAACGTGACAACCCGACGTGCTCCGTCCCGGCGTTAGAGGGGCGCAAGGGTCGTATGCTCATACAACTACGGTGACATGAGTACACCGTATATTTTTCCAATCCTCCGGCGGATCGGTAAAAATGAAGCAATACAACCCCCGACTCTCCCCACCGGCCGCCATGTGGTCCGCTTGGTCCATCGATGCACAGGTTTCGGTGTCCTCTCCGGATAGTTTTCAGTGCCCCCAGAACGAAGCGGCGCGATTTTCCTTTCCGGACGCTCGAAATCACGACAACGAGAACGCTTTCAAGGAGGGCCGTGGTTTCATCTACTACCAGCACCTGCGGAAGGCTGGGGGGACTGGTTTCTGCGAGATGGCTGGGAGGTGAGCGGGGGGGGGGGGGGGGGGGGGTGTACTCGTTAGGAGATATGTACTCGATCTCATGCATGGCCGTAGTCGTAGGACCATAGACCCTCGCATCCCTACAATGACGGGACGGAGCATGTCGGGTTTTAGGCAGGCATTGCTTGCACCAAGCGCGATGCGCCGTGAGGTGTCTGGCGAGTCGCATGAAGGTGAGCTGCATCGTGCTAAGAGCCGCTTTTGAGGCGGACTTGCCTATGAATGACAGCTTCAATGAGTTGATTTAATTTCCGGCGTAGGCATTTCCAGAGACAGCAATGGAAGTACTATGTAACTGCCTCTTGAGTGCCTTACCATAAACACTACGTGGTACGATCATTATGACTTGTGCGCAGTAAAAGTTTTTCACCTTGCACAAACGATCTAACTCGACAACCAGTTGTGACCGACCGCCCAAAAAAAAAAGAAGAAACAAAAAAAGCGGTACCCTGGTTGTCTGGCTCACGTAGTGAGCGGCATGTTTTACAGTGTCGTTGCAAACTGACGCCATCCCAACCTATATACTTGTATAATAGGGGGGGGGGGGAGAGATGGACAAGGGAGCAGAACGTATTTTTTTTGTGGGGGGGGGTGGGGTAGAGGGTGCTCGCACGATGGCTTGGCGACTAGTTAATAGTAGGGAAGTTCTTCCACGTCTAATATGCTGCGGACCATCGGGTGTCGTTAAAAGAGTTATTGCACGGGTACGTATCGTAGTGCTTTTGTTTTCGTGCTGGCTGTCCTCACACACGCGGTGTTTTGACAGAAAATAGATTAGTTTGTAGGTCGTAGGAGATACTTGGTGTTACATATTAGTACTGTGGTTGTAGGTGACTTTTCTGGCGTTAAGCGTTCATGCCGATCACGCTGAGCCGTGAAGAGGGGCCGGTGGCGTCTGTCTGGTGCTCGGACGTCTGCTGTCATGGCATGCGTTGCGTGTACGGTTTGTACGTGCCGCGTGCTCATGCTCGGACGTCTGCGGCTGTGGCTGTATGTCTTGGTGTGGCTTGTACGGTTTGTATGAGCAAAACATGGGCGAGTCCGGGGTGCCGCTTCCTCGTGCTTGGACGTGTGGTTTGTGGCGTCTGTGTCGTGTAGGACTTGTATGATATGAAGCACGGGCCAGTTAGAGATGCCGCGTCGTTGTACTTGGATGGCTTTTTTTTTATGTCTGGGACGACGTGCATGTTTTTGTCGTCACAAAAACATGGGTCAGCCCGGGGTGCCGAGTGTGGTGGGGGCCGGGTGTCGTGTTTCTTGGTGTGCTTGAATGACGTGCGCATTTTTTGTATGCAGGAATATGCAAGAGGCCGAAGTGCCGCGGTACCATTGCATGCCGGACAACAGAGGTGCCATGGCGACGCCTCCTTGGTCTAACGAGGGCTATCTACTCGAACAGATGAAGACGCATGTGAGTCCAAAAGTACCCCCCCCCCCCTCCCTTACTGAGTATAATAGTTGCCTCTGGTACTTGTTGCAGCCTCTCGCGCCGCTCTGTCTTGCTACGTACATGTTCGTCGTATGAAAACATACCACGCTGTTCTACTTCTGGGGTAAGCTGCCGGTGCCTGGCAGATTACTTGAGCAGAGAACATGCCACGCTGTGCTACTTCTGTGGTAAGCTGCCGGTGCCTGGCAGATTACTTGAGCAGCGGCTTGGTCGGTACTGACTCCACGGACTGTTGCACGGACTGTACGAAGACTCGTCCACCCCCCCCCCCCCCGCCTTCGTCACCGGCGTGTTTGTGGCGTGTGTCGCCCTCTGCGCCTTCGCCTTGTCCGTGTTGCCTTCCTTTGGCAGGGTTACCGCATCACCGCCAACGAATGGGATGCTTTCCCAACGGGGCACCTTGACCTGCCTGGGGCGGTCTTCGGTACCACCTTCAGGTATATGATGAGCGCTATCTATCTATATCCATGCTCCTAGGCAATGTAAGGTTTGTCTTCCAGCGTACAGTTCATGCAGGCGAACATATTCAGTTGGACCCCAGGACCGAGATGTACGTTTTTTCGAGATGGGGAACTCAGTCCCGATACAGCCAAAAAAACACTCCGGGAACGAGCATCTATTGCCGAACGTGATGGTGGAGTTTTTTTTTTTTCTTGTCTGGGTGCTTTTTTTTAAACTCTTCACGACCAATATACCGGAAAAAAATATATGCTTATTTCCTACAGGTGTTCCAATCAGGCAGAAAAATATTACACGAGAGGGGACGGGGATTTTTTTTCCTTTCCGAGTTTTCGGTTTCATTTTCATTGTTTTTGCTGCTGTACCGTGCTGTGCTTTCGCTTTCTTCGTACATACAGTACAGACATAGAGCATATCGAAAGAAGAAAATAAGGACAGACAGTAGTACCCTACCTGGGGTATGTACGTACGTACGACATCCGCGACGCGAAGCGTATTATGTGGCATCCAAGCTGACGTCGGAGCTGTTTTTTCCTGAAGCATGGCGGCAGGACTCTTGGCATTATCAAGTCGCCGGTTTGCAATTACGATCCTTGAAAAAACTAAACTCAATCGCGGACCTCTGTTCGCTTCGCATAATTTGATGTACTCTTTTCCTTCCTGAGCGAGCGTAGCCCGGTCGAAAAGAAGAAAAGAAACAAATCGCACAGAAGAGCTTCTCTCTCAGCCTCGTAAGCTGCCCGCCCCTCTCGCGACCACCTCGCTACCGATTCGGCCCGGGTAAAGCTTTTATCACTCTCTGCCACAATCAGCCCCGTCGCCCGCCCCGCGTGAAGCCCGGTGCTCACCGTGGCCGTCGTTCGCCAGCTCGATGACGTTGGTGTTCAAACTGCACACCTCCCTCTTTCAACTTCAGCGTGGTCGCAAAAATAAGCACCGCTTGAATATTATCTTGCCCTCCCAAACGACCTTCATAACTCGTACATACTCTTATCAACAATCATAAATCGAAGCCAGACAAAGCCCGTTCATGCATCCCTCGTGTCTCGAGGCACACGCGACGCCTAGGCACAAAAGCGACGACCGCGCTCCTTGCAACCCCCCCTCTACCCGCCAGCACCCGCTGACACCCGCGACGGTGCCGGGTCCTCCCGCGATGCCGTGCTCGGAGAAAACGCACGCACACGAAGCGAAAAAAGAAAAAAGGAAGAAAGGACCGAGAAAACAAAGAACTGCTGGAAAGGTCCGGCAAGTAATGAAAGGAGGCGGTTTGGAAGTGGGAGCTCTGAGAGGCCAGGGATGTACCAACCGAGCACGCTCAGGGGTTGTGATCTAAGTATGTAGTTCTATATACCGAGGTCTCGTTTTTTTTTCGTTTTTTCTTGGCTGTATTGTATCCCTCCCGCCGTGGCGGTCACGATCGAAGTCGTTCTAGTTTTCGATTCGCGGCGTATTTCCAAATTTGTGAGCCGAAAAAAAAACGAACGAAGTGCCCTGCACTGACTACATTTATACGGGTGAATACAGTAGTTTAGCACCTGGTACGGGTAAGTACGTACCTGGTATTATATATTATCGGTTCGTACGTAGGTGTTGGTGGATGAAATTGTGAAATTATCTCGTACTGCTGTGGGGACCCAGATGGACCCGCGTCCCTGACACTAATATTGCACATTTCGGTCAGATCGTACAGATGATCGATCCCCTCCTCATGATCTAGATCTTTCAGGTCAGATATATTCCTGATCTGTATGATCTGTATGATCTATATGATCTGTACGATCTAGCTCATCATGTTGCCGCGTGCGACCCGTACGTATAATGTGCATGCATGATCTACGGTAGCATATTTTTCCTAGGGTTGGATCTGTACTATTACGGGGGACCATAGTTAATAGGACCTATGGTATACATAAAAACCTATATATTTCACCATTTTTACTAACAATATTTGGTCCTATTAACTATGGTCCCCCGTAATACACAGATCCTGCACAACCTCTCACAGTGGCAGGCAGGCGAGGCACTACAGTCAGTAGATTGATCTGTAGATCATGAGGTGTCCCGAGGTGGAACTCTTGCTGCAGATAAGGAACTGCTGTAGATCATTTACTTACTGTACATCGTATCCTGTCCGAGGTGTGCCGAAATATAGGGACCATTTCTATCCTGACGTTCAATACAAAAGGTCCTTATATCTGGGGACATATATTGGTAGCTACTGTAGGTCAAGCCAGAGTAGATACGCGCGACTCAACCGATTTTGTTTCAGGTGGAAAAAAGTCGTCCATCTCCGTTTTTTACCTCAAATAAAACTGCCTTCCACCAAAAGCAGCGCTCACAGCTAACGCTACAGAGTAGTTGCAGTATTCACCACCAGCTCGAGCGAAAACTACGTACCTGTTTTTTTTTGGCTCCTGTAGTTCGACTTTGCTTGCTCGGAATCTCCAGTTTTACCTCGGGTGCACACGCTTGTTTTATGGTGCTCCCGCGCTGTCCTCTGTGGCGTCGGATGCCCCCCCCGGATGAGCAGGCATCCCGTGGACCGATGGTATAGTCAGTACAGGTTCGAGCACGTGGAGCACCGAGACGGGACGAAGCAGGGCAGCGCTTCGCTTCCATTCGAAGAGTGAGTAAGACCTGATACCAGGGTATCCCTCTATTACGGGGGACCATAGTTAATAGGACCTATGGTACACATAAAAACCTATATATTTAACCATTTTTACTGACAATATTTGGTCCTATTAACTATGGTCCCCCGTAATACTGCTGTTAATAATAGTTATAGTAAAAGTGGAGTAATGAGGGGTGTGGGGAACTGGGGTGGGTACCGAAACGAGCCTTTATTCCCTGACGACAAGAGCTGTAAGAGCCCTTGGCCGTGACGCGCAACAGCCGTGCGTGCTTCTTTGTCTGGTGACCGCCGCTTTTCTCCCAGGAGAGACCGAAATTGGACGTATACACTGCTTACTGCTTCCGTAGTTGTACTATTGTACAGGACTGTGCTGTACTGTAGTTTATAGTTTTTCTCTTCTTCTTGAATAGTTATAATTAATAGTAATAGTATCTAAGTATGGGCACCGCCCTGGGCGAGAATGTCGGGACCGATGGGGTGTAAATACAGTAGTAAAAACAGACAAGGGTTCTTCTATTTGTGTCCAGAGCGGCCAGACTATTAACAGCATGTGTAGATGAACTATTACGGAGGACCGTAGTATATAGGACCAAATATTGTTGGTAAAAAAAGGTAAATATGGAGGTTTTTGTGTGTACCGTAGGTCCTATTTTACTATGGTCCCCCGTAATATTAATGTTAATATGTATCGGTAGTGCGGCGGTATGCCCGAGGTATTGTATGAATACCTGTTGCCGAATTTGTCAAGTGTATGCGAAAGTAGGTAACAATGTGTCTGATCTAAATGCAAGGACCGTTTGTTTTGAATATTAGTATAGAAATGCTCCCTGTGTTTCGGGACAGAGTGGCATATATGTGCGGGTCCGAGTGCGCAGCAAATTGATCCTGAATTGAAACCCACACCTGCTAGTTTGGTGTATACCAGGTACCTGGTACAGTACTTTAACAGCAGTAGGATGGCGAGACTTGTAATAATGCTACGGTACGAAGAAGGCTCTGCGCTCAGACGCGGAGAAAGTGTTTTTCGAGACTTGCTTGAACGTGTATACGCACATACAAGGGATGACCATTCATCCATCCATCCATCCATCCATCCATCCATCCATCCATCCATCCAGACCGGACCGTTTCAAACCAAGGTGTGCTGCGTACTGTCACTACCGACTGCAGGTGGTACGGACGGGTGAAGCCCCACGTAATGGGCGACAATTACTACGTCAAAACCTTCTGCGGCCGGGAAAACCCACCCGACGAGGAGCTGATGCAGGTGATATACTTGATGCAGGTCATAGTCGAGCTTGTGCCACGCTAGGACTGAAGGCATGCCTTGTATCATACTAGCACGGGGGACCATAGTAAATACCAGGTAGGACCAAACATTGTTGGTGAAAATAGGTAAATATATAGGTTTTTGTGTATACCGTAGGTCCTATTTACTATGGTCCCCCGTAATAGCACTGAGGGCATGTGTTACAGTAGGGCATACGAAGTGTTCCTGGCTGTTTTTCACTGACGAGGGCTACTCAGCTAAAGAAGTTCCCAGCATCGCTTCTTTTTTTTTTGTATCAGATGGGTTTTTCTTCGTACAGCCCCCCGTTCCAACCCCCCACACCACCCAACCTCTAAAAATATGCTAAAACTGCGTATCAGCTCCACCCCACCCCCCGGATGTGTTGGTGCGGCGCAGGACGTGACCGTGAAGGGGAAGCCGAAGCACGCGGGAGATCTCTCGTGGAGCTACCACAAGTTCAACAAGTGGGGGGAGAAGGCGAGTGGTACGAACGAATGCGAGACCGCGATGTTTCACTCATCGTGCTGATTGCGAACGTCCGATCAAGTACATACCTGGTATATTCTATAGAAACACATATTTTATGCATAAGATATATGTGTGATATGTACCGGTATCGTGGGAGACAACAATTCTAACTAGAGGAATACCTCATACTCGGGTAGATACCCGGGTATCCCCCAGATCTTAATCGGGTAGATACCCGGGTACCCCCGAGATCATACTCGGGTAGATACCTGGGTATCCCTCAGATCATACTCGGGCAGATACCCGGGTATCCAGAGTATAGACGTACTGCGACACACACCTTTGCTGGGGGTTTCGTTCGCCGGGAACGACGAAAGCTCGCGCGTGTTTCCTGCATGAAATTCCGTGGCGGTTACAGGTTTACTTCCTTCTTTACCCAGTAGATTATGCCTCCAAATTCGGTTGGAAATCCGTTTTTCTTTTTTTTTTCTTTTTTTTACCTTCTGACAAAAACCAAAGATGGACACCGGTCTTTGGGGCATGTCAGATAAGTCTCTTTGGGCCTCAGTGCACTATTTTTAATGTAGGAGCGGTCAGGCAATATGTCATCTCGCGGTCTCCTCGTAAGGCATGCTTGTAAGAAAACGTGTGACAGTGACGTCAATGACAGTTCTGGCACTTTCGAATGTCGCACACACGAGTCGACCTCCCACCTTCCAATGCACACAAGCTGACGACAAGCTGCGAATTAGCATGCCGCGTGAACTGCAGCGGTACTTCGAAGTACATACATACATACATATATTCTTTTTTTGTTACTATAATATCATTCGACTATTATTCTCATTTTGTTGTCGTTTCATTATACTATTTCGGGGGGCCATAGTTAATAGGACCTATGGTGTACATAAAAACCTATATATTTAAGCATTTTTACTAACAATATTTGGTCTTATTAACTATGATCCCCCGTAATATTTCTATTGTGGACAGGTCACCTGGAAGGACTTCCGGGAGGCGGTTGAAAACCTTCGAAAGTTCAATCTGATTCTGGTGCTGGACTTCGTCGACGACGAGATGTGGGCTTTGGAAGAGGCCTTGGGCTGGAAACAGGCGCGAAAACAGGTGACTGGGCGGGTATCCGACGAGGGCGGTGCCGATGTACTGCGCGGCGAGATCGACGTAACGGTGACCTGGCAGACAACAGAAGTGTACGGAAGGGTATGGAATGGTGTTGGATATCTTTCATCGAAACTTTCGATGTGTCGTACCAGGTACCAAGCACCTGGTATATTTTAGGCCGATGCTCGCCGTTGGAATCGATGAAGCCGCGGAGATGTCGTCGCGGAGAGTCTTCGTGCTGAGTCCCGTGTCGATCGTCCTTCTAGCCGACGCATGCTGGCACTCTTATCTTCTTTGTGTAGCAAGAGGATGCGATTATTAGACCTAGTCTGACTCGATGGGGAAGACTTAGGTCCACCCAGAGTCTTGCGACGGGAATAATCTCGCGATAGCTACCTCCCGGGGACGGGTCAACACCGTCAATGACGTGAGACCGCTCGTGACCCGAGATCTGCTATTGTTTGACCGGTGACGTGTCTTTTCGCGCATGCCTGTTACGAGATCTACGAAGGTTGTCTCCGACCCCGTCTTCCACATATGTATATAATGTATATTGGAAGTATTTAGCCCTCTCCCCTGGCATCGCCCGTGATTGTTTTGCTGACAATGAGCAAAGGCTTCGATGTGTCAATATCTAAATCGTATCGAGTACGTTTTTGTTAAACGGTATCGCATCGAACTCGATTTTCATACTAAAAATAGTATCGGACGTGAAAGCGGGGTCGTGGTGGTGTTTACAAGCAGGCATATCAGCGACGACGCCAAAACTGGGATGTGGTGATTGATTGATATTTGAGGGGGGGCAGGAAGGGGGGGCGTATCCATTCGTGGCTTGCCTCAATCGTTTGACCATTGACCACATCCCTTCGAGACGGGGCACGATGCGAAAAAAGAAGCACTGCGGAGGTGATGGTTGATCTAAATTTGGCGGCCGGTTCGGCCTCTTTTTTTTAATTTGTTTTGCGTTGTTGTCATAACCGTTTGGCCAGGTGTTGCCCCACGAACGGCAAGCGGTGCGAGAAAGCAAGAAATCCATCTCCGCGAGGGAAGCTTTGAGCGCCGAAGTATGGTCGGACGCCCTCAGGACGAACGCTTTCGACCTGCTGCTGTTCCACTGGGCCAAGCGGATGTACCTGGAGAGGAGCGCCTGCCGAGCCCACCCCAGTTTGTAGACACTTCGGACGTATTCGCGTAATACCTACTGTATCCGCCGCCGATGTTTTGAACGGTACGCGTTCTTCCGCCATCGATACGTCTTTTTTCGGCCTGGTTTGTGATCGCGGGCTTTTTCATTTACTTAGGGCAAAGAGTAAGTGTGAGAGCACATGACCGGCCATCAGAGGCTCGGGCTTCTCGTGGGTGTGCCGCGGAAGCGCTGCCCGCCCGCCCGCCCGCCCGCCCGGTCAGCAATAGCACACCGCCAGCGAACGTGGGGCATGGAGGAGGCAGTCCAAATCACGCGGTGAGTGGAGGTCTTCGCGAAGCTGTCCCTTTCTTTTGGCTGCCGCCTTGCAGCTCGGATTGATGGGATGCGCGCCGCCCACGGAAGTGCTGCCTGCCCGCGCGCCCGGCCACCGCCACCGCCGCATTGGAGGGGCATGAAGGGAGTCGGTCATAGCTCCTCCCGCCTAGACGCTCGGATCGATGGGGGTGCCTTGGGCACTCCAAAGCGCTGCTCGCCCGGCCACCGTTGCCGAGGGGGGGGGGAGTTGATTGGATCAGTCCGCTGTCGGTGATTTTTTTTGTTGCTTCTCGGCGCAGCGAAATGAGGGTTTTTTGGGGTGAAGAAACGCAGACAGACGAAAAAAGCCAAGTGTCTCGGGGTTGGAAAAGCGCAGACAAGCAGAGCCAGTGTCGGTGTTGGGGACTGGGGGGGGGGGGGGCGGTTGACCTGAGCAAGAGAGCCTCGGTTTTTGAGGCGAGCACAGCAGGGTTTTTTTTTTCCCCCGGTCGGAGGGTCTCGATGTCACCAGGAGCGGACGGTATTTTTGACTAATAGCTCGGTTTGGTCTTTTGTAGGGTATGGATGGCGGTGTCTTTGAAGGTGTGTGTTGTGCACCACTCTGGTCGGAAATATATGGACCGTTTATACATTAATATTAATACCAAGCGGTCCTTACATTCACGCCCAGAGTGATAGGGGATAGGGGACGCGTGCTGCGATGGGGGCAAGCCTGTTTATTTATTTATGTTGACAAAATATTTCTGACTGCCATGGCTCTCTCCTTAAGAGCCGTGAGGAACTGCTCTGTACCCAATATCATCGGGGCACCCATCGTTTGTGTTAGACATGCTATTTCGTTGTATACCCAGGCCACCCATCGGGTTCCGCTTTCGTGTTTTCTGAAAAATCCGTGTCGTGAGCGACTTGGTATTGACTTAGTAATAGTGTACATCGCCTCTAGTGAGATGTCCCGGAAAAGGGTGTCCCGAAAAGAAATGTAGCTTAACCCCTATGGTATATGGTAGCACGTGCCTAGGGGTATTTCTCTCTACCGGGAGCTGATGAAGTCGGCGATGGGGTCGGGGTGGTGGTGGTTGGGGGGGGGGGGGGGGGGTGGGGGGGGGGGGGCAGCGGCCGTTCTGTTGTTACAGTACATACAGGGTAGCGCGCGCGCGCTGCTTGAGAAATTCCCGCCGGGTTGGACGATCGGTGGGAGCGTGTGGTGGCGTCTCTAGTCTTCTACCGCCGCCGTCTGCTTGGTATCATCGCGTTCCTTCTATGCTTGATGAAAACGTCCGCTGGAAGAGACGGTCGAGGGGGGCCGAGGGGGGGGGGGTTGTTGGCGTGCTTTCTCTTGGAAATAGCTAGCGTAGGTAAAGGAAGACATTGCAGCCACTGCTGCGGGCGCGAAATGTCTTTTTCTCGAGGAGGCTGCGAGTGTTCGGGAGGTTATTGATTGAGCGCTCTTCTGTGAGCGCGTTCGGCGGTCGGGAGTGTCTTGGAGATGCTTTCTGGATGAGCGCGCGAGCGAAGCATTCATTCCGTGGGAAGCCGGGGTGGGTGGCTGGTCGCTGTGTTTGGTTTAGATCGTCCGCTGTATTACATATACGCGCAGCATAAGATGCAGGAGCGTCGGAGCGTTTTGTTAACCTCTGCTGGTCGCAGAGCACACTCACATTCATCGACGGCTTCCTCCCACCGAGAGAGGTTTATATTATATTCGGATGTGTTGTCCTTTTTTCTTCTCCTTTTTTTTCTCTGACCCACCACTGCCTTGGCGCCGTTGTCTTACATATTTTTTTGTTGGTGTTGATACGTTTTCAGCTTGAAAATGGATGATGGATGTAGAATGGGGAGGATGGAAAATGTTCGATGCTATGCCAAGGTGTGGGGGGGGGGGGGGAGGGGGGAGGGGGAGAGGGGAGGGGGAGAGGGGAGGGGGGGGGGGGGCTGGATGGGTTGTAATGTAAGTCCGTCGGTCTGCCTATCGGTTGATGGGTCCATCCGTCGCTTTGTTTCTTTCTGACCACTGCGAAGTATTTCACCCTCATTCCCGAGTAGTTTCCAACGAAAGCGTGGCTGCGGTTTTCAAGGGGTTACGTACCTAGTGGTGACCCTTTCCCAACTGCGCCTACTGTTCATCTTTGGATCCACCTTATTACGTACTAGATTGAGAAAACTCTTGCAGGGCTCAAAAAGGGTCGCACTTGGCGCTTTTCCGACTCGATTCGTTCCCTGCTCTGCTTCCAAGTGTTCAGTCCGCAAGGCGGGAGTGGGTTGGTAAATAGAGAGGTTACAGCACGACAGACAGTATAACTGAAACGTCGTCTGTACGTCGTTTGTGGGGACACGCCGTACACTCGAAAAAAAATACTGTGGGATTGTCTGCAGTAAGCAGTAAAATGGTGTTGCTTGGAACGGAGAGGGTTTGGTTCGGTGGGTGCCTTCACTGGTTTTTTTTCTCGGCGCGGGATCCCCTTGAAGACGACTCCCTGGTCGCCTGGCTGGGCCGTGTCCGGTTGTTGCGAGGCGTCGGGGTGTAACGCGCTTACGCCTCTACCCAGATTGCAGGCACACGTACTCGGGCCGGGCACGTGACTTCGTCGGTTGCCTCTGTGGCGTGTTGATGTGATGTGCTCGCGCACGCCGTCACCGTGGCGGCCCGCGCACGTATTTTGGGGGGTACAGCGACTCGGGCTTGCGGTAGAAAACAGCGTGGCGACACGCGGTCTGTACTTCATGCATCTTGCGGGGGTCGTGCTTATTCTTGCGCTGGTTGTTGTTGTTGTTGTGCTTTTCTTCTGAGACGTGGGAGGCAGATTTTTTTTTGTGGTTTGTTCTCATGTTGGCGACGATACTCACGCGCTGTTCGGGGTGGCAATTATGCTGTGCTTTGCTCAATGCTTGCTGCGGTGACTGTCCTGCTGGAAGTTGGGGTTGGCCTTGCGGCTGTGTTCTCTTTTGCGTGTTGGAGAGGCCGCGCTGCTGCCGTACTACTCACTCGATTCATACTGGGGTGGCAAATCTGCTGCGCTTGCTCAGTGCTTGCTGCTTGCTGTGCGTGCTCGTCGCATGTGGCGGGCGGCCTTGCTGCTTTGCGAACTCAATGCATGTTGGGGTGGTCTTTCGGCCGTGCTGGTTGCGTGTTGCGGTGCTCGATATTTGTTGCCTTGCTGCTGTCCACCACCCCCATTGCTTGTTGCGGGGGCGTTGACTGCGGCACGTAATTTCTCAAGCCACGTTGCGTTGCCATCGATGTGTACCGTGTAACACTATCACACTGGGGTGATGAGATACCACACCCCCTCGGACGATTTTGAAATCCGGGTTTCTCGACAACGGAGAGGGCGTACTGAATACGACGGGTGATGCATGCGTCTATATATGCATATCTTCTCGACGAAATATTTCCAAAGCCACCATTTTCGTTCTGTGTGCCGCCCTTAAGGCATGTTTTGGAGGAAAACGGGTCTGAAATGCGTTCCAGGGGTGTGTGTTATGTTATCACCCAGTGTGGTAGTCTTGTATACCCATCCGTGGTTGATTTCCGGCTGCGTCTATCTGCGGGTCATCTGTCGATTCAACTTTGTGTTGGGTGTCTGATGTCTGACATGGTGGCACCGTTCGGTGCAAGAAGGTACACAGTAGTAGGAGGTACCTTGGCAACGCAGTAGAGATGCGAGCCGGTGGGGGGTGGGGGGGGACCCAATGACCCATGCCAGAGGACGGGGGCAACACTTACTTGCGTCCTCCCAGACAAGGTCGGTCACCCTTTTACCAGTGCTCTGGTGCAAAGATGAAAAGGCTCCAATTTCAGGTCATTTTTTCCTCCCCAAATGGGGGTGTAGTATACACAGTACAATAGAACCTGTAGGCTACGTAGACATAGAGTATCACTCGTATAATGCTAGCTCTTAAGTACAGTCGTATGAGCTCATATATATGTGGGTGTCCCTCCCTTGCGACATCGGTGAGCGGTTTGGCACTGGCATCGCTTCGTCATGTGCCTGCCCTTTATAATAATGGAACGCAAAATTGGCAGCATCCGGTGTGCATCATTCCTCGACCATGCATCATCGACCGTGCGCAACGAAAAATCGATCGCGCCCGCACGCACGCACCCTTTTCTTTACGGCTGGAACCACATCTGCTTCCAAATCGGACTGATTATTGATTCCCGCTGAAGAAGACACAAACTGCCCGGTCTGCTGCAGATCTAGCTCATGGTGCCGAGAGGGAGCGGTGGAATCTGGGGCATGTAGGATATGTTTCCTGGGTTGGATCTGTACTCTATACAGATCCTTGGCACGAACTATCGTGACGGCAGGTAAGGATCTAGATGAACTGCTGCATACAGACATATACGGATATATACAGGTATATAGATTGTGATCTGCCCGAGATGTGCAACTAACTGTTGAACATGCCAGCACGTGTACTGTAGGCTTGTAGACGGGATGACGCGATTGGTGTATCAATATATATATATATATACATATAGATATAAACAATTTCGTGGGTTCAAGTCTCGCCGAGTGCATACTCGTCAGGACATTTTCTTACATCAAAAATGGACTATAGCAGAAAGCGCGAAAGCGTGAGCTAGCTACATTCAATGGAAATCGACGAGCATTGGGAACGCTGAACCCTATGCGCGACAAAAAATGAAGGCACGCACCGAGGGGGAGAAGGGACGACACTTGTGTTTCCACGGCTTGTCCAGAAGAAGACCGCTGAGAGTAAACCTCCTGCTGGAAAGTGGAAGTGATGATAAAAAAATATACATCAAGCGGTACATACCAAAAAGAAAATACCCACGACGGATTATCCCATATCCCCGCCCAGTACGATTACGAGTAGTACTGATCGCCAGCGCGCAGACGCTCAGGATGAGCCAAACCCAAGGAAAAAAAACAGACGTTCAGTCTGAGCCAACTCCCGCCTGCTGGGGTGCCGTCTGCGCCGGTGCCGACTGGTCTCTCTCCGCACTCGTACCAACTCCAACTGCGACTTCACAAAAAAAAAGACAAGCAAACTGAGAACAGCGCTCGAACGCATTTCACCGAGGGCAATAACAATAAATATATATAAACAAGTTGCTGACTGTAGCTGGGCAACAAAATGCGTCAAAACTAAAGCGTCTGCAGGGCACGATGAGAATTATCACACCCAGCTGGCTATAAGACGAGCTTCGTCAGCGACAATAAATAAAAAAACATACCCGTACGAGGCCATTCATTCCTACGCGGGCCTCTTTTTCCCCATCGGGATTCGAACTCCCGGTACTTCCGCCGGAAGGGGCGATCGCAGAAAATGCGTGAATAGAATGATACACAATTAAAACGTTCAACAATAGCGTCAAAACCAAAGCGATATGATAAGTCAATGAAACTGTCAAAGTTGCATAACTTTATCTTCCGCAGTTCGCGCGCAAAAATTGGTATCGTGGGGAGAAGTGACCCGTTCAAGTTTCGGAAGGCTTCCCGACGTCTCGCTTGCCCCCAGATATCGATAACAACTACGCCCCCCCCCCCGCTCACTATCCATGCGACTCGCTCAACAGACCACGGCGCTTCGCGCTTGGTGCAAGCAATGTCTTGGTCGGTGAAAACCCGACGTGCTCCGTCCCGGCATTGTAGGGACGCGAGGGTCTATGGTCATACGACTACGGCTATGCATGGCATGAGTACACCCCCCCGCTCCCCGCCCACTGACCCACTAACCCACCCACCCGCCCCCACCCAACCCCACACGCCGATGTACAGATATCCTTAGTTCGTGAGCAACACCCCTCACCTCCTACCCACTAACCCACCCACCTACACCCCCCCACCCACCTTCTACCCTCACCCCCACCCCCCGCGCATTCCTTATACGCCGATGTATAACGAGCCGTAGTTCGTAAACAACCTAGGGAGCTTTCTCGAATCCGCCCCCGCCTCCTCGGTCCGCAAACCTCCCACTTCGTCAACCGATGATTCTCCATCTCCAGCTTTCTCCACGTCTTGGCCAAGCCCAGCCCCAATCCCAGCCCCGGCGCTTTGGCTAGGGTCGCACACGACAAACGCCACGGTTTTGGATGGAACGCCCCTGTTGACAGTGTACGGCGCGACGGGTTTCACGACGACGGAGGCGGCCTCGATGCGCGAGCCCTGTAATAATCGAACCAACATATGGCGAGCGATTGGCGGACGACGGCGCCGTAAAGGTGGCGGGAGGGGGAGTGGGGGGCGGGGGCTTACTCATATGTTGGCTTGCCCTGGTCATTTGGCCATTGACCACGCGTCCCTTTCGAAACGGAGCACCTTTCCTACTCTATTACGGGCGACCATAGTTAACAGGACCTATGGTGTACATAAAAACCTATATATTTAACATTTTGTACTCACAATAGTTGGTTCTATTAATTATGTTCCCCCGTAGTACTAGCTAAACAGTTAGGCGTTCATGACGTTGTTTCCATTGCCACATAGTTTAGTGTCAGCACCGTTCCTACTTTAATATAGAGACACCAACAGGATTGGGCGCTCATTCCGTTGTTTCCATACACCACATACTTTGTTTTTTGCTAATCTTATGATGCGCTTCCTGTTTCGCCGCCTGTGGCCAATACCCATCTCCTAGGATGGCGATCGTTCGCTCGCTACTATGCAGTGCACCCAAGTAGTCCATGTCACATTCGTCAATTTTCGTCATCTCCTCTGAAACATCCCACTCCTCCTTGTACGTTTCACACTCTCCCACTATGTGAGTTCTATTTCCTACTGCTTTGCCACAAGGGCATACCAGGTATTAGTGTACCTACTTCCTCCTGCTCGCGGCTACTGGTATACCTCTTTCTCCTTTCTGGCAGGTCCAAGTCCCCCCCGCCCACGAAATCACACTTTCAGCGCTTTCGCGAAGTCCATTGGGCCGGGCAAACACGTGTTCATTCCTATCTCTTCTTTCAACCCCCCTTTTATCTCTCGAGTGTTTCTCCTCTTTGACCTCATCTCTCAGGGCTAGCCTTTCCTCTACTTCCATAATGTATTTTACTTCCTGTCTTGTCCCCCTCAGACTTCTCTGGGTTATATCGAAAATTTCCAGTTTTCCAGTTTTTTTTTTGTCGATTTCCAACTACTGTAAACGCCAGAAAACAGGAAATTTTGGAAATTTAAGCTTTCCAGCTTGTTGGCACCCTGTTGGGCAAAATTCCAGACTTCCCTTTGGTTTTTGTATTTGTTCGGAAATCAAGAAAACAAAAGCGCAAACTTAAACCTTTCGAAAAAAAATGTTTCGAGAGTAAGCACGGCCGTAACTCGTCCATTACTGGTGAGCACAGTAATCAGGACCAAAAAATCTTAGAAAAAATACTGGAATGTGTACCTGGTAGGTTTTTGTCTATATGATGGGTCCTGATTGCTATGGGCACCCGTGGAACATAACATATAACGGGGGGGCATATTAAATAGAACCTACGGTAAGTACAAAAACCTATACATGTCGCTATTTTTACTGACAATGTTGGGTCCTATTGACTATGGTCCTCCGTAATACTACGTGGGACCATAGTAAATAGGACCAAATACGAATAGTAAAAATACGGAAATATACAGGTTTTTGTGGGTACCATAGGTCCTATTAACTACGGCCCCCCGTAACAGTAATCAGGCCCAAACTTGCTCAGTAAAAATGCTTGAATATATACGTTTGTGTGTTCGTGATGGGTCCTGGTTACTACGGTCCCCCCGTAATACCTGGTAAGAAGCTACCCCTTCTATATACCCAACAAATGACGTACCAGGTACGATATTTCGTGAGGTCAGCGCTGACTAAATACACTGCCGTAGTCTAAGGTAGGTTATGCCTTCATTTAAATGGTAACACTTTTCCTCACCTCTCCTATCGGAATGTTTCCGAGGATCGACGAGCCAGCGCCGATGTGGCAGCCCTTGCCGACCTTGGGGTGCCTGTCCCCCGTCTGGTTCCCCGTTCCCCCCAAGGTAACGCCATGCAAGACGCACACACTGTCTCCGACCACCGCCGTCTCCCCGATAACTGTCCGTTCCATCACCATGTAGCGCGGGCGCGAGCGCACCGGGGCAGCAGCAACAACCGCATGGCATTAGGTTACGAGAGATTTACGCTTGGGAGACAAGACACATGCTTCCTCTTCTTAGGTTCACCTACGTATTGACTTTGCAGCCGTCTTACTTATCGTTACACATAAAAAACCCTGTCAGATCGAGGATCTAATGAAAACGTATATTTCCAAGCAAGCTGTAGGCAGAGCATCCATTGCATTGTGCTACATACAGTACGGGAGACCTACTGTAAGAAGAAACAGGACATCTTATCTACTATCTGTAGGCTGGATTTTTTGTTATGAGAACGGGTGCGTTCTTCACTCAACTTCGGTATAAGGTACCAGGTATCAAGGCATAACGATGCCCGAATTTCTTTTTTTTAACTGCAAATGTCAGCCTGCTTTTCTTACTGCTCGTTTTCTTATTGTTAGTATTAATAGGTGCCCTGTACTACTACTGTAACCCCTTCGGGCCCTAAATCTTTTCTTTTCGGACTGTTAGGACTGCAGTCCCGTGTTGGGGACAAAACCACTCAAATCCTAGGTATTTTGTATCCCAAACGGGACAGCAGTCCTAACAGTGACAGGAACTAAACGCCCGTTGTGGGGACACAAAATAGGAGTACGTATTACGGGGGAACGTACTTAATAGGACAAATATTGTTATTAATAGTAAAAATGATTAAATATGTAGGTTTTTATGTATACCATACGTCCTACCTGGTATTAACTATGCCCCCCCTTTAAATAGTGCTTGGCAATAAAAACACGATCAAGGTTTCTGTTCAGCGCAGTATGAGTATCACTATTAATAGTAACATTGATATTTTGACAACATCCATGAAAAGGGCAGGGTATATAGGGCATGGGGCAGGGTATATACAGTAGGTCCCGCTATCAATAGGAAATCGCGCAGATTGTTACCTGGTACCCGATGGGTGCCTGATGCCATGTTATTCCTACATACCAGGTATAATGTAATATTATAATAAGATAAGTGGGCTGGTGTGGTCGACTGTGGGCGCTGGCGGAAGGCACGGGGTAAAACAAAACAACACAAGAAGGCGTTCTACGATAGGGGTTCACCCCAAAAAAATTGAAGCCTTTCCCTCGAGGAGCTCCATACTAAGAGTGAGTCACCCGAAAACTGACTTCAGAAAAAAACAAATTGCATCCCGATGAATATTTCCATGGCCCAAAGTATACAAAAATGTCATTTTTCGGAACAAGATTTACATCGCGACGATTTTAGGTTAAGGAGCTCCTTCATTTAGAAAAACAAATAGCGAAAATGTGATGCCTCTATAGCAGAACGCGTCCAAGAAAACAAGAAAACAAGAAACTACCTGGTAGCACGTATTCAGTGTCGGAGGCTTTCGGGTCGGTTCGCACGGATCTTCGGCTTCAGAGCTGCGGCCTCACCGAGCTTAAAATAAAGGCAAGCCCTACATTGAGAGCATGTCCTGCATTTGTGGCGGCCGGGTTAATTTGGTAAGTTAGCATGTGGCTCCGCTCGTAATGGGACAGACCTCACGACGCTTCGTAGTTTAGGGCAGATAACTTCCGCATATCTACAAGTATATCATAAATGTTCATGTGATCTGCATGGTTTCGTGAAATGTCGTTACAGCCGGCGTCCCCGGTGGCTTGTTAGTAGGTGGTCCGCCTGCCTATCAATATCAATTTCGTGAGTTCGAGTCTCACCGAGGGCATACTCGTACGTAGGCCTTTTTCTTGCGTACAAATTGATGAGCGGAAAGCGCGACAGCGTGAGTTAGCAACATTCGATGAAAATCGAGGAGCAGTGGGCTTGTTGTATGAACCCCACGGGGATAAAAATGAAGGTACGTACCCGGGGGGAAGGGACGGACACCTGTGACCACGGCTTGTCCAGAAGATCGCTGAGGGAAAAACTTCCTACGAGTTCAGCTGGAAAGTAAAAGTGATGATAAAAAAAAAAGAAAAAGATAGAGGTATGCACGCGTTTGCAGTGGGCGGTCGCTAACTGAGCCCTTCGGTAGACTTTGGCTAGCCATCAATCATGAATCGCGAGCACCGGAACTACTCGGGGGAGCTCTTCATTCTTCACTTTCCGGGGATAGCTTCCAACAGACAGGACTGTCGGATTTTTCGGCTCTTTGCTACAAGTACGTACGTACCAGGTACAGCAGCAGCCTGCAGGTGTTTTCTTTTTTTCCTTTCTGTAGAAGCCAGGGTCGGAGATGTCGTAGATCTCGTAACACGCACGCGCGAAGGACACGTCACCGGTCAAGCAATATCAAATCTCGGGGTCACGAGCGGTCTCACGTCATTGACGGTCTGTAGACCCGTCCTCGGGAAGATAGCTATCGGGAGATACGTAATCCGCCGCAGACTCTGGGCGGCCAAAAGGGCCCTCCACCGAGTCAGTCTAGCACTATTAATAGCATCTCCTTGCTAAATATCAACGAAGAATTCTGCTCGGCTTACGTCGGCCGTAACGACGGCTACAAGGGACCCTCGCTTCGCGACCTCATCACGGCGACTTCTCCGCGGCTTCTATTATACACTGCGACATCTCCGTGACGACCACGGTACGAGCGACCAGCGCAGGTACGACATTTACATTGGTCACCACCGTGTCTTTTGTTCTACGATGCCACGCTCCGGAGGCCGATCCAAGAAACAACGGACGAGAACACGTCTGGCGGCCGAGGCGGCCCCCGTCGGCGACGCGAACGCAAATTTCTACATTGATCTGGCGCCCGCCGACGAGGGCTTTGCCGCACCAGAACCCGAAGCCGAGGAGCCCAGCCCCAGCCCCAGCGAAGAAGAGTCGGGAAACCCCAGCCAACGACGACAAGGAACTACCCGCCGAGGGGACCGCTCCAGCCTCCAGTTTGGCGGAGGACGTAATGGCGGGCCCGAGCCCCTTTCCCCCGGCGACCCCGTTCGAGTGGAGACAGCAGCGTGCCTTCCACGCTGCATGTTGAACGGCACAACTCCGCCGGCCTGGGTGCTGCAACTGGTCATGCCGGCGGCTTATTAGTATGAACCAAGCTTCTTTTGTGGTCTACTGTAGCTTTCCCTCGCATTTTTTCCCACCGGAAAACCCCCTGGCGCATACACCTCTCTTCGCCTTCGGGTCGTGGCTGCCTACCCAGCCGTTCTTGCTGGACCATGTTCGCCTGTCGCAAGGAGCTGTGATTCGCAGCTGCAGTAGATCGCTATTTAGCTGCGGGTGAGCATGCATCTTGATCTCATCCACAGTGCACTGCCGTATTGTTAGTTGCCGAAAAGTAATTCTGACTCGACAAAAATATACCAGGCAGGAATTTGAATGTCCGTACTCATACTGCTGTAGTACTACACGGGTCCAAAGGTCCATGGTCGTACAGCAATAATAGTAGTTCTGCTGGTCCGAAAAAAAAACGCAGACACAGCGCAGGGCCGCTACAGCTCGCCATCGCCCTGATGCGGTGCGCACTCTAGTTGACGACCCTGCCGTTGTTCAAGTCTGGTCTTGCCGCTGGCTGTTGTGGTGTTGTGGTGTTGTGGCAAGATAGTTGCCTTCCCCCTACTCGTACCCGTAAAACAAAGGAGCCCAGCCCACAAACACCAGTCAACTGCAACAGCTCACGACCTCGCATCGCAGACTTTTGCATCGTTGAAAGAAGAACTTTGTGCTTTGTATGAATACCTGCCTGGTGGTGCGTATGAAAAAAAGCGGGCGCTGCGTTGAGCCACTATTTTCGTTCTTTTGTTCGTTAATTTTGTTTTTCGGGCTTTCGTCTTGGTTTCAGGGTGGGAGGGACTCTCTATCTCAGTTTTGACTGCTTTTCGATTCTGACTCGAGTTCTGAAGATCCATTTCTTGACCTTTTTTCAACACTTCGAAAAAAACAAAACTTGAAATTAGACCTATGCCAATGGAAACGCGAAGTCTGAAAGTTTTTTTTCAAACATATTGCTTTCAAGGAACAAAGAACAGCCGAAAATTTCCTCGTACCGCCGCTGTGGGGAAAAAAGAGAAAACATGTTTGATTTTTCTTCTTTTTTTCCCCCACCGGCTGGGGGAAAAGAGAAAAAATGTTTGATTTTTTCTTTTTTTTCCCCCCAACGGTTGCAGGCGGCGCAACTTGTTTTTCCTGCTTGCAAATTGTCAACACGCTGATAGAAACCAGCTCGTGCGACGCTCGGTCTCAACATAGACTCAGCCCACGGCCAACCCGCTCGGTGTCCCGCAAGGCCAACGGATATAGATGATGGTCTCGAAGATATCAGGTGGATCCATGGGCTAGGAGGGGGCGAGAGCTTGCCGGCGGCGTCCTACGGTATCCTCCCAAACCTGAAAAACCCCCTATTTTTTGCCATTCAAGACGGATGGAGAAGTTTTGTCTTCTGTTTTGTGCGCACCAGCGGCCAATTGTTTGTTTATCATACGCCTGGTCAGCTCCCGCCACATGACACCGGCCATGGTGTGAAGACGGTGACCCTAGGGTGGGTCGGAGCCCCTATCGAACGCACTCCGTGCAGAATTCATGACGCAGTCGTTGGTTTCGTCGATCGATGTCTGCCAAGGACTCGGAATCTCGCCGCTTCCAACCAAAGATCGGCCTGAGTGTTTCTCAAGCCGATGTTCGCCCAACATCGGCCCCAGATTTGCTTTTTTCGGGCTTTTCCAAAAGTTTGGAACTTTTTTTTTCTAAACGTGGCAGTAGGAAGCGTGTTCAAAACAAATCTGGAGGGTAGATTTGAAATTCAAACTTTCTATTGATACTTCGCTTTCCCATTGGCATCGGTCTGAGCCTGGGATTTTTCAGCCTTGGATTCAACAAAGGCAGGAAAACGAAGGGACTCCCGGAAGGGTCTCCGAGAGGTGGAGATAGGCAGGCTGTGTTCCAGTTGGGAGCCCTGAGAGCGCAGCAAGGCCTTTTAACCAAGCAAGCGTGGTCAGGACAAACTACTTGTTGAAGTAAACGTAGTAAAGTCTTATCATACGATCTGCACGTTGTACAGCAGTAGCACGTTCTTCCTGGGTTGGATCTGTACTAATGGTACAGACATCCCGCACGCATCTCGCGACGGCAGATAGATACGGTATGGTATGGTATCTCGACCGACGGTCTATACCGTGATCTTTGGACGTGTCTGTCCCATGTGTGCTTCAACATTCCATACCTGGTACTCATTACTACTACTAGCTAGTACTGCTGTAGTACTGTAGTATCCCTTTCGGGAGTTGACAGGGAAGAAGTGACCATGACAAAAAGTGATAAAAGACAGCATCGACCACTGCTTTCGATCGGGGCACAATATTTTTGGTTTCAGTCCGAAGTACCGTATCTACAGACTTTTACCTATATACGACGCAGGGAGTCGCCACGGCGGGGGCGTAGCATGGCCCCCAATTCCTACTTGCTGCGTTCTCAGCACAATATAATTCTATCATATTAATGACGGTTGAAAATAACAATTTCCTTTTTTTTTTGGTGTGGCTATCTCCGGTTCCCAAAAGGGTACGACTTACAGTGCATACTGTAGCTGTTGTGTCTCTTTCCACCTATCCTATCACGGGGGACCATAGTTAATAGAACCTGTCGCATACATAAAAACCTATACATTTGACCATTTATACTAACAACATTTGGTCCTACTAACTATGGTCCCCCGTAATACGACACATACTATTGCGGGGGGACTTACAGTAGTGAGCATAACCGAAAATGTCGTTAAGGCATCTATAGGAGGATACACGCTTTTCGGACTCATCGTGGGTTCTGATTTTTATAGTACGGTATGCCTCTTTTGCAGTAGAAACCCCTTTAGAACCACATCTACGTTTGGGGGGGGCATATTGATTATGGTCAGTGTGCAGCACTGAAAGGGTTCAACACTCACGACGCAGGTGGCATGCACTAGAGTTGCTCTGTACGTATTGGTTCTTGAGAATATACACAGTAAAATCATACATGTACGTATGAATAGTGGAATGCTACGAGGCGAAGGCGAAGGCGGTGCAAGGTGAAGTGTCGTCTCTCACCTATATCACAGCCCCCGGCCATGAGGATGCCCTTGCCTATGCGAGCGGCCGGGTGGATATCCGCGGCACATACCTGCCAAAGAAGCAACAACATGACGGCGTCAGTCGAGGAGTGAGCACAAGTCACAACGGCAGTTGTCATGGCCATTGGGAGAGGCGTAAGAGGGGTGGGAGGGGAGGGGAGGGGAGGGGAGGGGAGGGGAGGGGCAGGTGGGTGTTGGCGACGCGCCCATGCAGACAGACTTCCGGACAGGGGGGCAGAGAGGCAAGCCGGCCGAAAAGGGAGGAGTGTGAGTGTGAGGGGTGGAGGTAGGCGTAGGACCGTAGGGGTATAAGTAGAAGTGCAAGCGGAAGTGCCAGCAGCAGAATTAATAGTAAGATGCAGAGGTAAAGTAGTAGTCGTTGTAGTAGTAGTATTATTAGAGGTAGTAGTATTAATAGTAGTAGTCGTAGTGGTAGTAGCAGTAGTAGTAGTAGTAGCAGTAGTAGCAGTAGTAGTAGCAGTAGTAGTAGTAGCAGTAGTAGTAGTAGTAGTAGTAGCAGTAGTAGCAGTAGTAGTAGTAGTAGCAGTCGTGTTACTAGTAGCAATGAGAGGAGGAGAAACAGGAGGAGGAAAAGGCTTCTATCATTCGCGCTCATCGGCAACGCAAACATTAGTCAGACACGCCGAGAGCAGCAAACCAGGTAAGCTTGAGGACGCCCCAACTGTGTGATTGTCACACGCATTACTACTAGCGCCGCGATCCACTGGTCGTTCAAAACCAGACACCCACCCCACCTACAGTCAAGGCTCGAAGACGAAACACACCCTCAGAAAGCGCTCCTACAGTCGGCCGCAGCGGGAGGCACTGGAGCACCAATTATGCATACAACCCTCACCTCGTCTTACGCCCGATCAGTTTGGGGCGCAAGTCTAGTGGACACGAGCCTGTGGGAGAAAAACACAGGTCAGACGCTATACACTGCTTGTTGTGTTGTTTCTGTTTGCGTGTTTGGGGGGGTGATATCGACCCTAAACCCTACCACCCAAACCTAGACACCCCTAACCAAATATGACAAAAACACCTCGGTAGCATCGGGTTCGTGTGTACAAAACGTCCCTGTGGTCAAGTATCTAACCCTACCCTCAAACCTTACCTATTAATAGACACCCACGACCACACTAAAGGCGGTTTAATGTTTGCCTGTGATATCCTCCAACAGCCTCGTGTCAGCAAATAGCTCCTGTCGTCAACTATATAATCCTACGCCTAATCTAGACACCCTTGACCACACTAAAGCCAATATTATAGTGTCTGACCTCATGTCTACAAAAACTGATGTCAACTGCATCGCTCTAACTCTAACGTAAACCCTCACCTAGAAACCATGACCACACTAGAACCCCTATAATAGTGTCTCGTTTGTGATGTTCTACAACAATCTGTGTCGTCAGTAGGTAGAGTGTTTGCGATAGAGGTGAAAAACAAAAAACTTTACTTGCGCTAAAAAAAGTGAATTTCCTTCCCTTCCTGAAATCGGTGTGTTTGCGAGAGAGGTAAACCAAAATCCTGCAGGCGACGCCTCCGAAAATAAGAAGGGAAGGGGGGAGGTGAGGCAGACGCGGCAAACAAAAAAAGAACGCAAGAAAAAAAAACACCTTGAAAGTAGCAACGGCAGCCCTGCAACGTTTCGGCGGCAGAGTTGACAGCGGTGCCACCACTGCCAGCCCACGACTGCAAGCAGCAGCACAGCAAGCGGCAGCTAGCACGCGCTAGCCGCAGCTAGGGGCAGCTTGAGCAACAAAAATGAACAGCGTCAGCACCAGCACCAGCACGCACCAGCACCAGCACCAGCACGCACCAGCACCAGCACCAGCCAGCTTCCTTTTTTGGATTGCCTGCTGCTGCTGCTGCTGCTACTGTGCTCAGCCTACGCACGCCACAGCGCCGGCGGGCTCCGCTCCGCCGCCACTGTCGCGGCTGCTGCTGCCGCTGCTGCTGCTGCAGTGTGGTGGAATCGAAATGATACTCGAGCTGTCGCGCTCTGTGCGAGTACGAGTACGAGTGTGATTGCGAGTCCTTTTTTGGAACGAAGCATCCTCCACGTCGTCGCCAAGTAGGCGAAAGCGTGTACCCTACGTAGCAGCGGCGGCGGCCCGCCGGCACAACCCAACGCCGCTCATGCGCGCGATACTCAATCTACACCTCTCGAGGCTCTGTGCTCCCAGCGGTTGCCGTGATACGTACATCAAGCAGCATGGTGGTATGGAAGATGCTCGGTGTTTTGATCCTTCGAGATGAGATGATGCGTTCTGCGTCGGTATAATGCTCGGTGCGTGTAGGCCAATGAAACAGAGAGCCAAAAGTTACCGCAACTTTTGATGAAATCCTAACTTCGCTGAAGTACTTTTTCGCGTTTTTTTCAGAAATTTACATAAAAAAGTTACCTCGGGAGAATTTTTAGAGAAGTAAAAGTAAAAAAAAAACGAAATCGCAAACACTCTAATCATCTAAACCTAACCTCAGCCCTAACCTACAAACGCACGAACACACTGAAACGACACATGGCACACTAAAATCGGCACAAAAGTGTCTGGAGCGGATGTATTCTCTCACAGACTCGTGTCTACAAATACTTTTGGCCGTCAACTCGGTTCAGGCGACGCCCAGCACGGAATACAAGTGCTACGATACATCTACGTACAGTAGTAGCGCTTTTAGGCTCAACCTATTTCAGGCTGGTGGAGGGCTCCTTAAGGGCACTAAGGAACTACATACTATCGTACCAATCTCATCATTATTCTAAAAACGTTAGACCAGGTAACGCTTACGATAATATTGTTCGCTTTATACGTGCAGTACGGCATGGGGTTGCCCGTTGGGTTCAGCCATATGCCAAACCAGGTACATGTTCTGCCAAATGTCATTTTTTTGGCGACGTTATAGAGGTCTGATAGTATAATCAATTTATCAAGCGAGGAGCCTAGGAAAATGCAGGGGAAATCCTAGAATCGTACCTAACTATTACTGCTGTTACTACTACTATTACTACTATTAAGACTACTAATACTGCTACTGCTACTAATACTGCTACTGCTACTGCTACTACTACTACTACTACAACAACAACAACAACAACAACAACTACTAGTACTAGTACTAGTACTAGTACTAGTACTAGTACTAGTACTAGTACTAGTACTAGTACTAGTACTACTACTACTACTACTACTACTACTACCACGACTACTACTACTACCACGACTACTACTACTACTACTACTACTACTACTACTACTACTACTACTACTACTACTACTACTACTACTACTACTACTACTACTACTACTACTACTACTACTACTACTACTACTACTACTACTACTACTACTACTACTACTACTACTACTACTACTACTACTAGTTATACTACTATTAGTACTATTATTAATAGTGCTATCATGCCTCGGAACCCACCTCAGAACAGATGGACTGCAGGTACCGCGCCATATTTCGCCTGTCCCTGCGCCAGAGCCAGTTCATGAGACGGTACGTCGTCAGGGCGGTAAAGCCCTTGTGGAAGAGCATGGCCGTCAGGATGTCGGGCAGAGAGGTGTCCTGCATGGCGTGCGCCAACAGGTCCTCCGCCACGACGAAATCCAAGAGGGGCTCGTCTGTAAACATTTCGCACATCAGCGAGCTCACCTGGGGTGGGGCCATACATCGAGTTGGTTAGGGGGGGAGGGGGGGGGGGAGGGGAGGCAGGAGGGAAGGGGAAGGGAGGAACGATTAGTGCGTTGATTCGAACAAGACGCAGGCGGAAAGTTTACCGTTGGTGAGTGCGATAATGGTCAGTAGTGTATGATATGGTTATGTGAGAGCGCTTCAGCCACCAGGAGCGAGTGGGGCACATACGGGCATTTGCATGCGGGCAATTGAAGAGTGCGTCAGTCACGCAACAAACCATTGAACACCGACAACAACGGGCACTTCACAAGCGGAACGTGAGCTGTCTCGCCAACTTCAATCGTCGCCGTACGGTATCGAGGGGGGCTGTCTTTTGCATGGCTCTCTCAGCGACCCACACCGAATTCTCCGCATAAAAACGCCACACAAGAGAGGGACAAAAATACCGGAGCGAGGTCGGTTACGAGGAGCACCTCCATTGCCGTTCAACGCGACGTAATTATTGTAGTATTATATCATACAAAATTATATATACAGTCGTACCGGTGAATAATACAAGGCGCGGTGCAACAAGTTCTGCATTAGCCCTTGTGCGTGAAGCACGGGCTGGCGGAGGGAGAGACGGCGGAACAATTGGAAGGCAGATCACCGATGTTGCAGAATTACCATCAGCACGAGTACGTACACGGTAGCCAAGTTTGTGCACATTTCCGAGAAGAATCAACCCAGTCAGCCTTCAACATTCACATCCCAAGGCGGACCGGTGTTTTCGAGCGGGCTGCGGCCAAGAACAACCAGGCGCGGAGCAGCGTGGTCGCTTCACTTCACAGCCTGCACTCTGCAACATATACACAGTTATATTGAGGAAACATCAAATTAGCCACCGACCAAACCCTTTGAAACCGTACCCTGGGATTCGGGGACAAAGTGCTTGGAGCGAGCGTGATCTTAGTTTTGCAGCAAAAAAAGGGCTAAGTGCCAAGGCGTTTCTCAAGATTTTTCAGCAGCTCGCCCGCACGAGAAGGCCTGCCAGGTGCCGATTTATGCCAAGCAAACCCCCGGGGATGTATTTTCAGGCTGTGTACCGCATACCGCACCCTACACGCCTGCGCTCGCACCCAACACGCCAGCACACACGTACTGTTGCTGCTGCACCGATAGAGCACACCTGCATGCAGCGAGCCCACACAACATCGCAACGAAAATGCAGCGGTAGTGTATTTAATATCGAAAATAATATTAACAGCAGTACCATCGAGTCGATCATGCCGCTCGAAGCGGATAATTTTGACCCCTTCACAACCCACACCCACGCTTTGCTCGGACAAACTACTGCACTCATACTTGTGCTCAGAGTTAAGGCTATAGAAAGGGTTCCTATTATACTACAGCACTACAGCTGTGTAAAGTAGTGCATGCAAACCCAATAACAGACAGAGACACGAATACAAGCATACCAGGTATGGCACAGCAACACCATGGTAGTAAAAGTATTTTACTATTAATACTAAAAGAGTGGCGTCATCGTGGCCCGTAGTGTCCTGTCTAACCTCTGTTGGGCTGAGGAAGGT
Organism: Nereocystis luetkeana; assembly: GCA_031213475.1. Lineage (NCBI taxonomy): Eukaryota > Phaeophyceae > Laminariales > Laminariaceae > Nereocystis > Nereocystis luetkeana. The sequence continues at coordinate 6,072,142 of JARUPZ010000013.1, read as the reverse complement.
GGTGGCCATCTTGTTCGCCACGTCGCAGGTGACGGCGTCCTCCAGCGAAGTGCGAGCCAGCACCGAGCCGTGAATCATCGAGGACACGTGCGACTGCTTCGAAGCCTCTCGACCCTGTTTCGTTTCCAACCACGGGCAGCCAAAGAAGCCAGCAAATAGAACGTGCAGCAGCAGTATATAAAAGAGAAGACACAAAAAGACATACTTACAGTTGTGCAATACCTAGGGTAGATCAGAGCCCTAGTCTATACCCAACATATGTATCCCTTGTAGGCGCTACTACTGCTGTACGAGGTAGTACGCACGAAAACAATTCTGCCATGTACGGCAGGAGCGTATCTGGCATGCAATACAGGCTTCTCCGCCCCGCGTTCCGGCATTTAAGGCAGATGATGTATCAAATGCCGTTCAGGACGAGAAGGGACCGCGATGAGTGTGTCACGGCAAGGCAGAGCTCTACTCTCGAGCATACTGCCGACTCTAGCCGTCTGTCGTTGTGAGGACGGTGAAGGCTCAAGAGATGTGATTCGAGAGGTGGCGGCATACGAATGTTGGAGTTGGAGCACTCGCGCAGGTTGGGGTCGACTTTGGACTGTCACGTCCTCGCCTTGGCACCCAACGACTGCGTCAACTCGCCAATAAGTGTGGTCACGTGCTCACCCCCCTACGGGAACGAAGAGGGAAAAAAACCGAAGACCAAACGTGGTGGGCGAAGCGTGATACTATTTGTACTGATGCGCATTCACACTATATACTAGTACACGATTGATAAGGCCGCACCTCTCAGTGGTTGTGCGTAGTCCAATTTGCTGTATCTCGAAAGGGTTGCTAAACGGGTTAGACCTGCGTTTTGACCTATCCCACCCACCGACCCACTCGCCACCCAACCCACCCACCCGCCCACCCGAGCTAACTACCCACCCATATGTTGCCGCATCCAAAGTCAGCCCGAATCTGCCCCACCTCCTCCCCACCCCACCCCGATCTAACCCAACCCAACCCAACGCAACCCGTTGTTCATACGTATAATATATTCTGCAGTTAACGGCAATGCAGTGCGGAGTACCGGTACATGGAAAGTACCACTGCAAGGGATGTCCACGTCCTCACGTGGCGATATGCAGTGTGTGCTCGTGTCAGGGCGTGCAGAGGCAATCCCAATCATACAATACACAAGCACACGCAACACTGACTGACACAACAATATCTCATTGGTTTTTATTGACACTGGTCACGTCGTCGCCATGTGGGGTACCTGGCAACTACAGAAGTGGTACAGTACGCATTCAATATATATGAGGCGTCCACCTGGTATCGTGTATCGTGTACCAGGTATCGTCTCCTTCGTCTGATAGACGATCTAGACTCCTTGGTTTGAAAGTACTACAGTAGTAGAGTAGTCATTGCACCGCTCGGACAGATGATCGATGCCCACAGCACTTCATGATCTACCTACTGTCTTTATAATTTATCTCTCAGGGCAGGTGTGTAGATTCCTCGTCTGAATATTCTAGAGCTCAATTTGCCGGGTGAGACCCTTATAACTTGCATGATCTACGAGTACAGCAGCACAATGTTTCCTGAGTTGGATCTGCACTGCACCATATATGCAGATCCTGCACAATCTCTCACAGCGGCAGGTGAGGAACTGCAGGCAGTAGATGATGTATCTGTAGTTAGATAAATCATGATCTGTCCGAGGCATATATGTCGGGAGACAGAACTTTTACCCCTTGGCAGACACCGTCAAGGCAAATGTCTTGACAGACAACCTTGACAGCCAAAACCGGGGACGCTAAGAAAAATACCCGTTCGGCCGGAAACGCCTGAAAATATTGTCGAAAGTAGTGTATTTTCCCGTATTTTTGTTTTTTTCGGCATTTTGATACATTTCCAAGTCCGATCTACAGAAACATGCGATTGAAAATGCTGAATCTCGATATTTTAAAATAAGCTCCATCTAAAACGAGTAAAACAGTTGCACTTGAAAAAATATTGAAGAGGGGTTTCCGCACATGTAATGAGGCTTTTTCTGCCCCGGGGGGTAGGGGTCATACGTCTGGGTAGATGGATTTGCCTTGACAGCCAGCCTTGACAGACAGACAGCTTGACACTGACATGCCTCCTGACATCTTTGGTCCGAGGTGGAACCCTTTCTGCATACCTGGTGCCTGTTATTTGTTTCGAAACTGCAATGTTTCATTTCAGTCAACGCACCGACAACGTGTTACTGGTATGTAATACTGCTTGCAATATCATACAGTTGCTGCAGCTAGAAATCCGACACCCGAAGTCGAGGTAGAGCAGGAGTACAGCAGTACCTGGTAGTCTATTAATAAGAGGTACAAGGTATGTATCATACTGGCATGGCATAAGAGCTTTCTCGCCGGCAATGGAGTTTATACCGGTGTATTGGTAAACTGGTACTGGTATACGTATTGGTTTACAGAGTAGTACTGCTGTAGCATACTGGTACCAGGCTGACAGCAATAGTTGGTGTCTGGTGGGTATAATGCTCACTGCTGAACGTATGATATCATATGTACGTACCTGGTACACATCTGCTACTGCTGTACAGAAAACTACGAGTACAGTCAGTAAAAGGTCAGGATCGTACTATTATTTTAATACCAATAATTTGTTGCCGTAAAGACAGCACAGCAGCAGCAGCACTATGCATCTGGACTGGATTCACTATTAATAAACGCGAGACGAACAGCAGATTCTGAGCCAACATGCCAAGCCTAGAAGAGACAAGAGTTTCCTCCATCAGCTCTGGTGCAGCAGTAGGTTGAATTGCCCTATGAGAGGATGCTGCGTCGACTCGTCCCAACACAAACGATACCTCTGGCACCTCGCACGATACGCGTTATGATACAGGGTACCAGGTACGGCGGTGTCATTTATCTATCTGCCAAGCCAGCGTACGTTTCCCTGCCTCACCTCGAAGCGGATCAAATCCCACAGAGGATTCTCCGAGGCATGAAGGAGCTCTATTAGATCCACCAAAGATCGCACGCCAGGGTCATCATTTCCATCGCCACCACTGCCGCTCCCACTACCACCAGCCCAAGCACCAGCACTGGGGTTTGCGTCGTCAAACTCGAGCTTCGACGGTGGCAGCGCAACATCATCACCATCACCGCCGAGGCCTGTCATGGGTATACGGCCCGTCGCTGAACCCAAGTCACACCTGCTGTTGTACTTCGTAGAGTACCAGCCACCGGTTTTGCTGAAATCGCTGAGATGCTCCGATTGGACCCTGGTCAGTCTAGCGCAGCAAGCGATAGGCGCACCGTCTGACTGCCGGGAGCGTGAGCGCGTGTGAACGCCTTGAGACCGCCATCGCGATGCGGATGCTGCTTGTTGAACATGCGATGTGGATGCTACCCCAGCAATGAAGGCAACATGGTTTTCTAGGCCATAGTACACCTTACTTCTCGGACGTGTCGCGCCAGCGCAGTTGAACTTGGAGGGCACCACTATCAGCAGCAGAAGCGCTACTGCTAGCATTATCGGCGTCACCCAGAGCAGGTATCGTCGTCAGCCAGGAGGAAGCATTGAGATGTTGAGATGCAGAATTGTGGGGGCCTGGAACTCTCGCCGCATTTAAGGGGATGATTGTTGACCACCCCCGTTTTGTACATGATATGTTTTTTCACCTGGCACCTCCAGTGTGGTGCGTTCGCTTCTGTAGGTCAGAACCCCCCGCTAAACTTCTCTCGGCACACGCATCTCTTTACGCTCCAGCCAAGTCAAGCAACTCCAACCCTCAGCAAAGATGAGCACCCTTAGCCTTGAGACATGCCCCTCTTCCGCGGCCTTCTTCGGCTTCATGGGCGTTGCCTCGTCAATGGTGTTCGGCAGTGAGTTTCCAATAAAGCAGATTTTATGTAAAAAAGCAGCCTTCGCCAAGTCGCCCGTGGCGTAGCGCAAGGCTAGAGGGTGAACCCAAACAGGGCCAACCGCCATTTGCCTAGCGCAGTGCATGACCCAGTCTAGCAGCTTTGCGCCGTCATTTGTTTATTGCGACAGTAGTGTCGCGCCTCTACTCGGTTGTGCTTCGTAGGCGGTGCAGCGTTGGGCTGTTGTTCGTCTTTCGGTAGAAGGCACGTTGAGACCCCAAAAACTGGGGTGTTTGTGTTTGTGTGCTCGAGTGACGACAAAGCGCCCGGGTGACAAGCCCCCCAGAGTCGTGGCCGAATCTGTCGTAACGCTGGCAAGGTCAAGCAAAATTGGCACCTTGCTGCAATGGCAGACATGTTTTCGTGTGGTGGTGGATCAGCATCGTGCGCCCGGCACTGATGCACTGCTGCTGCGCACTTGCAGTGTTCGTTGTGTTGGAGCCAGCTAGCTCTGCGTACGACCGAAAGTCGACTCCGAACCTTATTACCGTCGAGATGAACGGATGCATCTAATTTGTTAATAGCAAGATGGAGGAAGGAAGGAAGCCACGCGAAGAACTGATGGCTCTTGCGTGGTCATCGATCCACAAAACAGGCGCAGGCAACGTGATGCAGCACGCAATGCAACATTTGCAACCTGGCCTAGCCCCGTGGGCGCGTGCATACAGACGACGAGGGAAAGCAGGCAGTGCAGCAGGAATGCGTCCATGCTATATCCGACGTTGAAACAACTACGAACCACTGCTCTGCCCAGCTTTGTTTTTTGGTTCTCATTATATTCGAGTGATTTCGGCCCAAGGGCGTGTTTTTGCTGTTTCTTGTGCTGCTGTGTAGGAGTGGATCGATCGATTCAATGCTTCCAGCAGCGATTCCATGGTGGTGGTTGATTTCGAGAGCACGGATGTAAGAGTGTCATACGCACTTACAAGCGTGGGCTTTGATGATCGCGTTGACCGCTTGCGCTCTTATTTTGTCGCCGAGAAAACTTGGACCGCGCTTCGTCTGTATGTTGCAACGCGAGCGTGAGCACTGCTTTGTGAGCACTCTCTGGGTGTGCTTTTTTATACCTCCAGGTTGACTGGTAGTTTTTACAGGTCAGTTTTTGCCGACGTATGCTTAGCATTTTCTTGTGGTCTTTTGACGATTGTTTGAGGAAGTGGGAGATGCTCTCTGGACAGAAAGCCAGGACCAGCCATCGCCGACGTCGCTCCGCCCCCCGTGAACGGTGTCTCAGATGCGCGGAAGCTTGTTCCCGTTATCAATCCAATGAACGCCTTTTATCCTCAAGCCTCTCTCGACGGTGCACCAAAATGTGACCAACGAAGCGCACACTGAGAGCCCTCCATGTTGACATATTTTGGTTATTCTGTACCTGGTATGTTGGCACTTGGCACCAAACGTGTTGAAAAATATTCTCAACATCCCCAAGAGTTTTTGTTTTGGCAAGATGTCGAGAGGAAGGGGTGTGCATTTGTTTTTGTGGGTTCACGTCCGTCTACCATCGCTCCGAAGGCACTGTAGGTCTGCCTGATTCTCTGTGGCACACTCTAGGTAGCGTCAACACCGAGTGCGTACGTGCCCGTACCCCGGTAGCATCTACTGTAGCATTAGGTCGGTGGGGTCCATGTGTCTAGCAGGCGCAGTGGCCGTTGGTTTAGTTGGCTAAACAACAGCCTGTTGAACTAACTATATGCCGCCGTGTTTAGTCAGCATCCTTCGCCGCTTTGTCACGTTACGTAAGCGATGCCCGAGGTTGGTCTGAGCAACCGAGAGGGTTGGTGCACTGCTGATGTGTCTTGCTGCCTGCAGCTTCGTTTGCGCGTGGCGGGTGCCATCTGCCTGCTACGGTTCGAGAAGGGTGTCGTAGCTTGCATAGCTTTTCTTTCATGTCCGATACGAGGTACCAGTATTTTGTTGTCGTTGCTGTTGCTGTCGTTACACATTTTGTTTGTCTCGCGTTCGTGCGTGGGTTTGAAGGGCTCTCGGTTTTGCTTTTGAGAGAAAGCTAAAGAGCTGACACTGTTCTCTCTCTTGTCCAAGTGTGCCAGTGTAAACGGCGTTCACCAGTCGGCGGTGGGTGAGGGGTAGCTGCACGCACCTAGCGACTGACTTGGCCTACGGTTGTTGCTGTGTTTGCGCAACGTAAGCACTTGAGGATTGCATGGATCGATCGTTCACGGCAACGAGTCGAACAATTTATGCTTGAACGGTCCTCAGCTTTGATTTTTTGTGTTCTTTCAGCAAGCAGGTCACGCAAAGACTAGTATAATAGTATATAACCCGTAGTGCACGCGATCGAAGTATCACACGCAGCTTGCAAAAATGAGTTTCGACGAAATCCTCGATCTTCGATCTCTCTTCTCACAGCTGTTGTTTTTAGTTTACACCAGGTACCAGGTATATATCTAAGGCGAGGAGTGTTTTGTATTTGCGATGTGGACGATGCCTCCGTCGAGCTTGACCCTCGACCGATGTGGTGGCTGTGTGTGAACGTTACGCACATACCGCGCTCATCCAGAGTACAGTCCCTTTTTTGCTGTTGACCGTATTGCTTGTTTTGTAGAGAAGCCGTATTATATCGTACAAGCAGCGGCGGCTGTCGTTATAACATGGCCCTCAACTCTTAGGTAGGTGATGCGAGACCTCGCCTATGAATAATAAGAGCCTACAATATCAGAACGCCATTTATTATGTACCAGGTGCTTGGTATGCCCTAATACTTCTGAAAATAGGAAATTGTTGATCTTTTTTGGGTGCGCAATTTACACGAGCGTCCAGCAGTCGCCATCAGTCGTCAACAAGTGAACGTCGCCCCCCCCCTCCACCTTGCACGTTCCGCTTGCTTCCCAGAGTCCACGATCTAACTTCGACTTTTTCTGTTGACCCTCCCGTCTCGTGACCGTGTCGGTGTCGTCTCCACGTATGATTCTTATTTCGCTTATCGTCGTCTTGTGAAGACATCGGCGCAGCGTACGGAACCGCCAAGTCCGGCGTGGGTATCTCGTCCATGGGTGTGATGAACCCCGGACTCGTGATGCGTAACATCATCCCCGTTGTTATGGCTGGTGTGCTGGGCATCTACGGCCTCATCGTCGCCGTTATCCTCTCGGGTTCAAGTGAGTCGAAGCCCTTTCACTGCATACCTGGTGCCTGTTACTGCCAAACTTGTCCCACACTATCTCCTGTAAATCCAAGAGTATTTTTGTCCCAAAACTTGTGGTTGCAGTTTTACATAGGTTTACCTGGTACCAGTATGTAACATTTATGTAATTTCTAAACAAGAAACATTTGACAAATGCAATCCCGAGACATGAGGGTCGAGAAGCCATCGCCTATCGGATGCCGTCAGAAAGTGGTTGGTCAGATACTGATAGGTATGGCATTTTTGTTGTTTGATTATTAATATCGTATGTACGTATTCTCCTCGTAACGTAGGATCCTGTGAATCGCTCATTTATCTTCGAACGGGTAAATCCATCGGTACGTAGTTGCGGCGGATGCGTGATCTTGTACGTATGCACAAATATTGGAAACTAAAAAAATAGGGCAGACTGCGTCGGCCCTTTGGACTTCCGGTGTTGCGCCTTTTTGGCATTGACTGCCTTGTTCCCGTGCACAACAGCAGTTGCGGCTGAGACGCGTCCTTGGAAATGATAAAAAGTCTGTACGAAGCTTCGACCAGACAATCGAATCAATAATGTATTTCGCAGTATATCTGGTAGGAAATACGGCAGTGCAGCCTGGTTGAACGACTATATTAATCTTGGGCATTGCCCAGAATGAACTTGATACGTGGTGTTGTCGTGGCACAAACACACACACGTCGTACTACGTAGCCGTTACAGGCAATTATTGCAGTTCGTGTAAATTACTGCTGTGGTTTCTTGACACAAATGTGTGCTGGAGCTACGTGTACTAGTTATAATTTAGACACTTACCAGTGCCCGCTACGAGGCAATTGTTGCAGTCCGTGTAGATTACTGCTGTGGTTTCTTGTCATGTGTCCGGGAGTTATAAGTGCTGAATGCTTTTTGTAGCTGGACTGTTCTTCCTGTGCAGTTGGCAATGTCCTCGGGAGACGCCAATCTGCCCCTCTATTCGTTCCAGATCGCTTTGTTCAATCAACCCTATATTCAGCCCACGCGATAACGATATTGATTTTACTCTATTAATAATGCCAACTTTCTACGGTCAACAATTTTCCAAAACGAGATGCTGAACAAATCCATTAGTTCGGGACCAAATCGTTCTTGTAAAAAGGTTTCGCGTATTGACGTAGCGTACCAATCTCTCAGACGAGTTATCGTACCCTGTTACGGCATGTGTCCGTTTTTGTTCTTCGTTGTTCCATTTCCGAAGTCAGTACTACTGCTGTTGTATGTGGTCGTACACATGGTACGAGGTGGGGACTGAGAAGCTTAAAACGTTTCACTACGCCTGAATGGGTTGGTCCCGTCAGCCAGCAGTATGTATAGCATAGTAGTGCTGGTTGTGCACCTCGGTGTTCAATTCAACTACAGCAGTATTTGAAATAGCGTCTTGAGTCTCGAGTAAAGGTAGCTGTGCCATCACAAAACTTGCGTGTTGAGCCGTGGTCTGGTTGGGAAGCGCGAGTGAAGTAAAATGTCAGATACGGCAATTAGAAAATGGTGTTGTCAGTTAGCCAACAGCCACATCAGATGGAACGTGTCACTCTTTTTCGGTATCGCCAGTCGCGATCCTGCCTTCCGCTCCGACATAGCTACAATGGTACGTGACAGCTACGTGTAACCTCGATTTTTTTAATTATTCCCTAATATAGACACCCACTCCTTGAATCCTGCAGCTTCATATTTTGTCTTTTCTCTATCACGGACATATAAAACCCGTAGTACGCCCGATCGAAGTGGTCACACACAGCTTGCATCAATTGAGTTTCGACGAAATCCTCGATCTCCCAGCTGTTGGTTACAATGTTAATAGTATAAATACATATTATAGGTGGCCGAATATGTTCGGAGCATGTATGGTACGGAGGTGCTTCGTTTTTTTCGGAAGCGTGAACGAGCCGGTCCCCGACTGAAGGTCTATCAAGCCAGGCCGGTTCTGTCGTTCATTCACATACCTAGTACCAGGTAGGAGCGCTAGCATTGACTCTCATCGTGGGTTAGTCGTTTTGTTGAGTTGATAGCTCGTTCCTTGGTCCTAATGCGGCACAGCATGTTTACGAGTAGTCGGCTGGGACCAGACCTATGAAGCAACTTTTCGCCACTTTTCATGGTTGTAGTATATTATATGTACATAACTGCGACCATCCCTGCGCAAGTAAATTGCTCATTCTCAACTCAGCAACTTGTTGCTCCTCCTCCTATTGTGTTTTTCATCGCATGTTCGCTAACCCTGAACTCGTTTCTTGTTGTGCGCGTTGTCGGCTGATGTTCGGCCTTTTGTTGGATGGGACGCAACCAGTTGGAATGCCAACGGCCGAAAGCAACACGTTCTCTTCTTACTCCGGATACGCCTTCCTCGCCGCGGGACTCTGCTGTGGTCTTAGGTCAGTCAGTCCCTTAGGGGGAAGGAAATGCGATTACTGTAGATGAGACTGCTGTTGTCTGGATGTAGATCAGTTTCTGACATGCGGATGGGGAAGATATGGATAGATTTGGTTCGGTCAAAGACAATACCGGTGGGAAATACAGGTACACCTGGCGGACTTACGTATTGAGGACGTGTCCAAAACATCCCGTGCCGCAGGTAGTCGTGTCAAACGCGTTTTGTTGCGTGTTTCGTGAGCCCCAAGTTCGACGCTGATTTAAGTCCCCTTCATTAGTGTCTTATGTGGTCTGGAGAAAGGATTGGTGAAACGACGAGACGACCTTTTTGCGTTTCGCCGATCTAGAGTGTTCGCACATCCATCCCACTGCTCGGTGTTGTTGAAGTGTTGATGTCGCCCGCCGAACATGAATGGTGTACGATCTCAGCTTGAATTGAACCTTCACACCGCAGGATTTAATATGAAGAAGCCTATCTAATTACAAGTGCTTTTTTTACACCCGAAACGTCGTCACAGTTCTACAGAGTTTTTGTACTATTCCTGTCTGCTATGCTATCATACTTTGAAGTATGAGTGGAATACCTGATGACCCGCTGTGTCCGAAAACGCCGCTATGTCGCGCTCTCCCCTTCTGTTGGTGCTTGATTTTCAACAGCGGCCTCGCAGCAGGCATGGCCATCGGAATCGTGGGAGACGCGGGGGTACGCGCTGTAGGACAACAAGAACGCCTTTTCGTCGGAATGATCCTTATTCTTATCTTCGCCGAGGCGCTGGGCCTTTATGGCATGATCGTAGCCCTTATCCTTTCGCAGTCGTCGTACACGTGCGCCGAGTAACCGAGTGTATTTGCTTTCCCGGAAAGATGTGTAATTGCTGTCTGTGCTACCGGAGGAGGGGTAGGAGGGTGGGTGGTGGGTATCCTTTGTGGTTTGGTCGTCGTGGGTTTGAGCTCCCCCGATTGGCTCGATCGCCTCGTCTCGCCGAAGAAGCTACGGGCAGATATTTCCATCTTGCAATCGCATTCGGGGGGGCTGAGGAAGGGGGGGGTGCGCAGCCCTAGTCCAACGCTTGGAAATTGCGTGAGAGGAGAGGGTGTAGCGAACATTTTACTGCCGGAGCGATTTCCTTTCTCCTCTTACCGGGGTGTGATCATTATTTTTTTTTTGCTTCCTGTGATGACAAGCCTGTGAGACTCTGTTTTTCATTGCTTGTTACGGTGGTGTGCCTGTGTGCCCATTCCCTCATGTCGAACGGTCAACGTTTTTTGTCTTCTTTTGGACTTATCCATGGCATAGCTTTTGTGGCACATCACGCGTCTGAGGCTCGTATTTGCTACTACTACCGTAGGCCCTTCGGGTAATAAGGGGCATGAAGATATGCAGCAACAGTGCCATCCCTTTAGTGGTTTCGTCGGAAGGCGGTCGATCTCCAACAGAGGTCAGGGTTGTGTTGTGATACGGAGAGGCGTCGCATTCCGCAATGCTGTGTGTTAAAACACCAACTCCAGGCCCGTCGTCTTGTCGTTTTCTGCTCGGTGGCGCGCCTTAGATTGTAAACTAATTAGTATCTGGGCCACTTGGCCTCAACCTACGCAGACGCCAGTTACGTCGTACATGAAAAAAGTCCTATAAAAAACAAAAATCAACACAACTACCGTACCGGGTGATAATTCACCTGTCCTTTTCGCCCGCGTCCTGATACACTGTACGTATGATACGTACTCCAGCGGAGGTGCTGGTACAGTACACTGGCCGCTATCATGCCTTTTGTAACCCTTTTACCTGCACCGACGCCTTGAGGGACACACCACCTGGAGCAGGATCTGCTTAATCAATGCAGTAGTTGAACCGTTTACAGTAGTCACCCTCGTTTCGGACCCGAAGCGTTCAGGTTTTTACCTGACATTCGTATTTTTTGCGGTAGTGGTGAGGTTCCTCTCCCTTTTGGTCGGATGCCATTCATACTTCGTACGAAAGAAAGCCTGTTTGTTGGCCCTGGGGAAGGTGCTTCGCTGTAGTTGCTATAATCAGGATCTCAATGTACTGTGCTTGCGGGCGAGCGGCGGGAAAACCCGCAGTTTATATCCGTTTTGTTACTGAATACCGTGGAACGTCGGTAAACTCTAGTTCCACCAAGTAGTGTCGTCTCCGAAACGTGATGGGAGTTATTTTTTGAACACTTGTCCCCTGCGGTTGAGTCGTACTGCTGTCATTCTAATGAGAGTTTTCTCTCCTATAATCTGAGCTCTTGGTGGTATGATAGTCGGCTCCAGCGGTGCCCTACAGCGCTCCTACACCACCGTACCTACAGCACTACGTGGTATCCTTCATGATCTCGCCCAACCCTGTTTCAAGGACAGAAATCGTATTGGACGTGGGCCCCAGACCCAACCCAACCTTTTTCGTCCGTCTCTACAATGGGGTATCTGGAAGTCGGTAGGGGCAGTCGCCGCATGTTTCGGGTACTACCGATGTGCCAGTAGCGTTTTTCACTTTGTACATCTTCTGATGAAAGCTGATCGCCCAAATGGCCAGCCTTGACCAATCGTTCATATTATACAGGATAAATGTATCGTATTACAGTACTAGCTAGTATTAATAGTGGGGTGTTGCACGAGTTTATGTACGGTGTAGGAAGGTATAGTAGTGGTGCTCTACCCGGTACATATTATTACGATTACAGTAGTACGTAGTGTCTCTCAGATAATGGGGAGGCTCCCGTTCTGGTCGTTTCTACAGTAGTTTCGCAGTCAAATGCGCGTGGAGGAGGGCCTCGAAACAGTATACTTGGAAATTGTTCAATCGACCGATGCTTGGCCTGCTTCGCGATGAGATCGAGACGCGCCTTTCCCCGTGCTCCCGCCCAACGCCCAACCCACATATTTAATCAAAGGAAGATTTTCAAACCGTAGAATAACTAAATATATGACATGAATAAGAGCCAAACACTCTCTCCCGCCGCCGCATCTCCCCCTCAACGGATAAATAGTAGACCAAGTGCGCTTATTCACTCTCCCCCGGCACCCTTGTCGAAGCGTACCAGGCAAGTATTATGGGATCATCATGACCCCTGCAGTAAAAACCCGGGGATGGTACCCAGGCGTCCCATATAGCCACACCCCGGGCATTTTTCGTTAGGAGTAGGAAAGGTGCTCGTCTCGAAAGGGACGTGTGATCAATCGTCGAATGAGTACACCCCCCCCCCCCCCCCCCCTGGCAGTTACATAGTACTCCCATTGCTGTCTCTGGAAATGCCTACACTGGAAAATAAATCAACTCATTGAAGCTGTCGTCCATAATATGCAAGTCCGCCTCAAAAGCGGTTCTTAGTAGGATGCTGCTCACCGTTCATGCGACTCGCCGGAAACCTCACGGCGCTTCGCGCTTGGTGCAAAAGCAATGTCTGCCTGGTCGGTGAAACCCCGACATGCTCCGTCCCGGCATTGTAGGGATGCGAGGGTCTATGGTCATATGACTACAGCCATGCATGAGATCGAGTACATCTCTCCTATCGAGTACACCCCCCCCCCCCCCCTATGTAAGTAATTACTACGTGAATGTGAAGAACAGCTACAGCGCCATCCATTGCGGCGGCCTTTCTATATATAACATCCATTGCTAGCGATCAATGCCACATACCTGATATTACGGATGAATGTCCGCAACACCCCTGACTTTTTGGAGGTCGGAGGTATGTACATTATTGTCCGTTTTCACGGCATGCCGTGGCATGCCGTGGCACCACCTGCGGCAAACCCTTCCACGGCGACACCAAACCTCCCACGGGCCTCCACGGCATACCATGGAATCCTAACCCTAACCTTAACCCTACTAACCCCAACATAGGGGCCGTGAACATTGGGGTGCCGTGGGGGTAGCCATGACATTCCGTGGGGTTACGATGGAGTGCAGTGGCGGTTGTCGCTGCGGTTTCCATGGTACCACCCGTGGCATACCACGGTATCCCGCACGGCGTGCCATGAAATCCAATGCAACACCATGGGATGCCGTGGGGATGTCGTGGTATGCCATGGGTGGTACCATGGCCATGCCGCGCAAAAATCTAATAATAGTGTAGAACCCTGCTTTTTGGCCAGACTGACTGATGGTATTAATAGTAGACTTTTGGTACTCTCAGATATTTTTGGTGACAACGTTGTGCTGTTGTTGCTGTTTGTTGTGGATGATCTCACACTTTTTCAAAAGCGTTCGTTAGGCGTTACCATAAATAATCTGCAGCAGTAGTACCAGTACCAGGTATATACCGCACAGTTAGATCAAAACAAAACAAAACGTTTTTTTTTTTAAATAGTCGGAACCCCAGGATATGACGAGCTTGTTTGTTGTTGTTGTTGTAACATTAACTCATCGCCGCAATACAATGCAGTTCGTGGTCGCAGGACAGGCTCCAACAACTCTGGAGTGGAAGAAATACCTCGGTAGTAAAAACAGAGGCAAAAACAAAAAAACTAGCATTCGCATTCCCCCACCAGGGAAGCAAAAAGGAGACTTTTAACAGCAGCAGACAACTCACTAAAAAAAGATGAAGCGAAGCAAAAACAAAAACAAAAACAAAAACAAAAACAAAAACAAAAACAAAAGCAGATAGCAAAACGCAAAAAAGCAAAACGGAACATACAAACAGAGACACAAAGAGGTACAAACGTGAAAGAAAGATGAAAATAAAAAAGAAGGGACAAAAATGGCAGTAATTTTTGCCGACCCGGTGTCCCAGTCGTTGTGGCATCCACTCTCTCTCTCTCCACCCATGGGGCAAGCAAGGTGGGGCTGGAGCGCTCAGGATCGTGAGACCATGATGATTCCAGACAAACAGATTACCAGCTCGGGTAGTATGTACTCACCGCGCAGCATCAGCATGTCATACAACTGTCTGTAGTGCTGTAATAAAGATATCGGCCGAAAATACGATCTCAATCTTTTGAGCGATCTTTGCAAAGATCCATGCATATACTGGGCAACCAATCATCATGGAGCGCTGGGAGCTGCACGCGATCTTTCATTTTGTTATGTTTTTTCGGCCAATCTACAGTAGTAGGACGCCTCCGAGTTTAGTATAAAACACCATTTTTCCAAGAAACCTACGTACCAGGTGCCGTTTGCCATGCACTCAATGCTCTTCCGTCACCTCTTGCTTGCCTTTGGCTGCAAAGGAGAGCGAGAAAGCGAAAACACAAAATCGAAGCGTCCATCGCTTGTGCTGCAGGTGCCTCCGCTGGAGGCTCCTGGACAAACGCTTGGTGTGCACCGCATGATAATTTCGCAGGTGTGGTCTACTCTGTCCATCACGTTGGGTGGTGGCAGGTGAGAGCTACCTCGCGGGTAAGGTGTTTGCAGCGAGGAGGAGAGAGTGCTGTGCCTTTATCTTTATTTATTTACTCTTGTTCGCGACCTACTACTACGAAATAGCAAGAAAGAGTCGCGAGCCAGCGACAAGCAGTCGCGACCGCGCAAGAGTTGGTACCAAGAAGATCCGGAGAGCGAGGGGGGGGGGTATCGCGGAGCCCGTAGGATCCCAAGCATCGTATTCATCCTTGATAGAACGCGGGGTTCTGCTTTTGTTGCCATAGCGCGACGCCCGAGCTGAGATCAATGCGAGCTTACCCCGGACCGGCGAAGAACGATGCTCGACTTCCCTTTTTTTACGCGATGAGGGTGGGGGCGGATGCAGGATGCAGCACTTATTTTCTTACACTCTAATAATTGTGCTCTGTCCAAACTCTCTCCCGTGTGCACGAACGGCCACACACGAACGACCACCCCTCCCTGCCGGAAAGCCTCGCGCCGCGCGCCGATATTTCGCGCTTGCACTTGCACAGCCTGTTGCCATTCTCGTGCGACAAGCTGCAGCATTTGTGTTATTTAAATAGTACTGTAGTATTAATACGAGTGGTGACTTCGCTCCGGCGAATGGATATATATATACTGCTGTACTGCTACGTATACCCGACGTATTTCCGTTTTTTGTTTTTCGATCCACCATTTTTTTCACTTTCCAGCTCAAGTCGTATCATTATTGAGAGTATTACTATGAGGTTTATGTACTCGTACCCTCAGCAGTCTTCTGGGTAGCTAGCTGTACGTGGTATGATCACAGGGCGTGTCGTCCCTTCTCCTTGCTTCCTGCAACACAATGGTCAATGGCGCAAGAGAGTTCATTCAGCATTCCCACTCACGGCTCGTTGGATTTGCATTGCATTGTGCCAGCTCACATTCTTTCTCGCGCTCTTCTTGGCAACGTGTACGACGTGCCAGGTATAACCCAGCTCACGAATCAACATTTATTTGACCGAAGAAAATGTGCTCAGGGTCGAGAGCCATAATAATACCGAATATAATAAAAAGAGCCGCCTGTTTGTTCCCGACGGTGCCAGCAAATCAAGAAAATGGGCCTCGACGCCAAACTACTAACGTTTCTTACGTACAGTTAGTTGCGGGCGCCTTCTGGTATGTTGTACGGTAGTTTATTGGTCTTGCAAGTCACCTTTGGAGACCTTAACTTGTTCCGTCTCGTTCTATATTGTCCATCTTATTAGAGAGCAGGTCGTAAGAGTCGCAAGAAACTACCCCTCGAATGCTTCTGTAACCTCCTCGTGTCGACCGATTTCAACGTTTGAACGGAGGTTCAGCTATTATTCGGTTTTGCTCACATTGTAGCATCGCATGAGATATCATCTGGTCATGATCGCAACACGGTCGCAGTGACCTGGGACACTTACATGGAGTTTGCCACTGACTGGCTGTACGCGGTATTTCAAAGCATCCTGACGCACGCTTTCTCGAAGTTCGTGCAGTGCTTAAACTCACGTTGCGAAGTGGGTTTCGGGTGTATACTCACTCATTTATCGAAAACTTTAACCTCCGGCGGCTCCTTCACAAAAAGTGCGACCCTCCTGGGGGATCTCCGGGAGCCCTCCGGCGGGAGGGGCGGAGGCCTAATTTATGTCCTGATTAATGTAGTACTGATGACAGCCATCACAAGCAGACCGAGATACAAATGTTACTGTTGCGGTCACAAGTTATGCTGCTCTTACAAACAATGATGACTCTCGTTGTTGTTCTGTGTGCTTTGACTTCGGGATTCCACCTCGAAGCACAGTGGAAGACGTTAGATACCCTTGAGCTGCTGCACACCACCGGCTCGCCATCCTCATACCCAACCCCCCCCCCTCGCGTTCTTACTCGTTCGCAAACAAAAATGTTATCATCTATAAGTAAGTACTAGATGTTCGTTCGGTCTTTGGCCTTTTCAACACAAAATAACATTCACTTCATGATCCGGCATAGATAGGAGAGTTACTGTACCTTACTCGTACACCACGGAAATTAGCCACCCTTCAGCAGGTGCATTCCCCCGCGTCCTCGTTCCCCTCTTCCTCCGTCAGGACCGGCGTTCTAAACCCCGCTCCTCGTACCTCTGCCCGCCCACCTTCCCTCCCGCCCTCCCTCCAATATAACGCCGACTTTGCCTTTTTTTTTTCACGATAGGTCCAGCGCGATGGAACACATCGACCACGCATCGGCAGCGGCTTGCGTCTGGCAGACCGACTTCGCGGAGGTAGCTGCGCTGGTGTACGGAGTGGGAAAGTTTGTGCTGGCCTCCCTTGTGATCCTCTTGTTGCTGCGCGTGTATGCGTGCAAAATGCGCGCTCTGGGTGCTTTCCCTTCCGGCCCTAGGGAACCTAAGGAGGCTGGCGCGGCCCGAGATGGTCACGGTATCGCCAAGGATGACCACAAATACAACGAAGGCAACAACCATGAGAAAGACAGGGAAAGGGAAGCCGTGGTGGTTTTCCTGAAGGCCTTTGCTCGGTTCGTCTTGCTCCGTTGGAGTGTGGGGGGTTTCGTTTGGTTGGCCCAGGAGGCGTTCTCGGCTGCTACTGGCGATGAGCTGCCGCTGTCCGGCTACGTGTTCCTCGTAGCGGTTTTGGGCGTTTCGTTTACCTCCGAGCTGTTCCCCACCTTGAGGGCCAAGATCGTTCTGAGCATATGTTCTCTCATGCGTCAGTGCTACCTCGCGCTCCTGGGAGCGCTTATCGTGAGGGTGCAGCGGATGCTTCGTTCGGCTTCTTGCGCCGTTCTAAGAACCTGCACCTTTCGTAACATGCTTCGCGCCGACCAACACATGGCCTGGAGCGTCTTACTCATAATGTGGACCAAGCTGTCGACCGCGGGAGCGGTCGTCTGCACCTCTCTTTGGGTCATCGGCAAAGTATTGTCGGACATTTTTTCGATCGCACTTTGCATCGCTGGAAGGAGGATCGTCGACGCGGCCGGGTTGCTCAAGCGGCAAATCGCTGCGCGGTGGCAGGCCGCCGGGCGCGATGACTTCCAGCGAGAGCAGCCGACCACCGCTGTTCGAGTGCCGGTGAGGATCGTTCATGCACCGTTTAGTACACACATGCCGGTTCAACCAAAAAAAAAGGAAAGTGCGTCAGCCACGAATGCCGCATGCAATAGGTACTTGAATGTCACATACCAGGGTGTTTGTGGTATTTTGTGTCATACTGACCGTTTTGGTCAGCGGAAGAAGGTGATATAGGTAGCCCGTTTGTTTAGTTGAGGGCCTAGGGCTGGCGCTATATAGCGGTGAAACTGTGCGTCAATAGTTGTGTCAATATTAGTGAGGCGTTTCCGTATATAGGAAGAAACCATTGTTTCCAATATTAGTTTTCTGAAGGAAACAACCGACTTCAGGTACTCCAAGACATGTCTATAACTACTTCCGCGCAAAGGTTTGGAGAACTGACTGCGTACGACCAATAATAAGTAATGTTTCACGCCCAAACATGATCCCACACAAAAACTGAGCAATTACGACCCAAAACACCTTATTCTTTGCACTATTGTTGCCGCACTAATACAATACAAATGTCCACGCCGCTTTTTGGAGATTAATCCCGATTCTTTGCACACGTGTCCTATGAGGCCAGGCCAAGTCAATGCCGTTTTTTAAAAGCTTGTCGCTGGATTTTTTTCTTTTGGTGAGACCCAAATGCCCCAAATAATGCAAACAACAAATGTCCCAAACAATACGAACAACAGACACAAACTTGCGAAAACGAAAATTACAAGCATTCGGTAACGGATTGGCTGGGCTTCATGGAACACGTACGCCAAATTTCAGGTTACGTCTCCAAAACATAACGTGGACATTGGACGCCCAAGAAATTTGGGGCATTCATCTTGAACCAGCCCATACATATATACATATATGTATATATACATACATACATACATACATACATACATACATACATATATACATACATACATACATACATACATACATACATACATACATACATACATACAAACATACATACATACATACATATATATATATATAAACATACAAAGTGTGCCCGGCAGTAACCGGGTCGAGATAGCTCTTGCACACGGACCCACCACCGCCACGTCCTGAAAAACGCCCTAAATTGCGTGAACGATGAATGAAGGCTGAATGCAATATCTACTCGAATGTGACATATTTGTCACCGTACTGACCGTGATTAGCAGCGGAAGGGGATCGAATAATGGCACAGCCAGGCACGCTTTGTAATGAGGACCTAGGGCTAGAGTTGGCGTCGAAATCGTGTCCCGACCAACCCCTAGTCTTCAAAAAGGTCAACATCACGTAGTCGGGCGTTTCCGTAGGAAGACGCCCCTTTTTTCATGTTTATTTTTTCTAAGCGAAATGGTTCTACTGTAGGATATGTATATACTCCGAGGCATGTCTGTAAGAATAGTTTGCGCAAATATTCGAAGATTTGATTACGTAGGATCAATATGAAGCAAATACTACCGTCAAGCGTCAATTCCACACTGAAACCAAGTAATTTCGATGATCACGGTAAATTCACGTGGGTTTTCCCCCACGAAAGCTCAGAAGTTCACGCGGGTTTTGCGAATTAGACCGTGAAACTTCGCACACACCTTTCGTGCCAACATGCCGAGGGGGGTTCAGAGGGTGCATGATTTTTGTGTTTCTGTTCGATAAATATCTGCGGTCTCCGAAAGACCAGTACTCAGAAGAACCCGAAGACCGAAGATATCTCGCGGGAAACGAAATCGAACTTTACAACCCCTCGGCATAAGGGCACGGAAAGTATGTGCGAATTTTCAGGCTCTTAGCTGAAGCAATGGCTTGAACTCCAGATGGTGCCCAAACCATTCCTGACGGAATCCCCGAACCAGCTCGCACATACATGTCATACTCCGATTTGTTTGTTTGGTCGGTGAGTTCTTCAGGTCACCCGCCCACCCTGCCGTAACGACAGATACCGCTTCCGATACCCATTCGCCGTGCGTGGCGTGTGCATTGCTCTCATTTCCCCGCTGCCATCGACCTCTCGTTCATAGCCGGTGCACACGACCGAACAGGACGCAGAAGGCCGAGTACGTCGGACCAGCGGCCAGTTCCACCGCGGCGAGCGACTGCGCAATGTCGGTAGTCCTAGCAGTGCCCCCAGCGTTCCAGATGCGCCAAACCAACCCCGGCCGGAAGGGGGGGCGATAGGCCGCGAGGCGGGGGCGGGTCACGAGTCTAAGACGAAAGCTCCCGAGAACACCGACACAACTGGTTCGGAGAAGTCGGAGGAGGTCGAGGAGCCCGAGGAGCGTGCTGCAAAGGTCTTCAACAAGCCTACCCGTAAGAGGGGCAAGCGCAAGAAGAAGCAGAAGAATAAGAAGGGCAAGAAAGGTTCTCGCGTGGACGAGGCCTTGTCTGTTTCGGTCAGTCCTGTGAATGTACAGTCTGTATTACACCTGGTATACGTATACGTCGTTTTGTACTGGTCGCGATGGCATGCCTGAGACCTGGTGGGTGGGCGGGCGGGCAGGCAGGCGAGCGGGCGGGCGGACTGGCAGTCTTTTCCAAAGAGTCTTGTGCCGCTGCGACTTTACCGTCCGTTTATGGAACTCTGGGGTCTGAGATCTGCCCACCATCGACTGCTACCGTCAGATATGCAGGCACACGATTAACATGGGTTCTGCACCACAACGGTGCGGTACGCGTTTGCCTGCTCGGACACCGCCTTGCTGGACGCCCAACCAACTGATAGAGTCCTTGATGTCACCTGTCCCCCTGCCCGCGCCTTTCTCTCTGTATCTGTCGTCCGACGTGAAACAGATCAACGAATATCGAAACAGCTATCACCTTTTTTACCGTGACAGACCCGCCATCGAGACTGCCCGCACCACCGATCGGGCCATCGAGGCTGCCCGCACCACCGATCGGGCCATCGAGGTAATCATGTGTCGGAGTCGGCGTAAGCTGATTTGAGTGACGTTTTCAGTCCGGTAGCAGCCGGTGCTATAGTCAGTTCAGGCTAGCCAGGCGAGGAAACGATCCAACCGACAAGCCCCCCCTCTAGATGCCACCGGAGCCCCCACGTCATTAAGATTTTCGGCACTTGCGTGAAACAGCGCAGTATAGGCAGTATAGGGGTCACCATGACGATGACCGGGGGGGAGGCATCTACGTAGACCGACCGATTTTGAAAGTGCAATGTTTGACTCGAGTATCCGGTTCTGAAGAATTTCGGGATGTGCTTGCATTGTATCAGAGTGTGCTACTGTACGAGTAGTGTCGTTGATTTCGCTTTGGGTGCTTGATGTAGCTATGCCGCCTCTGCCCTTGAGCGGAGATGCCAAAAAGTGGATGCTAGATCAGATCGCTACGTACGTATCCTCGGTTTGTCGGATTGTTCTCGATTTTTGATGTCGGACCGAAAGTATATACCAGGTACTGTACAGCAATTCTGTTATTGTGACGAAGGTCGAGAATCGTCACGCGAATTTTGGCTCCGCAGAAACGAGGTTTCCATCACTCAGTGTTCTTGGCTCGAATGTACTCTCATTTCCCACCACGATACTTGGCGTCGCTTGCTGTGTACCAACAGGAGGCGAACAAAACCCAACAGGAGGCGAACAAAACCCAACAGGAGGCGAACAAACAAGCGATATCCGATGCCTCCAAAGTCACGGTTCAAGAATCTAAGAAGGAGCTCAAGGAGTCGAAGTCGAAGCGTTGGCGCAAGCTCCCCCGCCGGGCATCGGACAAGTCGGCTTCGGCTTGCTGGTTGCTCACAGAATCGAACGGGGGGTTCAAACGGCCTACGTCGAAGCGTTGGCGCAAGTTTCAGCGCCTCGCGTCGCAAAACTCGGCTTTCGCGTCCAGGTTGAACTTTTACCCCAACGGCAGGCCCCGCACCCGACCCGCTCCCCACCACTACCCCTCCTCCGTCGTCAAGGAAGGCACCCAGAGGGGCACCAAGAGGGGCGTGGTCGACCCCATTCCGTCGTACAAGGTGGGTCAAACGTGCTTACTTGTGGCCTCTTGTTTTCTCGGGTGCCGCCGCGGAAAGGATCGACACCTGCAGCAAGTAGAGGCCGGAATGCACGATGATGCTATACGTATACCTGGTAGATGTACTGAGGTTGTAGTAGTGGCCGTGTATTGTGCGCTGGAGCGAGCGCATTCAGCGACTCTCGCCCCCTTCCCGCCCCTTGTTGCTGGCCTGGACCAGACGGACAGGCATCGTACACCACCATCACGGCATTCGTTGGCGTGGCCGCGGTGTTTTTCATCCGATGCGCCAAGAAAAGAAAGAAACCCAGGGGTAGAAATTGACTCGCCGGCAGTTTTTCCTTGTTCATAGCGTATGCCGACAGCGTCTATCTCGGCGGGGAGGCTGCTTGGCGCACTCTGATAGCTCACCTCTCTCCCTCCCTTCTTCCCTCCCTCCCTTCTTCCCCACTTGCCTATGTATAATTCTCGTTTCGCGAAACGCAGTGGACCGGCATTCTCGAGCCCGCGTGCGTCCAGGAGGTGGTGGCGAGGGGCTTGAGAGACATAGACTCGGCGACGAACTATTTCTACTCGGACGCCCCACAGCGCCCGCGCAAGAGCTCTAAGCCGATGGACCCTGACCAGGCGCTCCGGAGCATGGAGACGCAGGTGGGATACTCTTGCCGATCGTTGCGAGGACCACATGCACGGCGTGAGGTTCTTTTCGTGTATCACCTCAGCAGGAGAGACCAGCGGACAGCGTCGTTGCGTGACACGGCGTTCAAAGGTTGCCGATTTAGCCTCATCGTCGCCCTCTCCCCCTCCCCTCCCCTCCCCTCCCGTCCCCTCCCCTCCCCCAGTTCTCTAACCGCCCGCTCGTACTGCAGGGCAGCGAAGTTCATTGCTGCACGGTCGAGCTTCGGCACACGAAAGAGATGTGGGTCCAAGCACAGTACGTCGATGAGTACGACAGCCAGGATGCCGTGCCCGACATGCTCACTTACCTGCCAGTGACTCTGCTCCGCCCGAGCTTCAGCGAGGTGACCGACCCCCTGCACCGATGCGCTGCCGGCAAATATATATATATATATATATATATACTCGTAGTGTAGTTTGTTTCCGTAAACAATCAAGGCACAGACGGGGGAGGCGGGAAGGGGGGGGGTCGGGGGTAGTCACTTCTTGCTTGCCTTAGTAATTTGACCATTGACCACACATCCCTGTCGAGACTTTCGAGATGGAGCGGGAGGGGGGGGGGGGGGGGGTACTCATTATCATGATGGCCGTAGTCGTATGACCATAGACCCTCGCATCCCTACAATGCCGGCAGGGCGGGGGGGAAAAAAGTCGAGGAGATACGTAGAGGGGACACGTTTTCGCCGCTAGCGCCAGCCCAACAGCAGGACCTCGACTGAAACAACTACTGTATGTCGCCCTCCTTCTACTGTTCATGTCGGTCAGTATGATGCCAAACATGTGACATTCTGATAGGATACTTCAATCGTGGCGGATAACACTTGGGACGTTTAGCTTGAACCAGCTCGAACTGACATACACTTCCACTGCTGCACCACGTACCAGACACATGAAACTACAGTAGAGTACAGCACCTGGTACAGTGCACGACCGCAGCGGTTTTGTCGGAAACACCGAACCTTCTCCTCTACGAAAGACCCGCGACTCTTCTCTCCTCACGCCTGTCCCTGACCACGGTTATGCATCCTCCGACCATTGGCGTTTCCGGACAGAACTCCATGGCCGAGGGTCGAAAGTGGTACGTGCAGCCTGGCGGCCGGGAGGAGAGAGGGAGAGAGGGAGAGGAGGATGCACGCGTCATCTGGGAGGTACCGGAAGAGAGCCTCTTCGACAAGGTGGGTAGACGTTGTTCGGCCCTTCCATGTCGTGGTTTCAGGCCGCCATCGACGGGTGGATCCAGACGACAGTCGGTATATGTGTACAGTAGTAGCAGTAGGTATACACACGTGCCCTTGTTTCCAACCTTCTGGTATACTGACCTGAGACGATGTGGAAACATACGAGAACGCTTGTCGCCGGGGCTATTCGGGTTTGATTGGCTCCCCCTGCTGCCTCTCCCCTCCCCCTTCCATCTCCTCTGCCGTTGCTCAGACTCCCAACCCACTTAGGCTCAAGTTTGGCAATCTTGTCTCCTCCCCTCTCTCTACCATCGTACCGTGCTCTTCCGCGTGTTTGCCAGCTGCCCGCGGCGCCCGGGGAGACCTGCGACACTTGCCACCGGGAGGGACAGCCGTGCAACTGGGCTCCGGACGAGCTGGAGCGTTTCTGCGACCACTGCGCGGACGCTCCTCGCCGACGCCTGAACGCCTGTGGCCGCTCGCGTTACTTCGGCTTCAAGTGGGTTACGGCGTGCGACTGCTTGGAGCTGTGATCACGCCACATACCGGTAGACGGAGGCCTTCTGACGGGCTCGGGGATTTGCTGTGCACGCGGTGTTGGCCTGACAAAGCAGAAGTTGTCGTTGAAAGGGGAGGTACAAGACAGCACTCTATTAATATTAGTAGCAGATATATTGTGGCGGGATTGTGTGGTAGGGATGACGGCCTATCGTTGTTTCGTGTAAAGGCACGAGGGAGGAGAGGGTACAGCCCCCCTTCGCCCCCTACCCCCCCCTCCCCGGGCACAGGCAGAGGCCTCCTGCCAGGCTCGGGACTTGTTGTTGTATCTTAGCGAGGGCACAGCAGTGGTCACATAGATAAATCAAGTACTTCGTACGATAGAGTTATTGTGGTGGGACCTCACTCCGCGGGCGTTCGGCCTGTTGTAGTATTACAGGCTAGAGATACAGAAGACGAGAGGCTATAAACCCCTCCCTCTCCTCTCCCTCTTCTAACCCTTCTGGCAGACTCGGGACGTTGCTGCATTTGGACTGCATTGTACTCGGCGGGTGTCGATTCGTGGTCGTTTAGCTTGGAGAGACGAGAAATGGCAGTGCGCATCACCCCCCGTGCACCCCGAAGTAGACGCCTCTGTCGCCGCCCAGTGTCTTGCCACGGTAGTAGTTGATTTTTGACTAGCGGCGTTTGAGCAGGAGCAGACGTGAGGAAGGTGAAACACACAAAGCGGGGTATATACGGAGGAAAAAGCAGCAAGAGCGGCTAAATCGCGGGGTATTACGTAGTCGCCAGACTTAAGGACCGCTGTTGGTATAGATGGCCGCTAAGGAGACGCTACGGGGTCGCTTCAGCGTTATCACTGCGTGCACACACCAATTTGATTCGTCGTAACGATTGACATGGCACCCCCCCTCCGCTCGCAGCCGGTGTATGCGCGTACGAGCAAGGATTGGGCAGTGGGTGCCTGCTGTACGAGGTGTGAGCCATGGTGACGTCTTGAGCGAGCCAAAATACTGGTGATGGTGTATCATAGGCTGTGAGATGGGAGGATCGCTTGCAGTACCTGTCCGTAGTAGCGTAACTCCACCCGTGTGGATTTTGAATGTCCACGTCCAAGTATGAACTTTATAGGGGGTGGCGAAGCGGGAAATGTAGAACAAAGGAGGCCACGGCCACTCGCGCAACAGCAGGGATAATAACAATATCGGGGATGGGTATCTCCACCGTTTCGCCTGGCGACTGACGAGCACATATCAGACGACTGAAACCGCCAAAATATTGGAACCATCTGCTTCACCGCCCGTTGCAATTCTGTGGTTCCCATACCGCGTCTGTCACTCCGCTGTCCGAAACCAATCAACGTACAGTAGGTACAGCAATGAAACCTGCCCTGCACAGGTGATGGGAGGCAGGCAGGTGCAGGCCGGTTCAAGTTAAACGAAGGGAACCCGCTCCCCGGCCAAAGTCCACGCTGTTGTTTTCAGTCAGACTGGGAAACTTTGCACAGGTTTTCTTGGAGTCCTTACGAACACTTCGCCTTTTCGCTTTCTTCTTCTCTTTGGGTTGCCTGATTTTTGTTTTTTGTTTTTTGTTTCGACAAATTGAATTTATACCACCTTAGACCAAATATTTTCGGCGAAAACAAAAACCTGGGGGTCGATCCTCGGGAGGGACATGAATATATCACGTGTGCAAAGTTTCAGGGTCTTATATTCTAAAAGGCGTGAACATTGGGACTTTTGTGCGGAAAAAATATGGCGTTGCCGCGTAGTTACTTAGTTTCAGTGTGGGATATATTTTGGGGGGTGTGTTTCGCTTAGTATTGAACATACACAGGTCTGGTGTCCATCATTTTCGCGCGAAACGTTCTACAGACAAGCCTTGGAGTATCTGGAACTGCTGTACCGTTCAGAAAAAGAAGGAAACAATAAACGTTTCTTCCGACGGAAACGCCTGACGTTTCTTTTCACCTTTTTGAAGGTCCGTGGTTGGGTCGGGACACAGTTTCTTACTATCGCGAGCCCAACAGTTCGACCTCGACTAATTACCCATGTCAACCTGTTCCGCTCGCTGTTCATGGCGGTCAGTATGATGCCAGATATGTGGCAGTCTGATAGATATTGCAAGCTGCAGTCATGGATGGGGGAGATAATACCCGTATTTTAACTCAAACCAGCTCGTATTCTCGATGCGCGTGATATACGTACGTCTGGAATATTGAAGCTAAACTTGAAATAAGTGACCTCGAGCATACACCTGCATGGAATGTCGCGCAACGTTACTCGTACCGCGTGCTCAGCGCGCACGGCATCCAAATACCTCTGACGCACTTTAGGCCGAAGTATAGGTGGCGAATGCACAACATGTACATATATGACCATCTTGGCCTGGAAAATTTGTTTGTGGATTCGGTGTTTAGGCGCAAGCAATATCTGTGATGACCTAGGGCACTCGGAAACCACAGCGAGGTCAACAACAGACAAGGGGGTGACCGTGCTCTCGTCTTTCCAAGCAAAAACAAAACCAATCTCGCCTCGTGGCCATCTATGGCTGTAGTGCTTCCCGTCACTTGTTTCGAAAGCTGAATTTGAATTTTACGTTGGATTCGCATTTTCCTCCCCGAGCCGAAAAAGCTGATGAAAAAAGTGCAAGTCCAGTTGTTGAGATGATGAGCGTGTCGCAAACTTGACCCTCTTTCGCCGCGAAAAAGCGAACCACGTGAGTCAAAGCGAGGAACTTGCAGAGCATGAGGCTTGTTGGTGGTAGTGGTGTGTTGGTGGCGCGGTGTCTCAGGAGGCAAGATTGATGTCTAAAGCACTCAAAGACAAAATAATCATTGTTAATAATTTTTGTTTTGTTTTCGTATACATTTTGATGTTGTCCTTCCGAGCAAATAAGCGGGTACGTTATCGGTTCATCCCCTGTTTTTACCTCGAGGTAGTACGTACCAGCTTCCAGATAGAGCGGAACCCGGCGTCGTTCCCCTGGCCCGAAGGTGGAAGGGTTGGTGTAAAAGGCGTCGAGCCGAGTCCCCGGAATGTTCTTGCATAAACGCGAGACGCCTCTCGCGTCCGATTAGAGCCCGGCCCAACCGCGGCGAGTGGCTGCACAATGTCGGTCTGAGAAGAGTGTCAGAGGCACGATACCAACGCCGTCAGGAAGAAGAGACAGCCGGCGCGGTCGGGATTCCACGATGTTTTTCTAACGATGCGATCAATATCACCGGGAGTGTAATGTGCGCTGGTGTGAGCGGCTCCTGCCCTTTTCCACCCCTTGATGCTGTATTTTGATTGTGATTTGCCGGCAACAAGCACGACATGATCAATGATCAAGGACACCCGGAAAAAAAGTCCTGGCCAACACTCCCCGTCCCCCCCCCCCGCAGCGGGCCGAAAAATACAAAAACGGTATGTCGCCGTACAACCTTCCACAGACACAAAATATTATGCACTGCCCGTTCAGACATGCACACCGAAGCCTATCTGCGACTTTCCGAGGATCGATTCAATCTGAGGTGAATAATTCGGCCCTCCAACGGCTGAAAGATAATATGCGCTATCGGGTTCCAAATGAATCGCAAGGCGTTTGTGGGGGAGGGGATGTATATTAACCATTCCCTACTCAGCGTTACACTTGACTTGGGTATGGCTGCACCCCCTCCCGAGGGCCGGAAATGGGAAAAAAATCGTGTGCGTCATGGACTTTTATTAGTGCTCTTGACATGATGGCAAAAATTCCAAAATAACAAAAGCGAATGTGATTTTTCTCATCACGGAAAGCTTGAGAGCTCTAGTTTGCAAAATTCGACGAATATCGACGCTCAGTAGGAATGTTGAACGCTCTGCGAGATAAAACGAAATGCAGGTACCGCGGGGGAGTTGGGAAGACGCATGTGACCAAGGCTTGCCCCGAGAGCAAGAAAATAAATCTGTAGAATTAAGCAACGTACCTGAACCCTCCTTGACGATGACGACGACGGTGATGACGACGGAGAGAGGTCAAAGCCAGGCGTTGCACGCAGGCGTCAATCATCAGTTGTCGCCGGCCCTTCTTCGTTTGGCGGGGAAAACACTGGGTGGGATTTTTCACGCGGTCGGTCGGTCACTCCGTTAGTCAGTTAATTTGACAGACTGTCGGTCAGCCCGAGAATGATCTTCGACAGAGAGGGGGGGCGACAGACAGCGCGGCCGGGGTCGACCGAGAGGCTGGCTCAATGTGCGTTTCCCTCATTTCCCCCCTGCCATCAACCTTTAGTTTTCTTCGATCTAGATCGAGGAATCTCCGGTCGGGGTACATGGCCACCCCCGTCTTTCAAATGGCGCCGAGGATGCGTCCTGTTTCGCGTCCTGTTGGGGCGTGTGCACACCGGAACAGGACGCTTATTCCTCGGTGCCATTGTGAAAGGCGGGGGTCGCCATGTACCTCGACCGGAGGGTCTCGAGGTGGATCGAAGACACCTATAGGTCGATGGAAGGGCAAAAAGGAGGGCAATGCACACGCCACGGTCGGCCAACGGACACCGGATGCGGAGTATGCCCTTGACAGGTGGGCAACCCGAAGAACTGGCCGACTGATCACAGAGTACTCTATTACGGGGGACCATAGTTAATAGGACCTATGGTACACACAAAAACCTATATATTTACCTCTTTTTGCTAACAATATTTGGTCCTATTAACTATGTTCCCCCGTAATAGTAGATATATTGTGGCGGTATTGAACGCTAGAAGTATAGTCTAGACCTACAGCAGTTGCTGCCTCTTAATAGAGAGACGAAGGAGGAGAGGGCACACACCCCCCCCCCAACGAGCACAGCCCGAGGCCTTCTGTTAGGCTCGGGACTTGCTGTTGCAAATGACGCCGAGAAGGGGGATTTTTCCGGAGGACACGCTGGAACAGAGCAAGGAACGCCTCGCACGTCAGATTAGAGACCAGTCCAACCACTTCAAGCGGCTGTACGATGTGGAACCCTCCAGGGTGTCAGAGGCACCATGCCGATGCCGATTTGGAGAGGGGCCGGTCCGGTCAACCCCGGCCGCGCTGGCTGTCGCCTCTTCTTTCTGTAGGCATTGTTATGATGCCTCTGACACGTTGCGTGGAACGACAGTGTGCAGTTGACCTCTGCAGTTGGGCCGGCCTCTGATCGGATGCACGAGGCGTTTCGCTTCCTACTCCGGGGTGCACACCAAAGTAGAAGCCCTGATCGGAGCCATTTTCAAGACTATAATGTTGCCACCCCGACGGGAGGTGCTTCGATCTGGATCGTCGGAAGCTATAGGTCGATGACAGGGGGGGCAGGATAGCGATGCACACGCCACGCGTGGCCGGCGGACGTCAGAAGTGGAGTATGCCCTCCACCTATTAATAGGTGGGCAACTTGAAGAACTGAACAAATGCAGCAATCGGGGCTCGTACCAAGCTGTGTGTGTATGCGTGTGTGTTTTCTGTATATGCGCGTGAAATATGGCGTTGACGTTTCTGTTAACAAGCACTACAGTATTGTATCTCGACCCGGTTACTCTCCGTAACAAATTGCGGCATGCTGCGGTGCATGCATGACCTGCACCCGTAATGGAACGAGCGTCGGTTCCTCGTGGTGGTACACATCTAACCCGTGGCACTTTCCACCCCTGCGGGGCCGTTCGAGGGGCTTGTCATGCCCCAAGGTGGCAGCAATTCGCCTGGTTGGATAGTCTTAATAGTCGGCTAGACCGTGAAGCAGTTGTATTCACAGCAGGTTTCTGTTTTCGACGACGACGTGCGATTTCCTTTCATCGCTAGTCCCTTGGCCCACGTCTCAAAATATTGTGCGAGCGCTTTACCGTAGCAAGCATGGTATCTTTTCGTCGCCCTCAAAATTCTCGGTAGGCGCTGCAGATGCTTCGGATTGTCATATGATTCAAAAACGTTCGTCCATCCGCCGATACAGTGTAACATCGACTGTTGCTCAGCAAGCCCATACTACGCGCCCTCAAGTAAAGCCGCTTCTTTTTAGTCGACTTTTCGTTGCGAAGGGTGTCCGATATGGCCACTTGTGCCCGCCCGATCATTACATCCCCGTACGTCAAGAAGGCCGTTAAGTCTGTGTTTACGCCGTCTAGTGGAAGAGACAATCGTCCGTGCGCCTGGTGCTCGTCGAGGTTTGGGTCCGTCGATTTTTGCTTTTCTTGATTCGGACGCTGTTTGTTGCCGATGCTTCTCAGCTTTATCCCGCTCATAGGGCGACGCTACGAGCTTCATTGGCGGTTTGGGCGCCATGCTTAGGCAAGAACGCTTCGACGACTCGGTTCGATGCATTCTACGCCATCCCCTCCACCCTCGAATCAGAGGAACGACGCCGGGTTCCGCTCTATCTGGAGGCTGGTGCTATATATTATAGCATTATGCTCCGACCATCGAGCGCTTTCGAGGTCACCCTCTGGATTGCCAAAATCAGAAAGTTGGCCGCGGTAAGGCAAGAGCAACATGCACTGAAAGGGCCAGGGGCCGGAAGAGCGGTAGGGCAGCTGACACAATCGACGGGGTCTCTATATGGGAACACCTTCACCACACCCCGCTGTGATGCTGTGATGGCATGGAGGGCCGGCCTCAGGTAGCACGTCCAGACAGTCCAGACGAGGGGTCATGTATACCCCACAGCAGCAGTGACTGAGGAAGCGGATTAGAGCTGGCGACGGGACGGTTGGATCACGGAGGAGAGGTCGACGCCGGTATCGATGGGAGAGTCGAAGAAACGAGAACATTGCACTAAACGCCTGCCTGCCTTATTATCAAGATGGTACCTCTGGGCCGAAGTATAGGTGGCGTTCGGGAAAACAGAAATACAGGTCGCGCTACGCGTTTGTCGCGTCTGACACATTACATAGTTTGTTGTCACCAACATTCCGGATCACATGTTAGCATGACATTCAGGGGACAGAAAAAGAAGGCCTCGAGGTAAAAATAGGGGATGAACCGATAACGTACCCGCTTATTTGCTCGGAAGGACAACATCAAAATGTATACGAAAACAAAACAAAAATTATAACAATGATTATTTTGTCTTTGAGTGCTTTAGACATCAATCTTGCCTACTGAGACACCGCGCCACCAACACCACTACCACCAACAAGCCTCATGCTCTGCAAGTTCCTCGCTTTGACTCACGTGGTTCGCTTTTTCGCGGCGAAAGAGGGTCAAGTTTGCGACACGCTCATCATCTCAACAACTGGACTTGCACTTTTTTCATCAGCTTTTTCGGCTCGGGGAGGAAAATGCGAATCCAACGTAAAATTCAAATTCAGCTTTCGAAACAAGTGACGGGAAGCACTACAGCCATAGATGGCCACGAGGCGAGATTGGTTTTGTTTTTGCTTGGAAAGACGAGAGCACGGTCACCCCCTTGTCTGTTGTTGACCTCGCTGTGGTTTCCGAGTGCCCTAGGTCATCACAGATATTGCTTGCGCCTTAACACCAAATCCACAAACAAATTTTCCAGGCCAAGATGGTCATATATGTACATGTTGTGCATTCGCCACCTATACTTCGGCCTAAAGTGCGTCAGAGGTATTTGGATGCCGTGCGCGCTGAGCACGCGGTACGAGTAACGTTGCGCGACATTTCATGCAGGTGTATGCTCGAGGTCACTTATTTCAAGTTTAGCTTCAATATTCCAGACGTACGTATATCACGCGCATCGAGAATACGAGCTGGTTTGAGTTAAAATACGGGTATTATCTCCCCCATCCATGACTGCAGCTTGCAATATCTATCAGACTGCCACATATCTGGCATCATACTGACCGCCATGAACAGCGAGCGGAACAGGGTGACATGGGTAATTAGTCGAGGTCGAACTGTTGGGCTCGCGATAGTAAGAAACTGTGTCCCGACCCAACCACGGACCTTCAAAAAGGTGAAAAGAAACGTCAGGCGTTTCCGTCGGAAGAAACGTTTATTGTTTCCTTCTTTTTCTGAACGGTACAGCAGTTCCAGATACTCCAAGGCTTGTCTGTAGAACGTTTCGCGCGAAAATGATGGACACCAGACCTGTGTATGTTCAATACTAAGCAAAACACCCCCCCCAAAATATATCCCACACTGAAACTAAGTAACTACGCGGCAACGCCATATTTTTTCCGCACAAAAGTCCCAATGTTCACGCCTTTTAGAATATAAGACCCTGAAACTTTGCACACGTGATATATTCATGTCCCTCCCGAGGATCGACCCCCAGGTTTTTGTTTTCGCCGAAAATATTTGGTCTAAGGTGGTATAAATTCAATTTGTCGAAACAAAAAACAAAAAACAAAAATCAGGCAACCCAAAGAGAAGAAGAAAGCGAAAAGGCGAAGTGTTCGTAAGGACTCCAAGAAAACCTGTGCAAAGTTTCCCAGTCTGACTGAAAACAACAGCGTGGACTTTGGCCGGGGAGCGGGTTCCCTTCGTTTAACTTGAACCGGCCTGCACCTGCCTGCCTCCCATCACCTGTGCAGGGCAGGTTTCATTGCTGTACCTACTGTACGTTGATTGGTTTCGGACAGCGGAGTGACAGACGCGGTATGGGAACCACAGAATTGCAACGGGCGGTGAAGCAGATGGTTCCAATATTTTGGCGGTTTCAGTCGTCTGATATTTGCTCGTCAGTCGCCAGGCGAAACGGTGGAGATACCCATCCCCGATATTGTTATTATCACTGCTGTTGCGCGAGTGGCCGTGGCCTCCTTTGTTCTACATTTCCCGCTTCGCCACCCCCTATAAAGTTCATACTTGGACGTGGACATTCAAAATCCACACGGGTGGAGTTACGCTACTACGGACAGGTACTGCAAGCGATCCTCCCATCTCACAGCCTATGATACACCATCACCAGTATTTCGGCTCGCTCAAGACGTCACCATGGCTCACACCTCGTATAGCAGGCACCCACTGCCCAATCCTTGCTCGTACGCGCATACACCGGCCGCGAGCGGAGGGGGGATGCCATGTCAATCGTTACGACGAATCAAATTGGTGTGTGCACGCAGTGATAACGCTGAAGCGACCCCGTAGCGTCTCCTTAGCGGCCATCTATACCAACAGCGGTCCTTAAGTCTGGCGACTACGTAATACCCCGCGATTTAGCCGCTCTTGCTGCTTTTTCCTCCGTATATACTCCGCTTTGTGTGTTTCACCTTCCTCACGTCTGCTCCTGCTCAAACGCCGCTAGTCAAAAATCAACTACTACCGTGGCAAGACACTGGGCGGCGACAGAGGCGTCTACTTCGGGGTGCACGGGGGGTGATGCGCACTGCCATTTCTCGTCTCTCCAAGCTAAACGACCACGAATCGACACCCGCCGAGTACAATGCAGTCCAAATGCAGCAACGTCCCGAGTCTGCCAGAAGGGTTAGAAGAGGGAGAGGAGAGGGAGGGGTTTATAGCCTCTCGTCTTCTGTATCTCTAGCCTGTAATACTACAACAGGCCGAACGCCCGCGGAGTGAGGTCCCACCACAATAACTCTATCGTACGAAGTACTTGATTTATCTATGTGACCACTGCTGTGCCCTCGCTAAGATACAACAACAAGTCCCGAGCCTGGCAGGAGGCCTCTGCCTGTGCCCGGGGAGGGGGGGGTAGGGGGGCGAAGGGGGGCTGTACCCTCTCCTCCCTCGTGCCTTTACACGAAACAACGATAGGCCGTCATCCCTACCACACAATCCCGCCACAATATATCTGCTACTAATATTAATAGAGTGCTGTCTTGTACCTCCCCTTTCAACGACAACTTCTGCTTTGTCAGGCCAACACCGCGTGCACAGCAAATCCCCGAGCCGTCAGAAGGCCTCCGTCTACCGGTATGTGGCGTGATCACAGCTCCAAGCAGTCGCACGCCGTAACCCACTTGAAGCCGAAGTAACGCGAGCGGCCACAGGCGTTCAGGCGTCGGCGAGGAGCGTCCGCGCAGTGGTCGCAGAAACGCTCCAGCTCGTCCGGAGCCCAGTTGCACGGCTGTCCCTCCCGGTGGCAAGTGTCGCAGGTCTCCCCGGGCGCCGCGGGCAGCTGGCAAACACGCGGAAGAGCACGGTACGATGGTAGAGAGAGGGGAGGAGACAAGATTGCCAAACTTGAGCCTAAGTGGGTTGGGAGTCTGAGCAACGGCAGAGGAGATGGAAGGGGGCGGGGAGAGGCAGCAGG
Source organism: Nereocystis luetkeana (assembly GCA_031213475.1). Taxonomy (NCBI): domain Eukaryota; class Phaeophyceae; order Laminariales; family Laminariaceae; genus Nereocystis; species Nereocystis luetkeana. The sequence goes on along the minus strand of JARUPZ010000013.1, from coordinate 6,037,867 downwards.
GGGAGCCAATCAAACCCGAATAGCCCCGGCGACAAGCGTTCTCGTATGTTTCCACATCGTCTCAGGTCAGTATACCAGAAGGTTGGAAACAAGGGCACGTGTGTATACCTACTGCTACTACTGTACACATATACCGACTGTCGTCTGGATCCACCCGTCGATGGCGGCCTGAAACCACGACATGGAAGGGCCGAACAACGTCTACCCACCTTGTCGAAGAGGCTCTCTTCCGGTACCTCCCAGATGACGCGTGCATCCTCCTCTCCCTCTCTCCCTCTCTCCTCCCGGCCGCCAGGCTGCACGTACCACTTTCGACCCTCGGCCATGGAGTTCTGTCCGGAAACGCCAATGGTCGGAGGATGCATAACCGTGGTCAGGGACAGGCGTGAGGAGAGAAGAGTCGCGGGTCTTTCGTAGAGGAGAAGGTTCGGTGTTTCCGACAAAACCGCTGCGGTCGTGCACTGTACCAGGTGCTGTACTCTACTGTAGTTTCATGTGTCTGGTACGTGGTGCAGCAGTGGAAGTGTATGTCAGTTCGAGCTGGTTCAAGCTAAACGTCCCAAGTGTTATCCGCCACGATTGAAGTATCCTATCAGAATGTCACATGTTTGGCATCATACTGACCGACATGAACAGTAGAAGGAGGGCGACATACAGTAGTTGTTTCAGTCGAGGTCCTGCTGTTGGGCTGGCGCTAGCGGCGAAAACGTGTCCCCTCTACGTATCTCCTCGACTTTTTTCCCCCCCGCCCTGCCGGCATTGTAGGGATGCGAGGGTCTATGGTCATACGACTACGGCCATCATGATAATGAGTACCCCCCCCCCCCCTCCCGCTCCATCTCGAAAGTCTCGACAGGGATGTGTGGTCAATGGTCAAATTACTAAGGCAAGCAAGAAGTGACTACCCCCGACCCCCCCCCTTCCCGCCTCCCCCGTCTGTGCCTTGATTGTTTACGGAAACAAACTACACTACGAGTATATATATATATATATATATATATATTTGCCGGCAGCGCATCGGTGCAGGGGGTCGGTCACCTCGCTGAAGCTCGGGCGGAGCAGAGTCACTGGCAGGTAAGTGAGCATGTCGGGCACGGCATCCTGGCTGTCGTACTCATCGACGTACTGTGCTTGGACCCACATCTCTTTCGTGTGCCGAAGCTCGACCGTGCAGCAATGAACTTCGCTGCCCTGCAGTACGAGCGGGCGGTTAGAGAACTGGGGGAGGGGAGGGGACGGGAGGGGAGGGGAGGGGAGGGGGAGAGGGCGACGATGAGGCTAAATCGGCAACCTTTGAACGCCGTGTCACGCAACGACGCTGTCCGCTGGTCTCTCCTGCTGAGGTGATACACGAAAAGAACCTCACGCCGTGCATGTGGTCCTCGCAACGATCGGCAAGAGTATCCCACCTGCGTCTCCATGCTCCGGAGCGCCTGGTCAGGGTCCATCGGCTTAGAGCTCTTGCGCGGGCGCTGTGGGGCGTCCGAGTAGAAATAGTTCGTCGCCGAGTCTATGTCTCTCAAGCCCCTCGCCACCACCTCCTGGACGCACGCGGGCTCGAGAATGCCGGTCCACTGCGTTTCGCGAAACGAGAATTATACATAGGCAAGTGGGGAAGAAGGGAGGGAGGGAGGGAGGGAGGGAGGGAGAGAGGTGAGCTATCAGAGTGCGCCAAGCAGCCTCCCCGCCGAGATAGACGCCGTCGGCATACGCTATGAACAAGGAAAAACTGCCGGCGAGTCAATTTCTACCCCTGGGTTTCTTTCTTTTCTTGGCGCATCGGATGAAAAACACCGCGGCCACGCCAACGAATGCCGTGATGGTGGTGTACGATGCCTGTCCGTCTGGTCCAGGCCAGCAACAAGGGGCGGGAAGGGGGCGAGAGTCGCTGAATGCGCTCGCTCCAGCGCACAATACACGGCCACTACTACAACCTCAGTACATCTACCAGGTATACGTATAGCATCATCGTGCATTCCGGCCTCTACTTGCTGCAGGTGTCGATCCTTTCCGCGGCGGCACCCGAGAAAACAAGAGGCCACAAGTAAGCACGTTTGACCCACCTTGTACGACGGAATGGGGTCGACCACGCCCCTCTTGGTGCCCCTCTGGGTGCCTTCCTTGACGACGGAGGAGGGGTAGTGGTGGGGAGCGGGTCGGGTGCGGGGCCTGCCGTTGGGGTAAAAGTTCAACCTGGACGCGAAAGCCGAGTTTTGCGACGCGAGGCGCTGAAACTTGCGCCAACGCTTCGACGTAGGCCGTTTGAACCCCCCGTTCGATTCTGTGAGCAACCAGCAAGCCGAAGCCGACTTGTCCGATGCCCGGCGGGGGAGCTTGCGCCAACGCTTCGACTTCGACTCCTTGAGCTCCTTCTTAGATTCTTGAACCGTGACTTTGGAGGCATCGGATATCGCTTGTTTGTTCGCCTCCTGTTGGGTTTTGTTCGCCTCCTGTTGGGTTTTGTTCGCCTCCTGTTGGTACACAGCAAGCGACGCCAAGTATCGTGGTGGGAAATGAGAGTACATTCGAGCCAAGAACACTGAGTGATGGAAACCTCGTTTCTGCGGAGCCAAAATTCGCGTGACGATTCTCGACCTTCGTCACAATAACAGAATTGCTGTACAGTACCTGGTATATATTTTCGGTCCGACATCAAAAATCGAGAACAATCCGACAAACCGAGGATACGTACGTAGCGATTCTGATCTAGCATCCACTTTTTGGCATCTCCGCTCAAGGACAGAGGCGGGCATAGCTACATCAAGCACCCAAAGCGAAATCAACGACACTACTCGTACAGTAGCACACTCTGATACAATGCAAGCACATCCCGAAATTCTTCAGAACCGGATACTCGAATCAAACATTGCACTTTCAAAATCGGTCGGTCTACGTAGATGCCTCCCCCCCGGTCATCGTCATGGTGACCCCTATACTGCCTATACTGCGCTGTTTTACGCAAGCGCCGAAAATCTTAATGACATGGGGGCTCCGGTGGCATCTAGAGGGGGGGCTTGTCGGTTGGATCGTTTCCTCGCCTGACTAGCCTGAACTGACTATAGCACCGGCTGCTACCGGACTGAAAACGTCACTCAAATCAGCTTACGCCGACTCCGACACATGATTACCTCGATGGCCCGATCGGTGGTGCGGGCAGCCTCGATGGCCCGATCGGTGGTGCGGGCAGTCTCGATGGCGGGTCTGTCACGGTAAAAAAGGTGATAGATGTTTCGATATTCGTTGATCTGTTTCACGTCGGACGACAGATACGGAGAGAAGGGCGCGGGCAGGGGGACAGGTGACATCAAGGACTCTATCAGTTGGTTGGGCGTCCAGCAAGGCGGTGTCCGAGCAGGCAAACGCGTACCGCACCGCTGTGGTGCAGAACCCATGTTAATCGTGTGCCTGCATATCTGACGGTAGCAGTCGATGGTGGGCAGATCTCAGACCCCAGAGTTCCATAAACGGACGGTAAAGTCGCAGCGGCACAAGACTCTTTGGAAAAGACTGCCAGTCCGCCCGCCCGCTCGCCTGCCTGCCCGCCCGCCCACCCACCAGGTCTCAGGCATGCCATCGCGACCAGTACAAAACGACGTATACGTATACCAGGTGTAATACAGACTGTACATTCACAGGACTGACCGAAACAGACAAGGCCTCGTCCACGCGAGAACCTTTCTTGCCCTTCTTATTCTTCTGCTTCTTCTTGCGCTTGCCCCTCTTACGGGTAGGCTTGTTGAAGACCTTTGCAGCACGCTCCTCGGGCTCCTCGACCTTCTCCGACTTCTCCGAACCAGTTGTGTCGGTGTTCTCGGGAGCTTTCGTCTTAGATTCGTGACCCGCCCCCGTCTCGCAGCCTATCGCCCCCCCTTCCGGCCGGGGTTGGTTTGGCGCATCTGGAACGTTGGGGGCACTGCTTGGACTACCGACATTGCGCAGTCGCTCGCCGCGGTGGAACTGGCCGCTGGTCCGACGTACTCGGCCTTCTACGTCCTGTTCGGTCGTGTGCACCGGCTATGAACGAGAGGTCGATGGCAGCGGGGAAATGAGAGCAATGCACACGCCACGCACGGCGAATGGGTATCGGAAGCGGTATCTGTCGTTACGGCAGGGTGGGCGGGTGACCTGAAGAACTCACCGACCAAACAAACAAATCGGAGTATGACATGTATGTGCGAGCTGGTTCGGGGATTCCGTCAGGAATGGTTTGGGCACCATCTGGAGTTCAAGCCATTGCTTCAGCTAAGAGCCTGAAAATTCGCACATACCTTCCGTGCCCTTATGCCGAGGGGTTGTAAAGTTCGATTTCGTTTCCCGCGAGATATCTTCGGTCTTCGGGTTCTTCTGAGTACTGGTCTTTCGGAGACCGCAGATATTTATCGAACAGAAACACAAAAATCATGCACCCTCGGAACCCCCCTCGGCATGTTGGCACGAAAGGTGTGTGCGAAGTTTCACGGTCTAATTCGCAAAACCCGCGTGAACTTCTGAGCTTTCGTGGGGGAAACCCCACGTGAATTTACCGTGATCATCGAAATTACTTGGTTTCAGTGTGGAATTGACGCTTAGCGGTAGTATTTGCTTCTTAATGATCCTACGTAATCAAATCTTCGAATATTTGCGCAAACTATTCTTACAGACATGCCTCGGAGTATATACATATCCTACAGTAGAACCATTTCGCTTGGAAAAAATAAACATGAAAAAAGGGGCGTCTTCCTACGGAAACGCCCGACTACGTGATGTTAACCTTTTTGAAGACTAGGGGTTGGTCGGGACACGATTTCGACGCCAACTCTAGCCCTAGGTCCTCATTACAAAGCGTGCCTGGCTGTGCCATCGATCGATCCCCTTCCGCTGCTAATCACGGTCAGTACGGCGACAAATATGTCACATTCGAGTAGATATTGCATGCAGCCTTCATTCATCGTTCACGCAATTTAGGGCGTTTTTCAGGACGTGGCGGTGGTGGGTCCGTGTGCAAGAGCTATCTCGACCCGGTTACTGCCGGGCACACTTTGTATGTTTATATATGTATATATATATGTATGGGCTGGTTCAAGATGAATGCCCCAAATTTCTTGGGCGTCCAATGTCCACGTTATGTTTTGGAGATGTAACCTGAAATTTGGCGTACGTGTTCCATGAAGCCCAGCCAATCCGTTACCGAATGCTTGTAATTTTCGTTTCCTCAAGTTTGTGTCTGTTGTTCGTATTGTTTGGGATATTTGTTGTTTGCATTATTTGGGGCATTTGGGTCTCACCAAAAGAAAAAAAAATCCAGCGACAAGCTTTTAAAAAACGGCATTGACTTGGCCTGGCCTCATAGGACACGTGTGCAAAGAATCGGGATTAATCTCCAAAAAGCGGCGTGGACATTTGTATTTTATAGTGCGGCAACAATAGTGCAAAGAATAAGGTGTTTTGGGTCGTAATTGCTCAGTTTTTGTGCGGGGTCATGTTTGGGCGTGAAACATTACTTATTATTGGTCGTACGCAGTCAGTTCTCCGAACCTTTGCGCGGAAGTAGTTATAGACATGTCTTGGAGTACCTGAAACCGGTTCGTTTCCTTCAGAAAACTAATATTGGAAACAATGGTTTCTTCCTACATACGGAAACGCCTCACTAATATTGACACAGCTATTGACGCACAGTTTCACCGCTATATAGCGCCAGCCCTAGGCCCTCAACTAAACAAACGGGCTACCTATATCACCTTCTTCCGCTGACCAAAACAGTCAGTATGACACAAAATGCCACAAACACCCCGGTATGTGACATTCAAGTACCTATTGCATGCGGCATTCGTGGCTGACGCACTTTCCTTTTTTTTTGGTTGAACCGGCATGTGCGTACTAAACGGTGTATGAACGATCCTCACCGGCACTCGAACAGCGGTGGTCGGCTGCTCTCGCTGGAAGTCATCGCGCCCGGCGGCCTGCCACCGCGCAGCGATTTGCCACTTGAGCAACCCGGCCGCGTCGACGATCCTCCTTCCAGCGATGCAAAGTGCGATCCAAAAAATGTCCGACAATACTTTGCCGATGACCCAAAGAGAGGTGCAGACGACCGCTCCCGCGGTCGACAGCTTGGTCCACATTATGAGTAAGACGCTCCAGGCCATGTGTTGGTCGGCGCGAAGCATGTTACGAAAGGTGCAGGTTCTTAGAACGGCGCAAGAAGCCGAACGAAGCATCCGCTGCACCCTCACGATAAGCGCTCCCAGGAGCGCGAGGTAGCACTGACGCATGAGGGAACATATGCTCAGAACGATCTTGGCCCTCAAGGTGGGGAACAGCTCGGAGGTAAACGAAACGCCCAAAACCGCTACGAGGAACACGTAGCCGGACAGCGGGAGCTCATCGCCAGTAGCAGCCGAGAACGCCTCCTGGGCCAACCAAACGAAACCCCCCACACTCCAACGGAGCAAGACGAACCGAGCAAAGGCCTTCAGGAAAACCACCACGGCTTCCCTTTCCCTGTCTTTCTCATGGTTGTTGCCTTCGCTGTATTTGTGGTCATCCTTGGCGATACCGTGACCATCTCGGGCCGCGCCAGCCTCCTTAGGTTCCCTAGGGCCGGAAGGGAAAGCACCCAGAGCGCGCATTTTGCACGCATACACGCGCAGCAACAAGAGGACCACAAGGGAGGCCAGCACAAACTTTCCCACTCCGTACACCAGCGCAGCTACCTCCGCGAAGTCGGTCTGCCAGACGCAAGCCGCTGCCGATGCGTGGTCGATGTGTTCCATCGCGCTGGACCTATCGTGAAAAAAAAAGGCAAAGTCGGCGTTTTATTGGAGGGAGGGCGGGAGGGAAGGTGGGCGGGCAGAGGTACGAGGAGCGGGGTTTAGAACGCCGGTCCTGACGGAGGAAGAGGGGAACGAGGACGCGGGGGAATGCACCTGCTGAAGGGTGGCTAATTTCCGTGGTGTACGAGTAAGGTACAGTAACTCTCCTATCTATGCCGGATCATGAAGTGAATGTTATTCTGTGTTGAAAAGGCCAAAGACCGAACGAACATCTAGTACTTGTAGATGATAACATTTTTGTTTGCGAACGAGTAAGAACGCGAGGGGGGGGGGTTGGGTATGAGGATGGCGAGCCGGTGGTGTGCAGCAGCTCAAGGGTAACTAACGTCTTCCACTGTGCTTCGAGGTGGAATCCCGAAGTCAAAGCACACAGAACAACAACGAGAGTCATCATTGTTTGTAAGAGCAGCATAACTTGTGACCGCAACAGTAACATTTGTATCTCGGTCTGCTTGTGATGGCTGTCATCAGTACTACATTAATCAGGACATAAATTAGGCCTCCGCCCCTCCCCCGCCAGTGCCGGAGGTTAAAGTTTTCGATAAATGAGTGAGTATACACCCGAAACCCATTCCACAAAATGTGAGTTTAAGCACTGCACGAACCTCGAGAACGCGTGCGCCAGGATGCCTTGGAATACCGCGTACATTGACAGTAGTCAGTGTCTAACACAAGTAACTTTCCCGGGTTGTGGCAAGGATGATACGATTGTGATCAGATGCTATCTCGTACGATGCTATAATGTAAGCGAAACTGAATAATAGCTGAACCTCCGTGCAAACGTTGAAATCAGTTGACACGAGGTTAATATATATGTCGATGTGAAGGTGTTACCTACTGAGCAAGGTAATCCTTACAAGATCGATACAGTATCCGAGGGGTATTCTCTTGCAACTCTTACGGCCTGCTCCCTAAGATATTCAAGATAGACGAGGCGAGACAAGATAGACGAGGCGAATAAAGTCGGGAAAGTTATGAGTGATCAATGTTGAAGATCGTGCTGCGCATTGTCGGATGGCAAGATAAATAATAATAATGAGAAGGAAGGAGCAAATACAGCAAATAGAGTAGACAAGCCGAAAGTTGGCACGGAAGGGAGGTAGACTTGGTGCATGGGTTTCCTTTTGTTTCCGAGGTTTTCTTCTTTCGGGAAAGGTATGAGTGATCCATGTTGAAGATCATGCTGCACATTGTCGGATGGCAAAATAAATAATAATACTAAAATTAAGTTCTCCAAAGGTAAGTTGCAAGACCAAGAAACTACAACATACAGAAGGCGCCCGCTACGGTAAGAGACGCCGTTTTGGCGTCGAGGCTCATTTTCTTGATTTGCTGGCACCGTTGGGCACAGACAGTGACAGGTGGTTATTTTGGCATATATATTTTTTAGTATTATTAAGCTTGCCATCCGACAAAATACAGGATGACCTTCAACATTGACCAATCAAAACACTCCTGAATGACAAAATCCCAGGATACAAGGGAAACCTATGCACCAGGTCTATCTACCGTCTATGTTTACTTCCTTTTATGTTGTATTGTATCTACGATACTCTCTGTATATTCGGTGTGGCTATCGACCCACAGCACAGCAGTTTCTTTGGTCAAGCTTCTTAAATATTTACCGTGAGAAAACGAGCCTCCCGAAACTCAATTATTTACGGTCGAATCTCTTGATAGCACGCGCCCTTTGTACCGGTACAAAATAGACAACAAGGTGCAGCTTCGATACGTACTACTGTTGGACATCATAAAAAAACGGGTTGGCTTGAATTCATTACAATTACAACTACCCGCCAGGCACCAGGTACCGCGCCTGGTACTCGTATACTGTAATAACTTGCGTCATATACGGTTCATAGTCGGTTACACTACAACAGTGCAAGAGTATTATTAATAGTACCCAACAGCAGTAATTCACAGCGTATCAATAAGATACCACGTACTGGGAGCATCTGTGAAATGTTGATTCATGAGCTGGGTCTTCAAACATACAGAGTAGCATGTCGCATACGTTGCCGAAAGCGCGAGAAAGAATGTGAGCTGGCACAATGCAGTGCAAATTCGACGAGCAGTGAGTGGGAATGCTGAATGCACTTTCTTGCACCATTGGCCATTTTGTCGCAGGCAAGAGTACTCGCACCTACCGGGGGGAAGCCAGGAGAAGGGACGACACGCCCTGCGATCATACCAGGTACAGCTACCCAGCAGACCCAGATCTCCAAGGAAGATAAAAAAAAAAAAACTGAGGGTACGAGTACATAAAACCTCATAGTAATACTAATACGACTTGCTTGAGCTGGAAAGTAAAAAAATATGATGGATCGAAAAAAAAAACGAAAACACGTCAGGTGTATAATATTAATAGCCCAGTACAGCAGTATATCCATTCGCCGGAGCAAAGTCGCCATTCGCACAAATGGCTACTTACCGCTGCTTGTCGCACGAGACGGGCAACGGGCTGTGCAAGCGCGAAATATCGGCGCGCGGCGCGAGGCTTTCCGGCAGGGAGGGGTGGTCGTTCGTGTGTGGTCGTTCGTGCACACGGGAGAGAGTTTGGACAGAGCACAGTTAGTTATTAGAGTGCAAGAAAGAGTGTAAGTGCTCTGCATCTTGCTTCGCGTAAAAAAAGAGAAATCGAGCATCGTTCTTCGCCGGTCCGGGGTAAGCTCGCATTGATCTCAGCTCGGGCGTCGCGCTTTGGCAACAACAACAGAACCCCGCGTTCTATCAAGGATGAATACGATGCTTGCGATCTACGGGCTCCGCGATACCCCCCCCCTCGCTCTCCGGATCTTCTTGGTACCAACTCTTGCGCGGTCGCGACTGCTTGTCGCTGGCTCGTGACTCTTTCTTGCTATTTCGGAGTAGTAGGTCGCGAACAAGAGTAAATAAATAAAGATAAAGGCACAGCACTCTCTCCTCCTCGCTGCAAACACCTTCTTTACCCGCGAGGTAGCTCTCACCTGCCACCACCCAACGTGATGGACAGAGTAGACCACACCTGCGAAATTATCATGCGGTGCACGCCAAGCGTTTGTCCAGGAGCCTCCAACGGAGGCACCTGCAACACAAGCGATGGACGCTTCGATTTTGTATTTTCGCTTTCTCGCTCTCCTTTGCAGCCAACGGCAAGCAAGAGGTGACGGAAGAGCATTGAGTGCATGGCAAACGACACCTGGTACGTAGGTTTCTTGGAAAAATGGTGTTTTATACTAAACTCGGAGGCGTCCTACTACTACTACTGTAGATTGGTCGAAAACAAAACAAAATAAAAGATCGCGTGCAGCTCCCAGCGCTCCATGATGATTGGTTGCCCAGTCGTATATATATGCATGGATCTTTGCAAAGATCTCGCTCAAAAGATCGAGATCGTATTTACGGCCGATATATCCTTATTTACAGTACTACTGTGTACTACAGTAGTACTTGTATGGACATGCTGATGCTACAGCAGTGTGTACATACCCACCCGAGCTGGTAATCTGCTTGTTTGTCTGGAATCATCATGGTCTCACGATCCAGAGCACTCCAGCCCCACCTTGCTTACCCATCCATGGGTGGAGAGAGAGTGGGTGCCACAATGTGAAGGTGTTCCCTACTGAGCTACCAGGTATAGGGGTAAAAGATCGATCGATGATACCCAGCCCAAGGTAATCCTTACCTGGTATAACACTCTCCCCCCCTCTGAACGGCGGGATCTTTGGGGCGTCGGCACCGTATACGTCCGTACGCTGACCTACCCGCTTCGTTTCATTACCTGGGGATCCAGGGAGATTTGTTTTAGGTGTGCACGCGCGCAAGCGTTTCTGTAAAAGAAACGTTCGAAGTGAGGTTCGAATCCGTGACCTGGACGACGTCATATATATGTGAAGGTGTTACCTACTGAGCTATACGGGTAAAAGACCGATCGATTACCCAGCCCAAGGTAATCCTTATAACAACACCCACTGGTGGGACACCGGGTCGGTAAAAATTATACTACTACTACTGTCAACATATTCAGCCTGTCATATCCTGCGGCTCCGACTTATTACAAGCACCTTTCCTACTCCTCCTACCAAAATGCCCTGGGTATGTATGTGGCTATATGAGATGCCTGGGTACTATAGCCGGGTTTTAACTGCTGTGGTCATGATGCTCCCATCACACTTAGTACTTTGTTAACTTCATGGTTCGACAGGTGTGCCAGAGGAGAGTGAAAAAACACACTTACTTGGTCTACTATTTTATCCGTTGAGGGGAGGAGATGAGGCGGCGAGAGCGTTTGGCTCTCATTCACTTTACATTTTTTAGTTATTACCTGGTACCTGGTATACGCTTTGCAAATCTTTCTTTGTCATTAAGTATTTGCGTGAGTGCGGGGGGGAGCACGGGGAAAGACGCGTCTCGATTTGATCGATCACGAAGACGGCCAAGCATCGGTCGATGAAAAAAATCCAAGTACCCTGTTTCGAGGTCCTCCTCCACGCGCATTTGACTGCGGAACTATACTACTACTACTACTACTACTACTACTACTACTATTACGGGGGGCCATAGTTAACAGGACCAAATATCGTTAGTAAAAATGGTTAAACATATAGGTTTTTATGTATACCATAGGTCCTGTTAACTATGGTCCCCCGTAATACTACTACTACTACTACTACTGTAGAAACGATCAGAACGGAATCCTCCTCATCATCCGAGAGACCTTACTATTAATAATATGTACAGTACCTGGTACCTGTCGCAGCACAAAAACCACTTTTTTGCCTAATAATGAATAAACTCGTGCAAAACCCCACTACGATACATGTATGTGCAGGTATGTATGTACAATATGAACACTTGTGCTCGCGGCTGGCCTTTCGGGCGATCAGCATTCATCATACGAGACACAAAAATGAAAAACGCAGTAGTACCCGAAACACGCGGCGACTGCCCCTGCCGACCCCCAAATACCCCAAGAGTGTAGATCATGCGAGGCGGACAAAAATGTTGGGGGGTCGGGTTGGGTTTTTGGGTTGACGTGCAAAAAAATAAGACGGACTTTGTCATCAAAATAGTGCTGTAGGTACGGCCGAGATCATGAAGGACGCAAAGTAGTAGTGCTGTAGGTACGGCGGTGGTGTAGTGAGTGCTGTAGGGCACCGCTGAAGCCGAATATCATACTACTACTACGGGGGACCATAGTTAACAGGACCTATGGTATACATAAAAACCTATATGTTTAACCATTTGTACTAACAATATTTGGTCCTGTTAACTATGGCCCCCCGTAATACTATTAAATACCAGTAGTAGGTCATCATTTATTTGATAAAAAATATTAATCGAATAACATTTAGTTCTTGAGATCCTGATTATAGCAATTATAGCAATTGCAGCAAAGCACCTTCCCCAGGGCCAACAAACAGGCTTTATTATCGTGGTCTATGAACTACCAGGTATACATAACATCCGGCCGAAAGGTATAGGGAAACCTCACTACTCCTGTAAAAAAATACAAATCCCAGGGAAATCCCTAAATGATTTGGGTGCAGTTATTAAACGGATTAACTACTGCTTTAAATAAGCTAACCCTGTGGTGTGTCTCCCTCAAGGCGTCGGTGCAGGTAAAAAGGGGTTACTGAACGTAAGATGTGGCGGCTAGTGTGCTGTATCAGCAACTCCGCTGGAGTACGTATCATGAATTTTTAACCAGAAAACGGTATGTCGTGACAGAAAACGTTCTCTAACTTGGGTTTAGAGTACCCTGATTTGCTGGTGTTCATGTTTTATACCGTAAACTGGCTAAAAACCACTGGTGTACCGTTTTTTTTGTATTTTTTCCAGTGGGACAGGTTTTTCATTTTGCTTCTACTAATAGATACCCTAGAGGTAAACCTAGGGAATTTGGAGGTGTGATCGTACTGCCCTAAATAAGGTAGGTCTAGTTGATAATGATGGGCTTGAACATGCGATCATGTAGCAACCAATACACGGTGCTTCATTTCAGCGTTCGGTTAATTTAATGCAAGAAAATGACATCGATCTTTGAAGCGAGACACCATAGGCTTGGTGTCCAAGGTCGTTCCAATCCCACCTATCCGGAGACTTCTCGCGTTTTATCGTGACCACGGGGTGCATCATGGCAAAATGACCTCGAAACTTTGAATCAACAACAACAGCCTATGCATGTGGTTCAAGACATGACATCTTTGGGGTCAGATCGCAGCTACGGAAACTATAAAAAGTATTCAGGAAAAATGCTGTTGCTGAGGACACAAGCTAAATCCCGAAAATCCATGACCGAGGGCAGCCCCTCCTTCCGCCTCGAAGCGAGTCATTTCAATAATCTTGAATCCAATAGTACTATTAGGCTTAAAATTAATTTTGCGTCACGTTAAAATATTCTATCAGCGAATTTACCCTCCACACGAAATAAGACTACAGTACAGATACACTGAGCTTGCTTGCGCAACACTCCACAAAAATAAACGTTCCTCAGGGAGAGATAAGTACAGCCGACCGCTCCTCAAACGCCTCCCACTAACGAAGCAGGCAGAAAACACGCGGCAGCATTGAGCGTACTCTCTCAAGCTGAGAACTGACGAGTGTATGACTTGTATGACTCGAGGATCCTGAGAAGTCGGGCAGAGGGCGGATCTCACAGCAGCTGGGCTGCTCATGGTTTAGCTCCGGTTGCCGGTCCAACCTCAACTTCCAACCAGAACAATCGACCGCCCTCGTCGTACGTACATAAACGCCATACCGTTCATCCAACCAAAAAATGCATATATAGCCCGGAGAAACACGAAGCTACCGCAAGAAAACACAAAAAAAACGTCTATTTTAATACGAACAGCAACCAGAACCGAAACAAACGCGGTCCGTCAAAAAGACAGCGCTGCCTAACCGCATCAAATCTGCCAACTTTGAAAACCAACCCCTCCCTCGTCCCGAACCCCCCCCCCCCCCCTCCCCCTTTCTACCCCACTACTCTCAAAAATAGCACTGTTCTGTCGACTGCACGATCGCCCTGCCACCTACAGCCTTCAGTGCTTATATCTACACCCACCCTGAGTGCCTGAGTGGCAAACAACTCCCAAAAGCCGTGCGTGAAAGGTCGCGGTGAGAGCAGGCCCCGCAAAATATCACCCTGTCGCAGTCCATTCCACTCCCTTCCTTCACCAAGCCGGGCACCGCTTTCTTCAAACCCATGCTTCATCACTCCCATCTCCAAGGGTCAGAACACAACAAAAGCATGAAATAAATTTTGACGATACCGGAACGTAACAACATAAAACATAACCTATGCAACCGCGGCGAGCCGCCTACCCCACCCCACCCCTTGCGCAGCCCCCCCCCCCCCCCCCCCCCTCCCCCCGCCAGCGGCTTTGCCCTTAGGAGCTCCTCACAACGCCAGCCCCAACTCAACCCACACACACCCACGCATCTGGCGCTACACAGGGTGGGACGCTGTCAGCGCATTCACGCCCCCTGTTACCACCCGCCTCGTACCTACCAGAACCAGGTACGAAGTTAGCTGCATTTCCGGAGCGTCGTCACAAAACAAACAATCACCTTGCACTTTTTGTACCGACCAGAACTACAGTACCTGGTAGGTACCAGGTATAAAAATAAGTTGTCTTTCAGGTGTGTCATCACCAAACAAACACCAACACTTTCGCTTCTCCGGACATTTTCGAGACCTCGAGACCCCTCGACGGCCAGCCCAGTTTTTTGTTTTCCCCCGTTTCAAGCTCTGAAGGCCAGCAACGAAATCGCGACAACTCAGAACCACCCCCGATCGCATTGAAGGGGGCAGCGGGGTCACAAGGGCGCTATCATGCTGCGATGAAAAAAAAAAAATCACCTAGAATCCTTCCCGCGACGAGCCATTGGGCTATACCTCCGTCTCGTGGCCAACAAAGCGCACGGCTAGAGTCAACCCACAAAACCTGAAACCAAGGCGATACACTCGAAACAGTCGCCCCACGACCCGCTCCCCACGCTGTCCCGCCTCTGTTCCTCCCCTCTCCCTACGTTCAGCAGTTTTTCCAGAAACGACACGGAACACTCCGCAATTTGGCGGTGGTGCCGCATCATACTGTACGTACATACCAAGGAGCTGGTCACTGTTGACCCCAAAAAATGCGCGGTATATGTAAAGAGCCGCGAAGGGGAAGGCGGGGAGGGGGGGGGGGGGGGAGGGGGGGGTGAAAAGACACGCACAAAGCTCCCCCCCCCGGGCGACACACACCACGATACACATCATACGCGGTTGGAGGAGGGTGGACAGGCATCCAAGCAGCAAGGCGCAGCAGCTTTTCGCAGAAAACAGCACCGGCCCCACCTCTCACCTGCATCCCCATCCCCACCCCCCCCCCCATCCGCAAACTTTCCTGAAAGAGGATGGGCAGGAGGCCTCCAAGCAGCATGGCGCAGCTATTGAGAGAACAGCACCGCCCCCCATGCCCACCCCCTTCCTCTTCCACCCGAGACAACACAAAAAAAATGAGCGCGGACAACAGGTGCGCGCCAGCATTTTCGATCTCGCCCCTTCCCCGATAGGTTTCCGACAACGGTGAGAGGCTACTCGGGATCGGCGCCTGCCTGCCCCCGCGACGCAACGGCGCACACGCAGCCAGCTAGCTGCCTCTAGCCCGCAGCAGGCTTCCCAGTGGGCAACATCTTCGAGAGAAATTTGCGTACGTCGGTGTAGATCACGTCGCTTTCTTCTCCGTGAAAGGTGTGCAGAATGCCCTCGGCGCCGTACAGGTCCAGGAGAGGGCTCGTGGTTCTCTCGTACTTGGCCAGGCGTTCTTCAACCACCTTTTCAACAAAAGTAGGTCGCGCAGGTACGGCAGTAGTGCAACGGGTAGCGCCAGCACGGAGAGGGATGGCCACGCGAGGGGGGGCGTACTCATTTGTTGCTCGCTTCAGTCATTTGACCACTCACCATGCACCCCTTTCGAGACGGAGCACCATCCCTACTACTAAACCGCCACCAAAACGCCTATAGCCAAGGCGTTAGTGATTGCAACTTGGGCAGCTTTGTACAGTGCACAACCACTATACAACACCTCACAAAATCAGCCATTCAGGCATTCCATCGTCGGGTTCGAGGTTGCGGCCAGTCAACGCATCGTCAAATTCCACGGTACTTCCTACGGCACCCCCTCCAACGGCTCTTTCCAACGGTTACCCGAAACAAACGGCATTGTTGCACAGAACACACCTCCGGCTGGTCGTCGTTCCTTCGAACCAGGGGCTCTTTCGTCATGTCATCCAAGCCATGCTTCTGGTACAGCAGTTTCGAGAGAGAGAAAGAGAGAGAGAGAGAGAGAGAGAGAGAGAGAGAGAGAGAGAGAGAGAGGGTGAGAGAGCGAGAGAGAGGAGAGTGGTGCGATTTGTCCAGCAACTTCGTCCCACCAAATTAGTATTGGATCGAACTCCAGACGTGTCGTATCGAGCGCGATTCTGTCCACCATCCCCTGGCACCACCGTATTTTGTTACGGTGATGAGCGACAAACAAAAACAAAACCCGCATTTTTACATTAGTGTTTTACGTTTATCGGGGGCGAAGTCGATTAAAATTCGATACCCATCACTACGGGTAAACAAACCGCCCCACACTTCGGACATATTATGATCTATCTATCTACAGATAGATCATCTAGCAGTTCGTCACCTGCAGTTGTGAGAGGTTGGGCAGGGTCCATGTAGCAGTACAGATCCATCCCAGGACACATGCGCTAGATCATGCGGAATATTAATCGGGTTCAACCCGGCAACATGAGCTAAATCATACAAGATCATGAATAGATCTATCTGGCTTCAAATATCCAGCCAGAAAAATAAGCGGGCGTAGTCTGGCAGGTTACAACAGAACAGTCGTCTCATCCAATCTGATGAATACTTGAGCATCAAACGAAACACAACCCTCACCCCCTACACGTATGCGATGAATGTCAGACAGAGCACCAACACACCAAAAAAAAAAAAAAACACTACGAAACACACAAAGAATGCTAGTTCTTCCATCATGCCTGGTTTGCCCCCAAAACGGGATCTGGCTTCAAATATCTATCTAGATTTTCATCATGAAGAGGGAATGATCTATCTGATCTGTTGCATGACCTGCCCGAGGTGTGAAATACTCCAATCCGAACGTCATTTTTCGTGTTAAGCGTGTGACCTACGAGCACGAACACCGCGGACTTTTTCTCCACAGCGGGCAGCAAAAAGCGGCAACAAAACAAAGCGCTTCGTATTAATACCGTACGTACGAAGATTCTTATCCTGATGAGTGCGACTAACTCTCGTTTCGTCTTTGATCTCGAACGGCGCAAGCTGGTGCTGCTGCCTGTACGTCTCTCCTGTGCTCCCCCCTCCTTGTTCAATCCTTTCGGGACCTCTATACTGCCGGTGCCCGATATAATACCGGTGAAATCGCTTGGGACATACAAGATTAACCAGTGTGGCAAGTGAGCGGAATAATGCCGCTTCCCGCTACAATGCCGGTTTATTGGCCTGGCACATTCCAGAGCAACAGAGGGGCGACTACTGTACTTCCAAGTACGCCGAGACCGAAAACGTGAAAGCCAACCATCAGCCCAAATCAACCGTCTACTGTGAGCGCGCATCCCTTCGGATAGTGTAATGATGCAGCGCGCGTGTCGTCTATTAAGGTCAGGTGGACAGGTGGAACATTAATTCACCCCTTTAGCACGGCATACCATTATTTTTCACAAACTACCTGGAAATAGTGATGGGCCAATTTCGCACTAGTATATAACTAAAAATACGAAAACCAACGAGACCGTTTTTTACAAACTACTCGGAAATAGTGCGGTCATTGTCGCACTATATACAAGGTATAGTAAGCTGACCGTGCCGTCCGTCCCTTACTCCAGTAGCCCATCATTGGCTGCATCGTGTAACCGACGCTGTAATCGTCATGTGCCTTGTTTATTTTTGTCTCTCCCAAATGTAAAAAAGAGTGATAAAGTAAAGGGTGTCGGGCTCTCTGTCCGCAAGAAAGGGAGGGTTTCTCACCGCATGTTCGAGAGAATGGTTGAGGGTCACTACGTACGAGACAAACGGACCAAACCCTAACCCTAAGACTAAGCCAATCAGAGTAGCCCTAATCCTGACCGTAAGCCAATCAGACCAAACCTCGAATAAGTGGTACCAGGGTAAGCTCTACTGAAGAAAGGGACGCCGGAATGTGTACCTTTGGCGGTCGGTAGGCGTACGCGTAAACTCTGCCCGATCCGGGGTGTATCCAGCGGTCCGTCAGGCGGTCGACGATGACCTTTCTCGGCACGTCCAAGTTTATCACCATGTCCACCGGCAGGTGCTCCTTCAGAGCCAAAGCTTGGGACGTCGATCTGGCATTACCATCATCCCAGGAGCAGCAGCAGCAGCAGCAGCAGCAGCAGCAGCGGCAACGGCAGCAGGGACAGCAACAGCAGAAGCAGCGACGACAACAGGGACAAAAACAACATGGCAACATTAATACTCCCAACACCAACCGCACCAAACTACAGAAGCAGCACTCACAACCAACAACAACAAATACAGCAAAACACAACACGAGAAACAACCGCAGCAGCAACGGAAATAATGGGCGAGACTTTGCTCCGTATAGAGGGCCAAGCCACCACAACAACAAAAACGGCAAAACCTAAAAAAAGAAGGAGAAAAGAAGAAGAAGAAACAGCCCACCTTGGAAACCCATCCAGCATAACGTGCTTTCCCCGGCCCTTTACTCTCTCCACTGCCGCCACCAGCAACTCGAAAATAATCTTGTCGGGCACAAACTTCCCGCCGTCCATGAACCTGCGGGGTCGGGTGGTCCGCGGATGTCGACAAGGCATGAAAGAACAACGCCTCTTTGTTTCAGCTGCACTTGACGCCAGTTGGCGCACTAAATGTCGTCGACTTGCTTTCTGTCGTACAAGACCCCCCCAGAAAAAGCCTAAAAGCTTGGTTTAACACAGTCCCCATAGACGTATACCTGGTACACAGCAGAGAGAGATTAGTCTGCTATTAATAACCGCAGAATATTGAAGTTATTACTACGGGGGAACATAGTAAATAGGACCTATGGTACACACAAAAACCTATATATCCACCTATTTTTGCTAACAATTTTAGGTCCTATTTTCTATGGTCCCCCGTAATAGTTGACTACAGCAGTACTGTTGTAGTACAAAATTCGAGTCGAGTCGAGGAGGGAAGAAATGGTTGAAGTATTTTCACGATAAAAATGCCTTCCAAGGCACGAACCGTAGTGGGGAGGGGCTAGGGGAGCCTGCTCTCTGACCCCGGAGCTGAGATACGACTATTACGGGGGAGGCATAGTAAATAGGACCTACGGTACACAAAAAAACCCATATATTTACCTATTTTTACTAACAATATTTGGTCCTATTTACTATGGTCCTCCGTAAAAAAAAGGAAGGAGGGAGAAACGAAAAGCGAAGATAATGAATGGGAAGATGAAAAAATAAAAAATAAAATAAAAGTACAAACACAAGTAGATATTACAGTTATTACGGGGGATAGTTAATGGGACCAAATTTTGTTAGTAAAAATGGTTAAATGTATAGGTTTTTATGCATACCATAGGTCCTGTTAACTATGGTCCCCCGTAATAGTACAAATACACATACGAGTGGATAGTACAGTTACGGCTACAGAGCAGGGAAACAACGACAGCGACGTCGCTTCATTTTCTCTCATTATCAGTGCGGAAAATGCGCGAAGGTCTGCGTCTCTGTACACACATGATGGGCGGGGTTCTACGTCTTTGCGCATGTGTGTGTGTTTTTTTTCAAATACGGGCTGAGTCAGTCAGTGGATTTATTTCGGCACGCAACCATTGTAACAAATACCCGTCAAATAAGGACAAGTAGCCGTCAAAATAAGGCATGCCTTGCGCACAGCCCTAGCTACCGTAAACAGCGTTGAGTTCGCGCAGGAGGAGGGTGCCCTCGTTTATTCTAAGCGCTTGTTTTCTCGACAAGCGGCCAAAGGGTGTCGGAGGTCGAAAATAAATATTGGTCGGGAGAGGCTCTCGACCAGATATTTCCGGAGACACCTTCCTTGGGGCTGTTGTTCGGGCCGACCCGACCTGACCCAATCCGACCCGATCCGACCCGACCCGACCCGACCCGGCCCGCCAAGGCCCCGCCCCGCCCCGCCCCGACCTCCTGATCCCGACCCGCGGGTCGGGGCATGACCTGCGAAGAGCCCTGGAAAATACTACTGTATGAACCCTATGAATACATGCAGTACTGGTATATAGTGGTCTGAACAGGCCTTGACTGGTCAAAACTACTGGTACGCTACGTGCTGCGGCACACCACAACCCCGAGATGTTTGCGCTTCGGCGACGACGATCATCATGACCATGCTGATTCCTCTCTCGGAAAGCTGGCCCGCGTTCAAAATACAGGCTATATAAAATAAACCAAGAAAAAAAAACTTCTCGATACGGTACGTAGACGATACCGTCTGTGTACGTAGAAAACAAGTACATACGTACACCAACGTAAAAAACGTGCACCGCAGCGGTACAAGTACAGAACGGCGCTAACGGGCTGCGGTATAGATATGTATACGTACCATCCCGTATCCCTTGCAAGCTGCAACATATCAGGAAAACAAATCATGACATATACCTACACCCCGTGGGGTGGGGACTCACGTCTTGGCCGTCTGTCCGATCTCAGATCCCGCCTGTATCTCGTCTCGAAGCAGGTCCCCCGTGCTGATGTGGGAGAAGTGAAAGTCCCGCAAGATCTTTCCCGAGATCGTGCCCTTCCCGCTCCCTGCTCGTTCGCCGATTGGTCGGAGCGGTTCGATTAGGGGAGGGTGGCTCACCGCCTAAACGTAACGAGAAAATAGTTTTGACAGACACGGTGTAGGATACGTAACGTATCTGACCCTAGCTCGAAGCAGTCAATCAACTTTCAGGGCTACAGCAGTAGTGATCCCTCTACATTGCCGGTATGTGCCAGTACAATAGGTAAAATACACCGGCATTATATATAGCGGGCACCGGCATTATTCCGCTCGCTGCCACACTGCTCGCTCCTATGAGTACCAAGCGATTTCACCGGCATTATATCGGGCACCGGCATTATTTACCCGGCATTGTAGAGGGCACCCCTTAAGGTAGTCCTCTTCGTCTCATTGGCAGCAGTTGTGCTTCAACCATTTCATCGAGCGAGTGGTAAGCTCTACTGGAGACTAGGCCGTTGTTCCATAAAGGCGATGGTTGGGGGTGTGTGCATAAATGGTTGGGGGGGGGGGGGGAGAGATGCAGAACAACCATGTTGAATCGTTGATCGCTCCGTCGGTAGTTGAGGACCAAGGTACGGTCGCGTGTGTGTTGCGCATTCTTCGTCAGGAACACAAGGCCAGTCACCGGTGGCTCCCCCGGATAATATAGTACCCAAGGATCAAGAGCAAGATAAGATGCCACGAGCTGGCGTTGAATATGACTATTAATAGAATCCTTCTCGCGGCGAGCACGAGAATAGACATCATAGGGAGGGAGGGAGGGAGGGAGGGAGGGAGGGACGCGAGCGGCGAGAGAGAGAACACTGAAGTTACGAACGCCGCCGAAGTAACGAGGAAACCGCACATTTTCCCGTTTCGTTACAAAGCACGACAAGAACAACAAGAACAGCACTAACAACAAAAACAAAACAACAAGTAACACGGGGCTGTAACTGGTGTGCTGTAGCTGTCTTATGTCAGATTCAAAATTCCCAGCTCGCTTTTCGGTTCTCGATGAAAATTCGAGGTGACTTATTCCATGAGTGTATCCCCTTCCCCCTAAAAACAAGTCGATCTTTGACATTGCGGTAGGTCGATACACATGTTTCGATATGTCGGTACAATACTCCCTACTTTCTGGATTGGAGGTGCTGTCATACACCTCGTACTGATGGTGCGGGAGAGGGAAAAAAGTCACGGACAGGACCTACCGACCGACAGACAAACAGACCGCGTGAAAACACACAGCCAGCACCTTCCCTGCAAGGGGCGATGGACCGGTGACAGCTGGTGCTCGACGCCTGCGTGCGACGCCTGGCTTCGACCTCTCTCCGTCGTCATGATCGTCGTCGTCATCGTCAAGGAGGGTTCGGGCATGTCGCTTTCATGCGCTTATTGTCGGAAAATCAAAATCACAGTCAAAATCAAAATTAAAACGACACCACGTCTTGAGAAAAGCCACGGGCATCATCCCTCCCACACTTTGCACTCGAACATCTGGCACGTAAAAATATGTTGAGGTGGAAATCCGAAGGACCGCAAGAAATATCAAGTATACCGCTCGCGATCCTCACGCAGAAAAGGACAGCAGGTCACCCTCGGATCTCTGTCCTGCTCTTACAGGTGAAGCTACAGTGATATGCTTGTCGTATACAGTGGGAAGGACACGGCGGCAGGCGGGCGACAGGGGCCGCAAACCTATTTCCTACGAAGGAGTCTTTTGTTTTCGGCTAGAGAGCTTTCGTGGAGCTCTCTAGGTGTTGTCGTGTGTCGGTGTGTGCTGATGATGCTACGGGTGAGCCTGCGTGTATATGGCGGTGTGTTTGTCGTATATCCAGAGAAACAGTGAAAGCATGCACGACCTGCGCCAACCTCATGCTACTGCACCCACACCCTTGGTACATCGTATGATGCATCATGAAACCAGCAGCACCAACTCGAGCACCAGGCCTGGGTTGGGCCTCTGCCGACCTGCACTACATCTCGTGACACATCTTCACATCTCGTAGCTACAGTAGCAGTCAGTGCGTACGACACACCAGGGTAGATAGCTCGTCAGAACGTGTAGACCGCCGAACACTACCGTATACACAACCAGGTAGCTATTGTAGTACCGGGTATGCTTTAAAATATTGGTACTCTGTGCATCATACAAATGCCTGGGGCATAATACTGTTGTACTGGTATGATACAGTATGCGCTCAGGTTTTGAGTTTGAGGATGACTTTGTTGAGTTTGAATTTGAGTCTCAAAGTTTTGAGTACGAGTTCCGCAGCTCGCAGATTTCGTCCCTTTCGGTGAGGGTGATTCGGTATCCGTGCGCCACGGAATGATTAAACGTACGCGTACTCACTCGTAGGTTGGCCATCCGCGTACAATCGTCCTGGTGGCCTAACGGGTGCGATCACACCCAGTGGAGACACCGAGGTATATACACCTATATTCTACACGAGGCCGTCCGCTCCATAGCACGACGAGATCGTACAAACTTGGCATGCGCGATCGAGGGATAAATAATAAACACCTGGTATCGCGCGCGGCTTGCAAAGTATAGAGTGCGGACGCTTTTTCGACCCTTACATCTCGCGAACATGTCCACAGCAGGTTAAAAAAAAGAGGGGCAAAAGCCAAAAAAAGGTATACCTCGTGAGTCTTCTGAGCCACCAATAGGCACACTGCATATGGTATTGTACTCGGGATAAGGCTTTTTGGTCCCCCCTCTGATTGGCCACCTCCCGTTCGTACCTATTGTTGCCTAAAAGGTTCCAGGTGAACCTCTCTGTGCCGACTCAAGTTGGGCTTCGTCTATTTCTGGCTTCGATTGTACAGAGCAAAGGACCTATCTCCCAAGCAGAAAACTTCTCCTAGCCAACAGCCAGTTTTCTACTTTCTTCTTGCTGAGTGTGTACGTAGTACTCCGTGTAACCATGTAACAATACGCACTCCCTCCGCCAGAGGTAGTTTCGTGATCTCGTACAAAATCTGTTCGTGTTTTTTTGCTAGTTCACAGCTCGGGTCACCTGGTCCCGACGGCCCCATGGCCGTATTTCAGTTGTGCCAGGAGATAATTCCGTTGAACCATCTATTAGAACAACCGAAGCCTGAAAGAGGTGAAGCCAAACTTGTAAGGGCCGTTTTTAACGACGGATACATGGCCTTATTTTGTGCCAATTTCCACAACTATGTTTTTAAGTAGCAGATTAAGAAAAAAAAACAAAGGAAGCTTTTGTCGGATGCTTCCGTATCTCTTCGTTGGCAAATTAATGGAAATTTGGAATTTGCTACGTACGTAGTAGTACGAATATTTCATTCGCCATTTGCAACCGAACACCCCAACGCAAGGGCATACAAAGCACACGCCGGCGCGCCAGACACGCACGAGCTTCAGCATTACAGGATGAAATATCAGAGGTTCGATGGTGGTGCTAACAGCAGCTGGTGGTGCTGACCACACTGATGAAGCGGGTTGATGGCGCGGGTGACGAACACTGCTGTGCGGATGAGGCATGGGTGCCGTTTTGGGCTGGTGCTCAAGCCAATCCCAACCAAACCGGCGCCCCAGGTTCCCCGAGACCATAAATTACACGTGACTCGCATACTCGGGCTGGGAGGGCTGTCGAACTCGGGGGTCTACGAGTCGTGCCTAGATTGCTGTCCAGGCCCTCCATTCCTCGACGGCGGTGTCGTCTACCTGTCGGCTCTCTGCTGTACGGAGTTTGATTAAAATTCAAGGGCGTTACGTGGCTATGATAAGATAGCAAGATTTTTTTGTTATTTTGTGCTCCGTAGTCGATAGAACGTATTCGTGCAATTTTGGCAAGACTTGCCGTTCTTAGGTTTCGCCAAAACATCATTTTTTTTTTTATCTCGTCGTACTGTTAAACACGGCCCTACCTAGAGTAGATGCACCAGGAACCAGGAACCTCTCAGCTGAAATATGCACGATCGGGCGCTGCTGACCAACCAGAGGGATGGCCAGGAAGCCTTTCCCCGGTGCAGTGTTCATACCCATAAAAGGCTCAAAAGGCTTTGTTAAGTACCTGGTACCTTTTTTAGGTTTTCGTTGTTAACCCTCCGAGAAGAGACCAGAACAATGACAACCTACGGGGTTGATTCTATCAACTGCCTGTGTAGGAGCAGTGTGAGAGCCCAGCAGTACAGTAGGGGTAGGATGGTGTTGCGCCCCGTGCCGAACGAGACCCCTTGAGTTGTACCTCCGACATCGACTTCAGTCACCCCCCAATCGCGCATCACGCACGGAATAGCCGTTGCTTATAACCGTCACCTTTAGTCGTCGACTTTCTATTTCCCCTCTGAAGTCCTACAGTAAGTAAGATGGATACACAAAATAACGGTCCGCACCGTTTTGGTGCGGGGGTGATGCCACATGCTACGAGTACGCCGGCGACACAACCAAAACCTGCCCACAAACTACTACTACTACTACTACTACTACTCCTACTACTCCTACTACTACTACTACTACTACTACTACTACTACTAGTACTGCTACAACCTACTATTAATAGCCCTACTATTACTCCTACTACTACTGGTACTACTACTATTAATACTACAAACTACTACAACTAGCACTATTACTACTATTACTACTACTACTATTACTACTACTATTACTACTACTATTACTACTACTATTACTACTATTACTACTACTATTACTACTATTACTACTATTACTACTATTACTACTATTACTACTATTACTACTATTACTACTATTGCTACTATTACTACTATTACTACTATTACTACTACTACTACTACTACTACTACTACTATTAAATATTACTACTATTACTACTATTAATATTACTACTATTACTACTATTACTACTATTACTACTATTACTACTATTACTACTATTACTACTATTACTACTATTACTACTATTACTACTATTACTACTACTACTACTACTACTACTACTACTACTACTACTACTACTACTACTACTACTACTACTACTACTACTACTACTACTACTACTACTACTACTACTACTACTACTACTACTACTACTACTACTACTACTACTACTACTACTACTACTACTACTACTACTAATAGTACAACATCAAGCGAAAGCGCAACAGGCGCAGGAGGTAGAATGCGTACCAGGTATGGTATACGAGCCACACGGGGTGGTGCTATACCAGGTTATAACAGCTTTGCTACAGCTACGACTGCCATGACCTCCTTCCGTACATTGCACACTACGTGCATGGATACAAGGCACTTCGCCCCGCGGGCGGCCTACGCCGTCCGCTACTCTCGCTCAGGAAGGAAAAGTACATCAAATTACTATGCGAAGCGGACGGAGGTCGACGGAGGTCCATGCTTGAATATAGTTTTTTTTTATATGATCGTAGTTGCAAACTGGCGACTTGATAATGCCAAGAGTCCCGCCGCCATGCTTTAGGAGAAAACAGCTCGGACGCCGCATACCCCAGGCAGGGTACTTCATTTATTCTTTTGATATATATGCTGTACTTCGTACGAAAAAAGAGAAAGCACAGCACGGCACAGCGGCACAGCAGCACCGCAAAAACACTGTAAAATGAAACCGAAAAATAAGGGAAGAAAAAAAACCCCGTCCCTCTCCTGAAATAGTTTTCTGCCTGATTGGAACACCTTGCACCGGTCAAAAAAGAAAAAAAATGAACAACTGAGCTTCTCTCTTAGCCTCGTACGCGGCCCGCCCCTCTCGCGACCATCTCGCCACCGATTCGGTCCGGGTAAAGCTTTCCTCACTCTATGCCACAGTCAGCCCCGTCGCCCGCCTCGCGTGAAGCCCGGTGCTCACCGTGGCCGTCGTTCGCCAGCTCGACAGTATCGGTATACTCAGACTGGGAGCTCCCTCTTTCAACTTCAGCGTGGTTGCTAAAATAAGCACCGCTTGAATTTTATCTTGCAATTGCGAACGACCCTGATATCTCGTACATACTCTATCCAGAATCACAAATTGAGGCCAGACAGAGCCCGTTCATGCATCCCTCGTGTCTCGAGGCACACGCGACGCCTAGGCACGAAAACGGCGACCGCGCTCCTTGCAACCCCCCCTCTACCCGTGAGCACCCGCTGACACCCGCGACGGCGCCGGGCTCTCCCGCCGCGCCGTGCTATCGTAGGAGTACACGCACGCACATGAAACGAAAGAAGAAAAAAGGAACAAAGGACCGCGAGTGCCAAGAGAAATGGAGAAAACAAAGAACCGCTGGAAAGGTCCGGCAAGTAATAAAAGGAGGCGGTTTCGAAGTGGGGGCTCTGAGAGGCCAGGGATGTACCAACCGAGCACGCTCAGGGCTTTACTGTAGACCTAAGACCTATGCCAATGGTACAGCGAAGTTGCAATAAAAACTTTGAATTTCAAAGATACCCGCCAAAAAAAATCAGAACACGCTTCCTTTGGGCCACCTAAAAAAAAAAAAAGTTCCCAAGACCTATGCCAATGGTACAGCGAAGTTGCAACAAAAAGTTTGAATTTCAAAGATACCCGCCAAAAAAAATCAGAACACGCTTCCTATGGGCGACCAAAAAAATAAAAAAGTTCCTAACTTTTGGAAAAGCCCGAAAAAAGCAAATCTGGCCAACATCGGCTTGAGAAAAACTCAGGCCGATCTTTGGTTCGAAGCGGCGAGATTCCGAGTCCTCGACAGACATCGATCAACAAAACCAACTATTGCGTCATGAATTCTAAACGGAGTGCGCTCGTTAGGGGCTCCGACCCCCACCCTAGGGTCACCGTCTTCACACCATGGCCGGTGTCATGTGGCGGGAGCTGACTAGGCGCGTGATAAAAGAACATTTGGCCGCTGGTTTGCACAAAACAGAAGACAAAACTTCTCCATCCGTCTCGAATGGCAAAAAATAGTCTTTTTTTCAGGTTTGGGAGGATACCGTAGGACGCCGCCGGCAAGCTCTCGCCCCCTAGACCATGGATCCACCTGATATCTTCGAGGCCGTCATCTATACTCGTTGGGCTTGCCAGCTACCGAGCGGGTTGGCCGTGGGCTGAGTCTATGTCGAGATCGGGTGTCGATCGTCGCACGAGCTGGTTTCGATCACCGTGTTGACAATTTGCGACCAGAAAAACACAAAATTGCGCCGCCTGCATCCGTTGGGGGAAAAAAAAGAAAAAATCAAACATTTTTTTTTTTTTTTTTCCCACAGCAGCGGTACGAGATTTTTTTCGGCTGTTTTTTCAAAGCGATATATTTGAAAAAAAACTTTTGAACTTCGCGTTTCCATTGGCATAGGCCTAACTTTTGGAAACGCCCGAAAAAAGCAAATCTGGGGCCGATGTTGGGCCAACATCGGCTTGAGAAAAACTCAGGCCGATCTTTGGTTCCCAGCGGCGAGATTCCGAGTCCTTGACAGATATCGATCAACAAAACCAACGATTGCGTCATGAATTCTAAACGGAGTGCGCTCGTTAGGGGCTCCGACCCACCCTAGGGTCACCGTCTTCACACCATGGCCGGTGTCATGTGGCGGGAGCTGACTAGGCGTGTGATAAAAAAACATTTGGCCGCTGGTTTGCACAAAACAGAAGACAAAACTTCTCCATCCGTCTCGAATGGCAAAAAATAGTCTTTTTTTCAGGTTTGGGAGGATACCGTACGACGCCGCCGGCAAGCTCTCGCCCCCTAGACCATGGATCCGCCTGATATCTTCGAGGCCGTCATCTATACTCGTTGGGCTTGCCAGCTACCGAGCGGGTTGGCCGTGGGCTGAGTCTATGTCGAGATCGAGGGTCGATCGTCGCACAAGCTGGTTTCGATCACCGTGTTGACAATTTGCGACCAGAAAAACACAAATTGCGCCGCCTGCAGCCGTTGGGGAAAAAAAAAGAAAAAATCAAACATTTTTCTCTTTTTTTCCCACAGCGGCGGTACGAGATTTTTTTCGGCTGTTTTTTTAAAGCCATATACTTGGAAAAAAACTTTTCAACTTCGCGTTTCCATTGGCATAGGTCTAAGTGGTTTTATGTTTCTCGTGTTATTTGGTTGCGAGTGATATCGTATGGTACACCACAGCTCGCTATTACTGTTTGCTTACGGACCGGTGTAATGCTGCCGCGCGCACTATCTCGTACCTGGTACTTCTTTGTTTTCTCCCATCGACGTGCATTTTGTTACAGCCTGTTTTGTGACCACCGCCATACAGGATTTCAGGCGTGGGGAGTGAGCTAATGTGAGAACATCAACATCATCATCATCACAACAGGAGAGGGGGGCTCAGATACCTCTGTAGCCCCCTCCAACACTACAAACCACCAACACCACCACAGAGCGGCAGCAACAATCATCCATCACCGCATCATACCATCGCATATCGCGGACAGATGGCCCCTGCTGCGACCTCAGCGGCGATCTGTGATCACAGCAGTGCACAGATTGTGTGGTTGAACCTGGGACGCCAAAAGTAATTGCGCCAACAGGAACGAACAGACGGACCAACTCAAACCACGCTTTGTCCGCAAATGTAAGAACCATTTGGATATTAATATAACTATAGAAACGTTTCTTACATTTAAGGAAATAAGTGTAGTGGTGGAACAAGAAAGAGGAGAGGAAGGAAGCGAATACCAACAACCGATGCGATGGCCAGCTGACTATCAAGGTGTACGCTAGTAGCATGTCTTGACAACGCGGGGCAAATCTTGCCTGGGGCTCCCATGATGACCGCCGCAATCTTCTTTGTCCCTCTCGTCTGCTGCTGCTGCTGCTGCTGCTGTCGTTTCGAGGGAGAAATCATCGTGCCGATGTTGACGCTGCTCCCGCCAATTCTGCCCCCGATTCGAAACGCTCCGCGAGGCACCAAAGGCATCATGGTGACTGTGGCAGACAGCAGCGAGCTAGGCCCCGCACCAATCGCGCTAACACGATGTCGGCGCGCGATAGCAGGGGTTCAATCTGCTCACAGGAAGAACAAACCAAACAAGAAAGAAAGAAAAACGAAAAAAGCTGCCCAATCTTGGGTTTGCATGATATTTGCAAAGGCGTTATACAGCCAACATGCAGGGGAGGTATATGATACCATATGGTAACGATTTTCGCGAAAACTGCTATGCACAACCAGCACCCAAGTAAGCTTATCGTGGGTACAACACAGCAGTGAATGAGTATTGATACGTACAGTGGTAGGGGCCAGTGATGTCAACGGGCTTTCAGCATTCTCCCTAGAAAAGGAAATACTACATACATACTCGTATACGTACGGGAAAAAAAAGAAGAAGTGGAATACACTCCATTTATTTTATTTATCTGTTTTCGAGTGAAACCGTTTTCGGTTACGATATTAATATGGTCCTTTTTCCTTGTTACGAGCGAATTTGTCCCGCTCTAATTCCAAGTAGCCCCCCCCCCCCCATCAACCGGGGGCGTGCCGTGCAACATGGATATCCTGGTGTGAATGTGAATGTGTTACCTACAGTAACTGAGCTATCTATAGGGGTAAAATATCGATCGATTACCCAGCCCACAGGGTGATCCTTGTATCACTCTCCTATACTATCCTCTCTGAACGTCGAGATCTTCCGGCGTCGGAACCGTTTTTACATATATATACCCTCTGGCACGTCTGTACGCTGACCTACCCGCTTCGTTTCATGGCCTGGGGAACCAGGGGGAGATGTGTTTTCGGGCTCGCGCAAGCGTTTCTATAAACAAAGAAACGTTCGAAGTGAGGTTCAAACCCGTGACCTGGACGACGTAGAATAAAATGTGAAAGTGTGTTTGTTACCTACTACTACTGAGCCACTTCGTATGTATGTGGGCAAAATATCGATCTAACCAACGCAGGGTAGTAATCCTTATAACACTGACTGGTCTAATTTCGACTATTATGAATAATAGTCCCTCAAAAACGTGGGTGTCCGTAGCAGGTGTAAATTCATAAATTAAGACATACCAGATACTACATACCTGGTGGTACCAGTTACTATATATATACCTGATAGACGAAGAAACAGTCGTAGTGAGAGAGGCAGGTGCTGTACGAGATCGTACCGGCAGCAGCTACAGTAACTATCAATAGTATCATACTCTTTTATCCTTCCTGGCAGCGCCGAGCAGCAAGCAGCGTCAGAGTATCAATTATGTCTGCATACACATATATTATGCAGTGGATGAATGAATGAATGCATGCGCACATACATCCATGTGCTGCGGTACGGCAGATATACCACGCAAGCAACTGATAGCACAACCCCCGACGAATTCAAGTACGAGTTTATCCAAAACTAGGGGGGGGGGCACACACCACGAATCTATGGCGGCGTTTGAGGATATATCTCGTCGAGATCTTTCCGTTGGAATACAGAGGCACATCGCTCGGCACTTGCACCCCCACCGTGGTCGAGCAAAATCTGCGCGGGAATTCGTCCGAGGCGTGTGCTATATCTTATCACCCGTGTGATACGGTATGTATGTGCTCTTCACATTATACAGCAGTACCTACGAACAAGAACACCTAGTAGGAGGGCATAATACACTGACACGCAGCAGTAGTAGTAGCAGGAGTTTTTTTTTTTGTCACAACGAGAACAATAATGCGGGAACAACAATACTTACATTTGTTCGTAAAGTCTCACCGTATAGTGCTAGGTATATCATAGCGCACAAAAGGGCTTCCAGTGGCTAGCAACGACGAGGCAGACCATCAGCGCCGCGCCCGTTGTGCTGGCCGCTGGGGCTTCTGTGTTGTCGGTTAGGGTTGATGTGAATCGCAGATAATGCTCGAAGCTTTGGGGTCAGAGGCCAGTCGTCTGCTGCCACATCGGAAGAGGAGAGTTGAGGGACCATTGTAGTGGCATGGTGCGATTCACGCCACAACCGGGTTTTAGCTACGGGAATAATGTAGCACCCGTGTCGGTGCTATAGTCTCTGGATGCCCTGGCGCCGTGGAAGCCCCCGTGCCGTCCTAAGAATACTACATAACAGCTGGAGCTAGCAGCTGTATCCAGATAATTCCACAGGCGGCTTAGTGAGGTCATTTTTTTGTGTGTACTCAACTACTACTGCAGTGCGTCGAACAGCGAATATATTTGACGTTGTTAATGCGTAGGAGGTCACGGTTCGACTCCTTTTGGCCAACCGCCTCCAACATTAAAACTAAGTAAATTGACACACGACACGAACGTGGAAGTGTGGTGAGCTTAAGCTTTATTTTTACCAATCCGCCGGAGGATAAAAAAAAAAAAAAAAAAAGTAATATACTACTGTATGGCCAAAGGCGGCTTTGATGCGGACAAAAAAGAGCGGTCTTCTATTTCTAACAGAAATCTACAAAATTAAACCTTTTCATCGGGCAGCGCAGAATCATTGGCGTTCCGAGAGTGAATTGACCCACAATGGTGAGCGAAATCGTCTTTGACGGTTGGCAGCGGCAACCAAGATCGCGCGTATTAAATTTTGATGTGATGCCCGCCACAAGGGTACGGAAGGATATTCAAAGGCGGTCTGAGGAAATCAGGAAGTGCTACTCGTGAGGTAGGATGCGCACATGCACCTCATCGCGCCCCAAACTACTATTACGGGGGGCCATAGTAAATAGGACCTACGGTATACAAAAAAAACTACATATATTACCTATTTTTACCAACATTTTTTGGCCCTATTTACTATGGTCCCCCGTATTAGTGGTCGTGTTGTTTGGAGGGCACCTCACCAGAGGGGTCAGACTTGTGAAGGGCGAGTGCTCCCCCATACAGCCAGGGGTGGTAACTCCAGCCTCGTTGAATGAGGAGACACTTCGATTTCTTCCACAGATTATAGGTCCGTTGAAGAGGACACTGTATCTTATACCTGGTAGCCCACACGGGGTTTTATTCATTGCAGTGTGGCCAGGGTGACAGGATGACTGCATGCGGTGCCTCCCCTCCCTTCCGACGTGAGTTTTTGCGGCAGAAACGACGGACAGGATCGACTACTGCAGCGAGCACGAAACAGGAGGACGGTGGTGCCTCCTTTTGGCAAAATCGGAGATCGATCGATTATCCAGCCCAAGGTAATCCTTATGACAGGGGGGGGTATTGTGAGCCGGAATTACTCGCCGCCTATATATTCAAATGTGCTCGGTGAGAATGATTTGAAGTAAGGGCGCATGTTGGGGGCTAACAATTGCTCCGCCGGCCGGGACGGCGGCTTGCGAGGCTGTTACTATGTATTCCATAGGCGACGACGAAGCCACCACCGCTGTGAGCATGTAAACGCCCAGGCCGAGACCCACCACGGGAAAACGCTCCACACCACACACAAAGAGAGGGTGCAATAAGCAACACTCTGAAAGTGATGACACGCTTGTGCAGCACGACCATGAGCGCCATGCGCCTGGGGGTTGGGTCTCCTGAGCAGCAACCCATAAGATACAGGCGGGGAGAGCTGCTTAATTAACCCTTGGTCCACTCGCTACTCCGGCAGCCAGTGCTTCGTGTACATACAGCATAACGCGCATACTATTGTCAAGATGCCAACGCTCCCTCGGACTAGTGTCACTGAGACCATAGTTCTTTTTTGGACAACGGGGATATATACAAATAGTGTAAACGCTGAGAGATGCGTCTATTGACAGATCTGGATGAGAATTTCCAATCCCACTATTATCGTTGTGTGTGCCCGAAAAGCCCTTTTAGGGCAAAAGCTGCAGCCCCGTTTGGGGGACAAACCACTCAAATTCTACGTTGGTTTCCCCCCCAAAACGGGACTGCGGTGCTAAAAAGGGTCAAGACATGGTTTGGAGAAACTCGGCTCTAAAAATCGTCCCGGCGTGTGTGTTATCCTGTCACCCGTGTGAGATTGCGGTAGCCGATGTCGTAAGCATCCTTTGTTTTCGACGGCCTTTCCCCTCTGGAGCCGAATAAAGGATAACGAGCAAAAATCCGATTTGTAATCATCCTTCACTTTCGGCGTTATTTTCTTCTGAAGCCCCTATCGAGGCTGACGAGCAGAACAATCCTAATCGGCGGAGAGTCTGCCTGCCCCTCTTCAATGATCATCCGAGGTGCGGCGTTTGTCTTCCGCTCTGGATTTTACTGCAGAGGGTAAAATTAACCAGAGAAAAAAGACAGTGGTTGGTACACATGTGTTCAAATTCCATAAATCGTTGGGCAACCTCCCCCTCCGACCTTTTCCCGGCGGCGGATACTGCCCTGTAAGATGTCTGCAACTATTCCGAACGAAAATAAGCGACACGAAAGTACCCTCGAAAGCGAATGCTCAAAATATAAGAAAAAGTATTCGGAACACGGCACACACCAGTGGTACAAAACAAGAAGAGCTGTCGGCTGCACATCAAAATAATACTCAAGTGTTTCACGACGGAAACACCCACCAAATCAAGACTTCATCCAACTAACGAGCCACCCCTTTTTTTATGACAGACGCACCACCCGTAAGACCTTGATGTGCCTTCAACAGCCAAACCTGTCAAATTTATTTTTCAAGAGCGTTCTTCGACTCCAAAATACTGTAGGAATCTCACAATATACCACCGCCACCATCGATCACGCCCTGTCCACTACAACGAATATAAAATGCTAACGCAATGACTATCGCCCCCCACACACATAAGGTGGAGGAGGGCACTACTGTGGACACCCAGACCATCAGGACACGGCGGAACCCTCACACCGCTCCCGGTGCCTACCAGGCACGCCCGAACCGCCCGCAATCTTGGGATGCGGTGGCCTCTCGTGCACCGCGCACGGTGACACCTCTCTTGGTGCCCACATACGGCAGGACTGCTCCGAAATTCCGTGATGTGGCTGCTGTTTTTGCGCCAGCTCAACGCTATGCTCACCGCTATATACCAGCGGCGAGCCTACCGTAAGATGCAACTGCTATCACTCACACCCGTATGGGCGACGCACACCCGTGGAGCGCCAGGTCACAACTACGCTCACCGCTGTGTTGTCGGCGGTGAGAGTCCCCAACTATGATGCAACTGCTGTTATGACTCACACGCAACCCGAGAGGGCGACGCGAACCCGTAATGATTACCCGTTGCTGTACGCAGCACCATTTGCCTCCTGGATGCCTTCAGACATCGCTCCTTGAAGAAGACAACTTGCACCACGCTACCGACACCGCGCATATAATAACATTCTTTTTTGTGACCATTTCCTCAGCACATCTTCACTCGCCTGCGGCGGTAGATGGCAGCCCGAGCGCGGCAGAAAAAAAAAGGGTGCGACTTGCTGCGAAGAACTTCATTCAAACAAGAACAGGCGCTACCGTAGAATGTTCCCGCAGCCGCAGGTATTACTATAATAGAAGGTTTGCCGACACTAAAAAAGAAACAAAATATAATCCTCCAGAACAAAAACGGGACACAGGCCCTCTAACGCTTACCTGGTATACTATTAATAGAGACACAACCGAAATATACTTGACTCGGGGGGACAAAAACAATAATGTAGGCCAAAGACCAGGACAGGCGCCTTACCTATTAATAATACCTTCGACGCAGTCGAGATATAGAGATGCCGTCGTGGAACAAAAATGAGAATAACATAATCTACAGGCAAAACTGGGGCAGCCCCCCCCAGAACGACTACCTGAGATATTGTTGCAGTACGCTCTTGAAGGAGATTTTCAGACGCGCTAAAGCAAAACACGAAACAAGAACATCCACATACACTAAGAAACAGGCAACAACAGAGCCTATTGTCGGTGACAAATGTTCAGTACGACTGCATGCCCCACAGCAGCCCTTACCTTACTCAATGCTCAGTAGCATGAAAATACTGCCGAACAAGCAGAAGATACCCGAACAACATGAAAGAGGGGCGGACAAGACGCCCCAACGAAAACCAACCCACATCGAACACCCACTCCATTCGATGTCGATAAACGTAAATATGCACACAACACGGTGAGGGAACACAGGGGAGAACGAGCTTGCGTCGACAGCGTCGACACCGAATCCTGACCTATAGAACGCTTGCTACAGTAGAACTAGAGGCGCTTTGTACCATGCGATCCACGCACTCATCCAGGTACAGCCAAGGACTCGAATACTTCAAAACAAGAACGCGCGCACGAAAGCGAAGCCGGTTCAGCCTGTAGTAGCAAGCGACGCAACAAGGCGGAACTCTAAAAATTAAACTATATACTCGTACATTTCATCATGAAAAAATCACAACACTCCAGGTATTCGACTCACAATCACGCAGAATTAAGACCAACACCATGAGATCAACAGCACAATCGAAATGCGTCCGAAGACGGAATGAATACGCGCCCGCATGGAACTGCAACAGCGCAACACAGAGCTTCGACACGCCGCAGGCGCCCCTGCCAGAAGAAACGCCCGCCCGCCCGCCCGCCGCAAGTATAGACAAAAAAACGAGCGAGGCCGAGAATCGAAACACACGCCCTCCCAGTGAT
This sequence comes from Nereocystis luetkeana, assembly GCA_031213475.1. NCBI lineage: Eukaryota > Phaeophyceae > Laminariales > Laminariaceae > Nereocystis > Nereocystis luetkeana. The sequence continues at coordinate 6,001,876 of JARUPZ010000013.1, read as the reverse complement.
CAGAAAAAAAATCAAACACTGAGTGTTGAAGAGCTCGCTTCTGTTACAGCGGGTGGTGGGTGTAACGGCAAGTCCTGATAGAATCGTGACACCCCCTGCTCCTACAGTGCCAAGCAACTATGCCTCGCGATCAGCACTGCCGACCGATCCCCGAGGAGAGACGCCGGTTGCTTCCGTCTCCTCTTCATTCGGACTCCACGAACCAGTTTTGCTCCTGCAGCAAGGGGGGGGGGAGACAAGCAGCAATTCGTTTTCAAAGGAAAATCAGAGAGGAGGGGCGGGCCGGGCTGTGCCGTGTCATGCGTTGCTATGGGCGAGCAAGCCGAAGGAACAGGCAGCGCGAAAATCGTTTCGAATTCAGGAAACCGTCTACCACTCCGGACCGGGATACAAGGACCGTTTAGACAATAATATTGATTTTACGTAAGCAGTTATTATATTTACCCCCAGTGTGGTACCGAAGAGCCGTAACGCCTTCAAAACTGCACACACGGTTTTTGGGTAAACTTACATAGATAATAGTGAGATATGTTCCCCCCCCCCCCCAATAGTGTGCTGTAATGCACCCCAGCACCTCTCAGTAGTCCACCCCACTATCTATCTCACAGCAGCCTGCAGAACCTCACAACAAACGCACGGCACCTCAACAGCACGGCACATTTACTTCAGAGCAATTCTGATACACATACACACATACACCAGCTATACCCAGAAGACGCCCTGAAAAGAACTGAGTTTTTCCCACATGAACAAAGCACATCCACCCCCACTAAAGTTTTTTTTTTTAAATGTTTGTTGTCGTGGTACTATCGCTCCGCCATATAGGTGCTATCGCTCCACCAGGTCCTAAAATGAATACAACTCACCGTCACGGCAGAAATGTTGTTGGAGTTGGGGCAGAGGACCTTGCCTTTGGTCTGCTCTCGTTGGTCGAAGCCAAGAATGGCGAGGTACCTCTTCTTGCACGTGCTTCCTACGCCCTGGTATTGAGACAGAACGACCGGGTTCAACACGCAGTACAAACCAATCGCCTGGAAACCGCAGGTTGATGAGACGGAGCAAGGGAGGGGAGGCGGGAGGGTAGTCATAAGTTGCTTGCCTTAGTCATTCGACCATTGACCACGCACTCCTTTCAAGACGGAACCCTGTTCCAGCTCCTACGAGAGACCTCCGAAATTTGAGGCTCTAACCAAGTTTTTTTCCCCATACACTGGTATTCTTACATTGAACCGGGGGGGCGGGGGGGTACTCGATATCATTCAGGCATGGCCGTAGTCATATGACCATAGACCCTCGCATCCCTACAATGCCGGGACGGAGCACATCGGGTTTTCACCGACCGAGCAAACATTGCTTTGGAGGGGTAATAAAAGTATTGAACCTGGTTTCGAGCAAGAACATGTTTGTGTTCGGCTGTATGTTTCTCAAGTGTCGGGTGATGCCATGTAAAACAGAAAGACCCTTTATGTGGGCAGCATTTTCGCTGCTTGTGGATCTCGGGTAAACAAAGCAATGAGGCGAGTGAACTCTTTGTACATACTATTACTTGATTACAGTATGACTCCGCCAACCAGAAACATCACATCTGAGCAAGCCTTGCAAGTGTTATCGTGACACCACCACCTTCAAGCAACCTTGAGCGTAGACTATCATGTAGGAGTGTGCTTAACCCTTTTAGAACCGCAGTCCCGTTTGGGGACAAATTACTCCTAATTTGACTGGTTTGTCCCCAAAACGGGACTGCGGTTCTAAAAGGGTTAACGCTCACCGTTGAACACGACATCTTAATCCAATTGTCTTACATAGCGTCCCCTCAACATGGTGAGCGCTGCCTTCACAGATGTTTTTTTCTTCGTTCCTTGGTGGTGAGCCCATACTGCGGTATACCAGTACGACAGCAGCGCAGAACCCACATCATAGAAACAAACAATAACCTTATTCCCAGATTTCTCATTCACTTGCGGGGGGGGGGGGGGAATGGCGTGCTACACAAACTTCAAAGCCAGCCACGTCGAAGCTTCATATTTCCCTGTATATCTATGTACGAGCACTCTTTTCCTTACAAATATTACGGGGGACCATAGTTAATAGGACCTATGGTATTCACAAAAAACAATATATTTAACCATTTTTACCAACAATATTTGGTCCTATTAACTATGGTCCCCCGTATTAGTACGAGTACTCTTTTTCTCAGCTGATGGGTCCTGTACTGACTGTGTTAAGCGCGCCAAGGGCTGGTTGCTCGGGACCCACCTCCACCACGCCCACTCGGATGTCGGCATCCAGCGAGCAGAAGACATCTTCCTCATTGGCCAACAGAGATACGCTCGATCCCACCTGGTAGGTAACGTACGCGGTCAAATTTCAAGGGCAACATTCATTCGGAGACCAAGCCTCTAGCATTTGGACAACCCACTCCGTCTATACCGCAAACAAAATCACAACAATATTACACTATTAGTATACGACACTTATTAATTGCATCACACGCAGGGACTTCGGGCCAGTTTGGGTTTCTGATGCAGGTAAGGGTGCGTTTCGACAATGACAACAATAGTACTGTAGTGTGAGGGCTCCAGCCAGCACAAAAGCAAAACGAAAAAATGTGTTGACGCGTGTTTTTTTTTGCGAATGAGCGAATATAGTCAACGAAACGTTGTTGCTGAGTACTGCTGAGAACAAAACTACTTCGGCGTAATCCGCACACATCAGCATGGGGCTGGCTACCCCAGAGACAAACGAACGTTTTTTTTTTTTTTCAACATCACTTTTAGTTTCAAGCCTTACTCATGGGAGGTTTTTACCCTCAACGAGCTTCTGGACAAGCCGTGGTCACAGGTGTCCCGTCCACCCTTCTCCCCCCCGGTACGTGCCTTTTATTTTTTTGTCGCGCATAGGGTTCAGCATTCCCATTCCTCGTCGATTTTCATCGAATGTAGCTAACTCACGCTCTCGCGCTTTCCGCTAATCAATTTCTTTTTTGCAATAAAAAGCCACGAACATGCACTCGGTGAGACTTGAACCCATGAAATTCATCTCGATAGGTCCGCGGGCCACCCACCAAGCCACCGGGGACGACGATAGGGTGCACTGACTGACTGGCCTCTTACATGTTCTTCTGCGGTCCACCAACGAAATCAACCAACAACCAAAAAAAGTTACCCCCCTTGAACAACCATTTTTTTGCCGGTACCGGTAACATTTTGTGTATGTAGGAGTAGGAGTATAGTAGGGTATGTATATATTGGTATATAACGTCTATTCTCTGGAGTAGGGGGGGGGGGATATGTGTCACTCCTGACAAAGGCTACGTGCAACTTCCGAAAAATTGTTCTTGTGTTTATTTATTTCCCAAACAAATATAGACACATCCACTTCTTGCATTCTGCACCTTCAGGCTTTGTCTTTCTCGTACACAGACCGTACACCCTCCATGGGACCACAAATAACCCGCACTACGCTACGCGCGATCGAAGTATCACACCAAATCCACGACCTCACATCTACCTGTTTAAAAAAAAACAAAAAAAAACAATACTCTGGGGTACTATTAATAGTCGTTTTGGCTTCACTCGCAGGTATGCACCCCAACTGCAGCTGCCCTCAAGAGCTTCGCTCGGGTATCCACCCCTGGTGTCCTCAAGACAAAAGAGGATACATGCTTTTTTTTTCTTTTTTCTTTTCTCATCCCATTCATTATCTTCGCACATCTTCTCCTCTCTCTCCTTCCAACTCGTAACTCAGATCCGGGGTCACATAGCAGGCTCTTTTCTCCCCCCTTCCCGCTACGGTACGTGCCTTCATGTTTTATCGCGAGAAGATTTCAGCCTTTTCTTCCCTCGTCGACTCGCATCGAATTGCGCCTACCCACGCTGCAAGGCGCTCTCAACAATTGAGTCCTTTTTTTTCATTTTTGCAAACAAAGTCAGAGTCCGACCCACCTGGGGCTCGAACCCAGGACTCAACAAGTAGAATTCGAGGTTAACGACTTGAACCACCGGGGCGACCGATTGTGAAGCATAATATGCGTAACACACTGACCAGTTTCATTATACTCCGGCGCAATCCTTTTGAGGCAAACGAGGCAGAAATCGGGAACCCGAGAAGAAACCAAGGCATAGGATGCACCTGGTGTAATAGTAGTACCTGGTATGAATTACGATAATATAGTGTAAAACTGGTACCCATTTTAACCCTTTTAGGACCCCAATCCCGTTTTGGGGACAACTCACTTGGAATTAGATTGATTTGCCCACAAAACGGGACTGCGGTACTAAAGGCCACCCCGTGGTCTTCATTTGGTCTTATCTTTGACTATTAATACTACTTGTAGTGAAAAATTGATCCCATACTAATTAATTCCAAGTAGTTTTTATCTCGTGGCAAGCCGCGATGTACCTGGTATAATCTCAAGGCCTTGAACCGGATGACCCTTTTAGTACCGCAGTCCCGTTTTGGGGACAAACCACTTAGAATTAGAGTGGTTCGTCCCCAAAACGGGACTACGGCTCTGAAAGGGTTAATTGGGAACTTTATCGTCTACTTGTGGACAGTAGGCTAGGCCCACGATTGAGAAAGAGCCTGTATAAAGAGCCTATATAATGAGAACAAAATGATCACTTTTCGACGAACGCTAGGAAAATTGGGTCAAGAAAACCGGCCCAGCGGGGAAATCTACCCCAAATCCCACCTGGTACCTGGTACACCCCAGGTATATAATACATAGCCTATGCACAAGGTTGTTTGAAGATGGCGCCCCCATAAGAGTTTCAGGCGTGCCCAGATGAGGTGTTTCTTGTTGGCGGGCCCATACTGTATCATCAACGGTCTATCAAATACGATGGGAGCTCTAAAAGTTAAAAAAAAAAAAAAAAAAAAACCCGAGTACGAGTAATGGTATACCCTGGTATACACCTGGTGCTGATAAACTACTATTTACTATCGGAGGTACAACACCGCGTGGGTGGGCGGTTGCAGATTTTCGTTCAGGCTTCGACGATCTCGAACGGGTACAGCAGCAGTGCGCAAACGAAACTGAGAAAAAAAAGCAGTGAGACCTTTTGGTTTGGCGTTGCGCAAAATCCAAAACACTCGCCCGTGAAGAATTGGCACCCATCCTCTCACCTCGAGCAGGGACAGCACGCATTCCTGCCATTTGAGTTCGTTGGCCTGCTTGTTCAGCTCCGTGGTCCCACGCGACCAGCACGGCTTGAGAGAGAGAGCTAGCTTCGGGAAACTGTGGTGGAAGGCGAACGCGCGAGCGTTGTCGAGCGAGAATCTCTTGAAAGTGTACACATACCTGCGCATGGACAGAACAGGCGGGCAGAGCAGGGAAGGCCACAAGCCATGGATGGGATGGGTGGGAGGGGGGTTATCGTTTTTGCTCATAAAAATACTCTTTTGTACGAAGTATATTCTTGTGTGAAGAGTACGATATCACAATCTCTTCCGAGTAGTTTGTGTGCCGGGACGTGGGGGGTGCACTTTTCACTTTTAAAATATAAAAATGGACGCACTACGGGCTGACTGCTGTAGAACGGGGAACCTATACACCAATCCCTAGGATAAAACAAAAGGTGTTCGTTATCAGTCAGGGTCACTACGCTCTAATATTGATACGAGATACTGCTGAAACCGCCGCCTTGCAGGTTGAAGGGGAACAGACTACGGGAGAACTCGTGACTCGTGAATCACCTGCACCCACACCTGGATGCCAAGCACAACCAGGCCAGAGATCATCAGAAGTGTTTTTTCTCCGAATACCATTCATTGTTCAACCCCCCTTTTCCACCACCACGTCACTCGTCGCCTCTCGACTTGGTATTAATATACATGTACTGGCGGTGTGTCTGGTATATCCCAAGAGGCAAGAGGATACCGGGTGCCTATGATACCCTCGTGTATCATAGAGCGCTTTGAACCATGGCGGGACGGCGCGCGAACATACGAGTCTAATCGTCTCCCTCCAAAATCCGAAACGACTGCTTGCTGCTCGCGTGACTACGTGACTACTGATTGTCCTCTTTTTCCTCAACTTCAAGGCCGTCCAGATGGCAGTCCAGATGGCAGCCTGTACGCTCGAACGCACGCTGCTTCATCACGTATGCATTCGCCATTCACGATTCACAAATAGTGCTTCACGTATGTTGCATTCATACTTCAGAATTATTATTAATACCCTGGTTGGCTATTCGATATCATATGAACCAGAGGAACACACTGTGTGTGTGTGTTCTTCACATTAAACCGTTCTTTCTACCCGTCGACATCCAGCACAACCAGTGTCCGTGCCGATTCTTCCATCCTAGAAGAGATACAAGTTCTGTGGTCACAAAGCTACGCCACAGAGATACTACGTTGCCACGTGTGCAGTGTGAACTGCAGTGGGCAATGCAAAGCCATGTCATCATACTAGATACGACAGGCACGACATACGCAATCTATGAAATAGTGAAACGAAAAGAAACAATCAAAGAGAAAACAAAAACAAGGTAGACAAGTCGAAAAAGAAAAAGAAGAAAAATGAAAGCAAAATCTAAGAGAAACAATCTGTCGTGCCCCCCCCCCCGCAGGCGAGGTGGCCTACACTTGAAAAAGAACGAGCTGGAAAAAAGAAGAAATAACAAAAAACACCACTGCTTGTGAACAGAGTAAGACAAAGAACCAAGGAGAAAGTAACAAGGAAAAATAACAAAGGGGAAATAACAGGCAGACCAAAGCCCAAAGCACCTTCTAGGTGGCGGCAGCAGCTTGTGGTACGAGTAGTATAGCCAGGTTCTCCCTGCTAATCCGCCTGGTACCTTGCTACCCAGACTGCCGTCTCCGCCCTGCGTTCGTCAACTATTATATACATATATATCGTCGTATCGTCTTCCTGGAATTCGCCCCTCTGGGCCAAACGTTTTGTGAAATTGCGGGAAATCGAAAACATGATCACCGATCCCCCATCCCGTTTATTTTTTACCAGGTATTGTTCACGTTCAGCTATACAGCAGCACCACTACACCCAGCTACACCGTACAATACCATAACGCCGACCATGAGATAACAAATCCCCACGGGCAAATTCCTGAGCTGATTTTCTCGGCAACGCGAAGGAGCACAACCGCCGAGCGGTGCCTTCCGTGGGCAGCTTCGACGGGATCTTTCCGAAGCCACCATTAAAATTACATTGTTTTTTAAAGAAATACATACCGGTCGCCCCGGTGGTTCAAGTGGTTAACCTCGAATTCTTCTTGTCTGAGTTCTGGGTTCGAGCCCCAGGTGGGTCGGACTTTGACTTTATTTGCAAAAATAAAAAAAAGGATTCAATTGTTGAGAGCGCCTTGCAGCGTGGGTAGGCACAATTCGATGCGAGTCGACGAGGGAAGAAAAAGCTGAAATCTTCTCGCGATAAAAAATGAAGGCACGTACCGTAGCGGGAAGGGGGGAGAAGAGCCTGCTATGTGACCCCGGATCTGAGTTACGAGTTGGAAGGAGAGAGAGAAGAAGATGTGCGAAGATAATGAATGGGATGAGAAAATAAAATAAAATAAAAAAATACCAGAGGGTAAATATAACTTGGTTGTGTGCGCCGCCCTCGTTACAGAGAAAGCCAGCTCCGAAATTCATCCCAGTGGTTGTGTTATCTTGACTTTCAAGTACACGGTCTACGGCAGCAGGTATACAGCAGCGGGCAATCTGGTGTCCAGTGTCCAGGCTAATCTAACGTAAACGTCTCATTTTGTTCCCGACGTTGACCTATACACCTATCGTATTAATATTGATAGCTGGTATATCGTACCTGGGTATCAGGTAGGAAATAGAGTGGATCCCACTATAAACAATTACTGCTGATGTTGAGCTGTGTCTTTTTACCCAACTTTTTTCTAATTCGTGCCAATCTGAGCCTTTTTTTCTTCCAATATGTATGATGTCTCTTGACTGCGGGCGCCCACTCCGTACATACAGCTGCTGTACATATCACCGGTACGACATTTATACAGACGCACTCGTAGCTCTCACTCACCCAACGGCAAGCGTCACCCGGCAAGCGTTGAAGGCGACGGTGATGTCCTGCTTCGTCGCGGCCACGGCCCTCGCGAGATCGTACGCCTTTTCCAAGAAAACAAGGTCCCCGCCGCTCGCCTTGTAGCCGTAAATGGCCGCCACGACACCCGTCAGCGCCTGACAGTCTTCCACCTCGCGAAACGCGCTCGATTCCCTGCTGAGGGAATGACACGATTGATACAATAATCACAGCAATAATACAGTTAGTCACAATACAGAGAAAACGGGCCCCTCCTACATGAAACGCCTCGATAATATAATATAGCAAGCGTACCACGTAAAACCTTTTTTTTTGTACGCCATACTTGAAAACCATTAACCCTTTTTTTAGAACCGCAGTCCCGTTTTGGGGACAAACCACCCTAATTTCAAGTAGTTTGTCCCCAAAACGGGACTGCGGTTCTAAAGGGGTTAACCACTCAAACTACGAGCGGTTTGTCCCAAAAAAGGGACCTTGAGCGTAGCCTACCATTACCAGGCATAAAATGAAAAAAAAACAACAGCTGTGATCGGTTGATCGAGGATTTGGTCGAACCTCATCTTTTGGCGAGCCGTGTGTGATACTTCGATCGCGCGTAGTTCGGGTTTTATATGGTCTCATACGCGTACGGGATATACATTCCGCATCTAAATGAAGACAACAATCTGAAGCTGCAGAGTGCAAGGAGTAGGGTGACAGCGCTCGCAGATGAGAGAACGATTTCTTGATCCGATTTTTTTAGAGCCTCCGAGAGAAGTACGTAAGCCTTATATATTACCTGGTATGTTCTTGTTCATAGTGCAAGAAATAGTGGGTTATTTCGTTTTTCGTGGGGGGGGGCGCTATACTGCTGTACCACCACAAGATGCTCCTCCGATGCATCGGCTGGCGAAAACGAAAGCGCGAAGACCACATTCTATCCTATGCTAGCGCGCTTCTCAGGATAAACTCTGAGAGCGTTGAGACGACGGTACGAAGACGTAGGCTCTTGTTTGCGGGCTTCGTGACACGCATGGGAGAGGAGCGTCTGCCGAAGAGGGTGATGTTTGGGGAGATGGTTGGGGGTAAGGGTTACTCCGGAGGACAGGAGTGGGACTGGACGAGGTGCCTTGAGGAGGACGGACCTCAAGGAGTCCGGCATCAAGCTCGAAGGGTGGCGCGCGAGGCAGCACATAGAGCCGGCAGACTGGTTCCGACGGGTCGAGGGAGGGGCGGAGGCCTTCATGCGGAAATGGCGTAAGGATGAGAAGAGGGCATCGGCAGAACGGCACACGATAGCTGCAACCACGACCACAACCGTTGACGCCAACGCGCGTGCGCAGAATGGCAGGGAAGAGGGGGGGGGGGCGAAAGGGGGACGTGGGGGAATGGGGGGGGGGGGGAATCGGTCTGCCCAACAGACTGAAGCCTGGGTATGGCCATGATGTACTCCCTTCTTTGGGACCTAAGTAACTATTAATAGCATGGTGCCACCTGGGCAACTTTGCGTGTCTGTATGCTCCAGTGCCTGCCTTTCGTACCAATTATATTTCCCTCCCGCCCGTGTTTGCCCCATTTTGTCCCTTCTTTTTCATCCTTCTTTCTTCCCCGTGTGTACCTCTTTGTGTCTCTGTTTGTATCTTCCGTTTTGCCTTTTTTCCTTTTTGCTACCTGGTATCCGTTTTTGTTTTTTTTAGCTTCGCTTGATCTTTTTTAGTTTTTGTCTGCTATTAAAATAGTCTCTTTTTTTGTTTCTCTGGTGTCCTTAGCGGCGGAGTGCGTATGCTTGTTTTTTTGTTTTTGTCTCTGTTCTACACCCCTCGCGAAGCGTGCCAGCCTGCAATCTGCGAAAAATTGCGCATTCTCGTGTGTGTCCTTTTTTCTTGCTTTCTATTGTTTCCTCGCCTGGCTTGAACTTTTTTCCCCTCTCTTCCCTCTTGGATGTGTGATGTTTTTTTTTTTTTTTACTTCGATTTTCAACGTCGAGCTGTGTTTCCATCCTGTCTTTTTTTCTTCTGGGTAGTATAACCCTTTTAGGACCCCAGTCCCGTTTTGGGGACAAACCACTGATAGTTAGAGAGCTTTGTCCCCACATATGGGAGTGCGGTGCTAAAAGGGATAAAGTGGTCTTCTCGGTTTCTGTGGCGACTTGTACCGCGTACCGTGTATCTGATACGTACGCGCGCGGACCTCCTTTTTTCATGTTTTGTCTGAGGTGTAGATGTGCTTCAGTTATCGTGTGTACTATTAATATTAATACTGCTTTGTACCCTTTGCTCGTTTTATTTTTTTACCGAGGTATTTCTTCCATTCCAGAGTTATTGGAGCCTGTCCTGCGACCACGGACTGCATTGTATTGCGGCGATCAGTTAATGTGACAACAACAACAACAACAACAACAACAACTTTTAATACTTACTGCTGTAGCTGTATCACTAATAGTGCAGCACAGGAAGCCATCATCACGCACGAATCGTTTGAGGTCCGAGCGCGGGGCGGCGGGGGGACGTGGGTGGTGGGGTGTACCATGGTAGTCGATATCATGCATGGCCGTAGTCGTGTGCCGGGAGAGGGCAGGACAACTTCGCCAGCGAGCAGCGGACATGCACCAGCGTTACACGTGTAAAAGGGAGCGAATGATTGCGCTGACCGAGAGACGCGCACCACACCACTGCTGTCACCAACAACAGCAGGGGGGAAACAAACGAGGCATAGATACTGCTGTAGAGTAACGGGTCGATGCCATTTATCGTACCAGGTACGTTAAAGCAGTATATGCCTATTAATATGGGACGGAGGTAAAAACCTGGGTCACGACGACGGTTGGTTGTCGTGTCAGAGTTCTTGTCTAACTTTTTTTTCCTATAATTTTCGAATTATATAGCTAAAACGGCACATCGAGCGCACATCTTCTTCGTCGAACGCTCGTTGGTTCTCCGAGAAAACAGCAGCACAGCAGCAGCAGCCGTGCCACGTCGTAAACGAAAGCTCTACTCCTACGCGTATGTCCCACCGCTGCCGCACGTCTCACGGCAAGCAACAGCGCGAACAGCAGCAGCAGCACTCAACCATAAAGAAGAGGCCAAGTACACACCCACACACACACCTCCCAACGTGCTGTGCGAGTACCGGAACATGGTATGAATACATTTGCATCAGGCCTCAGACCCCAGACCAGCTGAAGAAAACAGCAAACCTGAAACTCACCACGATGACCCGCCGCAACAGTCCTCCCCACGGTCTGCAAGGGCAGAGAGTTGCTCGTCGTCAAGAGACAAATCTCTGGATCTCGCAGCCGCCCCCAGGCGATCCCTGTCCTCCCCCAGATAGTCGCGGTCGTCCTCCTCCCACTGGTCTTCCTCCTCCCACGAACCCGCCGACCCTACGGATTGCTCGTCGCAGCAGCTGCTCCTGTCGCGTCTGGTGGTTGGCATCGCAGGGTACATGCTGTCTGAACCAAACTGTGATGCTGGCGAAGACAGCAGCTGCTGCTGCAGCAGTCTTTCGTCGGGGCCCGCCGAGTCGTTCAGGTGGAGCCGCGACGCTTCCAGCAAACTCCTCTGCAAGGCCGCTCGAAGAGACTCCTCGTCAGCCTCAACAGCAGCAGCAGCAGCAGGGGGCACAACCGGATGGGGGCCAGTGCGGCGGCGCTGCGAGGCACAGCAGTCGGCGGCCATGAGCTCGAGAACCAGCCTGACCGTCAAGTGAGGCTTATTTCTACGGCAGCTGGCGGTGCTGGCGCCGCTGCTGTTGCTGCTAGACGCTACCATGATTACTGGAAGTATGTACGAGTAGGGCCCAGGTACCTCCGGCTCTAGTAGGAGGTGGTGGTGTGCGGTTCGGTGCCCGGTGGCGAAAGGCGAAAGCAAACAGCGAAGGGGAAAAGTTGTGGCTGGTGCGCGCTGCTGTGAGCTGTGAGTTTCACGTATATTTTTGCTACTGCAGATGATCTGTTGATTTGTCATAAATGCGAATAATCACGTGTAGAACATGTCCAACCATAGCATGATGTACTCTGTGTAGACAAGAGCCAAGACGATCTTCGAATTGGAAATCCCGCCGCATTTTTTGGTCATTATTTTTTCCAACTTCCTTCTTGTTCGTCGTACTGAAAATCTGAAAATAATAATAATGTGTGTGTGTGTGTTCTTTACATTCTTTCTACCCGTCGACATAATACGTGTGGTACCAGGTAGGTATAATATTAATAGTATAGTGTTCTACAAGCAGTACGAAAATAATACCTGGTAGTTATTTTCCAGTGTTTTTTATTGCTGATTGGGGATTCAACCAGCAATCAACGCAACAACCATGACGACGACACCACAACAAGGACGACACCCACAACCACAACAACAACAACAACAGCAGCAAACAGCATTAAACACAGCTACCCTGGTAGCTATTAAATAATAGCAACACCAACAACAAAAATAACAAAAAAAAATCCCTAGTCCGGGCACACGATATATCTGATATACCACCAACCAGGTATATGACCCCCACAGACCTCGTGCATGAGGTACGAGTACAAGTAAAATAGTTCGGGTGGCTATAACGTGCAGAACTGACTGTACGAGTACAAGTAAAATAGTTCGGGGGTGGCTATAACAACGTGCAGAACTGACTGCAATCCCCCGTTTTGGGGACAAGCTACTATATGATATACTCATAATTTAACTGGTGTGTCCCCAAAACAGGACTGCGGTTCTAAAAAAGGGTTTTAACACCCCCCCCCGGTGAATGGACGTGTCGAGTTTGCAATGTTTTTTACCATCGGGGGGGTGGCTTTTCTTGTAACGTAACGTGGCGAGTGATATAACGGCGGGGGGTGATTGGAGGATATATATTATAATATGGCACACACCACACGTGACACCCCCCCATCATCCCGGCCGCAGGGGGGGTGATAACAAGGGGGGGGGGCTGATGCCGCGAAAGCCACGAACGAATGTGGGCACATTTTGACGCTCTCAAAGGCAGCTATCTATGAATAGAGACGCGCCACAGCAGACCGCGTGTCGGTGCAGCTGGCAACTCCGGGGCCACACCCAGCCGCGTTCTGCCCATCCATGGTGATGGGCCGCTCGCGTGTATACGGAAGGGATCTACGCCTATTCGATGATATTTGTTGTCGTCGTTCTCCACATGATGTGCGCTACCGAAATATATCGGCACCATGCAGAAGTACAGCAATGCTACGTATTACATATGGTCCCCCCGGGGGTGATATTTTTTTATGCTGTTTGGAATGCGTATTGGCCCACAGGGGGCGGGTGGTATCTAAATAATCCCGTTGGTGGACTTGCCTTTTATTTGAGGTTTACTTTTTTTTCCGGTGTGATTGCCTGTGGCCTGGGGTGATATCTAAGAGAGGGGGGGGTATCTTACGTCGTATCCTATTATTATACTGACTGGTATACACGGCGGTAGGATCTGGTATTGCTACAGAGCAGGGATATAATTATAGCTGTGTTGCGCTGGCGCAACATTTCGGTCAAAATGGCCGTTTTCCGCAACAGCCGCGAGGGGCCTCTAGAGTCTGGTTTGCGCGCCTGCGCGCATCAGCGCAAAACACACGATTTTCGGCGCGCAACTTTTTGGGCCGCAGGTCTATAAAAATCTTGCGCTCTTTTTTGTTCGCCGTATAGGCGCAAAAAAAGTGAAACGCTGTTTTTCAAATTCGCCTTCCTTCGTCGAAAAATAAATGAGCCCCCTTTTTGAATTCGCCGCAGGTGATATTTTTTTATAGGCCCTTTTTATATACCTGGTACAGTAGTAGTAATAGAACAAAATAAATATAGGTTCTGATATCGATACACAACACGCCTTTTCGAGGTTCGGGAGGCGCTTAAACGCACGTTTTGTTACTTGGTTTTCGGGCATATATTCGCGCATCTGAAAACAAAAATGCAAGATCAACACTCCCCTCCCCCCCCCCCCCGCCGCCTCACAAATAAAAAGCGACCGGTTCTTGGTACGATGCAGCTCACCTATCATGCGACTGGCCGAACACCTCACGGCGCTTCGCGTTTGGTGAAAGCAAAATGTCTGCCTGTGGTCGGTGGAAACCCGACGTACTCCGTCCCGGCATTGTAGGGATGCGAGGGCCTATGGTCATCCGGCTACTGTACGGCTATCATATGTATGATATCGAGAGTACACACCCCCTCCCCCCCCACCCCTGCTCCGTCTCGAAAGGGATACATACAGGAGAAGAAGAAAAAGAAGAGGGGGAAGGCACGGGCCGGGCACGCCGACGGACAGGGGAGTGATAAAGAGGCCCAGACACTGTGGGCTATGCTCTATGCTGACGATGCGGGCATAGTATCGAGATCACCCAACGGCCTGAAGAGGATGATGACGGTGATCGTGCCTGCATGTGCCGCTTTCCGCCTGACGGTCTCGGAGGCCAAGACGGAGATAATGTGTCTGCAAACGACAGATGGGGGGAACGTTCCATTCACCGTCACCGCAGCCGGCCAAGTGTACAAACAAACGACCGAGTTTGTGTATCTGGGCGGGGCTATCAGCGCAAATTGAACGGGCAGAAGTGTCGAGGTAACGCGTCGACTCCAGAGGGCATGGGCATGCTTCGGACGGTATACGATGGAAATCTATGACCGCCCGGGTGTGCGCCTACGCCTGAAGGTGCGAATGCTGAGAGCCGAGGTGATCGAAACGTTGCTCTACGGTTGCGTTACTTGGAGCCCGAGCAAGACTGATTACGGCAGGCTACGGGAGGTCCACCACAAGATGCTCCTCCGATGCATCGGCTGGCGAAAACGAAAGCGCGAAGACCACATTCTATCCTATGCTAGCGCGCTTCTCAGGACAAAATCTGAGAGCGTTGAGACGACGGTACGCAGACGTAGGCTATTGTTTGCGGGCTTTGTGACACGCATAGGAGAGGAGCGTCTGCCGAAGAGGGTGATGTTTGGGGAGATGGTTGGGGGTGAGGGTTACTCCGGAGGACAGGAGTGGGACTGGATGAGGTGCCTTGAGGAGGACGGACCTCAAGGAGTCCGGCATCAAGGTCGAAGGGTGGCGCGAGGCAGCACATAAAGCCGGCAGATGGTTCCGACGGGTCGAGGAAGGGGCGGAGGCCTTCATGCGGAAATGGCATACAGATGAGAAGGAGGCATCGGCAGAACGGCATAGAATAGCTGCAACCACGACCACAGCCGTTGACGCCAACGCGAGTGCGCAGAATGGCAGGGAAGAGGGGGGGGGCGAAAGGGGGACGAGGGGGAATGGGGGGGGGAGGGAGGGGAGGGGGGGGAGTCGGTCTGCCCAACAGACTGAAGCCTGGTTGTGGCCATCATCGTCATGATGCACTCCCTTCTTTGGGACCCAAGTAACTAGCATGGTGCCACCAGGGCAACTTTGCGTGTCTGTATGCTCCAGTGCCTGCCTTTCCCCCCCGCCCGTGATTATCGCTTTTTTGTCCCCTCTTTTTTTCATCTTTCTTTCATTCCCGTTTGTACCTCTTTGTGTCTCTGTTAGTATGGTCCGTTTTGCCTTTTTTGCGTTTCGCTACCTGCTTCTGTTTTTGTTTTGTTTTCTTTTTTTGCTTCGCTTCATCTTCTTTTTAAGGTTTTTGTCTGCTATTAATAGTCTCCTTTTTGCTTCCCTGGTGTCCGCAGTGGTGGAGTGCGTATGCTTGTTTTTTTGTTTTTGCCTCTGTTTTACTACCGAGGTATTTCTTCCACTCCAGAGTTATTGGAGCCTGTCCTGCGACCACGGACTGCATTGTATTGTGAGTTAATGTGAGAACAACAACATAGTATGTGCATACCTGGTACGTGGTCAACCATCAAATGACTACCAGTATTAATAGGGCAAAATCAACAAATAAAGGAGAATATGCCCCCCCCCCCCCCCCCCCCGCCCCCAGAAGGGCGGCAAAATTAATTGGCGTCGTGTCGCTCATGTTTTTTTTTTCCGGGTGTGCCCTTCCTTACACGGACTGCTTCTTTTTTTTTTTTCGGTGGGGGTACAGAAAAAAGAGTAGTACTCTTATAACAATCAATCCATAATCGAGTGTTTTCTGGCATACCTGGTTGGTATCAATTTGGTATCAATCAGATGCTCTACCAATCAAAGCTGAATACTTGATCAAACTGTGAGACCTTTCGTTCCTGCCAACTGACAAAACCACATAACATGCTTGAAGTTAATATGTCCAACGCCCCCCCGCCCCGTAAGAAACGGCCATCCATGGAGCATCCCTACATTTTGGTACCTCGTGCGTATAACAGGGTAGCAGGTACCAGGTACCTGGTATATCATACTGGTTGGTACACACCAAAACTTTTTGAACAGAATGTTGTGTAATATGTACATTTACACAACAATTCGTAGCTGAAACGGACCATGCGCTTTTCCCGCTCGTCGCTCTTTTCGGAGTATATCGGCGAAGCGCTTTTCCCGCTCGGCACTCTCCTCGTCGTACAGGTGGATATATACCCAATCTTTCGAAATTCAAACGAAGTTTTATGAAAATAGCAAAAACTTGAAAATTCCAGAAAAATTTCATGTCGAGGTGGGGGATCGATTTTTGAACTCACGAGAAGACAAAAGAGAGGATGTATCATGTGAACACACACGTGTAATATGGTACAATCGTACACTCCGGTGGGTGGAGAAGAGCCCTCTGTGCTTTGAACCTGGAGTATGTGAGAGTTGCGACGAAAGAAGGACAGGTATTATAACAACATTACAGAGTCGAAATGTGGTCAAGTCAAGGGCTATAAAAACTATACCGCTGTGTTGCTGTTTAACCCCTTTAGAACCGCAGTCCCGTTTTGGGGACAAACTACTTGGACTTTGAATGGTTTGTCCCCAAAACGGGACTGCGGTTCTAAAAGGGTTTTAATAAAACAACAGGTAATAACAGACAAAATCAGATTAACACACGCAACAAACACTTTTCCAACATACAACCCGAAACACACCACACAGCAGAAAAATGAGAAAAAGACGCATAGGCATATAGAGGCACAGCCACCCAGAACACAGACACACGCAGAACCCAAACACGCAGACAAGCTATATCTACAGATAAACACAGTCAGACGCGAAGAACGCAGACACATAATAGAAAGACGCACATACATAGACACGCAGCCACTCAGAGCACAGCAGTAGTCACGCAGAACACAGACGACACGCAGACAAAACTAATCAACGCAGACAAGCGATCCACAGATAAAACAGAGACAATACACGAAAAACAGACACCACATATATAAGACGCACAGACACGGACAGATAGACATGCAGCCAGCTCTCCCCAGAACACAAACACGCAGACGAAAAAATCACGAAAACAAGCGATCCACAGATAAACACAGACACGAAGAACAGACAGACACATACTGAAAGACGCAATCAATCATAGACACGCAGCCCACGCAGGACACAGACACGCAGACAAACAATCATGCAAACAAGCGATCATCTACAGAGGAACACAGACAGACACGAATAACAGGCACATACATACATGATGAAAATACGCACAACCGCAGACACGCAGCCACGCAGAACACGGGAGCAAATATATTATAGCTCGCCGGAGACCAAGGACTACACGGACATCAAGGTCGGTCGATGCAATAGCGGCGTCCGTGTGTTTGTCTGCTTGGGAAGCATGATGCCGAGCGATGTATCTTTCGAGTTTATCGAATGAAAAGCTCCGCTACTTGATTTTTTTTGTACAAAAGAAATACCAGGGGTAGCTTTCAAGCGATAACGCTCGAGGTATATATACGTATAGGGGTCTTCTTTTCATTGTTTCGTTGTTTGTCAAGTAAAGTTCGTGAGTCAGGTTTTAGGTACGTAGGCAGTCTGAAAAAAGAACAGATCGGAGGTTCTGGACTGACATTTTTTTTTAATGTAACGCTCGAACGAATGGTGGTTTATTGACAAATAATGTGTTTTCGTAGTACACTCCTCCCGTAGCCGTGGTGTAAATTTCTCACGTCCACCCTCCGCCTCGAAAGGGATGCGTGGTCAATGGTCAATACCTAAGGTGTGAGTAAGACATGAGTACGCCCCGCCCCCCCCCTCCCCCCCATTTCCCCCCGGTTCCTCTTAACATTGCCAATGTTCCCCTTTGCTTGGTGCTCGCTGCTGTTTTGTTTTAACCCTTTTAGAACCGCAGTCCCGTTCTGGGGACAAACCAGTCAAATTTCAAGTAGTTTTGTCCCCAAACGGGACTGCGGTTCTAAAGGGGTTAAATCCAGGCGGGTGTGCACGCCCTTCTGTCGTGGGTGAGCGTGGGCCAGGTGTACGCCTGCATGTCCGCCATCGCCTTGGCTGGCGGGGCCGACCCGCCCACCGCCGCCGAGTGAGTAAAAATATAAGGGACAGAAATATAAACAATTAGTTGTAGCATACAAAATGGCCCTATATTTTGGGACATATCGGTTTGTTTTTTTGGAATGTGGCATCACTGCCATGTTTGGGTGTATGCGCTGTGGCGGCCAACCCCGTTTCGAAAGGAGTGCGTGGTCTATGGTCAAATGACTCAGGCACCCTAAGAATGACTACGCCCCCCCCCCCCCCTCCCCCCAACTAGAAACATGACGAGAAAACAGTTGTTATCCTAGGGAGATAGATGGAAAGGGGATTCTAAGACAAAGACTAGAAAAACGCATTTGTTATCTATTACCTGGTACGGCATATTAACTACCAGGTAGGACCTACGGTACACACACAAACCTATATATTTCGCTATTTTGACAAACAATATTTGGCCCTATGTACTATGTATGCCCCCCCCCTAAAACGTAGTATATGGAAAAAAGCGCAATGAGCACCCAGTTGTTGGAGGTGTCTCTGATATAATATATATGTGGGAACGGACGGACACGCAGCCGAAGACAATCACGCTGACAAGCGACCCGCAGACAACCATAGACACGAAGACCGAAGAAGCAGACACGCAGGCACGAAGACACACAGAGACGCACAGACACGCGTGTGCGCACAAACACGCATGCACACAAACACGCCCACACGCAAACAAACGCAACAAACCAAACGCGTAGACCACACACACACACACGCGAAGAGTTGCGAAACTTTGTCCTGCAATACTATCCTGCGGTATCCAAATTGATTGCCCACCTAAGGACACACGCGTGATATAATGCCTTTGGTAAGTGATGGACGTATACGCCTACCATATCCTCGTACCAGGTAAACATACTACTTGAAATATTAATGGTGATATAGCGCTATTGTTATACCTTTCTACCAGGGAGGGAGTTCGTGGGATCGTACAGAAGGCTATCACGTCTGTCTGCCATATATTTCTAGATTGAAAAAAAGAACCAGCTGTGAGATCGAGGATTTGATCTAAACTCTTCGCAAGCTGCGTGTGATACTTCGATCGGGTTTTATATGTTTTCATGCAGGAAGTACAGTCCCGCATATGAGGAAGGTAAATCTGAAGCTGCACAACAGTAGCAGTGCAGAATTCAAGGAGTGGGTGTGTCTACATTTTGGGAAATAAAAATAAAGTTCGAGGTTGCACGTAGCTTTTGTCACGATTGGGCATTTTTTTCCGTTGTGCACGTATTATATATTGCAGTCCCGAAGTCGGAAGATGTGCTATTAATATATGCATTGAATTTCCTAATAATTCCGAAATCCTAAATACTACAACAGTATTTGCAACACCATCTACCGTCGTAAATAAACCCGTGCAACACCTACCTGTAGTAAATATGTCTGGTCGTTCGAGGCTGGCCGTTCGGCCCGCCGTTTGTTTTTGGGAAAACGCTACCGAAACAGGCGGAAGAGTCGCGCAACAGCCCCTACCAACCTCGAGCCCCCCGGAAAGGCTGTGGCTGGCTTAGGTTCGAGGTATAGATAAGGCTTTCATATACGTTTGGGGTCAGGTTAGTTTTGGGCCCACTTGCAAGATAGAAGCGACTTGCAAAGAATATAAATTGGCCAAAATCGGTTGCGAATAGGGGTGCCACTTATTCGCTTTTACTAAACGTATAATCAATGTAAGGTTGGATTGTTTAAGGCACACGGATGGTGGTTGCGCTTGCGGTTCCGAATGTCGGCTGGTTGGTGGTGCGTTCGTATTCTACGGAAGAAAGGCGTGCCTTTTCCGAGCCTTGTTCCGTCGCCGAACGTGCGAGAGCGCGAGTAGGCAAACTTCGATGGAGCTCGAACACTCACTGTCTGTACACTCGAATTTGTAAAAAACAAGAATGGTCATACCTTTAGCTTCCATCTATACATGTGGGGGGTTACGCGCTATCCAAAAGCAACGTGTGAAACATAAGGTAAGTATCGTGGGGGGGAGAAGGGGCGACACCTCTCTGTGACCACCGCTTGTTATCCACAAAAGGCTGCTAATATGGGTAAAACTTCCCACACGTCAAGATTGAAAGCACAAATTGCGACAAGAACCCCCCCCCCGTCCGGTTCAAAATACAGACTACCAGGTAGGGTACCAGTTTTACGGTACTGTATACCACTCTGTCTCTATTAAAGTTAAGGACCAATTTATTTCAGTATTGATATAAAAAGCTCCTTACCAGGTACACTCTTTCCCTGAATCTAAGGACTGATTTTATCCAGTGTCAAGGTTCAAAAGCTCCGTTAAAGCTCCTTCTATTTAGGGAACAGAGTGTAAAAACTAAAGGCACGTACCGGGGGGGAGAAGGGTAGACACCTGTGACCACGGCTTGCCCAGAAAGTCGTCGAGGGTAAAACCTCCTACGAGTTAGGCTGGAAAGTGAAAGTGATGATTAAAAAAGAAAAAAAAAGAAAAAAAAAGTGGTATATGTCTATGTGTTAAAATATACATAATCAATCACGGGGCACAGCCCAAGTGCGAGAGACCAAAGACGGCACTACAAACGCTGCCGATTTGACCAATTATCGTTCTTATAGCAGAGGCACAACCCTTACCCAGTGGTTACAAATACAGTACCTGGTAGTGCGCAAGTGGAAAAGGAGGTCACCCCACCTGGACTACAGCGGTACATGCGTCGTTGTCCAAGCTTTTTTCGGGCAGAAGAATTCTGAAAAATTCAAGTGTTTTGTCGGATGGACGGGCGGATAACATTTTCAAGATGATAATCGCGGTGACCACCCAGGTCGAGAATTTGCGCCGGGTGCACCGATACGAGTTTGCGCGCAAGGACGGCCGGGACGGCCAGATTGCTAGGGAGTGTTATCATGTCGCGCATATGGCGGTAGTCGTATGACCGTGGAACCTCTCGCATCCCTACAATACCGGGACGGAGCACGCCGGGATTTGCAACAACTAGGCAGAATTTTTCCTCGCACGAAAACGCGAAGTGCCGTGGGGTGTTCGGCGAGTGACATGAGAAGGGTGAGATGCATCCTACTGAGAACCGCTTGCGAGGAGGACTTTCTTACATATGGATGATAGCGACGAACTAGTTTTCTTCTGGTGCTGCCATTTCCACAGGCAGCAGCAATGGAGGGGGGGGAACTGCGCTACCGATGTTGTGGGGATGACAATTAGAGGCTAGTATGCACCCCATCAGTGTCCATTCGGTTGGCTCTGGGTGCTGTCTGCCCCCCCCCCCCCTCTCCCCTCCTCATCTGGCAACCCAGAGAGGACGACAGCTAATAACACTATCCTGGACGGAAGTATAATGACCTTTTCTTCATTAATACGAAGAGCACTCGGTCCTTATATTCACCCCCAGAGTGGTACGCGTACCACTTTTTACCTGATCGGGGCCGCCGCTTGCCCCTGTCTGCCTGTTTTTCAAAGGCGATGCTTGTAGCGTCTACCCTCGGCACGCCTGCGAGAAAGCAATTGCGACGTCCACTATCTCACCACGAGTGGCTTCGAAACGGGCTGAAGACGACACGTTGCCTCCATCATGGGGACCACAATTGCCCGAGGAAGCCAGCGCCAGCACCCCTCCCATAAAGGGACGCAAAAACGGGAACACAAGCGATCGATGTTCTCGGGACTTGAGAATCGAAAAGGGACGAAAAACGAAAGACGAATATGGCAACAGCCACACGCACACGGAAGTGACCCCGGCGCTGCTGGGTGAGAGGATAGCGAATCCTCGTCGTTTGAGATGCTCGTCGGTGGCTTGGCGAGACGGTGGAGATATTCATCTCCGATTATTTCTACTTTTTCCCTTCTTGCTGAGAGTGCCTCCTTTGGTATGGGCGTTCGGAGTTACAAAAAAATCTGATGGTTGGTACCCAGGTTTCAGCGGGTGTTGTCGGCTCGTTCAGGCAATACTCCAAAACTGCAAGAAGGCGGGGACTATACGTAACCCCCTCCGCCCTCTATTATTGCCTGGAAATTTCAGGGCGGGGCAAATTTTAGGTGGGGATAAAAAATAGTGTAGCAGTGGTAGCCTCCTTTGTTCTTTACTCAATAATATTAGTAGTTTCGCCACCCGCTAAGAAGTGTTTCCTCGACCTGGAGGTTTTCTTGCAGGTAACTTCCTCTGGATACGTACTGCGGGCGATCTTCCCATATCACCCTGTTGTACGCCAATCACTTATGTTGAGGCCCACTCAGTACATCGTCCCTACTCTCCCAAGTGTAGCCATACCATAGGAACCCCCGAAAACGCTGTCGTTAAGCCCTCAATAAGACGAGTTATCGTATACAACGACCGCCTGACCCCAGCGTAGCTCAGCCTGTCTGGTCATCCTCGGTCTGCACATATGTAATACCCACACCCTCAACTGTAAAGGCACCATACCAGCTGAATAGTAAAGGCGTTCACTCGAGGGAGGTCTGCCGTCTTCCTTGGCACCCTCTGGCCAATCCTGCTTGCTCGTCCGCGCATACTTGCCGCTGGTGGGGGGGATGAATGTCGTGTCTCAACTACTACGGTGCATCTTATTGATATGCACGCAGTGTTGGCGGTATCGCCCCCTTAACGCCTCCGGAGCGGTCATCTCTACCAACGACGGACCTCAAGTTTTCGCGGTGTCATGACACCCCGCGGGTTAACCACTTTTACTCTGCTCGCTCTATGCCACCCTCGTGCGCTTCCTCCTGCTCGCATCTGCTGCTGCTCAAACCCCGCAAAACACGAGCTCGAAAACAAGCACACAGCGCGGGCGATAGAGGTGCCTGCTTCGAGAGGAGGGTTGCAGGGGGGCGTCACGGCCTATCGTCTCTTTCTAAGCGACACGACCGCAGGTCGACGACCCCTGAACACGTTGCAAGCATAATTATCCTAGCGCACTTCGTTTCCTCTCGCGATCAATATTATGCGTAGAACAACACACAACAAGTTCCGAGCTTTGGCATACGGGTTGACAGAGGGAGGGAGAGAGGGAGGCGGGAGGCTTATAGCTTGGCATCCCCTACCTCTCTAAGGGACGCTACCGCAGGTCGACGCCCACTGAGTGTGATTTCCTATCATAATCACTCTATATTTATGTATTTACTCTAGCGACCGCTGCTGTGCACATGGACAAACATAATGACTCTACTCTAAAAACGCTTCATTTTCTTGGTCCAAGACTGTTGAGCATCCTGGCACAAGTAAACCGGTGTAGCATACTGAAACCTCAGGGCCAACACCTCCTGTGCGGCCGCGGGCGCGAGAAACACCGTCCACTATATTTTGCAAAACACGAAACGAATAGGGCAGTGGGGAGGAAGGGAGGGAAGGGGGGACGCGAGGAGGGAGACTATGAGGGTCCGAAATTCGCCCGCCGACTTACGCGTGATCGTCATACGCTACGAGGAAGACTTGCCGGCGAGCCAATCTTTCCTCCTGGGTGTTTTCTCGGGGCGCATCGGGGGAAAGCACCGCGGCCGCGTGAATAAATGCCGTACGGTGTACGCCATCATACCCGTCTGCTCTAGCATCACGGGGCGAAGATGGGGCGGGAGCCGCTCACGCCAGCGCACACTACACGGTCGGTAATATTAACAGCACCGTTAACCGCGGCCTCTACTTCCTGCATGTATGTAACGATCGTCGCCGCGCTGTGTGGCGGCACCCGAAACACCAAAAAGGCAGTGAGTTCGCTCAACTAACCTTTCGCCACAGAGTGCTGTCGATGACGCCTCTCTTCTGACCTCTCTTGGTGCCTCCAGTGACGACGGAGGTGGGGTAGTAGCCGAGAGTCGTCCGCGTCCGGGGTCTGCCGTTGGGGTAAAAATCTGACCAGGAAGTCAAATCCGAGTTAGAATTCACAAGGCGTTGGAGCTTGCGCCAAAGCTGCCCCTGGCGACGATCGAAAGCCCTCGATGATGCCGGAATCGATGTCTCGGAGATCCGGGAGATTTGGGATACGGTCGGTAGGCTCTGCTCCTGTTGGTACACAGCAAAGCGACGGGAAATGGTGCGGTTGAAAATTACAGTCGAAATCTAGCCCCAAGCAATGCAGATTCGCTTGTTGTATTCTACGAAACCAACGTCGATAGTTCTGGAAGACGATTCTCGATCTTCGCCACACCTTGGCCAAGTCCACCAAACACAAACAACCCCAGGATCGATACTGTGGTTGATCCTTTTTTTGGCATCCCCGCTCAGGGAAAACAGTGTCCTGGAATTATCAAACGCCCAACACAAAATCAACGACACTACGTTTACCACACTTTAAACAGGAGTACAGCCCTAACTGGTCGAGTGCGTGTGAGCTGGTTTTAAGTGACGTTTTCAGCCCTGTAGCAGCCGGCTAAAGTCAGGCGGGGTAACGACCTGGCCGAGAACCCCACCCCCCGGTGGTACCGCCGGAGTCCACATGTTGCTGATGCTCGGCGGGCATTTACAACGATGCAGTACAGGGCTTGTCATGACCAGGTTTTCGGAGCAAAATAGTACATTCACACCCAAGATCTGATTCGCGCATCCGAATACGACCAAATTTGGCCTGTGCTATCGGTAGGGTGCTATATCTCATTATTTCTGTTTTGGGCGTTCGCTACTGTCATGCCACCTCTTTCTCTGGGCGGGGATACGAAGAGGAGATGGCTCACAACCTTAATCCTAGGTTTGTCTCGATTTTTCATCGAAGTCGGGACGCATAGTTTTTCGATCGTGACGAGGATCGTGAATCGTCGTCCAAAGCTCGCGATTTCGGTTCCACAGGATCTATTTTTTTGTTCAGCTGTCCCGCAAGGCGGTGTCCGAGCAAGAAAATGCGTACCGGACTGCAGGTCTGGCGGTAGCAGTCACTCGTGGGCAGGCTTTTTGGCCTCAGACTTCTTATCTCGAGAAGTAGACAGTAGTGAAGTCGCAGTGGTCGGATAAAGTTTGGTAGGGCTCGGGCCGCTGAGCGAACCCCGCCCGCCTGGCCGGCTGACCGGCTGTCGACCAGACCTTGCGTGTGCCGTCGCGATGAACGCGCAACCACGTATTAAACGTGTGCTACCAAAATAGGTTGCATATAGTCCGGACCAAAACATTTATGACTGACTAAAACACGCGCTTGCACAGGGGGGCTGCCCAATGTCACTGAGAATCACATTTCATGTTCTATGTTTTACGGTATTACTCGCTGTACACCTACTGTGGATCGTGGAGATTGTTCACCTTGGCTTGTTTGGTTAGTTGTTGGTGTGGGTTTTCATAGAGAGCTCCTTGAGTGAGGACCTTTCGGGATGTTAATGTTTTGTGAGCTACACCCTACACCTGTCACGCATCATACCACAGCACGTGCACAGGAGCCGAACGAAACACGAACACGCCGATCCGCCAGACAGCAACGTTTTTTCACTCACCCGAATGCGCTTCTTGACCTTGATGTCGCAGATAGGCTTGTCGGGAACCCGTTCCACGGCCTTCATAGGCTCCTCGGACTTCTTCGGGACGTTCATCTTGGCACTCTCAGGACTCCTTGGGCCAGGGTCCTGGTTACGGTCGACCGCGGCGTTGAGGCATTTCCCCTTTACGATTTCCCGACGGTGGTAGACCCCGGCGTTGCGGCCTGTCCCTTCCGCAAAGTCTCGGTAGCGGTAGTCCCCGGGATTACGGCCTGTCCCCTCTGCAGGGTCACGGCCGCGGTAAACTCCGGCGTTGCGGCCTGTTGCCTCCGCAGAGTCACGGTAGCGATAGTCCCCGGCGTTACGGCCTGTCCCCTCCGTAGAGTCACGCCCGCGGTAAACTCCGGCGTTGCGGCCTGTTGCCCCCGCAGAGTCACGGTCGCGGTAAACTCCGGCGTTGCGGCTTGTGGCCTCCGCAGAATCACGGCCGCGGTAGATAGTCGCTACCCGGCCTGCCTCTTGCCCTCCATGTTGGAGAAGAGGTGGCGTCTCTGACACGCCGTGGTTGTACCGGGGCCTCGTTAGACGCGCCAGACGTTCGACATCCTGTTCCAATTGGGTCGAGGGAGACTACAGGTGGATGGCAGGGGGGACGAGAGGGCAGTGCACACGCCACGCACAGCCAACGGGCGTCAGAAGTGGCATCCATCGTGACGTGTAGGCAGGCAGGCGGGCGGGCAGGCGGGCGGGTGGGCAACCTGAAGAACTGACTGACAGAAGGAATCATGGCACGTACCAAACGGTGCGTTCGGTTGTTCATGTTTTTTGTGTACACGCGTTAAAAAGCGGCGTTGACGCTTCTGTTACAGAAGCTACCTCGACCCGGTTACCTCCGGGAATATTTTGCGACACACTGCGACGCATGAATGATTCTCACCGTTACTGAAGCGAGGGGCGGTTCTTCATAGTCGACGTTGTCACGTCCGGTGGCCTCCGCCCGTTGAGAGGAGTTAGCCTGGAGCATCCCGGCGGCGTCGACGATTCCTCTTTCGGCGGTGCAAAGAGTGAAACAAAACTTGATCCACATCGATTGTCCGGCGCGCCAAAAGAGGTGCCCAACGGCGTAAAGCGTGTTGAGCGTAGTCCTTCCAACGGCGCAAGCAGCCACGCGAAGCATCCGCTGCACTCTCGTGACAAGTCCTTCGAGAGACGATTCTTCACAACTGACGTTCTCATGTCCGGTGGCCTCCGACCGTCGAGGGAAGTTAGCCTGGAGCATCCCGGCGGCGTCGGCGATTCCTCTTTCGGCGGTACAAAGGGCGAAACAAAACTTGGTCCACATCGATTTTCCGGCGCGCCAAAAGAGGTTCCCTACGGCGCAAAGCGTATTGAGCATAGTCCTTCCAACGGCGCAAGCAGCCACGCGAAGCATCCGCTGCACTCTCGTGACAAGTTCTCTGAGGGGCGTTTCTTCACAACCGACGTTGTGATGTCCGGTAGCCTCCGACCGTTGAGAGGCCTGGAGCATCCCGGCGGCGTCGACGATTCCTCTTTCGGCGGTACAAAGAGTGAAACAAAACTTGGTCCACATCGATTGTCCGGCGCGCCAAAAGAGATTCCCGACGGCGTAAAGCGTGTTGAGCGCAGTCCTTCTAACGGCGCAAGCAGCCACGCGAAGCATCCGCTGCACTCTCGTGACAAGTCTTCCGAGGGACGGTTCTTCACAATCGACGTTGTGATGTCCGGTAGCCTCCGACCGTTGAGGGAAGTTAGCCTGGAGCATCCAGGCGGCGTCGATGATTCCTCTTTCGGCGGTGCAAAGGGCGAAACAAAACTTGGTCCACATCGATTTTCCGGCGCGCCAAAAGAGGTTCCCGACGGTGCAAAGCGTGTTGAGCGTAGTCCTTCCAACGGCGCAAGCAGCCACGCGAAGCATTCGCCGCACTCTCGTGACAAGTCCTCCGAGGGGCGTTTCTTCACAACCGACGTTGCGATGTCCGGTGGCCTCCGACCGTTGAGGGAAGTTAGCCTGGAGCATCCCGGCGGTGTCGATGATTCCTCTTTCGGCGGTGCAAAGGGCGAAACAAAACTTGGTCCACATCGATTTTCCGGCGCGCCAAAAGAGGTTCCCTACGGCGCAAAGCGTGTTGAGCATAGTCCTTCCAACGGCGCAAGCAGCCACGCGAAGCATCCGCTGCACTCTCGTGACAAGTCCTCCGAGGGGTGTTTCTTCACAACCGACGTTGTGATGTCCGGTGGCCTCCGACCGTCGAGGGAAGTTAGCCTGGAGCATCCCGGCGGTGTCGATGATTCCTCTTTCGGCGGTGCAAAGGGCGAAACAAAACTTGGTCCATATGTTTTTTCCGGCGCGCCAAAAGAGGTTCCCGACGGTGCAAAGCGTGTTGAGCGTAGTCCTTCCTACGGCGCAAGAAGCCACGCGAAGCATTCGCTGCACTCTCGTGATAAACCCTCCCAGAAGGGCCAGGAGACACTGAAGCACCAGGCAAAACGCTGTTACTAGGATCTCGTGCCAAGGCCCCAGTTGAGGAAGCATTTCGCACGCGAATATAGAGGTCAATGACGCCTCGATGAACGCGTAGAAGGGAAGCGCGAGCTCCTCGCCCGTAGCAGCCGAAGCCGCTCCCTGAGCTACCCACACGAACCAATCCACACTCCAACGGAGTACACAGAGACGGAAACAGGCCTGGACGGCATTCTCCAGGTCCTTCCTGTTCCCCTCCCTCTCGTCGTTGTCAGTGTCGTTTATGTTGGTGCCGTCGTTCAGGTTGTCACTGTTGTCGTTACCGCCCCTCTCCGGCATGGGGGGGGTGACCGTAACAACCTCCTTAGCGTCGGAAGAGAAAATGCCCACCATGCGCATGATGCGGATATATCCTAGCAGCAACATCACGGCCGCGAAGGGGGCGAGCGCGACCGCTCCCACCTCGCGCACGGGGGTAACTACTTCGTCGAAGACGCTCTGCCAGAAGTAGGCCGCTTCCGAGCCGCGGTCGATGTTTTCCATCGCGCTGGATCTAACGTCGAAAAAAGAAAACGGCGTCATATTTCGCGGGGGAGAGGTAGGGAGGGCGGACAGAGATATGGGTAGCTGGGTTGAGGACGGTGGTTCTGGGGGACGAGGAGGACGAGGACGAGGAGTGCAACTGCTCGAGGGGGGCTACAACCCGCGGAGCAAGGTAGTTTTCCAATGCCAGATCGTGAATTGAATGTTGCTCTGGGTTGGAAAAGCCAAACACTGAGCGAGCATCTGCAAAATTAGCGAGCGGAAACCCGAGGAAGAGCGTGAATGCGGTAAGTAGGTCGCGTGCAACAGCTCAAAGGCAACTTTTTCCGTTGTGCGAAAAAAAAACCCGAAGGCAGAACACACAAAAACAAATGAAATGAAAGTTACCTTCTTTGTTGAACATACAAATATGTTGTGATCACGCAAGTCTACTTAGTTTTCAGCGGTAATGCGTCGCGTTTTTAGAGAGGAAGGGGGACGGTGATGAAAAATCCCCGGCTAAGGCTGCAAATTTAGTGCCATGTTGGTAGTCCTCAGTTTTATCATACTTCAATCTTAAGAAACTAAATTTGATGGGTAGTGCTCGGGCTTCAACCGGTTTTATTGGCTCCCTGGAGATATTGCCAAAACCGCAAGAAAGCGGGGATGGTCCAATTTTTCCCCTCCCTCTAAATCAGCTCAGACGTGCTACGTATGATTTTCAGGGTGGAGTAAGTTTGGGGTGGGGATCATGAATCACTCACCGTATTTTTCCGAACTCATTCATGCGACGGAGTTACTGCTGTAAAAACACTCATAAAACCGGGGATGGCCTTGAACAGCCCCCCCCTGTTGTCAATAGCTCGCCGTGATGGCTGGTATTGTCAGGGGCAAGTGATTTTGCGGTCGGGACCACGAATCCGTCATTTTTAATGTCTCAGCTCAGTATTCCCGTTAAAAACCGGCGACGTGTGGCAACTGGTCTTTCCTTACATAAATAAATGTAGTTTTCTTTCCAAATTCCTCCCCCGTACCGAGTGCTTGTCTGATTATCTTTCTAATTAATAGTGGTTCTGCCCCCCCAATAAACTTGTCTGATTATCTTTCTAATTAATAGTGGTTCTGCCCCCCCAATAAACATGCCAGGTATCGGGCAAGCGGAACCTTTTGACGAGGTGGTATACAATACCTCCCTGGTAACTAATATCGGGGCTGCGGCGAAAAATAAAAGTCGCCAAGGGAGTTTTTGCATGATACTCGCACCACATGCCGTATTCAAAAGATGTTTTGGGGGTTCTCAGAGCGACCTACGAAACAGATTTGGGTGGTTGTTTGTTTTTTGCGTAGGAGGACCCGCGACGCTTTAGCACAGAAGGCACCGGAAACAAATCAGAACGGACCAGGGCATAAATAAGCCCCCCGGCGCCTCCCCCGGAGAGCTGCCGAAGATCCCCCGGAGGGCACCCGGAGATCCCCCGAAAGGTCCCAAGGGGGGTCGCCCGAGGGCCGCGTTTCGCGAAGGAGCCGCCGGAGGCAGATTTTGCGATACGTAAATGCCTACACTCCCGAAACCCGTTTAGCAATGTGCGTTCAGCCGCTTCACGGAGCTAGAGAAGCGGTGAGTCAGGATGCCTTGTAGTGTCGTGTTCAACTACAGCGACAAGCACAAGCACCCAAGGTTACGACGGTGTTACGTTAACGACCAGCGGTTACGGTGCTACAAGGTGATCGCAACTGAGTAGCCGAAACCTCTATTCAAACTTTGAAATCGATCGATATCAGGTTGGCATGTCGATATTCGAGTGGCCCTCTCTTTCACATGATTACCTACTACAGAAAAGTAGGTTCGACCGCTGTTGTACTTGCCACTACAGCAGTACAGACTAGAGACAGATTTTACTTTCCATCTAAAATCTCGCAGGATTCCCCATCTTTATTTTTTACCCTCGGCGAGCTTCCGGATAAGCCGTGGTCACAGGTCCCGTTGGGTGTATCCCTTTTTCTCCCCCCGCCACAGAGGGACTTATTGCCTTTGTCTATGCCTGGTAGATCGCAGACTTTTACTTGTTGTTGTTGTGCACTCGCATTGCTGCTGTGTGCTCGTCGGTTTCGATCGATTTTGTTGCCAACTCGCTGTCTCGCACTTTCGGCAACCGAAGACCGAAGAAGTTACACGATACCGTGGCTGCACAGACACTACCAGGGTTCAAAAGGGCCGGCTTCCATCCAGCAGGGGTGACAGACATTCAAATGAATCACACTACAGCAGTGCCCAGCGGCAGGAGGGCTATACTGAAATATTGGTCCATGGGGCTGACTGAGTCTTGTTCCGTCGCCGAAAAAAAGTGTCTACTCGTATATACTTGTACGTATAGGGAGAGCCCGAGCATAGGCTAACTTCGATGCAAATCGGCGAGCAGTGGGGATGCTCTAGAATCTTCTGCACGAAAAAAACGGCACGTACCCAAGGGGAGGAGAAAGGACGATACCTACTACTCTATGTCCCTGTGCCCTCGACTGTGCAATTGTCTACAAGGCCGCTGAGGGTATAGACTGATCTCCTATCAGTTGAGCTGGCAATTGCAAAAATGATACCTGGTACGAATTGTAATAGATAGATAGATGAAGAAACGAAATGGGGCGGGACACAATGAGCTATAAGTACAGTAGTAGATTTCGAGAGTATCTCGTCAATCGCAGAATGACTGCTACGAGTACTGCTTGCGACACAAGATGCGCAACGAGCTGTACAAAGGCCTGAATTATCGATGAACGACCGGGGGCTTTCCAGCCAGTAGTGGTCGTGTGGTCGTACACGCGGGATACAGGGCAAGGGTGCTGCATCCATCTCATCCGGCGGGGTGAACGAAACGATCTTGCAGTAGGTCGCGCCTGCAACAACAGCAGAGTAGTCCGCGGTCTATCCAGACAACGGTAGTACGCGACGCAAGGCGCCTCTTGCTCTTACGTGCTCCGTGATACCCCCATTCGATATATTTCCGCTCGGCTCTTTCTCGGCCGCGATTGTTCCTGGCTCACGACTCTTCTTGCCAGGTGGAGAAGCCAAAAACGAAATGAGCAACAGCAACATGATGCGCAAAACCTGGGCTCTCACCCGCCATCCAACATGATGATGAGTACGAGGCCCGCGAAATTATCGTATGATGTATGCGCACTCCGGACTTTGGCTAATAAGAAGCCTCCAGCGAAGGCAACAGCAGCAAGCGATCGACGCTTCCGCTGTATTCGCCCTCTCTCGATCTCTTTTGCAGAGCAAGAAGCCAAGGGCAAGCAAGGCCACGGGAGGGCTGCAGAGGGCGCGGTGCACGAATGAATATATATGTAACGGCGGACGGCGGAGGAACCCCTTCGACAAATAATCAAATAATAAATAGTTTTTGTATACCTTTCGGAGGCGTCTACAGTAAAGTAGTAGGATAAAATCTCGAAATTCGAAACGGCAACAAAAACAAGATCGCGTTCTTCCAGCGTTCTCATGCTCTCACATGATTGGTTGCTCAGTATGGATCTTACGCAGCCAGGACAGGATGATAACGGTGGCAAGCGAACTGATACTCGTATACCCTGGTATATATATATCGTTATTGCCCTCGATGAAATGCATTCTAGCGCTGTTCTCAGTTTGCTTGTTTTTTTTTTGTGACGTTGCAGTTGTTGGAGTTGGTGGGAGTGTGCAGAGAGATCAGTCGGCACTGGCACAGACGGCACCCCAGCAGGCGGGATTTGGCTCACAGACTGTGAACGCCTGCTTTTTTTCCTTGGGTTCGGCTCATACTGAGCGTCTGCGCGCTGGTTATCAGTACTACTCGTGATCGTACTGGGCGGGGATATGGGAAGCGAACTGATATATACCTGGTAGATAAGTACCAGGCCTCCCGTCCAATACGTTCATTGCCACCTATCTACAGTAGTAGTATTAATAGTAGTAGTAGTAGTAGTGCCCCCTACTCCCCCCCTCGTCTCAGAAGCTTGGCCATGGCGCGATGACACTTCAATACCCGTATGCCGCAACCACTCTGTCCGGGGTTGCAAGTCGTTCGGGTATTGATGTTGACATCCTAACGGACTTTAAATTTCCGATCATAGTGGTGATGCTACGAGGTATGTACAAGGAACCAGTAGACCGACCCTGCTGGCTGCCTCTGTGGGTGAAAGAAAAGGAGCATGAGGCTGTTTGAGGGTTTGTCGTGTGCCTCGCCGCCACTACCGCGCTGTGCGCCTGCTTAACGTGGGTTCCTAGATTGCGTATATAACTACTGCAAACTACTGTTGTAGTACTTATACACTTCTTACGACACGTATGACCATAGTAATCAGGACCTATATTATACACAAAACACTACCTGGTAGTAAATCTCAGTATTTTTCCTAAGCATATTGGGTCCTGATTTCTATGATCCTCCATATTAGAACACCAGCCTTACCTATAAGGTAGATCTGGGGGGTGAATAGGCCTGAAAGGGTCCCCTGTTTGGCGCATGCCTACTTATTTGGTACTACTCTGCCATGCACGCCTGCTTCTCCTCTTCAATTAGACGGCTCTCTCAAAGCCACCACGTTCTTTGCTCACGCACACGGTATGATAGTAACAGGGTGGTTGTTGCAAGTCTGCCGCCGATATGAGCTAGAGCCATTCCCTTCAGGTGTGCCTAAAAATGACGATGGGGGGGTTGCCTCCGCTGACATTTTTCTTTTTTGTTTTTTAATCATCACTTTTACTTTCCAGCCTAGCTCGTAGGAGGTTTTTACCCTCAACAAACTTCTGGACAAGCCGTGGTCACAGGTGTCTACCCTTTTCCCCCCCGGTACGTGCCTTTATATTTTTTGTCGCGCATAGGGTTCAGCATTCCCACTGCTCGTCGATTTTCATCGAATCTAGCTAACTCACGCTCTCGCGCTTTCCGGGTATCAATTTTCTTATGCAAGCAAAAGCCCCTACGAGCATGCACTCGGTGGGGTTTGAACCCACGAAATTGATCTTGATAGGCACGCGGATCACCTACCACGCCACCGGGGACGCCTGTATCACTACAACATAGTGGTCCAAAGGCCCACAGGTTCGAAGGGGCCACCACACGACCGCGAGGGATAGACAGATCGATCGGCGTGGTGAATAGGTGATCAAGTTGACTACAAGTACGACGTAACAGCGCGTGGGTGGCAATCTTCCCACATAGAGCAGTAGCTCAAAGAACACGCTAAACATGGTCTACCTACGACCCGGTGTGCGGAGTGCGATGGGTGTGCCTTGTCATGTGGAAGAATCATGCCCTGCAAGTCGCGGTGCCCCTTTGATCGTGTGGTGTAACGACGCCGGTTGGCTCTGGCTGGCTTTTGTAACACGCTGTAGCACCGGCACATACTGGTGATAAGGCGGCTCGTGACGCGGTGTGCGGAGGTGCGCCATTTAGATCATGACGGAACTTGAGACCTCCAGAAAAAGCTCGTCGCAAGAAGAGCGGTTGGACCGAGGGAAACACAGAAAACGTATCATCCGCGCAAACCTCAGGGACAGCGGAAGCGAAAAAGCGATGTACCTATTCGTTTTGCTGATTCTTGTTCACTTGATGATCAAAGCAGGGGGAGGGGGGGGGGGGGGGGGAGATATTCATTCAGCACGCGTCGACTATTCCTCATTGCTCGCACGCGGGAAATCGACCCCATTCGTGAAACCTCTACCTCTCGCACGGCGCCTATAACCCCCGCCGCCAATGAACTACTTCTGCATCCTATAGCTGTCGACACCTTGGCCTCGACTGCCCCCGATCCAAAGAGCGGACCGTCTAAGCTAATCGTTGGCGTCTTCGGCAATATCAATCTACCGCAATCTCCCCCCGGCGCTGACAAGAGACGGCCGGGACAAACGTACGAACAACGCAAACGTTCCGGCTGGGCCATGCGGCGTTCAGTCTAGATCATCTTATCGAGCGTCTGTGCCGTGCGACCGCCGAAACGTCTACACCTGCTGTGCTGTCTTGCACACCCGCACCCACACCCACATCCGCAGCAAGCAACGGAGGCCGCCAACTACATGACCTCCGCTTCGCCGCTCTCGCGAAAGGCGTCCCTCCACCAGAGGCTCGAAGTCGGAGGCGAGCCAATCGGAGCTCTTACGCACCGCTCGTCTGCCAATTCGCGCCGGTGAGGGAAGTCTGGCCCAGACGCGGAAATCAGCAGAAAAGTTCCCTACCTTGTGAGAAAAGCGGCGAATGAAGGAAAACAGGCGGTGTCGGCGGGGGCGGCTTGTCATACGTGGGTTGCACAAGGCAGAGGCTGGGGCGCACTATTCTGCCGCTGCTTCCGCAGGTGTGGGCTGGGTGTGTGTATAGGGTGCTGATGTTTTATTTTCGTCTGCAAGGCAAGGCTGACTGCGCTAATTGTGTCTGCGAAGCTTGCCCATAAAATAGCTATGAACCTCAACATCACCAGCCGAAAAATATTGTTCTAGAGCTCTGACGCGTTATGGCTGTCTGACGGACTGGTCATCTGTTGTGTTGTCTCGTTTTCTCTGCTTGCCAAAGACCCAAGGCCCATGCGATGTGTTCATTCGCCCGGGGCAACTGGCAATTTCGTGATCAACAGGATTCTGTTATAAGGATTACTCTTGTTCCATTCCAAACCCAATAAAGCAAACCCAATCGGAAAAAGTGTGAAGATTTGGGCCATATCGTCAGATTTTGGATCCTGACGTCGGGAAGTTGATTATTTTTTGGGGTCGAGAGAATATAAATTGACCAAACCAAACCATAACCTGGTCTTCGCAAACACCAAATGAGTAGTTATTTTTGTAATTAGAGTGTTTGCGCAAAACCCTTTTGGGAAGAATCTTTCCCTCCCGATTTGGTTGTGCTTACGCTAAAGAAAACCCAAAAAAGACACTGCAAGCCCTTTGTGCCGCATGAAATAGGGGATCGGGTGAGCACAGCGAAACAAGATCGAATACACGTGATACCGGGTACCAGGTAGGTACATCGCGGGAACAGCAACAAAATCAAGCATGGTATACAGCAACAGTACTCCAGCAACGACGGCGGCGGCAGCCGCTGCTGTACCAAGACAGCAAGCAGCAGCAGTGGCTCACCAGCAGCAGCGCTCGTCAGCAGTTCAGGAGCAGCAGCTCACCAGCAGTAAGTAGCTTCCATTTTTGCGACTTTCAATTTTAGGACCGCTATTCTTCTTGCGCTACAGCGGCGCTTCTTCTAGCCTGCGCGTGCCATCGCATAGATCGATGTGCTGCGCTTCAAGCACGCACAGTGCCCTTAGACAGCGGCGCCGGCGCCGGCGCCGGCGCCGGCGCCGCTGCTGCTGCTGCTGCTGCTGCTGCTGCTGCTGCTGCTGCTGCTGTGGGATTGGCGCACAAGAGTTTTTATGGTGTCGCGAGTGAGAAGCGGTAAAGAGTACTAGCAGTCATTTCGAATCGATGCACCTTCCACGACGACACCAAGTGGGCGCGTGCCGTACCAGCGGCCCGTCGGGATAACCCAGCGCCACTCGTCCGTACCACACTCCAGCCTACACCTTTTGAGCCTCTGTGTGCGCTCAGCGATTAGTTTCGGGGTTGAGTCTATACAGTTACAGCGCAGCAGCGCTTTCGTCCGGTTTGCACATGGGAGGGTTCTCTGTGGATGGGCCTGGTGCGCCGGGTCAAAGCTCGGTGCGTTGCAAGCCAATGAACAACGAGCCCAAAAATACCGCAAATTCCGGCCAAATCGTTACTTCTGAAAGTTATTTTCTTGCCGTTTTTCCAGAAAAACACCGCGAATTTTCACCCCTCGGGGATTTTTCGGAGAGGTATTTTTGTATTTTCACTCGTATAAAATCCGCGGGTGTACAGTAATTTTGGGCGAGCGCATGGACAGAAAGGAGATATCTGACACCATTGCAGTGGTATATATGAGTCAGCAGAGAGTACAAGAGCAAGGACGTATATATGTATGGGTAGGGCCACTGGCTGGGGAAGGAAGCCTCAACTACAGTAGACAGCAGTACTGCTGTAGTGTTCTGGTAAAATGTATCCGTGAATCGAAATTACCTGTGGAACGTGACGTGAAGGTACACGGCACGGCTTCGGAGCCCATCCGTGGGGTGGGAGACATGACGTGAAGGTACACGGCAACGGCTTCGGAGTCCATCAGCGGGGTGGGAGGCGGGACGTGTGCTGGTTCTCCAGCTTCACGGGAGGAATCGCGCAGCAATCAATCAGGGACGAGCCTGGTGTTCAGGCGTATCGAATACAAACACACACGAGTCAAAACCCTTGGTTCGGAGGGCTAATAGGCCAACGAGTGCAGTACGAAAGGCGCTAGGGGGTCATGCGTCATGCGTCATGGGGCATACCGATACCAATCACGAAAAGGTCCTGAATCCACTCCACGAATGGAACAGGGAAACGGCAGCACTCGTATCGCGTCCACTCTGAACACAGCGTCAGTTGCAGCCGCCAGCATCTTCCTTTCCACGGCCGCACACATATGGGCCCCGCACCAGACCTGTAGAGGGCACGCCAGCAGTACGAGAGGCTCCACCGCCGGCACTGATGTAGAGCACTCACAGCAGTCCCACTCACCTGCTGGTAGTTGTCGTATGCTTGTTGCAATTGTTGCGTGCTTGTTGCACAGACTGCTGATGTTCACATGTTCACAGGTTCGCGCTTTCTTGCCTTTCTTCTTCGCTCAGAGCATGTATTTGACGATGACCGAAGCATTCCCAGTGAGTCCACCAGCATTGCCTACACTCTGTGAACCCGTCTCGGGCTGTTTAGAGACGATTCCGAGATGGCAACCAGCTAGTGGGGCAGGGCAAGCGAGCAGCAGTTCACTCAGATTTCAGGTTGCGGAGTATTTGAAGGTTTCACACACCTTCACAGGCGTCTCTATATAAGAGCTGAGATCTGAGAGATATCTCGATGTCAGCAGTCAGCAGTAGCAGTACCATCTCCACCATTTTCCTGCCCACCGACGCCTCACGCACAATGAGCATCCTGGCCCGTGCTTCGAAGATTCCCTTTCGGCGTGCCGCTATCGCAACAACAGGCTCATCCAGGAATAATGCTACGGTACGTGAACCGTTAATTCAAAACCTTGGTCTCTTTGCAGTCTTGCTCTTTTGCAGCCGCCGCTGCCGCTTTTTCAACGTCGAGCACACCCCAGGTAGGCTGGTAGGCGACAATTATCACAATCATGCCACTCCTCATGAATGCTTGTGCCCCGACGGGCGCACACCAACCAACACGAGCCATATGAACTACATGTTTCGCGATGTACATTTGCACACAGCGGTAGTTGTGCCGCACTTATCGAAGCGAGAGCATAGTTTATGGCACGGAAGGTTTTTGTTCTGCTGCTGCTGCTGCTGCTACTATTTTTGCTGCTGCTGCTGCTGCTGCTGCTGCGCGAGGCTCTACGCACTGCTGTTGTTGTATGTGTACTTACGTAGTTCCATCCATCTCTAGAGACTGCACTGCGAGTACCACTATTAACCCTTTCAGGACCGCAGTCCCGTTTTGGGGACAAACCACTTAGAATTAGGATGATTTGTCCCCAAATCGGGACTGCGGTACTAAAGGGGTTAAATACCTGCTAGAACGTTGTTCTGCTGTTACCAAACCTACCTGCTGGGGCCGTAAACGCCTTATGACTACCTCGTACTGTAGTAACGCATACCAGGTATGCGCACACGAAAGGAGCGCAACAGGGCGATTGCCCTGCGTGCCACCGAAGAATAGCAGCCAACAGGTAGTCAACAGTCAACATACAAGAGTAAATCAGGCAGCAGCTATGGAGGCAACGATGGTTTTACCCTCTTCTTAATTGCGCCGCGTCTTAATTGCGCCGCGTTTCTGGCAATCGGCGGCTATATATCCTCAGTAGGCCCTAACGCCCTAGCCTTTAACCCTTTTAGGACTGCAGTCTCCTTTAGGGGACAATTGGGGGCAAACTACTTGGAGTTAGAATGGTTTGTCCCCGAAACGGGAATGGAGTTCTAAAGGGGTTAAGGCTCGCTTTAACCCTTTTAGAACCGCAGTCCCGTTCTGGGGACAATCCATTCAAATTTCAAGTAGTTTTGTCCCCAAACGGGACTGCGGTTCTAAAGGGGTTAAGGCCCGTTAAGGCAAACGGCTAAGGCTCGCCGCAGACCGAAAAAATTGGGGCCAACCCTCTTAAGACGGCAGTCCCGTTTAGGGGATAAACTACTCAAATTCCAAGTAGATTGTCCCCAAAACGGGACTGCGGTCCTAAAAGGGTTAATGCTCATCTCGCCTGAACATGCCTACAATAGAGAGGGGAGTGCCGGGTTTGTGACGTACATCATATTTCATGGCGGTACATAGTGTTGACTGATATTCTTGCCGCATACCTCAATGGGTGTACCCTTTAACAACAAGGCAAATATGTGTGCACATAGCGTGAACAAGAAGCAATAAAGTCTATGTATTCGTTGCGCACGAGTCTTGCTCGTAGCTACCAGGTTTGCAAATTCTTACGTTTTCACCCCCTAGGCTGGTATTATGCCGCGGTAGAACTCGCTGCGGATGCGCGCTCATGCAAGAAAAAAAACAAGTACTGCGGCGGTAGACTATTCTAAACAATACGAGCAGTATTAACGCCGCCGATCGAGCATATTATTGGTGTTGACATTGAATTTTCGGCATCGGCCCCGACGACAACAGTACATCCATCGTAGACATGTGTGTAGACAGACAGGAACGATGCATGTACTGCCTCAACAACTTCTTCGTGTAACCACCGCAAGCGCAGGAACACAACCAAACCACCAACGCGACCGACAAAGCAACCAACCGTGCACAGGAGGCTAATCGTGAACCAAACCATACATCATCGACAGTCGTTCACTGCCAAGCCGCATCACGGGTGCGCGGGTTTTGAGCTTGAACCTGAACCGCTGCCTGAATTTCTGCGTTGCCGTGTACCAGGTATACATTTATATATATATATATATATATACCACTGTAACGCTTGTAACCAACCCACTTGTACAATACGGCTACTACTGTACTTATGCGTACGCGTGGAGTAGGAAACTCGGACGCGGGAAATCTAGAAGGGAATTCAGTTATTTTCCTGTCATGGCACACTCAGCACGAGGCAAAAGTCTGAGCTCAGCTATGTATGAAGGCAGTAGTTCCTGATATCCATACGTACTTGAAGTATACGTACTAAATAAATACTGCCTGTACGTCCGCTGTTGTTTTCGGACGCTATAGTATAGGTATGCACCTTTCTAACTCCTATACTAAGGGTTAGAGCCTCGCTAGGATGGCGGGCCTTTCTCATATGGCGGGCCGCCGCTGCTTGATGGCATGTCGCGTCCCTTCACTACATCAGCACTCATGCCAGCACGCCATGAGTCACCGTAAAGAAAAACCCACGCACAGGCTTCGTCGTCAAGACGTGAAAAAAAAAAACTATTTAATCAAAACTCGCAACTTCGAACCGAAAACTGCTTCTTTCCCTTCTCACATGGCAGGCGCGTGTCTTTCCCTACGGAAAAATTACATTCCATCCGCGTTTTTTGTTGTTGTTGCTGTTTTACGGAAAAATTACATTCCGTGCGCGTTTCTCCGTGCGCGTTTCTTTGTTGCTGTTTTTTTTCTGAGACTACGATTCCGTTGCTGCAAAAAAACACGTTTTTTTATTTAGGACGCCGTCATCGTGAGTTTAGCTCGAACGCCGGTCGGGAAATTCGGCGGCGCAATGTCGGCCGTTTCGGGTCCGAAGCTCGCTGCCATTGCTGTCCGTGAAGCCGTGGCCCGAGCAGGTTTGTTTTTCGCGTCTGTTTTTCTTGTTCATGTTTGTCGATTCGAAACGAAAAACAGTCCTCTGCAATTGCGTACCTGGTGATTTCCGTTGCGTTTGGGTGCTGACTTCGTTTAATCCCTCGACCGTACCTCGGCGTTTTCACGGACAGCCCTTAGAGGCAGGCAGGCGTCTTGTCATCTGCTTCACCCCCCCTCTGCCCTGGTGACGTTGGAGGCGTTTTCCCTTGACTTTTTGAATACTTCACGCCTTGGATACATCATTGATTTCCACTTCGTGACCCACAGCGATGTATATTTCGAGGCAGGTTTAGTCCCGATCTTGCTTGATCTACCAGTAGATTCGTGTTGCCGGCTTGGGACACGTATAATCTGCACACATATGATAGCACATGTTCCCTGGGTTGGATCTGCCTTGTAAGGTAGATCCTGCACAATCTCTCACAACTGCAGCCGAAGAATCATATGATCTATCTGATCTGCACGTAGATAGATCATCATCTATCCGAGATGTGGAGCATTTTCAAGTTGATCCTCTACTTTACAGCTACTACCGTGACTTCACCCCTCCCCCAACCCCCCCTCTTCTCCTGGGCCACCGTACGTCCCCGTAGGAGTGGAACCAGGTCAAGTCGAAGAGGTCTACATGGGAACCGTTGTGAGCGCCGGAGTTGGGCAGGCGCCGGCGAAGCAGGCAGCGATTTACGCAGGCAAGCGACGCTCTAGACCACGAGCAGCACTCGTTTGACTGGGGTAGCGACACTATCATGTGGTCTTAGAATAGCTCGTGATTGATTGGGCAATCACTAAAAGGGCTCTTTTTGATTGGGCAGTACCAGTTGCACGTAGTCGTGCTAACAGAGGTGGTTTTGATCGGACAGCAACAATATCACGTGGTCTAATAGGGCTCTTGTTGAGTGGGTAGCAGTTAGCTGGACCGTTTTTTATTGAAGTATCACGTAGTCCTACACCGCTCTTTTTTGTGTGACAGCAGCAGTACCATGTAGTCTAGCAGAGCTCTTTTTTATTTGGCGGCGGCAGCGATATCAATTTGTGTAACAGAACTCTTTTGTCTGGGGCAGTAAGCGTGTCGCGTAATAACCTAGCTCTTTTCGACTGGGCGGCAGTAATATAGCGTAATCTAACAATCTATTCGGGCTCTGATCGGCGGCAACTATCGGAGCTCTTTTTGGTTGGGCAGCACCAGTATCACCTAATGTAACGGTCTAACAGGGCTCTGATTGGCAACAAGTAACAGATATCTTTTTTGATTGGGCAGCAACAATACCGCGCAGCCTTGCAGAGCTCTTTTTGTTCGATGTCACGTGGCCTGGCAGAGCTCTTTTTTTATTGGGCAGTAACATTGTCTCCTACTATAGTTCACACAGAGCTCTTATATATCGGGCAGCAAGGCAGCAACAATGCCATGAAGTCTAACAGAGATATTCTTGCTCGGGCAGAAACACTATCACGTGATATAATAAGGCTCTGTGTGATCGAGCAGCAGCAACAATATCACCTGGTCCAACCGAGCTTTTTTTAATAGGGCAGCAACGATATCACGCCGTCGAAGGGTGGGAACGAAGCACCTTGCCTGCGCGGGGGGAATCCCGCTGCCTAATATGTTTTCAATGCTTTGAGCGGTGTAATTTCTTGCGTTTCGCGCTCGTCTCTTAGCAAATGATGGTGGAGGTTGTTACGGCTGTACAGTGCAGGATACCTACCCTACCAGTACAGTAGTGAGAAACAGAGGTGCCGTCCTAGGGTGGGTTTCGTGGGACAAGGTGCCTTCTACACTAGCTTCAGTATAACGACTCCCCGGCGTATTTTTCCCTGTGGATCTCAGCCTGCTTTTCTTAGTGCTCGTTTTCTTAGAATCATACCTTAAGTGGTCTATAGGTGTTCTGTACCGCTATGATTCTCTTTCAGTATATGTATATCTCGTACATATGATATGATACTTTGTTGTTTTCCACGCTTTGCAGGGGGGGGGGGGGGGCGTTACTTACGTCGTGCATGGCCGTGGCCGCATGCATGACCATAGGCCCTTGCATCCCTACAGTGCCAGGACGGAACACGTTGGGTTTTCACCGACCACGCACAAATTGCTTGCTTGCACCAAGCGTGAAGAGGGGTGATGTATTGAGGGCACCAACCCCGCCCAACATTGAGGTGTTTAGTTTTGGTTCGAATCTCCCTCTGCTATATACCTGGTACGTATCTTCTTCCCCTGTCTCTGCTGCTGGTGCTATGACATCTCAACGGCGTTGATCCTTCGCCACACTGCTATATGGATAGCTTGATGGTCGTGTCAGTCATGTCTGGGATTCCTCGGCAGCTTGCCCCAGTCGGCGGCTGTGGGCAAGGCATATCGTCAACGCTCCCATCCCAGTCCTGCGAAGCCGAAACACGCCTCTTGCGTATACAACATCCGTCATGCAACTGCAGCAGACACGACTTGGGGTGTTTGATAGGGCGGGCGGGCTGGCGCGCAATTCCACGATGGCTGCCGCCCGTCTCCCTCGTTGTCGTGGTTCCAGTGGCTCACGTTTTTCTGCGCTTGTGACCTGCACCCATTCGAAGAGCACCCACGTACAAGATGTACACACGCGAAATTTGTTTGAATCCCCTTTGGGAGGTGCTTCGGAGGGGATATGGCGATTGCTGGAGCTGCGAGTGGGCAGGGTTTCACGACTCACAACTTAATGGCAGGTGCCGATAGCCAACTATCTGACTTTTTTTTTCAATCGGTCAGTCGGCTGGCGAAGCCAGCTGATGGGCAGTCTTTTTTGTTTTGCCGACTTGAGTCAGGCGAGCGAAGCGAGCCAACTCAGGTCTCCCAGAAGCCGAGGGGACCCCGCTCCAAAAGGAAAGTACTGTATTCCACGTTCACTTGCTCTTCCTTCGAGCATGGAAACCCAATCGCTCGGACAGCCGGCACCTTCGGGAGACGCCTGACCATCGTTCCGACTACCGTGGAGAGCACTTTGAGTTTGCGCCACGGGGGTGCAAATCAT
This sequence comes from Nereocystis luetkeana, assembly GCA_031213475.1. Taxonomy (NCBI): domain Eukaryota; class Phaeophyceae; order Laminariales; family Laminariaceae; genus Nereocystis; species Nereocystis luetkeana. The sequence continues at coordinate 5,958,340 of JARUPZ010000013.1, read as the reverse complement.
AGTTTTTTTTTTCAGGTATCGGTTTTTCTCGAACGGCAAGGTTACCAATATATACCGAAGAAGAGGGTATTTTCGGAAAACATCTGGTGGTCGGGAAAGGGAGAGAGAGAGCATTCCGAGAATACTTCGAAGTATGAAGTGTTCAAATTCGGACTTCGGACACCCTTCCAAAGTTGTTGAGAAAACGGGCGCTTAACCCTTTGTTCGTAGGACTGCAGTCCCGTTTTGGGGACAAACTACCTAAAATCTGAGTGGTTTGTCCTCAATACGGGACTGCAGTTCTAAAAGGGTTAAAAAAAGAAGCGATCGCACCCTCCTCCTGTGCGAGCTCAACTCGTCTCATTTTGCGGTAATAAGTTATTTTTTGCGGTAATTACACTTTTTTTCTTTTTTTTTTCAAGTTGGTGACTAAGGTCGTGCCGACTCACAGCTGTAACGAGTATAGCAACGGCCACACACACACCAAGGAGCCCGGGGGTGGTGGCGGGGTATGATAACAGGGTGCGTCTCCGACGCTCGACGTAGGGAGCTGTGTAAGGGGTGTGTGTACGAGACGCATGCTACGATAAGGGTACGTAGGTACAGTAGCACTTTTTTTGCTTCATGAGGCAAATATTTCTGACTAACAGAGGAGTTCCTTGAGGGTACCGAGGAAGTACCCGGTAATTACCGGGTAATATATCCCTTTTGGGTTGCATGATACGTTTCGCTACGTACTCGTAGCACCTAGGCCCTGAAACTGTTCGTCGGGGTAAGCCTACATATTCAATAAGAAGTCCGTTATGGGTCAGGCATCCTTTTAGGCTGGGGGAGCCTCGTAAAAATTCATGTCCACCCCTCTACCGTGGCATGCTTGACTATGATAGTGTTGGATATCGATATCGAAATTGAGTTAGATACGATACCGATAACCTAAAGTATAAAACGATGGATACGATACCGATAAATTGAAGAAGTAAGATCGATACGTTATCGCTATTATAACAAAAAAAACAATGGATACGATACCGATAAACTAAAAAAACTGATCGATACGATACCGATATACTGAAAAAAAAACTCATTGATACATACCAATACGCTACAAAACTAATCGATACGATACCGACAACTAAAATAGAAAGCCAATACGATTTCAATAACTGGTAACATGTTACATTGAAGGTTTCGTTCAGTGTCAGCATAAGAAACGCGGGGGGTGCCACAGGGACTGAAGAGAGGGTAAAATACCTTTTCGGTATCACGATATATCGGAATTCCGATATTTTGAGTATATCGAAAATCTCGATACGATATCCAACAATATGCACGACACGCGCGCGTTATAGTTGTGATACTGTACTTCTGCAGGCTCTCCCTAGACGGGTGATACAATATTTCTCGTCGTTTTTTTATTTGGTGTTGCTCTGTTCTGGCTGGTGCCTTCAGGGCTGCTGACGGGTAGGGTCAAACCTCGACGGTCGGGTCGGGTCGGGTCACCTTTATCCCGACCCCGACCCGACGCGTGGGATTTCGGAGACCTCCTGACTGGACCCGATCCGATCCGACCCGTGGGATGTTGAAATCCTCCTAACCCGACCGACCGCAGGTCGGGTCAGTCATGACCCGTGAACAGCCCTGGTATATTTTGACCATTAATGGTGTATATTTCACTTTAGTAAAAGCGTAGGTCTCCCTTTCACTTGACTTGTCGCGATCTCTGCTTTCCATGTCCTCTTGCTCAGAGTCCAGTGCTTCCGACAAGTCGGCCTGGCTGGCCTGTGAAGCGGCGCTGGGTGCATGATGACGTCCCGTCCCCCCCCCCCCCCCCCGCCGCATTCTTCCTTTCGGCGGCGGTATTGTTGTTGTGGTTGCTGTGGTTGCTGCTGCTGCTGTTATTGTTGTTGTGGTTGTTGTGGTTGCTGTTCGGGGTTCGATGCTGGCACCCGTTAATTTGGGTGTTTTTGTGGTTGCTGTTCAGGTTGTCACGGGTATCGCCAGTTTGCACGAGCCTCCCCGTGCAAGAGGTAAATGCTTATCGTAGAAATACCAACCGTGAACAGTACAAAAATGATTTTGAGCACACTGACTTCAAGCTTTGAAGACTGCAGTTCCATTTTGGGGAGAAAATTCAATTTTCAAGTAGTTTGTCCCCAAAATGGGACTGCAGTCCTAAAAGGGTTAAATACTTACCGCTCTGGGCGGAAATATAAGGAACGCTTATATACTAATATTTATATCAAGCGTTCCTTATACTTCCGTCCAGCGTGGTACATCGTAGCACAGCACCGATGTCTCATCCGGCACTTGATTTTTTTTCGCCGACTAGTGCCTTGCAGAGTGAACCTGCGAATTGCTTAAAACTCCTATCAATAAAAATTCGGTCAATCTCAACGACGTGCACAGTAGGGCTCGTGCAAGGAAACTGCTCCCGGAATTGCCGTCAAGATAAACGGCGAGCTTGATATCATACGCACGAGGAAGATGACAGCCACGTCTAAGCTTGTGGGGCGTGAAGGGATATGGCCCCTTGAACACTATCGCGATTGCTGCGTCTTAGTCTCGAATTGATGGGCGTCGCTCTACGGCGCGTACTGGCCAGCCTGTCCCTGTCGCTAGCGATGCCGACCGAACTGGTGCCTTGTTCCGCTCGTCCCCTGTTTTTTCCTCGCCAGGGCTCCCGGAGTCGGTTCCATGCACCACTATAAACAAGGTGAGCCTTCTTCCGTACCGTACTATACCATACCGTACTGTACCATACCGTATCATACCATACCATTCCATCCAATGCCATACCATACCATACCGTACCATACCATACTATACCATACCGTACCGTACTATACCTGACGATACCATACCATGCCATACCACACCACACCACACCACACCACATACACCATACCATACCATACCATATCATTTATTCTTGTGGTAGCATTCTAATAATATTTATGGTACACCGTTATACACATGTACACGCAAAGACTCATGGCGCCGAGGCACGCTTAACCTCGCGACAGGTATGCGCCTCCGGTATGAAAGCGGTCATGCTGGCCGCGCAGAGCATCTCCCTGGGCTACCGAGGGGCGATGGTGGCGGGCGGTTTCGAGAGCATGTCCAACGCTCCGTATTACCTCCCGAAGGCGAGGACGGGTCTGCGACTCGGACACGGGGCTGTCGTCGATGGTGAGGCGTGTTCAATCTGTTTAGTGTTCAGTCTGTTTCGCCTGTTTCGTCCGGTTCGTTTGTTCCGTCTGATTCGTCTGCTTCGTTTGGTTTGTCTGTTTAGTCTATTAATAGTGGAGCCGTGATACGGCGGCAGAGGTCTTTCGAGTCCATTTTTCCCCACGGAGGGGCTTTGGTCCTCTGCTGCAAGTGGCGATAGGGTTGCTCCTAATATTTTCATATCTTCTGAGGTTGTGAAACTCACTCGAAGAGCTCTCAGTAGATAAGTCACCCAAAAACGGTTCTATTCATAGTAGTATGGGAAAAATGTACCCTTGTTAACCCGACGGGCAATTCCCATGGACTAGTGGGTTTTAAATCGAAACCACCCTCTGCGATGGAAAAAACAAAACAATTTCTCAGTTGACAGAAGGAAGCCCCAGCAGTGGTATCATACATGCGGTATGTTTGGCCAAAAAGTGAGCCATCCCTCTGTCGTAGCGCGCTGTGCATCTACTGAGTCTGCTGAATCTACTCAAGTCTACTGAGTCTGCTGAGTCTGCCGAGTTTCCCGAGTCTGCTACTGAGTGTGCTAAGTCCACTGAGTCTGTCGAATCTGCCGAGCCTTGTGCTGAGTCTGCTGAGTCTACCCAGTATACTGAGTCTGCTGAGTTCTACCGAGTCTGCTGAGTCTATTTGAGTCTACTGAGTCTGTTGAATCTACTGAGTCTCCTGAGTCTACCAAGTGTGCTGAGTCTACCGAGTCTGCTGAGTTTACCAAGCTTACTACTGAGTCTCCTGAGTCTGCCGAATCTGCCGAGTCTTCTGCTGAGTCTCTTGAGTCTACCTCGTAAACTGAATCTCATGAGTTCTACTGAACCTACTGAGTCTACTTAAGTCTACTGAGTCTATTTAGTCTACTGAGTCTGCTGAGTCTGCTGAGTCTACTGAGTCTGCTGAGTCTACAGAGTCTGCCGAGTCTGCAGAGTATACTGCTAAGTCTGCCGAGTCTACTGAGTGACCTGAGTCTACTAAGTCTACTGAGGATCTAAACTACCCATTCTCTTTGAATCCAATGCATGCTGTACAATAGGGTGTTTGCGATAACCCAATTGAGTTGGGTTACATGTACATACCAGGTATACTTGGAACCGGCAAATACGAAGGGATGATTGGTTAAAACAGGTGAAGCCGAAGGCCTACAGAGTTAACCTAATCCACAGAATTGTCCCAACCCAAGAATGGTTACGCTGAAGGCGTCATTTAGGTCCCTTTTTACCACAACCTGTTAGGACGATTCTATTTTTTCATGGGTTGGGATTGCTATTGTGTAGGAAACATACTCCAAGAAACCCAACAAGATTGGCTCCAACCATTTTTTTCGCGAACACCCTATCACCTGGTATGGTTCTCTTGGTACTTGGCCCATGGGAGGATATTGTATCGGGCTTAGCTTAGCATTTTTTCCCCTGAAAAGCCGGTTGCAGAGTGAGGTTCATCCCCCCTCAAGCAAGTGGCGCCATTTTTTTTTTTCGGGGTGCTACACACAAGGTTTATTCCCTTTCGGAGGCTTTCGGACGTGGCGAGGTGGCTAAATCCGATGACGTTTTCCATCTGCTTGAAAAGAACAAACGAAAGGCCTCACCAGCCGTGGATTGTTTTGAAGTGGTTACACGCTCCAAACAAAGAAAGGGGGTATCTAGCGACCAGCGAAAGGAAATCGGTATATACATGCTTGTTTAATATATGGTGCTCGGTCGTAGTGGTGGTGGTGACGTCGCATTGGATTTTCAAAGCGTGTTAGTTTTTGGTATGCCCCGCGGGACACCGTCTCTTCCCGAGCGCCCACTGGGCTTCCCGCGGCACCGCGACCGCGCCGTGCCCCCCCCACACAGCAGCCCTCGGTGTCCCCGGTGAATACGCATAATTATATATATATACCAGGTATATATAATTATATATATATCGTGTACCAGTACATGTCAGTTTGTGGTTGTTGTGTTGGATGGTCGGATCGGTCCTGTCCGCCCCAGTCGGTTGTAGACCCACAGCGTGTTCAGATGCGCGGGGAGCTCTGATACATTGTTTTTTTTTCAAAAGCCTAGAGAGGAGGGAGATTTTTCGTTTTGCCTTTGGTTCAGAAAAGTAAATGCTTGATCGGACAATTTCAACCGGGTGAGGTAGGAACGTTCGGAAGTGTCAGACTAGGCGGTAAAGGGCCTGGCAGAATTGTACTGGTCAGGCACCGGCTTCTTCGCAGAACGCCCGCCCGCCCGCCGGCGATGATGCCCTTTGCAGCCGCACCTTCGTTCTGGCGCCAATTTAGTTAGATACGTAAACTTTATGACGGGTTGAACGGAAGGCACGCCGGGCGATCTACATGCGAAGAATTTGACATTAGCTCGTTTTCGGTCGCCGCGTCGGGTCTCGTTTGGGGAACATACAGCAGTAATCAGGATCAAATTTTCTTAGTAAAAGTACTGGAGTATATAGGTTTTTGTGTATGTGATGGGTCCTGATTACTGTGGGCACCCGCAATAGTCATTTTTTTGGTAGGCCGTACAGAAATTAGAACCCACGATGGTCCCAAAACCCACGTATCCCCCACTGCTTATAAACGATATTTCGGTGATGAATACCATGTTTCCCCCTCGTATGCGGTTGAGTGGCGCGGTAAGCCATCTATCTGGCTGGCGTTTGGTTTCATGTATCAGTGAAATATACCACATGGGGAGCCACAATACCGCCGGGCAGATTGGATGACGCCGCAACTCTTGCAAATTACCCCGCGCCAAGTATGCCCTTTTAGGACCGCAGTCTCGTTTTGTGGACTAACTACTTACAATTTGACTGGTTTGTCCCCAAAGCGGGACTGCGGTTCTAAGGGGTTAAATACTTCAGGGGGAGAAGAGTAATCAGAACTAATTATGGCGTGTGAACATAGGGGGGATACGTGTTTCTTGGGTCCGTCGTGGGTTCTGATTACAACATTAGCCCACCCGAAACAACTTTACTACTGCAGTACCTAGCCAACTGACAACAAGTCGGCCGCGTATTCGTAGTGAAGTCAGCGTCTTATCGTCAACCAAGTCACAGCCCTATTGATGCTAGAGTGCCTCCAGGTGGAAGAGCGGTGCCGTTCCCTGCAGCCCTTGCTGCCGGGAGGAATAGTCTGGTGTGCCTCCGCTGCTGTATGCGTGCGTGCGTGCGTGCGTGCTGCTGCTGCTGCTGCTGCTGCTGCTGAGTTCGGATTGTGGTGGAATAGGGGTGACATTTCCTGGAGAGTAACTGTCGCGAGTTCTGTCACCCTTGATGGTGAGAGCCCTTGTTTCTCTTTTATATGCGGGGTATGATTGGAGGGGAATAGGGGTCAACTTCTACCAGTAGAGTCTCTCAACCGGCTACAGCAGTAGTCACGTTTGGACACACGCTTACCGGCACAGGTTGTGCGTATCGTGCGTCTGGATTTTTGTCGCGTTTCGTTCCATTTTTCTCGTTTTTAATATTAATAGTGGCAAGCTTGGTTGGAGCGCTCTGGGCCTTGCCTCCGCCACTTCTTCCTGCTCACGCGAGTGGGGTTGTGGTAGCGTGAACCCGAACCCAAGCCTGACCTGAACCTGAAGCTGAACCTGAACCGGAACCAGAACTAAACCTGACGCTGAACCTAAACCTCAAGCAGAACCAGGCCTGAACCTGATCCTGAGCTTGAACATAAATCTGAACCAGAACCAGAACCAGAACCAGAACCGGAATCGGAACCAGAACTAGACCTAAACCTAAACGTAAACCTCAACCAGAACCAGACCTGCAGCTGAACCTGAAACTGAACCTAAACATGAATCTTAATCTAAACCTGAACCAAAATTTTGACCAGAACCAGAAACATCTTACCGCTTCCCGAAAGCGCATTGTGCAATCGGCCAGGCACGCCCCATCCCGCGTTGGTCTCTCACGTTTTTTAATATATTTTATTTTATGTTCGGACGTTATTTATTTTACTTCTCCGGCGGATTGTTGAAAAAAAAAAAACTTGCGTGTGTGTTCTCCCCTACTCTGCCTTGGCTGCTCTGTCTGCTCTGTCTGGCCTGAAGGCATCATACACGACGGGCTGTGGGACGTGTACAACGACCACCACATGGGAATATGTGCGGAAAAGTGTTCCAAGAGCTATGGCATCGGCAGGGACGCGCAGGACGCGCATGCGAGGGAAAGCTATGAGCGCGCCGCTTTGGCCTGGGATAAGGTGCGGGACCTCGCAACCGGCGCCGGCCTGTTCCTGTACCTGTTCTTGTACCTGTTTGTTGTTGTTGTTGGTGGTGTTTGTGGTGCTGTTGTTGGTTGTTGTTGTTGGTGTTGTCGGTGGTGTTTTGTTGCTGTTGTGGCTGTTGTTGTGGTCGTGGTTGTCGTGTTGTCGTGAATTTGGGGCCGTCGCTTGTCGTGGTTCGGTTTGCATTCGATCGGCCTCGCCTCGCCGAGAGGGTAAGTGGGGCAAGGGGGCGTGGGTAAGCGGGGAGTGCTTTTCAGCGATTTGTGTATGCGTTCAAGTGTGCACGGGTAGACGCGCGTTTAACCTACAGTCCGCCTTTCCGCAGCAGCTGGAACCTGACCTCGCTTGCATTTTACCGGTAGGGATGGCATGCTTTCGTCTTGGGCTTGTAAGTAGGCGATGGAGGTGTGTCACAGCTTCCCCTTTTCCTCGCTAGCGGTAGGATTACGGGTTTTTTTGCGAGAGCGAAGATATGAATGGTCGGGTCCAGAGCTGGGGGCGGTTAGAGGGGGTCTATCTCGTGAATATACAGACCTTTTGTATCAAACGTGAGAGTACGAACGGCGCTGCGACTGTTCCAGGATATATTGGTATAACTTATGTTTGCGGCACATATGTAGGAAAAGACACGCCTGAAAAAAAAACTTTTTTTCTGGCGTAGTTTTAACGCATCCTGAATTTGGTTCGCTTGCCCTTTTTTCGTGTTTTTGCGATGGTCTCAGAACCCCGAGACACCCGTTATCGAGCGCTTGGCCCGCACCCGCCAGTGGTCGAACCTTGTCGTCGTCGTACCCCCGCAAGCTGATCGAATCCTATCGAAGCAAAGTAAAGGTCTCAGGGTTCTGGCGCTCGTTGTTCCGACTCCTGGGGGTCTGCTGCGGGTCAACCCGCCGTTTGATCGATGCAGAAGCTACTGTATGATAGCGCCGAGGTTTGTTGTTTCGGCGCTTGGAAATGTTTTCGCTCCGACGAGCCAACACTGAAGAATGGTTTACCAAACTGAGAGCGTAGGCTGCATACATCAAGATAATGTGCCACACAAGGCCACAGCAGTCCAGGCCCTTGGCAACATTCCCTGGTGCGACGCTGTGGGGTGGTGTGAACGTCCGCGCTTGAGCTTCCCTTACTCCTCTGTGACTTGCAGTACCGCCCTTCTCATACGAAAACCGGGGCGCTAGCCCACGCTAGATTTTTTGTGTCGAAATACGGTAGGGTATGACCTACACCGAATTTATTATAACCGCTCTCGAAGTAAGAAGCGGGGATACTTCTTTGCCCAGGCTTGATTTCTTACTTAAGATAGGGGGTGCGCCGCACTAGCTTTAGCATAACCCCATAACCCCTTTTGAAATAAGAAACCGAGATACTGGCCCAAGCTACGAGTTGGTTCATTTTTCGAGATGGGCTGTGTTCCACGCCAACTTTAGTAGGATCACTCTCGAAATAAAAAAACGGGATATTGCCCCAAGCCGTATTTATTATATGAGGAAGAGTGTGATCCACACTATTTTTAGTATAAACGCTCTCGAACTAAGAAACCGGGACACTGGCCCGGGCCAGATTTCTTGTTTGAGGTAGGGTGTGTTCCAACCTATTGCGGGGGACCATAGTTATTAGGACCTATGGCATACGTAAAACCTATACCAGGTATATTTAACCATTTTTACTAGCAATATTCGGTCCTATTAGACCTATGCCAATGGTACAGCGAAGTTGCAATAAAAAGTTTGAATTTCAAAGATACCCGCCAATTTTTTTCAGAACACGCTTCCTATGGGCCACCTAAAACAAAAAAAAGTTCCTAACGTTTGGAAAAGCCCGAAAAAAGCAAATCTGGGGCCGATGTTGGGCCAACATCGGCTTGAGAAAAACTCAGGCCGATCTTTGGTTCGAAGCGGCGAGATTCCGAGTCCTCGACAGACATCGATCAACAAAACCAACGATTGCGTCATGAATTCTGAACGGAGTGCGCTCGTTAGGGGCTCCGACCCACCCTAGGGTCACCGTCTTCACACCATGGCCGGTGTCATGTGGCGGGAGCTGACGAGGCGTGTGATAAAAAAACATTTGGCCGCTGGTTTGCACAAAACAGAAGACAAAACTTCTCCATCCGTCTCGAATGGCAAAAAATAGACTTATTTTCAGGTTTGGGAGGATACCGTAGGACGCCGCCGGCAAGCTCTCGCCCCCTAGACCATGGATCTACCTGATATCTTCGAGGCCGTCATCTATACTCGTTGGGTTTGCCAGATACCGAGTGGCTTGGCCGTGGGCTGAGTCTATGTCGAGATCGAGCGTCGATCGTCGCACAAGCTGGTTTCGATCACCGTGTTGACAATTTGCGACCAGAAAAACACAAATTGCGCCGCCTGCAGCCGTTGGGGAAAAAAAAAGAAAAAATCATACATTTTTCTCTTTTTTTCCCACAGCGGCGGTACGAGAATTTTTTCGGCTGTTTTTTCAAAGCCATATATTTGAAAAAAACTTTTGAACTTCGCGTTTCCATTGGCATAGGTCTTAGTATGGTTCCCCGTATTAGCTTTCTTATAACCGCTCCCGAAGTAAGAGACCGAGATACTGGCCCAGGCCAGGTTCTTATTTGCGAAAGGGTGAGGCCCACACTAAATCTAGTATACCCGCTCTCGAAGTAAGAAACCGGGATACATGGCCCGGACCATATTATTATTAATAATAGTCATTTGAGATAGGGTGTGTTCCACACCAAATTTGGTAAAACCGATCTCGAACTAAGATTTCGGGATACCGGCCCAGGCCTAGATTCTTATTCGAGACAGCGTGTATTCCACGTTAACTTAATCGTAAAAATCGCTCTCGAACTAAGCCCAGATCTAGATTGTTGTGTGAGATAGGATATGTTCCACACTACCGCTAGCTTTAGTACAACGGCTCTCGAAATACGAAACCGGGGTTCTGGCCCACGCTGAATTTCTTATTTCGAGACAGGGTGTGTTCCACACTATCTTTAGTATATCCGCTCACGAAAGAAGAAACCAAGATACCGGCCCAGGCTACGTTTCTTGTTAGAGAAAGTGCGTGTTCCACGCGAACTATTGTAACTCCAGTGAATGACTGACCTCTCCCGAATTTCTCGTGTTCCCGAAAATGTCGGGCCGAGTTTCTTTTGGAGCTCTTTCTTAGGGCATTATGGCATGCCGAATCATGAGAGCGCCGGTAGTAGATTCGATGCGGCTTGGTGTCGGCGTCGTCTGGTCGTTAGCGCTTGCCAGCTTTCTTCTGGTGCCACTGTTGGTACTGCTGTTGTCGTGGTGTCGAGAGGCCCCACGTCTCTCCCTCGGACAGCGTGTTAATATTTCCCCCTGTCCCCTCCCCCGGTGTTCCTTGCTCTACCACGGTATCTCTACTCCTCCCATTTTCTCTGTTTCCTTGCGCATGTATATATCTGTTTCTCTCATTTCGCCTCGATATCTCGTTGTGTGTGTTTCTCTTGGGTATTAATCTGTTTCTCATTAATTCTTCTCGTCCTTCTCTCCGCGTGTTATTTCCATTCTACTTATCTCTGTTTTTCTTCTCGTCTCGATGTCGGCCTGGTTGTTCTGGTCTTTTTCTCTCTCTGTTTTTTTTTTTTTTATTCCGTCTCCGTTTCATACCTACCAATGTACGAGGTACTCATTAATAGAACAGACCATGATCTACTAACCATAGATCATCTATAGTACATGTAGTTCCTCATGTATGTGGCGTTGTGAGAGGCAGTGTAGAATTCGCGTATTAACAGTACTTATCCAACCCGGGGAACCTATTATATCAGTAGATCATGCAGACTTTACGGCTCCCGCCTGACAACATGAACCATAGCATACAGATCATACACATCAGGGATCTATCTATCTATACATCTGCCCTGGAATGTCTGGATCATCAACAGTGGGAACGATCTGCTAGATGGCCTGTCCGAGCCGTGCACGGTTGCCCCCTCGTACCTCCCTCTGTTTTTTTCCCTTTCTTCCTTGTTTTCTCCGTTCCTTTCGGTTTCTCCGCTTTCGCTCCCGTTGACCCACCTCTCGCTCGCGCTCTGCTTTCGGCGCGTTCTGACGTTTAGCAGGGAAAGTTCGTCGAGGAAACGGTCGCGGTACAAATCCCGTCGAGAAAAGGACCGCCGACAACCATCGCAAGGGACGAGGAGTACACCAACGTGAGGATGCTGTACCTACGCATTGATAGGTCTTGCAACCAGATCCGTTGTAGGATAAGATTGCCATCAAAGCGGTAGCAAGACTATCATACCCTCAGGTGGCCTCATAACATCTCCACCTGCGCCCCCCCCCCTCCCCCTGTTTCATGTGGACAATCGCAATCCTCTTGGAAGGTGAAAGTTAGCCCCCTCATAATTCATATTTTCTCCGCATGCTGTCTCCCCTCCCCCTTTTCATATTTCCCTTCGAAAATTAAAACCCTGGCCTCATAGTTTCTCCGCCTGCCCCCCACCCCATTCCGCTGCACAAAATCGAAATCCTGTTGTAAGGTGTAAGTTGACGGCGTCACATTTTCTCCGTCTGCCCCCCCCCCCCCCCTCCCCGCCTAACTTTTTCCCGTGAGAAATCGAAACCCTGTCAGAGGTGTTAGCTGACCGCTTCACTTTTTGTCCACCTGCCCCTGCCGAATACACCCCCCCCCCCCCTTATGATCGCATCACGTAGTGTTCAAGGCAAGACACCCAAGAGGCAGTTACATAGTACTCCCATTGCTGTCTCTGGAAATGCCTACACCGGAAATTAAATCAACTCATTGAAGCTGTTGTCCATATGCAAGTCCGCCTCAAAAGCGGTTCTTAGTAGGATGCAGCTCGCCCTTGATGCGGCTCGCCAGACACCTCACGGCGCTTCGCGCTTGGTGCAAGCAATGTCTGCCTGGTCGGTGAAAACCCGACATGCTCCGTCCCGGCATTGTAAGGATGCGAGGGTCTATGGTCATACGACTACGGCCATGCATGAGATCGAGTACATCTCTCCTATCGAGTACATCCCCCCCCCCCCCCCCCCCTTCATATTTCCCGTGGAAAATCGAAACCCCGTTGGAAGATCGATCTAGGTAAGCTGAAGGGCCAACGGCCTGCGTTTCAGAAGGAAGGGGGCACCGTCACCGCCGGAAATGCCTCCAGTCTCAATGATGGCGCAGCCGCCCTAGTGATCATGAGCTCGGCAAGGTGAGGACATCGCCCGCGGCGTCTGTGTCGTCTATGCGTGCGTCAGCGCGGGCCACGCCTATTTTTTGCGGGTACTGCAGGGCTCTGTGATAAGCCATGCGTGTCTTGTCTCGTTGGTCTGTCTGTCTGTTTGTCTGTCTTTTTGTTTGTCTGTCTGTCTGTCTGTCTGTCAGTCTGTCAGTCTGTCTGCCTGTCTGTCTGTCTGTCTGTCTGTCTGTCTGTCTGTCTGTCTGTCTGTCTGTCTGTCTGTCTGTCTGTCTGTCTGCCTTGTCTGTCTGTCTGTCTGTCTGTCTGTCTGTCTGTCTGTCTGTCTGTCTGTCTGTCTGTCTGTCTGTCTGTCTGTCTGTCTGTCCTACTAACTGTCTGTCTGTCTGTCTGTCTGTCTGTCTGTCTGTCTGCCTGTCTGTTCGTCGGTCTGTCCGTCTGTCTGTCTGTCTGTCTCCCGCATGCCAGCCTGCCTGTCAGCCTACCTATCTACCTTTGATGTCTGCGTGCCTGCGTGTCTGCGTGCCTGCGTGTCTGCGTGCCTGCCTGCCTACCTGACTTCATATTGTTTTATTTCGTTGTGTGTGGTTGTTCGATATCGGCGAGCTGTCAACACCTCAGTTAAATGCTTTTCTTTTTGTTTCTCGATACTAGCGAGCCTATGCAGCAAGCGCCGCTAGATTAACTCTCAAAGAAGCTTCGTTGTAGGAGGTTGGCCGGGCGGGTCCGTACGGTACCTTACCCGTGGTCCGCGATCGTAAACGCACCCCACACTTTTGCACTATTCGAGATTTAACCTTTTTGTGTCTGTCTGTCTGTCTGTCTGTCCCTCTATCTGTCTCCTGGACGTGTGTTGTCGCCTCCCCGAACGCGGACTACTTTTTTAGAGCAGAAGAGCTCGGCGTGAGACCACTGGCACGCATCAAAGGCTACGGCGACGCCGCCCGTGTGAGTGCTTCTCTCTGCAAGCGAAATCACGAGAGGTCGCCACCTTCCGTTTTTTTTTCTCAAAATAATCCCACGACAACAGCGCATCGAATATTTCGAGGTTAACGATGACAGGGGCAATTATGTAGTGGTCAAGCGAGGGAGGGAGGCAGGGGGGGAGGGAGGGACAGAGGGAAGAAGGAAAGGAGGCGCCAGTATTGTAGCTTTCCTGAGATGCTGTGGCGCTTACGGACGGGGGGGCTGTTAGTTTGACGGGTGCTTTCGGAAATGATGTCGGCGCGGGAAATATTGGCGGCAGGCAGAGTCGCGATCTTACTCTACATCAGGACTCCAAGCGTTAGTTGTTTTCGTTCTCGGCAAGTCCCGCTGTGGCGTATCGACGTGCTCCTTACCTGAAGCCGTTGAAACAGTTGAGTCAGTCGGGGGAGGCCTGCTGCGGTGGCGGTAGTTCCTATTTTTCCCGAGGCTCCTCGCTTGCAGAGCTCTCTGTCTCACCGTCTCCGGCAGGAAATATATCAAGAAGAGAACCATCCCATGGCCTATTAATAGGATACAAGGCATGCCTTATAGTCAAACACTATGATATTGCTTTAATAACGGCATTCTTACGATATTGAGTAGTTCCTCGGTGCCCTTAACGAGCCCTTTAGCAGCCCTTAAGGAGCCCCATGAGTCATGAATATTTGCCCTGGAAGGCAAAAAAGTGCTGCGTCTACCGCGGCACGGGTCGGGGCTCCTACGCCGAGGGAGTACGTACACACGCATCGTTGCAAGGTGCATGTTTCACGGCAGTATTGTCCGCTGCAAAACCTAAGGCCACATGGCACCGCTTATCTTGGTTTGATGTTTGGTCGGGTCGTGGGGGGGTGAGATAAGAGATGCCCTTAGGGGAGAAACCTCGGGGACACTTCGGTGGCTCCAATACCGCGCCACGCCTCGTAAAAAAAGATCACACTGCAGAACACACGAGTTAACACGCGACGTAACACACGGGATATAACACAACCCCCCCCCCTCCTGGGATGGTGGTTCCGAGCCGATTTTGTCCAGAGCAAGGGAGGCACACACGACGAACATGGAGGCTTCGGATGGGAAAATCTGCTCGTCGAGGTCTTGCCACAGACGCATCGCTTCGCTTGGCGTGTGCACTCTCCCCGTTGTGGAAAAACGAATCTGTTGCGAAAACCGTCCGAGGGGGTTTGTTATCGCTAGCGCTAGCTTGTTTCCAAATACGGTTGGCCAATGCGTTCGAGACCGTTCGGCGCCCCACGACCGCCGTGCACCTTGTTATCTTAGCGGGGGCCTTGAGGCTAACGCTCGTTGGGCTGCTCTCGCGCCTCACGAAACTGCCCCGCGGGAATGTGGACGGTTGTTGTTGTTGTTGTTGTTTTTTTTTGTTCCCCAAGTTCGTGGCCTTACGTCTGTCGCCCCTTCGAGCGGAGTCGGCATGGGGCGTTCACAGGAAGACTTGGAGAGGTGCCGTGGGGAGCACATAGGGCTCGTGTTGAAGAGTTTCTTGTACCAACTTGGTCTATTTCTGTTGCTTAGGCACAACCCCCCGGGCCCGGGGGGTTTCGGTTGGGGCTGATTTATATTCCATCAGCAATCACAGCAGTATTTCTCGATCGGTAAGAAACAATGCTCTGGTCTGCTTTCGTATGATACAGGCACCTTAAAGGTGCAGTACCTCTCTGGCGCGGGAACAAGATACCCGTTTGATGTTGACATCAGGCTCCCTATCGGTGATTACACCCTACTTGGCATGAATGCGCAGCGGTAGAGCGCAGGTCGGCTTATCCAGTGGTTATTGAGCGTGTTGGCCAGCGGCTGAAGAACCTCCGGCTAGTCGATTGTTACGTCGTCGTCGGCTCACATGGACTGCCATACTTGTCTCACGCCATAGATTAACACCTTGGACAGATAGATAATTGATTCCCTCTTCATCATCTGCTGTCGATCTTTTCAAGGCAGATCTTTCGCCGATACGGTATATACGATCTAGTTCATGTTGCCGGGTGGAACCCACATGATCTGCATGATGTGGCACGAATTTCCTGCGTGGAATCTGTACCGTGCACAGATCCTGCACTAACCCCACAACGGCAGGCGACGAACTAGATGATCTATCTGATCTGTAGATAGATAGGTCAAGATCTGTCCGACTGTCCAAGGTGTGCACGATTCCCGACTAGTTCGTCCCCATAAACGTGGGAGAAGTTACAAAAAAATGCGGATAAAGTAACGTTTGCTCCACTCCGTATTTTCGCTGTGCATGACACCCGAAGCAGCCAATAGCTGGCGTGTATGTATGTTCGGGTGCGTTTTTTTTCCTCTGTGTTTTGCTTGACACCGATGCCCCATGCGGTTAAACTCTCAGGCACCGGTCGAGTTCACCGTGGCGCCCTCCGATGCCGTGCCTCTGGCGTTGAAACGGGCTGGCCTCGCTTTGAAAGACGTCGATTTCCACGAGATCAACGAGGCGTTCAGCGTCGTCGCCCTGGCCAACATGCAGGTGCGCCGCGCTTTTCGTCTGCTTGAGGCCACACTTGTATTCCACCGCCAATCGAAACTTGTTTTGTTCCCTCGTGGTGCACCTTGTAGGGTGTGAGGCGTTGTGTTGCTATGGACATATCGTTTCTACTGTACAGTAGTACGCGCGATATAAATGAAGGCAAGTACCTGGGCGGAGAGGGGAAGACATCTTTGACCACTGGTGCAATTGTCTAACTGGCCACTGAGGGTGAAACTTCCCACGGGCTGGGGCTGGAAAGTAAAAAGTTATGATACGTACGTACCAGGTATATTGATACACGAACTGTTGCTTGTTTCTTCCTTCTTGGGACGGCATACCATACCATGCCATGCCATACCGTACCGTAACATGCCATGCCATACCATGCAGTACCATACCATACTATACCATACCATACCATACCACCATTCCATTCCATACCACACCATACCATACCATACCATTCCATACCATACCATACCATTCCATACCATACCATACCATACCATACCATACCGTACCATATCACATCATACAATTTACTACGAAACATAACTTACGGAAAACGGCGTATTTCTTTTGTGTGCAAGGATGGCGTGTTCATTTTAATTATACAGCGGGCTGGGTCCTCCCCGGATACCACGTTTCGCTGCATTTTCCCGCGGAATGAAGCCGTATGCTCTTCAAAATGCGGTAGCAAGGGGGCTTGCCCGTGCGCAAGTAGCAAGGTTGCTGTCGTCGTGCCAAGTACTAGAAGTAGCTGGGCGGATCCGCACAATTCTTCGTCACTGCCCGAACGGAAGCATCATGCGAGGGAAACGATAACTACCTGTAAAATGCCAAATCGCCTGCTTTAGTGGAAACCCCAACTCGCCAGATCGAAGCCCCCCCGCCCGTCCCCAGCTATCCTGTGATGGTAGGTCGCCCACTTTTTATTGAAACCCACCACGCCGGATTCGAGCCTTCCCCGTAACTACCCCGTACCTGTGGTGGTGTAATTAAATCAACCGCAACTTGCAGCTGCAGGCATGCCAGGTACTCTTCCTGATACGCTTGTCGACCTACGTGCCAGGTAGCGCAAACAGCAGTGTCAATACACATATTCTGTCTGTGACAACTATGAATAGCAACAGACCTCTCGTCGAGTGCATGTTTTTTGGTATTAACCCTCTCGCAGAGGCCACGCTCATCACTTTCGCCTTGCCTTAACAAAGCGCGCCAAACCTAGGTCAAGATCTTGCTCCCCTCTGTCCCGACTGCTTCCCTCCGTCAACTTTGTCTGGATCATGTCAGATTATGGATCTTGATCCCGCGAGGGTCAACGTGAACGGAGGAGCGGTTGCTCTCGGGCACCCCATTGGGTACGTACGCAGGCAGTACGAGTCCGTAAGGTCGTTCGATGTCTCCTCGGCGGAGTTTTCGTTCATAGACTTATCGGTGCCATGCGCATGTACTTACGCTGCGCATTTTTGTTGCTCAGGTGCCCCCTGTTCTTGTTCTGCTCATGGCGTGTGTATTTATTTCGCTCGGTGGTCTCGTGTGGCATGTACATGTACACAATACAGAGTTTCTCCACCTATTTTTTTTTCTCCTTGTTTTTTTCTTCTTGTTCTTATTTTCTTCTTGTTCTTCTCCTTCTTCTTTTTCTTCTTGTTCTTCTTCAATTTCTTGTTCTTCTTCAATTTCTTGTTCTTGTTCTTCTTCTGCTTTTAGTAGCCGTATAGTTCAACAGTTTCACACCTCGGGGCAATTAATCTACAGTTCATTCCCACTTGCTGATGATTTAGATCATTTCAAGGCAGATAGACCACCTATTCCGGACCTTGTATATACACGATCTATCGATAGCTCATGCTGTCGGGTGGGACCCGTATATATTCTGCACGATCTAGCACATGTTTCCAGGGTTGAATGTGCAGATCCTGCACAAATATCTCACAACTGCAAGTGAGGAACTACATAATCTACTGTAGATGGATATATATATATATATATATTATATATATTGATATATATATTGATATATATATTGATATATATATATATATATATATATATATATTGATATATATATTGATATATATATAGATATATATATATTGATATATATAGATATATATATTGATATATATATAGATATCGATATATATATATATATATCTATATATATATATCATTGATATATCTATCTATCTATCTATATATATTGATATATATATTGATATATATATATATATATATATATTGATATATATAGATATACCAGGTATATAATTATATATATATATATATATATATATATATATAATTAGATACCAGGTAGATAGATAGATACATATATATATATATATATGTAGATAGATAGATAGATAGATAGATAAATAGATAGATAGATAAATAGATAGATAGATAAATAGATAGATAGATAAATAGATAGATAGATATATAGATAGATAGATAGATAGATAAATCATGACCTGTCAGGGGTGTGAACAGTTTCGCGCAGGTCGTCTCAACAACCGAGCCATTTCTGGAGCGCCGTGTGTAGGGCTGTTGAACAATCTTGGGCCTTGGGCCTCTCCGTCCAGACTCGAAACCAAAACCAACGACAACGTACGCCACGGGCGTTGGGATTAGGGCAGGGCGAAATATTGGAAACCGCGAGTAGGGCGATGTCGTGTTTTAACTTTTGGGATTTTACTTCACCTTGACCTGAGCCTTCTTGTTGGTGTGTGATTATTTTTTCAATAAACGTGATGACGTCATACATGAGCCGTTACAAGGGAAGGTGTGCGTGAGTCTTGTGGCTTATCTTCAAATTAAAAAACCGACGCAAAACCAATCAGGTCTATGTTTGTTTTAGACCCTTGTCTGAAAAAAACGCACAACGAAACAAAAACACACCCGTATACACACACCCTCCCGATTGTGCTCGTATCGTTAAATAAATGGTGCACCAGGCAACAGAGTGCCGAATGTAGACGTAGCATACGGTATGATACGTTTGCGTTGTGATCGCTCCTTGTTCTTCTCGGTCCAGAGGCAGCAACTGCGACAGTGTGAATCTCACTCCCTCCCAGTCCGAATGTCCGGGCTAGTTTTTCTTTTTTTTCACTTCCTTGAACAGGTGAGCAATCAAAGCGAACAATGCTATCAGTGCCACTGGTATCAAATTGCGGCATGCTTTATAAGGGTGACTCTCGTTAGGAACTCGTGTCCCGGTTGATGCTTGTAAAATGTAAAATGCTCGTCGAAGAAGCAACACAAGACAGGCCGTTGTCGGAACGGCGCAGACCTCCGAGTTTTCAGATATGGTATGCACTTGCTTCAGGTACAGGGTCTCCGGCTTCCCCCAGCTCGAAAGTAAGGCGTGCCCTATCCCCTACCGCTCTGCCCCAAAATCGAAGTAGATTCTGCGTATTGGCTATTTAATCGCAACGCTCCTTGCGCAATCGGGGACAGAGTGGTGCACCATAGCACATTAGGCGGCCGCGTAAAACTAGCAACTACCGCTTACTATAGGGGCCGTTATGTACTAAATATTACGACACAAGAGGCGTTCTACGATAGAGGTACGTTATCACATTTAGGGAAAACAGTTTCCGAGCCACCGCGGCGTCCTTACCTGGCGGCAGTCAGCTGAAGGATGGGGAGCATGTACCTTGTGTTCTACATTGTTGGTTGGGCATGATGCGCACGTACACACGTACGAGATACGTGTAACATCAGTAGTCGACCTGGCGGCAGCCAGTTGAAGAATGAGGAGCATGTACGTTGTGCTCTACGTTGTTGGTTGGGCATGATGCGCACGCACACGTACGATATGCGTGTAGCATCAGTCGCATTCATATGTATGTCGCCGATTAATTCCGCCTTTTACCTTGGGGGGACATACCAGGCTCAGAAATTTTAGGGTGAACCCCTATCGTAGAACACCTCGCAAGCGGTGTCTATATTTTGGGACACAGTGGTATACTTTTTCAGTATCTTCGCTCGTAGTAAATCGTATAAAGGTGCTATCAATAGCTGTACGTAGACAAATGGGCGCGGACGATTTCATAGATTATCGCGTCTCCGTTTCGCGAAATTGATTACTTTCACCCCCCCCTCCCCCCCCCCCCCCCCCCCCCCCCCCCCCCCCCCCGCCCCACCTATATACGTCTATGTACGTGGCGCAAGCATTCGGTGCAAATGTCGATCCAAACTCTGGTAACTCCCCAATTTCTCGTGTGCACGCATTGTCATCCACCCATCCCCCACCCATCTCTTTTTCCATGAAACAAGCATACCGGTGGCAAACAGTCCCACCGAAGGAGTAGCGCCTATTTTCCGAGCTCTTCATAACAGGAGCTCAACTACTCTCCCTAGATGTGGCTCCGAAGAATTTTGTCCGCGCAACCCAGCCAATATTTCGATATACCGTACAGGGCAAAACCTAATGCACTGATGAAATTATCTTACTAACCGGTGTAACAACGGGTGGTTGCTCACTTGAGGATCTGAACAGGCCAGAAAGTGTTGGGCCGAAACGCGCAACTCCTACCGTGGGGTGAGTCCGGGCCTAAGCCTAAGCCTAATACTAGGCCTAATACTAAGCCTAATACTAAGCCTGAGACTGAACCTGAGGCTAAGCCTAAGGCTAAGGCTAAGCCTAAGACTAAGACGAAGACTAAGCCTAGTACTAAGCTTTAGACTGAGCCTAGAACTAAACCCAAGACTATGCCTAAGACTAAGGCTATGACTAAGCCTAAGACTAAGGGCTTACTTCCTAATCGCCGGTAATAAAAACACCACCGGATTCCTGACGCGAGTACCTATATATATAGTAAGCGATGCCCCGGGACATGAATTGACGGCCAATAGGAGAGTACAAGCAACGAGGTGTAAGTAGTAGGAGCCTTCAAGAAGGATAATCGTTGTATTTGCTGTTCCAGAGAGACTCCTGTACTACTGTGGTATACATAGCAATAGAAGAGAGAGTATGCTATACTACTGCGGTGGTAGTAGAGGATACTGTATTCGATACAAGCGGGCTGGAACGTGTACATTTGATACGATACATTGTCAAGGGGCAACATTTTTATTGAAAAAATGTTCCAATGAACCCGTGTGGTGGAACAAACTACACCCCCTCTTTCCCTGCGGCGTTGTCTACGTTTCTATCTCCGTCCCTACCTCCGCCGCCCCCATTGTCGACGACCGCAGCTCTTCGGGGGCTCGGATCATCTGCTCCTTGTATCAGGTCCTCAAGCAAAACGATGGCACTATCGGCTGCGCCAGCATCTGCAATGGGGGTGGGGGCGCGTCCGCGATCGTCATAGAGCGTTTGCAGTGACTGCGGTGCTACTGTAGTATTACTGCTGTAGTACTTGTATCATACCGCTTTAGACTGCAAAGTAAGGGCCGCTCATTCATTCATATGAACACCACATGGTGCTTACATTTACGCCCAGAGCGTCAGTGTATGATATTTTTTTTTTTTTTTTTTTTTTTTTGCTCATCCCATTCAATATCTTCGCACATCTTCTTCTCTCTCTCCTTCCAACTCGTAACTCAGATCCGGGGTCACATAGCAGGCTCTTCTCCCCCCTTCCCGCTACGGTATGCACATCATTAGTATGGTTGGATGGAAATCGACGAGCAGTGGGGAAGCTGAACTGAACCCTATGTTCCAAAAAAAAAGAAGGCAGGTACCCGGGGGGGGGGGAGAAGGGGCAACACCTGTGAACACGGCTGCGATTGTCGAAAAGGCGGCGGAGGTCATAAATCCTCCTATACCACTTGAGCTGGAAAGTACTGTGGTATTTGGAGCAAGGGATGGTTTCATTTTGTATGGATTGAAATTACGCCTACGCCGTACGCAGCAGCGTGTGCATGCACTGTCCGACGCACGCGAGCCGACGAGGAATTAAAATGGTGAATTATCACTTCCCGCGATAAATACGAAGGCGCGCACCTTGTAGGGGGGGGGGGGGGGGGTACTCGATAGGAGAAATGTCCTCAAGCTCATGCATGGCCGTAGTCGCATGACCATAGACCCTCGCTTGCCTACAATGCCGGGACGGAGAATGTCGGGTTTCCACCGACCAGGCAGACATTGCTTGCAACAAGCGCGAAGCGCCGTGAGGTGTCCGGCGAGTCACGTGAACGGTGAACAGCATCCTACTAAGAACCGCTTGCGAGGCGGACTTACACATGGAGGACAGCTTCCATGAATTAATTTATTTTCCGGTGTAGCCACTTCCAGAGACAGCAACCTGGTAGGGGGGGGCGTACTCATCATTTGTTGCTTGCCTATTTGTCCCTTTGGAGACGGGGCGCCGTTCCTATTCCGAATAGTAAGACACCTTCAACAGTTGGGCGGTCATGACGTTGTGGTAGGGCGCGCGCGAGGGGGGGCGCTGCTACGTGACGCTAACTACCCTTACTGAAGGGAATTGAGTTACGAAAGGGTGGGAGGGAGCTTGAGAAGTGGGGCGGCGACAGCAAATGGGATGAAAAAAATAAGACAAACATGTGCAGCAGTACAGGGCACCTGGTTTATCCCCTCTACAACTGCCCCTTTTGGAGGATAAACAACTTGAAACAAGAGCTGCAAGAAACAAAAGCACGGCGTTAAAAAAACTGAGAACGGGGACGGATGCTGGCCGGGCCCGGATTTCTTACGTGGGAAAGGGTGTCGTCTATACACTTAAGATCATGTTATCAACGTCGGGGGTTCTTGTTCTTACTGCCCTGTTAATCTCAGCCTGCCTCTGTTGTTGCTCGTTTTTCTTATTTATGTAGGTGTCCTGTCCTGTCCTGTCCTGTCCTGTCCTGTCCTGTCCTCTCTGCTCGTAGCAGAACGAGTCCGTCGGCCTACGTAATACGCTACCTGGTACCTGGTACTTGATATTAATGTCGTCGTGCCACAAAGCCACAAGGTCAAGGTGTGCCGCCTGTCTTGCGCTCGCCTGCACAAAATATACTTTTTGTGCTTCCAAGCATACAGTCAAAGTAATACAGTGCCAGCTCTCTCGCGAGTAAAGCATGTCATATGGAAGAGCCCAACAAGAAACTGAGCCTGACCTTCGTGGGGAAGTGAGAAACTCAAGACCGGATATAAAACTATATTGTGTGGAACACATATTTTCTCAAGTAAGACATTTAGCCTGGGTCAGTATTCCGGTTTCTTATTTCGAGAGCGAAATAAATTTAATGTGGAACACCCAATTTCTTCAGGGTAAACGTCAAGAAATATAGCCTGAACCAGTAGTATCCCGTTTTTTTTTTTGTATGTGGGCGGGTACTACTGTCTTATATAAGAACGCGCGGGATGTTGCGCGTTAGACGCGAGTGGAGCGCGTGGTTTGACCGCAGAGGTAAACGCACACACGTGCAAGGTAGAGGCTTCGATCATTGAGTTAGTCAGGCGTGTTGTGGCTACGATATAGGCCATGCTTTGATACTTTTGAAGCAGTCAGACGTGTGGTACCCACCCAATTTTGGACAGCACGTGAAAGAGAGGCTACATTTAATTTTCATTAGGCTTACCATCCGACAGTGTGCAGCATGATGAGCTTCAACGTTGATAACTCAAAACATTCCTGAAATAAGAATCCCCGCAAACAAAGGAAGCGTAGTATCTCTAAGATCACGTGAGATGCCTGTTTTGTTCACAACCGACGGAATTAATTATTTATTGTCATGGACTCTACCGACGGAAACTAAATGGCGTAATATGTTCGGAGGCAGAGAGAAGAGAAGAGCGACCATACTCGCCCCGTGCCCCCTCTTAGCTTCTCGTGATAGGTGCACGAGTAGAGCACGGCACTGCTCGCTGCCGATAGATAGGCCTAGAGGCTAGGCCTACTGCTGTGGTTTATCCTCAACGACCACGTCATGGAGCACTTTGCGGTCGCCGATCGCCCGGCAAACTAGGCCAGGCTGGCGGGTCTGGTCAGCAAAGACCTGACGACCGTCACGCTCGACCTGCGCGGTGTCTCCGACTCCTGCGGCTACGCATGGACCTACCCCCCCGCCGGCGGAGTCCCTTCCCCGCCATTCCGGAGCCGCACTGACCCCGCCTTTCCGGCTACGTCGCCCTCGGCGGCTTTGTCAACGCCGAAGTCCAGCAACCTCGCCTTACCCCCACCCTGGCGGCCGGGGCCGGGGGTGGCGAATGCCAGCAGGGGGGGAAGACACGGCAGGTGCCGCTTCGGTGACACTTGCGTGTTCACCCACGTTGGCCCCACTCGCCAGACGGGCAGCGGCAATAAGTGCAAGGCGGCTACCGGTGGGGGGGGTCGGCCGATAGCGGCGTCGCAGCCAGCGGCGCTGTATCCGGGGAGTCCTGGCCAAGAGGGCCCAGGGTAAGGGCAGGCGGGGGCTGGGGGTGGCGGTGCAATTAACGGGAGCAGCAGCGGCGGCAGTGGCGGCGGCAGCGGCAATGGTCCCGGTTGCGGCAGCACCAGCGGCAGCGGCAGCGGGGCGTCGTGTGGGGGGGCGTCACTCGCTCGGCGGCGGCGGCCAAGGCTGACGAATAGGGGGGCGGGTCTCGCCTCTCAGTAAGGGCGAGGGCGATCGTAGGGCGTACGGAAGCAGCAGCTCGAGTTGCACAGCTGGTACCTCCGGGGTCGTCGTCCGTTGGGAGCCCTAGGTCTTGGGGCCAGCGGGTGTCGCGCTATGCTCAGGAGTGCTGGTAGCCAGGTCATCCGCAAGTCGGTTGCGCCGTCATCTCATCGAGCATATACGTCAGGTTTCCGGTCTCGAAGCATTTTTTTTTTCGGGGGTTTTTGACACGCCGGCCTCCAATACGGATACGATTTAGGCGTTGCTTGAGTTCGTACCGCGGTGTGCGTTTGGAGGGCAACCAAGCCGGTACTGTTGCCAGTAAGTATCAGCCGTGTTACACTTCCACCGCGTAAATTTGAAAATGTAGTTGCCCACGTCGTCGCCGCTTGTTAAACGGGCATTGAAAGGGGGGCACGGTCACACATTGCCGCCGGTACCCTATAAGAAGAATTCATCGCCCTATTTCGTGGGACACGTTGTTGGGAGGACAGGGCCTGTCCGTGTCATGGGGCCCGGGTGGCCGAGTTCCTTGACTGTCGATGGCATTGGGCTATTTATTTATGTACTTCATGGCGAGGTCTGACGAAATATTCGCTTGTTCACCCGGAGTTGTACACCCCGCGCATTGCTTGACGAGGGGTGACGCGGAGTTGTTCGCGGAGGAGCGGCGGTCGACCTCGTCGCAGTGGCATCAGGCCACCAACATCGAGGTCCTGTTTCGAGGCCATAAAGGCGACCAGGATTCGCAAGGATCGGGTATCTTTCGCACACGCGACGACGCCTTCGGGGCGCGTAGGAGCAGGCGGCGGTGCCGTCGCTCTCATGGTGGAGTTGTTGTCGGGATATCCGACGCTGCCAGAAAAGCGCCCCCCTGTCGTCGTATCGGTACGGTAAGGAGGTCAGAGTTGGGGGGGGGGAAAGCAGGCCCTCGGGGCAGTTCGCGAAGTGGTAGCGGAAGCAGGAGACGATTCCAGCGAAGTCGGCCTCCACTCATTGCGTATTGGCGCAACCAATACGCTGGCGGCCGGGGTGAAGTGCCGCATAGGGCGACCCAAAGAGAAGGTAGACGGAAATCTTCAGAGTTTTCCTAGTACGTACATCCGCAATAACCCAGAGGACGCGGGTATTGTATCTCGTAAACTAGCAGATACGGGAAAGATAGGGCAGAGGCAGCCATGCCAGGGTACTGTTTGGGGCCTAGCACCGTAGTATCGACGCGACCTCGAAATTGGGGTATGTCAATGGTTTACTACCATTGGGGGTCTCGGTCGTCCGAGACTGCGTTTGTTAGAGCCCCGGCCAGTCGGCTGGGGAGGGGGAGCTCCCGGGTACTGGCAGTACGATAGGCAACGAGAGTCAGCGACCGGTGTCGCGGCTCTCGTACCTCGCCAGCGGACCCCCCCCCCCGACGTCGCAGATAATAATAACATGACAATTCGAAGGATATACAACAAAACATAATTATTCACAAGCAACCTACTTCCTACGACGGCGATTACCCCCTCCATTATATTCTTCCGCCTTATCCTCCCTACCTCAGGCCCGTTTTATTTTTACCGCGACGTGAAATTTGTTTCGCCGTCTACCCTATAGGTACTGGCTGGTGAGGTCTATTGCGGCGATACATCGGGCGGTGCCCCAAAAGTACAAAAGGCATGCACGTTAGAATATATATACACACATGCTCCATCCATTCTTGTTGCGATATACAGACAGGGAACCACATGCATGTGTGTTGCTGTGTTGTTGTTGTTGCTCTTGTTTATGTTGTTATTGGTGTTGTGTTGTTTGTGTTGATGTGTTGCTGCTCTCACATGAACTCATCATCATTATGTACATATGTCCAAGATATTGAGGCCGTGGTCACAGGACGGGCTCCAAAAAACAAGTACACTGACGACGCGGTTGCGTGGAACTACACGCACAGTACGAGCACTGAGTACTTTGCTGGCGAAAATCATACAACGTTGACGTGTGATTGCAATGAATGGTGTTTTTCGCACGGGAGGGGTCTCACAGCTCTTTTTTGCTCGAAAGTTTTTTTCCTTTGTGTGTATCACATGCGGTTAGGGTGAAGATCTTGCGCCACACGTGGTGAGTATTTTTTGTAGACAGCAGCAAACAGCAGCAGTATTCATAGTTTTTGTGTAAAAATCGCGTATTTATCCGATTGTTAAAACAATTGTTAAGTTTGTGGAGTGGCGAACGACTGGTGAAGCCGTACACCACGACACTGTTGTTCTTCTAGATCTACTCGTATACATGAACCACGCCCTGTGGGGCCCCCGATTTTGCTTCGTGGTTATTTGCTCCCTTTTGCCTGACGGCACAAGAAGCATGGTTTACAAGGTACACGAGGTATACACACACGTAAACCCTTTTCACGCTGCTACTCGTGGGTACTTGGTACGTACTACGTAATAATACGTAGAGCAAGTAATTATTGCCTGGGGTACTGTTGGTTCTCTATGTTGCGTACACGTCTGATATTATGACGTTGTTGCCATCGACGACTGACGACGACGTGGAGAGGCCGGTATTATACAACTACTACCTGCCCAACAACGAGAGCCTGCTCAATATAGGCAAACCCGACAAGGGATACTCCCTGTGTCCCGCCGTCCTGCCTCCCTATAGCCTATATTACCTCTCACCAGATAAACACTATATAATACACGCGTACCTATTTTTTTTATTTTTTTTATTTGCCTTCTGACAATGTGCAGGGCGTTATTCATTCAAAATGAGAAAGCTGACATAATTCGTCGAATACCACAAACTTCTTCGAATCAATTCTCCTTCCCTGCGTGTACTCACTTGAATATGCACCCCCATTATTTAACGATATATTTTACCTACTATTTATCTATACGCCATACTTCCTACTCCGCATCTACATTCCACCCCCACGCCATGGGAAGTAGTCCTCCCTCTTCCTCCCTTCTCCCCCTGGCGGCCTGGCGGTCTCGCAGGGCGAGCTTATATCGGTGCACTCTGCGCGAGATCGCGACCTGGATAGTCACCGATATGACCTGGAAAAGGTGCTCCTTACAAACCCCTTTTCTTGCTAAAGATCCCCCATCCGTTCCTCCAACGATACTCGCCGCCAGCTGGTCGATGAAATCGCTACCTTCCTCCCCGAGGCGTCCAAGGCTTTCCACCGCGAGGGTGACAAGTTTATGGCTGCGCTCGTCGAAGGACACTTGTCCTGCACGAGCGTAGTGGTTGCGCTTTCGCGCCTCAGAAGTGGAAGCGGCTGATCCGTCTCGATCAGCGCTGCCAGCCCGCATGTGGACCCTCGCTTGGGGGTCTGCATGCGTGATGTCGAAGAGTATCGCCTTGTTGCGGTACTCTGACGACGTAGCGTCTCGGAGGCCTCCCCTCTCGATCACTATGTCCATGCGGAGGTTTCTGTCGGCGTTGAAGGGCGCTCCGCTTTCCATTTGATGGCGGATGGACAACCGCTTAAAGGTGCGAGACAGCGCGTGGACTAGCGGCTGATGCTGGTTAACCTGTGCGCCTGCTCGGTGGCATGTGCGCGCGGTGACGTGTGGTGACATCCGTCGCTTCGCAGCAGGGGCACCTCGCCGCTATGGGCTCCTCCATTCCCAGGAAGCGCCGTCCCATAGACACGAACTCAGAAGCCGGTATGATACGCGCCATGCCCACGGGCCTTGCACGCAAACAGGCGACAGCGCCTGGTCCCGATAGGCTCCGTTGCCGAGCCTTGGCAAGACCTCTGGTTTCCGTCCCCCCGAACACATCGTCCCGATCCGACGGGCCTGCTACCTCGGGGAGCTGGTCCAGAGAAGCAACGTACCGTTGGTACCGTACGCGGTTGATCTGCTGCCCCAGCTTGTACTGCGCCTTGTGGGAGCTAATCGTTTGGGCGTCATGCGCCGGCAGTACCTCCACATCATACTGTTCTGGCCCTCCTTCCTCGCTTGCGCGGAACGCCCTGTCCGCCAACTTTCCGGGATTACGTTAGCCATTGCCTCCTCCGATACCCCATGGATATCGCGAAGGTCCCTGACGCTGCTCCATATGCGGCGAACGAGGTCCAAATTGGGCAACTCCCTTCGGACTTTTTCCCCTAATGGACGGGAGGGGTCGGCGAGGACCTCTGGCACCGTCGCCACTAAGCTCCCGATGGACGCTGACATTCTCCTTGATTCAGCCGACGACAGTCCAAACCCCCCGGCCCCTGTGGAGAGGCTCGCCTGCGCTTTCTGGTGCGGCTGTAGCGTCAACCGGTTCGCCGGGCATCCGTCCGCAAAGAACGGCGATTCGTCCGCTGTCCCTGGAAGCTCGAGAAGGCGCTCGAGCATCCACATTGCGCTAGTGTCTGCCCGCTGACACGCGGATAGTGACAGCTCCGGGTCCATTACCCGCTCAATGTAGGAGGTCCGCTGCACCATTGAACTGGTGGCGATGAGGTTCGCCGACCGTTTGTCCGGCATGCGCGGCAGGATGCGCGCGAGTTGCTCTGCTCCCCCATCTCGGACTATCTCCACGGCGCTGTTCACCGCGAATGCATCAGTGCCTATGGGCACGCCAACCACCTTTACCCCACCCCCTTCCGCAATGCGAACACCGATGCCCCTCAGAAGTGTCATCTCTTCCGACGTAGGCATATGCCCTTTGGGAGGCAAATCAACCGTCTTTCTGGGGTTAATGGCAATGCCTATTTCGCACAGCTCGTGCTGGAGAACACGCGTACCTATACTTGCTTACTGTATTGCATGGCGAGCATCTGATTTAGAAGAGAAAGCACAGCTGCATGCAGCGATTTGGGGGGCGAAGGGGGGTGACTGCGACTGCATCCCCCGGGTCACTACGAACAACGTAAAGGTCGCGATAATATGTAGTCTCGCACGCGAAGTAAATGTCCGCCGCCAACAAGATGATAAGCCCGCGACGACCGACCATCAAGACGACGACCGAGAATCGCGTCTCCTCTTGACAGCATGTGGTGATACTTCAACAACAAACACAGTAGTAAAATGAAAGGGTCATGTATGTATGTGGGGAATGGAAATTGGGAAACGCCTGGCTGAGAAGCGTATGAGAAATACTGCTGATTTACGGAAGGATATTCGGTTGATATTGGAATGCTATATTGTCGGAAGGCAAGCATAATAATAATAATAATATTGCATTACTTCGAAGTATGTATTAGGTATGAGTACTATTAATGGTAACTATATCATACGATCGCACACACACTATTATTATATACGAATACAACTTTTTTTACTATCAATAATACGATAGATATTGATGTATCATACCTGGTACACAACAACTACTTATAGTCTACTATACTGCTACCCATGGGGGAGGCTTGGTAGGTGGTCCGCGTGCCTATCAAGATCAATTTCGTGGGTTCAAGTCCGAGTGCATGCTCGTAGGGACTTTTTCTTGCATTAAATAAATGATTAGCGGACAGCGCGAGGAGAGCGTGAGTTAGCTACATTCTATGAAGAAAGTCGACGAGCAGTGGGAATGCTGAACCCTAGACAAAAAATAAAGGCACGTACTGGGGGGAAAAAGGGACGACACCTGTGACCACGGCTTGTCCAGAAGATCGCCGAGGGTAAAACTTCCTACGAGTTCGGCTGGAAAGTAAAAGTGATGATTAAACAAAAAAAATGGGGGGAGGCACGGACGAATAATATATCTCCTTGTCCCGAGGAATAATGTAACCACGCACCACACACCGCAACTATAATAAAATACACATATATACCTCCTGGTACCTGGCACCCGACAAAGTCAACACATTAATTCTGTTGTTGGTATTGTTGTTGTTGTTGTTGTTGTTGTTTTGTTATGGTACGTACTCTGTTCTTATTTTATTGCGAAGGATGTGATGTGATGACAGCAGCACTACGTATAATACCTACCTGGTACCTGGTATAGTTTATTACGGGGGACAGTAAATAGGACCTGCGGTATACACAAAAACCTATATGTTTCTCCCATTTTTACTAGCAACATATTGGGTCAGCGGGTTTTTGGTAGATGCTTCTTCGGGGGTGCCTGGGGAGGAGGACTGGGCCCTCGCGGTCGGAGGTGGCAGGGTCAGGGGTGCTTGGGGAGGAGGACTTGGCCCTTGCGGTCGGAGGTGGCAGGGTCAGGGGTACCGGAAGTAACTGTAGTGGTATGTGGGGGAAGGGTTGGAGAGTAAGGTGGAAGAGCCGCAGAGAGAGCGAGACGGTAGGGACTCTCTCCTACCTGGTAGGCACTACCGATTAGCAGTGTAGACCAGCAACACCGCACGACCTTCTGCGAGTTGAAACATGCGTGTAGCAGTTGTGAGCCAGCCATTTTTATGGACAGCGGCTTTTAGGTGGATGCTTCTTCGGGAGTGCTTGGGGGGGAGGGCTGGGCCCTTGCGGTTGGAGGTGGCGGGGTCAGGGGTACGAGAAGTAAGAGTAGTAATAGTATGTGGGGGGAAGGGTTGGACGAGGTAGAAAAGCTACAGAGAGAGCGAGACGGCAGGGACTCTCTAATAGGCACTACCAATAGCAGTGTAGACCAGCAACACCGCACGGCCTTCTGCGCGTTGAAACATGCCCGTAGCACAGTTATAAAGCGTAGTATCTCTAAGATCACGTGAGATGCCTGTTTTGTTCACAACCGACGGAATTAATTATTTATTGTCATGGGCTCTACCGACGGAAACTAAATGGCTTAATATGTTCAGAGGCAGAGAAAAGAGAAGAACGACTATACTCGCCCCGTGCCCCCTCTTGGCTTCTCGTGATAGGTGCAAGAGTAGAGCACGGCACTGCTCGCTGCCGATAGATAGGCCTAGAGGCTAGGCCCACTGTTGTGGTTTATCTTCAACGATCACGTCATGGAGCACTTTGCGGTCGCCGATCACCCGGCAAACCAGGCCAGGCTGGCGGGTCTGGTCAGCAAAGACCTGGCGACCGTCACGCTCGACCTGCGCGGTGTCTCCGACTCCTGGGGCTACGCATGGGCCTACCCCCCCGCCGGCGGAGTCCCTTCCCCGCCATTCCGGGGCCGCACTGACCCCGCCTTTCCGGCTACGTCGCCCTCGGCGGCTTTGTCAACGCCGAAGTCCAGCAACCTCGCCTTACCTCCACCCTGGCGGCCGGGGCCGGGGGTGGCGAATGCCAGCAGGGGGGGAAGACACGGCAGGTGCCGCTTCGGTGACACCTGCGTGTTCACCCACGTCGGCCCCACGCGCCAGACGGGCAGCGGCAATAAGTGCAAGGCGGCAATAAGTGCGTGGTTTCTGGGTATACCAATGGTTTACTACCATTGGGGGTCTCGGTCGTCCGAGACTGCGTTTATTAGAACCCCGGCCAGTCGGCTGGGGGGGGGGGACTCCCGGGTACTGGCAGTACGATAGACAACGAGAGTCAGCGGCCGGTGTCGCGGCCCTCGTACCACGCCAGCGGACCCCCCCCCCGACGTCGCAGAGAATCGCAATAACATGACAATTTCGAAGTATATACAACAAACCAGCCATTTTGATTGACAACGGGTTTTTGGTAGATGCTTCTTAGGGGGTGCTTAAGGAGGGGAGTAATCGTTTTTTGGTGGATGAGACGGAGGGATGTTGGTTGTAGTAGTCTTCATGAGCGTCACACCACTTTTGATTTGTCGTATGTGATACTGCCGCGCTTTTGTGCTGAGAGTTCTTTACTTCTTTCTGTTATTTAATACCCTGGTAGTCGTTTTTTAGAACACTACACATTGTCGGATGGCAAACATAATAATAATATGTAGTGCATGGGTTTCCTTTTGTTTCCGAAGTTTTCTTCTTTCGGGAAAGTTATGAGTGATCAATGTTGAAGATCATGCTGCACATTGTCGGATGGCAACAGAAATAATAACATACTTGGTCCTATTTACTATGTTCCCCCGTAATACTACGTAGCAATAATACTGCTCATCTCCTCTTGTGCTGTACGGTATTATTATATTAATAAATGATTAATTCGTACTGAAAATAGAGTGAATTAGTTATTTTCCGTCTTCGGGCACACGAAATAGTAGTAATAAAAGTACGATCCAAGGTACACAGGGTGGGTATTAACCCCGTTAGAACCGCAGTCCCGTTTTCGGGACAAACTTCTTGAAATTTGACTGGTTTGTCCCCAAAACGGGACCGCGGTTCTAAACGGGTTAACAATCGGAAAGCTGGCTGTATGCGCGTTAAGCTATATATCCCCTGCAGGAACACGACGAGGAGAGGTCAGGTGTGGCGATGAAGGTCATATGCACAAAATAAAAGCTGTGCTGGTCACACATCGTCACCAAGCACTAGTATTAACAACAGCGACGCTATCTATCTGTCTTATTCGTGCTATTATTATTGCACCCCCCCCCCCCTCTTGGTGCTAGCAATCAATCAATATATCTGTCTGTGCCTGTTCGAAGAAAATCCGACGTGCGCCGTCCCGGCTTTGTACGTAGGGATGCGGGGGTCTATTGCCATACGACTACGGCCATGCATGATAATGAATGAGTGCAACCTGCCCCCTCACGATCGCCCCCCCCAAGCCTCCGCACTCCGCACCACCAGCAGCAAGCAACAAAACAACAGGAGAAGGGGGAGCACAGAAGAAGATGTATGCGCGCAAAAAAGTCCCCAACCATTTTTCATTTTTTTCTCACAAAAAATATAGCCGGCAAAAATAACGGCAAAAAACGTTACGCCATCATCGCAGAGCTCGATTTTTTTTTTTTACGATTTTCTCAACAGCAGTACGTAGTACCTGGTACAGCAGCAGCACCACTACCTAATCTCTCTCCCAAGCTACGCACACCCGCTTCTACCACCTCGACCCGAAGCGAAGCACAGGGGAAGAGGAATACAGGGATATCCTTGAGAGGAATTTCTTCCGAGGACACGTAGCGCAGGAAGGCACCGACTCTTTTGTTCACTTTCAAGGTAAGGAAAACGAGCAAGAGGGCACATAGCGGTCGTCCTTCTCATCACCACCCTCTATTGTTTGCTTTGTTCGGGGTTGCACTGCTGCTGTGATCCAGGCGTGCCCGCGCTGGCTTGCACCACGACGCAAGCTAGCGCGGTTGCCTGCACACCAACAGCCACTGGCCTGCACGAGCCTGCGACCCTGGCGTTTTTTTTCGCGGGCAGCGTAGTTCCAGCTAGTGCGTGCGGGGCAGTGGGAGAGATGGACGGCGCCAGGCGTGGTTTGTTTTTTCGCCGCACAGCGTATGCTTATGGCTATAGGGTTACTTGAGGTTCCAGAGTACCCACCGCACTGCAGCAGTCACCATCCGACATGACAACCTCACAACAATGACTTCCGTTGCTGTGATGGAGAGCGCCGACTGGGACCCTCGAACGGCCTGACATGCAGCCCGCTTTCCCCTTGGCCATATCCAGCCAGCAGCAGAAGCAGTAGCGCTCTGAACTTGCGAGCAAGCTCCCGTGGTTACATTTCTTGTCAAGGTTCTTTTCGAAGATAGGTTGCACCATCTCAGTGAATCTCACGCAGAACACTTTTATTACGTACACGTACTCGTACGACTACCCTAGAAAATGCTTCTCACCTCGAATCAAAGGGTACAGCAGCCAAGGGTACAGCAGTTGTACAGCAGTAGTGTCGAGGCCACCCGCTGCTGGTTTGTCAGCTGTGCGGCTAGGTAGTGGGTGAGATGGGTCCTCACGTGTTAGTCATCATACCCACGTGAGGAGAACCCGCAGCTGATCGAGTCGTTTGGCTCCCCTTCTCTGTCTGCTGCTGCTGTGTGGCATCGGGGCGTCTTGATCATGAGTCGTCGCGATACACCGGAAGAGGTTAATTCACCTCCATCCCAGTCTATTTCCAAGTAGTTCGTGGCCGAAACGTACCACTGTCCGTAAATGTAAGAATCTTTTTGTATTCGTATTCAAAGCAAAGAGTTACTTACATTTTCGGACATATTGTAGAAGGTTGAATGACTGCTGCTGTGTTTGCTTCATCTATCATACCAGGGTAGTAGAGGTTCTGTAGATAAAAATAATACACGTCGGGGCAGACTTTCCCTGGCTCTTGAGCGCAAGAAACTCTTGCCTTTCTTCCCTGCCTGCCTGCACTCCTGATGGAGCGAGCCCAGCCCTGCTGGTGTGTAAGATGCAGACAACGCCAGTTGCCGGTGCTCTCCGTGCCGCTGTTGGTGTCGTCGGCTGCCACAAGAGGTGTCGAGTTGTTGGAACTGCTGTTACTATACGAATAACTCGAATATTGTTATGTGTTGCTCGATGCTGACGTACGACTGCTGCTGTACCGCTGTTCCGCACCAGTGCACCAGCATAACAACCCAAAGGAGGTACTGGTATGCACGAGGGCGTATGTGTTGGTATGCTTCATCCATTCAAGTATATACCTGGTATGCTCGAAGGTCATGTACGTGTCAGTTCCGATATGGGTTGCCACACAGCAGTCTCTCATGCGGATCATGGCCATATGTGAGTACTGGCAGGCACACTGCTGCTAATACATTGTCGGTATGTCGGTGTAAGTACTGCTGTGACGGCTTCGACTACGGCCCACATAATCAGATCAACGTCTGCTCCAATCTCTGCCTGTGGGTTAAATATTGGCGAACTTGGTTCATGGAGATTCCACACTCTTTCTTGTGTCACAGGTCACACGAGTACGTTCCTCAGAATACTTATTTTCTTATTTTTCGAGCACCAACAGCGGTATGTATTGCGTATACCAAGGTATAGAGCAAGGAATACCACCCGGTATATACAGCAGTGTTTACAGAGTAAGTATATACCTGGTAGTTGGTTGCTGTGCCCGTTCGTCGTATTGCAAAAATAAAAAAAGGGATTCAATTGCTGAGAGCGCCTTGCAGCGTGGGTAGGCACAATTCGATGCGAGTCGACGAGGGAAGAAAAGGCTGAAATCTTCTCGCGATAAAAATGAAGGCACGTACCGTAGCGGGAAGGGGGGAGAAGAGCCTGCTATGTGACCCCGGATCTGAGTTACGAGTTGGAAGGAGAGAGAGAAGAAGATGTGCGAAGATAATGAATGGGATGGAAAAAAAAAAAAAAAAAAAAAAAAAAAAAAAAATACACGGCGATTTTCATCCTGAAATTTCGTCGTGTCTCTTTTAACCCTTTTGGGACTGCAGTCCCGTTTCCGGGAGAAACCATTCAATTTCTGAGTGGTTTGTCCCCGAAACGAGACTGCGGTCCTAAAAGGGTTAATGCCGGGTAATAAGTACCTGGTACCTGGTACGTTTTTTTCCCTTTTTTTTCGTTTTTTTTTCGTTTTTTTTCTCGTTTTTTTCGTTTTTTTTCGTTTTTTTTCGTTTTTCGGATCTTCCTACGTAGGGCTCCAGCACCTTTTGTGTGACCACGGACTCCTTCGTCAGAGAGTTAATGTGAGAACAACAACAACAAACAACAACGTCCACAGGAGTAGTTTGTACGTTTGTACTGCCGTCTTGTACGTATTTGGTTCGAGTTTGTTTATTTCGGTTCCTCGTAGTCTCGTAGTCCCTGGTACAGCAGAGCTCATATAATATTGTCATACGCAGGGCTCACGTATTA
This sequence comes from Nereocystis luetkeana, assembly GCA_031213475.1. Lineage (NCBI taxonomy): Eukaryota > Phaeophyceae > Laminariales > Laminariaceae > Nereocystis > Nereocystis luetkeana. The sequence continues at coordinate 5,922,192 of JARUPZ010000013.1, read as the reverse complement.
TGTTACCGTATACCACACCTGGTCCTGGTATGACGTACCTGGTAAGTAAGTAAAAGTGAAGTTGAAAAAAAAAAGAAGGAAAAAAAATACCACCATTCCCTTGGAGTAGATACCACCCCACCACAGAAACCACCCCCGGTGATGAAAAAGCAAAATAATATATCACCGGGACACGTTAGATCCACCCCCCGAGCCGATACGCCTGGCTGGGCTGGCCAAAAACTGTTTCTTCACTTGTCCGGCGGTTTCTCTCTTTCCATTTGGCAACTCAAAGTTAGTGGTACCTATTACTGTTCCGGGAGACCATACGATTAAATAGGACCTACCGTACAGACCAAAACCTACCAGTATACCTGGTATCATTATATCTCGCTATTTTTACTATTAATAAGAATGTTTGGTCCTATTTACTATGGTCCCCCGTAATAGTGTATTCCCGAGTTCTTACAGCACATTTGCCGACGTGGAATTTTCGAAATCTGAGGTGGTTTCGTAAAAACAAAAATGCAGAAAAAGTAGAAAAAGCATGCCTTTTTATTGAACGAGATGTGTATGGTATGTCGACGTTAGAGTGTACCAGGTATCAGGTACTGGTATAGTAAAGTCCAAAATGTCTTGTCTTGCGGAGTTCGCTCAAAATCGGTGTGCATCTTCCTTGAGACGTGACGAATCGGCATATTCGCCGTGTCTGAAGAGGTACTCGTAGGGCGCGCGTACGACCCTGTGAAGATGTTACCTACTGAGCTATTGGGTTAAAGATCGGTCACTTACCCAGCCCAGGGTAATCCTTACAGCAATCCCGTACGAAGGTACTGCGAACAATGCCCTATATAAAGTCAAGATACTGCGAGGGGAAGCCCAAAATGTGCGATTCTCAGTCCAATTTATGTTCTTTCGCCCTCGATTTTTTAGATGTCATACTTGCTGGTAAAACGAAGGGATTGCCAGCTGCACCACTATGAGTTTTGTTTTTTTCCCGTCAGTTGTGGCCAAAACCTATTTCGTTTTTTGTTTTGTTTTTGAGACACGCCTATTAATAGTTCACGGGAAGAAAACAAAAACAAGTTGGTGCAGTTGAGAATGTCTCCGTTTTGCCCTCAAATAGGGCGTGTGAAGTTTTCTGCTCAAAATTCGAAAAAAAACAACTGAGAAAGGGCCTGACCAACAAAGGAGTTACTGTTGGCCAACCCAGCTCGTATCACCAAAATATTTTGGCAGCGCACATGATGGAGAACGACAACAACATCGAACAGGCGGAGGGCCCTTCCTTACGGGCGGCCTATCATCGTGGGCAGAACGCGGCTGTGGCCCCGGAGAAGCCAGCTGCCTCGGCACGGTCCGCTGGCGCGTCTAGCTACGAGCGGGACCACGATCTCTTCGTTCTTCGTCCGTCCGCAAACCACTCCTGCTGCATCTGCGCCTCCAGCTCCGGCAGTAGCGCTAAACGAGCCAGCCACGGCAAACGCGTGCCACACCGGCCACAGCAGCAATTCCTGCACCAGCCGCAGTGTCTGCGGTCCCGGCACAGCTCGTCGCGCCTCATGCCCCGGCGGTGCCAATCAACGCGGCTTGCGGTACCACCCCCCTTGCTATCACCCTCCTGTGGTCGGGTTGGGTGTACCACTTGTTCTAAATATTACCCATTGTACTCTTATCACCCCCCACCGCTATCACCCGCCTCTACGAGAAACCACCCCCCGGTGGTAAATGTCGCAAAATTCGAATAAAACATTTCCAGTATCGCGGGGGTACCTTAGATATACATACCACCCCACCACAGAAAGCCACTCCGGGTGATAAAAAAAGCAAATCGCGATCTGGCTATCAACCGGAGAAGTTTCTTAGATCAGACTCGTACCAGGTGCACGGTATACCATGTACCAAGTACCAGTGCAAAGGGGCTTCGCAGGCGGCCTTGACGGCCGCCAGTCGCCGGCCTGCGTTATGACAAAACTGCTAGTATAGTACGAGTATTAATAGCAGCATTTGATGCGGAGGATGGAGGTCGGACTTGATGCCAAGAGTCTAGAGCGCTTTACACACTGCCCGCAAGGAATAATAGGCGACTGCCATAGTAAATGATGCTGTATACATCTATACGATAACATGATGGTATCACGTGTTTTGACGCCATCGCTACGAGAGCTGGATGGCGATATCTTTTGCTGGGGGTGAAAAATTCCTGCAATAGGTCTCGAGCTCCCAGGCCCCCCCTACGATGCCAGCCCAGGCAGGCGGAGCCTCGGGGCGGGCTGGCGGTCAGAGAGCACGCACCGGAAGGAAACAAACGGAAGCACACATACCGCCGTGGCGCGCTATTAATAGAGGGTATCACCCTCCAGGTCACTTAGAGGGCAGTGTTTCGTCGATATTCCGACGATTTGGTCCGCACACGGCACTCGCGCGGGCTGTGCGGCCGGATCGGTGGCGTCGACGGGTGTACACCAGGCTGGAGCTCGCCCGGGCGAAGCAACCGGGCGGAAAAGGCGTCCGGCGGCGGGAGTTTTCCGCGACTCCAACTTCTTCGCCTACGAAAAGAGAAAAGTTGGCAAAAGTACGAAAGATCGACAAAGATACGTATACATGTGTCTATGTACGTGTAAAGGTACGGTACTTGCGACAGGTGCGTATCGTATTTCATACATCCTTCTTTCAGATCTTAGATCTTAAGACACCATCTTACCGCAGAAAACCACCCCCGGTAGTAAAAAAAGCGTCACAAAAACAAGAAGTCAGGTGTATCACCGAGTTCGTAGGATGCCACCCCCCTGGGCCGGTACGCCTCCCAAAGTATATAACGATGTTCCGCAGGGCCGGTACCCGTCCGCATTCCAAACACTGTGAAACATAGGAGGTGTGTGATCGGTACCAGTACCCGGGGCATTTTTGGTGGGCGAAGTGTCGGGTACCGGTATTGAGGTCCTGCGGAACTTACTGTAGTGTAGGAGTCGGGTACCGGTATTGAGGTTGCCGAATTGTAGGGTGTTGGTGTTGAGGTCGTACCGAACTTGCGGAATGGTCGGACACCGGTTTGGAGTCCGTACCGGAGCTTACCTTAGTTTTCGGTAGGGTATTGAGGCCGTACCGAGCCTTGCCGAAGACTGACGTAAGCTGTTTGCCGATGCTGGTGTTGGAGGTCGTACCGAACTCACGGAGTGGTCGGGTACCGGCTTGGAGTTCGTGCCGGGGCTTACCGGAGTTTCCGGTAGGGTATTGAGGCCGTACCGAACCTTGCCGAAGACTTACGCAGGCTAGTTACCGAGCGAACGCCCCGGGTATGCTTTGATACGTTTCCTACCGACCTCACCCTTGAAAAGAATTATCGCCGGGGACCGGTACGGGTATCCCATCCGAACAGCACACACAATATGTAACACCCGGGGGTCTTCACGAAGGTTGCTCGCAGTACCGCGCATCGCACATCGATATTGAACGCACGCACTATTATTACGGGGGGCCGTAGTGAACAGGACCAAATATTGTTAGTAAAAATGGTTAAAAATATAGGTTTTTATGTGTACCATAGGTCCTGTTAACTATGGCCCCCCGTAATAGTAGTGGCTCATCGATCACCGTGGGCAGAATGCGCGTGCGACCCTGGCAGAGATTGCTGATCCGACACGGCCTTGGCCTGCTGACGCGCCCCAAGCTACGAGGGGAGCCGCAGTCGCATCTTTATTCGCCCTCGCACGAACTGGACCCTGCTGCACCTGCGTCTCAGGCTCCAACAGCAGCGCGTGACGCGCCAGCCATGGCAGCGCGTGCCCGCGCCAGCCTCGGCAGCGAGTGCTGCGCCAGCCACAATAGGAGTGTCTGGGTTCGCGGCGGTATATATAGTGCGGGCGGTATCATCATCGCAGACTACTACTACTACTACTACTACTATTACTAGTAGTTCGGAATATTACTGGTATATAGTTAGGTATGCAGGATTTATAGTATCGAACGACAGAGTTGACGGAGAGAGTGCGTCTGAAGCATCGCCCCCGAGTCTTTGTTCTTGAAACAAGTACGGGGTGCTTGCTGGATAGCATCCCCGGGTTTCAAAGTGAAGGCGTTGCCGGTATCATCGTCGATGTACTTTTTTTTTTCAACCCTCCGGCGGATGGGCAAAAATAAAGCTCGAGCTCGACTCACGTCCACATAGACAATACGTGCCGTGTGTCAAGTTGAGTCGCCGCTACCTCGAACGCGTGAGTTTAAGGGTATGTATGTGTGAGACAATGGGAACATCAAAGCCCCTTCCGATCAAGTGATGATGCAAACAAAACGGGTACTGCTACACGTTGCTATCGTCCTCTTGGCATCACCCCGCTGACTTTCTCGGGTCAAGTGACGTGCCAACATTAAGGGCGTTTGCACGCGATGCTATCATCCCCTCGTTATCCGGCGTTGTAGGGGTGCGCGGGTCTACGGTCATACGACTACGGCCATGCATGATGTCGAGTACACCCCCCCCCTCCCTCCCTGGTACCTGTCTGGAAGTGTCAAAATGTGCCAATTCTCCCGGCTTAGGTATCTCAGCCTCCTTGTTATCACCGCCTTATGCTGTCTCTCGAAGTGGTCACACCAGAACGCCAATCCATTAAGTCGAAGCTGTCTCAATTCAAATTTAAGCTGTCATCCGTTCCAAGTCCGCCTCACAAGTGGTACCTGGTAGGGTGCATGCAGCTCACCCGTCACGCGATTCGCCAAACACCTTGCGGCGCTTCGAGCCTGGTGCAAGCAATGTCTGACTGGTCGGTGAAGACCCGTCTTGCTCCGCCCCGGCGTTGTAGGGATGCGAGGGTCTATGGTCATATGGTCGTACGGCGGCGGCCATGCATGACATGAGTCTCCCCATTATTCCCCTTCCCCGCCCACGACCACCCAATCATCTGCAGTCGTCGCAATAAATCAGCCCCCCCCCCCCCCCCCTCCGTTCTTCCCTTCCCCTTCCCACCACCACCACCACCCTGCCACCCGCAGTCGTAGCAAACAAGCAAGATGGACAACTCATCGCTGACACAGTCGGAGCGGGAAGCCATGAGGGTAACCGGCTTCGGGCCCAGCGCATCGCACTTCGTCAAGAATAACGGGGGGTGGATGTTCAACTTGGTCATGTCCCACCTCCTCTTCTGGCTCTTCGGATTCACGGCGCTGCTCGAGTACGGGTGAGCGTCCCGCCCCGAAGCAGGAGGCACTAGGGGGGTGATTTGAGGGAGTGGCAGTGGGCGGGGTGGGCGGACGGTCTGTCGCTTTGGCTGACGCGCGGCGACGCGTCGACTGGATCGGCGTCTTGTGGTTCTGCGCTGCCGTTCGGTTGTTTTTGACTGTGTAGTGGGCTGTCTGATTGGTCGGCGTCGTGGTTGGCTTGCATGGTTGACTTGCGTGGTTGACTCGACTTTGCTCTTCACCTTAACGCTCACACTATGCACTGAGAACAAGTGGCCCACACTAATTCCAAGTAGTATGTCCCGAAAAAAAAAATGGTTGCACTTGTTGAGGGGTTAATCCATTTTCTACTGCAAAGCATGATCCCATACCAATTCAATTCTAAGTAGTGTTTCCCCAAAACATGGATATAGCTCCACAGGGATTAAGGTAGTGTTTCCCCGAAACATGGGTGTGGTTCCAAAGGGATTAAGGGTCGCTGTACTTCGTTCGGTCTGTGCTCCGCGTTGTGGTTCGCTTTTTGCTTCATTTAATGGTTGATTCTTCGCTTCACTCTGCCGCGCCCTTTTTTCTCCGCGGTTCGCCATTGGCTTTCGCGTTGTGCTCGATTTGTCCGTCGTTATGGTTGTTTTTTCAAGGCTGGTGCGTTCAATGTACAGCATTAATAGTGGTCCCTCTTTAGTGCCGGTCGAGTACAGTAGTACCGGCTGCCCGCTTATAGCGCCTGTGAAATCGCTTGGCAATAGATGGGGTCAACCAGTGGGGCAGTGTGCGGAGTAGTTAGTGCCGGTTGCCGCTAAAATAGTGCCGGTATTGTTGACTGGCGCACGTATGATACCGGCGTTATCGAGAGACCACCGCTGTAGCAAATAAACATCAGGGAAGCAGTAGCCGTAGTCGCGTGATAGCGCAGGTGCGTTTAGAGACGGGAGCCTGTTACTCCTTTTGTGGCCGTGTTCGTGTATGCGGTGGGGCTGCGCCTTCAGCGTCAGAGAGGGGGGGGGGGGGGGGGGGGGGCAGGGGGTGTATTCATTTGCATCTCTGGAACGGGGGGGGGGGGGGGGGGGGTGCTTGTTTTTTTACGGCCTCCTTCACTTCGGTTTGTCTCACCCTGCATTCTGTCGCCGTCGCCATGTTCTAGAGATGATGCAATCGTGCCCCCCGTGCAGAATTCGCTACGGGCGCCTCAGTCTGTTTATTACTATTTTGGGAGTACCGGCTCCCAAGCAGCATTACCCGGTGTTCGCAATTCCTCCTAAAGTATTGTCTGCCTCATCCCCCCCCCCCCCCCCCGGTCGTGCTACTTGCGCAGAACGTAGCCCCCCCGGGCGTAGAAAGTAGACACGTACCTGGTATTCCGTTGTCCTGCCGCGAGCCTCGTTGCATGGTGAGGCACCTGTCGTGCCTACCATGGCAATTTGTTTTTGTCTTTCAGCACGCCAAAATTGCGGACACAATCGCCTCGGAAGCCGTGGGCCCCTTGCCCCCCCCCCCCCCCCCCCCCCCCCGTTCGATTTGTAGACTCTCTTGTGATCACGGACTAGGTTACAGTGATATTGTTATTGTGAAACCACAACACCCACTTACAACAACAACAACAACAACAGCAACAACAACAACAACAACAACAACAACAACAACAACAACAACAGCAACCTCGCCCTTTTGTCTTTTTGTTCGTGTTTTGAAAAGATACTCGGACCTGAACCAGAGCGCTGGCGGGCAGATCAAGTCTGGCCCCTCCGGATCTGGGGTGGGCATCATCACCACGCTGCTCATGTCCGTAGCCTCGGTTGTGGTGGTCTTCAAAGCGGTGAGGGCGTTCTCCATGCCTTGTGACCCGCGTCACGTTTGGTTACGTTTGTCGACACGATCCGACGGAATTTTTCATCTTCACACAGAGATTGGCGTGTTTGTGGCGTTAGTGATGTCGTGACCCAACGGAGTTCGTTCTGTAGGGTAGGCGTTTGGTGCACAATCCGACGGGGTTCATTTCCCATGGGCTGGTCGTTTCATAGCGACAACGATCCGACGGAGTGATCCGTGTAGGATAGGTGCTTGTGTCATGATTCACTGTCGGGCAGACCCTCAATTTCCACAGAAGAGGAGCCTCATGACGGTAATGGTCCAAGGAAGTTCATTCTGTAGGACAGGCGTTTGTTGGTGCTGGCGGTCGGGGCGCGGTGAGACGGGCCATTGCCGGGACCCCGCGCGTTTTGCTATACGTTGCATCTGCTGAGGTCAATTTCGCGAGTTCGAGTACCCCGGAGGAGGATTTTTATCTTGTTCAAACTTGACCGTAGGAAGCGCATACGTTGCATGTGTATGCCCAATTCGACCCGAGTCGACAAGGGAAGAACATGCTGAGGTGTCCCCGCGGTAAAACAGGAGGCATACACCGTAGTAGGGAGGGGCCATATTAAATAGGACCTACGGTACATCCAAAAACTTATATATTTCGCCATTTTCACTATCAATATTTGGTCCTATTTACTACAGTCCCCCGTAATAGGGAGGGGGGACGATTGCCTGCTATGTGACCCCTTGCTTGAAATATGAAAGGGAGGGAGCTGCAGATGTGGGACGAATGGAGTAGATGGGGATGGAAAAAAATGTACATTATGCACCGATTGAAGACTTCGCGTGTTACTTGAGGCGCTGCATTACACCTGTGTTGTGTGGCCCCGTCGGTGATGGTGCCGTCGGTATGGTTCTGTAGATGGTGGTGCTGTCGGTAGATGTTGTAGGTGGTGGTGCCGTCGGTAGACACTATAGACAGAACAAGGTGTGTCCGTGGCGAGTGATGGAGAGGGCGGCGACGCACGCACGCACGCACGCACGCACCGGCGCGCTCTTGGTTCATGTTCCGTGATATTTGGAAGTTTCGTACAGCGTGGGAGAGGTGAAGGTCTCGTGCTTGCGCGCCTACATCGGGCTCTGCTTCTTTTCGCGCCCGGCTCCGGGAAGGAGGGTGCTCGTCGCAATGTATCAAAGCGGCATGCAAGATGCGCCGTTCGGATCATTTTGAGTTTGTTTTTGGCCTGCGTTTTTTCACTCGTGGTCTTTTCTCTTGAGGTAGCGTGTCGTAGGGAGTGTGCTATGGCTGAACCCTGACGCCTGCTTTTATGGTTTAGTTTCGGCTTGTTTTTCGCTCGCCCCCCACCCCCCCCCCTCGTCCCGCCCCTCCCCCTCGTCCCGCCCCTCCCCCTCGTCCCGCCCCTCCCCCTGACCTGCAATATTTTGTTCGCTTGTTTGTTTTTCTGTTTCGTCCCAGGCCCGCTACGACCCGAACGAGGTCGTCTAGAGCCCGACACGTTATAGGGGGCAAGAGGGGCGGGGGCAGAGGCAGGGAGGTAGGCAGGTGCAGATAGGTCAAGAATGTTCGGACCCCGGGCTAGGAAGGAGAATTATTGATAATCGGGAGGTAACAAAACCTCCTATCAAGAGGGGGCGGTCTTCCAGGCTTCCGAGGACGGACCTGGCCCGCGCTGCGCCCGATGGTCTCTGCGGCTTTGCGAGACCCCGGGCGCACGCACGCACACGCACGACCGACGTGGTCGTCGCTGCATGCAACCTGCCTTCTTTTTTTTTTTTCTCCTTCGTCTCCGTCTTTTTCGTCTTAATCTCACTTTAGCTTTTGTGGTCTAGCCATTGTTGAGGATGTGGGGCATGCGTTTGTGCGCAGCGAGGGCAGCTTGCGCGCCCTGTAGAGCGGGACCAGCGTCGTGCTTTCACTCGTGTTTTGCCACGGTGCGCTTTCTCGCGGTCACTCGTTGCGGCTACCCGGTGTGGCATCCCACCGTGGTATATCTCAATGTGGGCTCGCGCTGCTGTGGTAATGATTTCCATTGAAGTCCTTGCCCTGTGATATCTCGCGGTGGTATCCCACTACGGCTTTCCGCTGCTGGGGTCTTTCGCGGTGGGTTCTCTCGATCATGTGATGGCTCGGTTGCGTTGCGCGCCAAGATGTCGTCCGTGCCGGCTAGGAGCGCTCGATCAACCGCTCGCAAGCAAGGCTGTGGCTTGCGTTACCACTGCACAATTCGCGCATGGCACAGCGTGGCACAGTAGTGCCTTCGCCCGCTCGGGGCGACGAATGTATACAGACAGACAGGAACGAAGGCAAAGACAGACAGATATGCCTGGCTCTATTTGTTTTCTTCTTTGGTTCGTTTAGGTGTTGGGGAGAGGGGGGGGGGGGGTAAGGGGAGAGTGGGGGGAGGAGGGGGGGCGGGGGGGGGGGGGGGGGGGGATTGAGAGGGTGATGATGGAGACTCTTGATTTTGTTAGGCCAATGTTACGACGGCATGCCACCTCAAGGTCGCTCTATTTTACGAGCTTTCGAAGCTTGCAAGGGGTTGGGTGCGTTGTGGGAGTGGAGCAGGAGTGGCATTTGCAGCATCTCATTGATTTTTTTGCTTCGAGTTTAGGAGACAGGATGAAACGGAATTTAAAGCGGTTACTGCAGTAGATTCGGGGCAAAGCGACGCAAGCGCGGACCTCGGTTTCCGATTGTACAGGGATGTTGGTATGCTTGGGGCGGAAATATGGCAGGGTTCTTGCTTCTACTCCCGCTCTTAAATGCAAGGTTGCCCGTATTTTCAAGGTACCCTCCCTTTTGTTCCATTTTGTTATGCGCGTGTACGCTCGTGGTGCTCATCATGATGTGTGAGGGAAAGCGCGGGTGCATGGGGTGTGGGTGCTGGCCGTCTTTTCGTTTTTCTGGCGATGATGAGGCAAGCTTTCATAGGTGGGGGGGGTCATCGTAGATGTGAGTGGAGATGCGGTCGGTGTCGCCGCCCGGCCTGGCTCGTCGCTTTAATTAGGTCGCTGGACTTAAACAGTTCGGGACTGGCGGGCAGCTCGTTGCTGTTGTGTACGACGGGGTTGATCATGAGGCAAAAACATTCGATGGTTCGATGATGTACTTTTTTTATTTCTTCTCAAGGAGAGGTGGTCGGGCATTGCCGTGCGGATATTGTCATGGGGTTGTTGTCGTGCCCAAAACTCGGGTAGTGGCGTGCCGAAGAACACTAGTATTCTAGAGAGCAGCTCTTGCACCTCATGTTCAAAGAAGTCGGACCGGTTTATTTTCTACTCCCTGCTGTACCTATAAATCTGAACACTGAACACACACAGCTCGTGACTTTGATCTGCGTACCGAGGTGGCAATCATCCTACAGTACTGTTCCCAGGACATTTCTCTTTGGTTCTCCGTCTTACCTACAATCTAAACACTGTTGTTCCACGAGTGGTACGCTTGTGGTCTCTCAAACAAATTCAGGGTCACTCAAGGGTCACCTACGGACAAATTTCTTCCGAAACGGCTACGCCCATACCGCACGCACTAGGTCGAAGCCCTCGCGGAGGCGATCGTCATGGGGCAAACCACACCTCTTCGGGTGCCCTGTGTGTGTGGAGTTATCAGAGTTGACTTCCAGCACCCCAATCGCGGTGACGGGTCGAGCAGCAACAATCTCTTCCCGAGAGGCCAGCGGAAAGACGGTTTCGTCAAGTCTATTTTCGAGTGAAAAATTGGGTAAAAATCATTCATGTACTTCAGTCTTTTTGATACGCGACGAGATGGTCCGAGGGGATCAATTTTGATGTTTTCATCAGAGCACTACACCATCAGCCAAATCATGGCGTTTGTTCCCACACGGCATCCGCGAAAGTGCGGCCTGGCGCAAACAGTTTGACCCCGTGTCGGCCACCCTGATGGCGGACGCACCGTCGAAACTAACGTCCCGCCGATTTTTTTTAGAAAAGTTCGTCAGTCATGCCTGCTCGGGGGTGACTGAGGAGGGACCATTTTTTATTGCTTTACTTTTTTTCGGCCCACGCTTTCGATAAGGGGTTTAGACCAAATGTTGTAGAGGGTAGTTTTAGCGTACGTCAACGGGGGGCACGTCTTTCTTCGTGGATCATGAGTCTCCACGCTAAAGCCTGGAGAATACCTGGTACCCGGTATATATCATGCCTGAAACACGTACGGCTGCCCTACTATATTCCGGCTGTACCTGGCACTTCCGATGTTTGCAACTGCTGCTTACTGTACTCCTTGCGGTTTTGAAGGAAGGGACGGACGGAGGGTGCAGTCATTATCACGCATGGCCGTAGTCGTATGACCATACCGTAGACCCTCGCCTCCCCACGACGGAGGGAGGGGGCGGTGAGCTATTACGATATACCTGGTAGCGTTTTATCTACACACCGCTGTGCTGCTGTTGTTGTTGCTGCTTCTGGTGTACGGTGATGTTGACATGCTGTTGTTCAGGTCGCCCTCTTCAGCTACGTACGTAGCTGGTGCTATAATATGTTGCTGTGTCCCCTGCAGACGAACAAAATTTATCGCACTGAAAATAGAGTGCCCACACAAAATGTCTCAAACACTGCCGCAGGCCCCGCCACGGCAACCTGGTTCATGGCAGCCGAGTCCGGGGGCTCGTCCGAGCAGTCGTGACACACAGCGCTCGAGGAGGTCAGGTTAGGCTCATGCCGAGCGTCTCCGTGAGGGCTATCGATTTTCGCTGCGTGCGGCATGGGCGTCAACCGTTTGACGCCGTTTTGAAAACAAATGTGCGCGGTCTTGTAGACACTCAAAGGGGGTGAGGACCAACAGATGGACGAACAAGTTTTGTTTTCCCTGACAGAAGCCCTAGCGTAAGCCCTACGGAACTATCATCACCAGTAGTGACAAACACTTCTGTAATGAGCTTGGCCGGTGCTGCCGGCTCTTCAGGTTTTTGCCGGTTGCCGCGTTTTTTTCCCGGTAACCGGTTGATCGGTTACAACTACAGCAGTAGTGTTAAAAAAAGGATTTTGTGTCGATTGGTTTTTGAGAAGCCATTCACTCTTACGTACACGCCTGCTGGGTTTCCAAGAATCGGTCAAAGCTGAGTATGGATTTGGAAGGGGCCCACGTCTAGTGATACTGCATGCGTAGCCTGATGGGTAGCCCATGAGTTTTTCATGCATGGGTAGCCCATGTAGCCCAAGAGCTTCTCTTTTTGCAAGGGTAGCCCATGGGTAACCCACCAGTTTTTTGTGGTGCCTTACGCGTGCGTGATCCATGAGCCATGGGCAGCCCGTGAGTTTCCAGTGCTGGCCCATGGCTCGCTTATTGATCTGTCGCTCATGACTCCCGCATGGGTCACCCATGGGTCGCTCGCTCATAGGTGGTCCATAGGTCGCCCAAGGCTAACCATGGGCAATTCATGGACCGCCCATGAGTAATCCATAGCCGTGCCCCATGGAATTTTCGCACGGAGTTTTATAAAAAAAGTTGAATAATGTACATAACCCAAGATTGGGTGCTATTTCGGTAGCAAAACTTGCGTTTCTCCGCCTTTTAGGTTACTTTTCACAGCAGGAGGGAACCGCCAAGCGAGCTTATAGCGAGGCTCGGTGGCCCTCGCGTACTTGGCGCGGAGGGTCTCCGTGAGAGAAAGAGACGGTGGGGCGCTTGGGCCCAATCGGCTCAAAAAAGAGCGGCAGTCACGGGGGCGTGCGTCTCGGCTACGCAGCTACCCACCGAATCGTGTGTTGTGGTTTATGTTGTGTTCACGGCGGAACGTAAGGGTTCTCTTCGCCATTGAGGTCTCTCCAAAAAACGATCAAGGGCGCAACATCAAAGCATTCTCAAAATGGCCGATACGGGGTGTTTTGTCTTCGGTCGAAGGGGGGGGAAATGGAAGCCAAAACAGGGAAATACACAAAGTTAGCAGCATTGCGGGGGCATACCCTCCCCCATATTGTAGTCAAAAGGGGGGGGGGGGTCCTTGTGCACCCTCCTGCGCCACGGGGCAGCCAGCCCCATCACGTGCTGTCAATTTGTTTTTCAAAGGGTGTGTGTCCTCTGCATGGGCTGTGAGCATTATGCCAGCGCGTCAGAAATAAATTATAGGCGGGCGGGGGCACGCAAGGGCACCTCCCGTGGGCGTGTGTTTCCCTAGCCCCCCTCCGTTGGATTGAACAAGGCAGGGGTATATCCCCATTTCACCCTTTCCCTCTTGACATTTTGGACGCTTGGGTGGCCTCCCCCCCCCCCCTCCCCTCCCCCTCCCCCCTGTCGAGGCCTGTCGGGGTCACCGGGTCGCTTCCTGATACTCGCCGCCTGCCAGCCAGGGTGACACGTATGTACGGAGAGGGTTATGAGGGGGTGTGTGTGTGAGAGTGTCAGGGCTGCGCGATACCAGCAAGATCATGAGAAGCTTATGCAGGGAGTGCTAGATAGAGGGTGGGAGGGAGGGAGGGAGGGACGGAGAGGGGGGTGGCGGGATGGGGAGAGGTAGAGAGGGAGGGAAGGGAGGGAGGGAAGGAAGGAGGGATGGCGGGAGGGGGTGACGTGGACAAGGAAGAGAGGAGGGGAGAGAGACGGAGCAGGAGAAAAGAAAAAGGTGACGCAAACGAAATAATGAATACCAGCACAATTGAACCAAGCAAAAAAATGCAACGCCGACTACCTCGACATCGAGTGCGAGCAACAAAATTAGAACTCGCCAAAATTGTCGGCGAAAAACGCAGGCCCCCACAACAGCAACAAATCGAAAAACCCAAGACTATAAAACCCAAGACTCGTTCTATCGCTGTAGAGGGTCGATTTCACGCCATAATAGGATCCCGCGGTCGGTCTACAACATCGATTCTTACATCCTGCGGTCGGCAATCAGGCACCAAACGCAGAGGAACGTCAGACAAGCCACGAGAGGATTATCGGAGTGCGCGTGGCGACTTTGTGCCCATGTGTGATCCAGATTAACGCAGACTCGCCACAACAGTGTCAAACACGGGCAGCCCGCAAATGTACAAAGCAATCAATGGCATGCTCGTAACAGAAAAAAAACAGCATATGTACACGTGCACGTACACGTACACTCATGCCCCGGTATGGATGTATGTACGCCGAAGATCCGTTATAACACGAAAAACAAAAGCTTACCGTCCAACTCAGACGTCCAATCGAAAGCCTTCCACCTCTGGAGGAACGTCATTACGAGCTTCTTTTCCTGCTCCACCTCGGCTGCACCACCTCCGCCGCCGCCGGCAGCACCACCTCCTTTCCGGCCCCTGCCTTTCCCGCCGAAGCTGGGGGGGTCAACCCCCATCACCCCGGCGAGAGTGTCCACACCAAAATCGCGGGGGAATTTGGCCTCCTGTACACGGTGACGTTGTTACGGTGACGTTGTTGATGTCGATGATGGTGACGGTGGTGGTGGTGGTGATGGTGTCGGTGTTGGCGTTGGGTAGCGTTGGTGATGTTGTTTGTTGTTGGCGTTGTTGGTGGCGTTGGCGATGTGTTGTTGGTTTTGGTGGTGTCGGTGTTGGTGTTGTTGGTGGTGGTATTGTCGTTCGTAGTTCGTAGTTGTCACGGCCAAGGACGTTTTCGTTGCCGTCGTAGTCGCCGAGGAGGACACATTTTCAGCCCACACACGGCGGAGACACGGGGGGCGCAAGAGTGTCAGCGGGATGGCGAGCAAAGCGAACGCGTATCAAGGGGGGCTAATGTAATAAGGATCATAACCCACAACGGACCCAGAAACCAGGGACCCCCCTACGTTCAGACACCGTATTCGGTCACGGTGACTACTGCATGTTCCCCTACAATACTGTTACGGGGGGCATAGTAAATAGGACCAAATTTTGTTACCAATAATTCAAATAGGGATACATGTATATACATATTATTATACATATACATAGGTTTTTGCGTGTACCGTAGGTCCTATTTAACATGCTCCCCCGTAAATAGTGTGGTTAGCTCGACCGTTTGCGCCTCGGACAGAGAATCACAATCTATTAGTGTTAACACAACATCCAGATCCCAAGCTGCCGTTATGAGATGTTTGTGCGGGATCTGTGCAGTACATATCCGAGCTAGGAAGCACGCCCGAGGTCACGCATACTACACGGCTCCCCACTCGGCAACACGAGCCATCAATAAATCCTACAGATGATGATGAATATCTCTGCTCTGAAAAATCTTCAAGTGGGTCATCGTGCGGGAATCGATACTCCGTCCGAGATGTGCAGCCTTTATACTGTAGTTACCTGTCCGCCGGAGGATGCAAACATCATATAAATATATACCAGGTATATATATATGCAATTTACCACCTGATACGCGTTTACCCCCTGTCAATACTGTACTGTAGCCATCTACTTAGTATGCGTTTTGACAATGATCTGTCTGTGTCGACATCTGACTGTCACGTGTGCTACGGCATACGTAGCGCCTACCCTTTCTGAGCCCCCCTCGCTCGAGAAGTTCTGTTATCCCCCCCCCTCCAAAACAGCCATGGAGAACAAAAAGGACGCGTAACCTCGGCCTATCGCAGGTTTGTTCGAACCGCAATGTGAGACAAAAAAATGGGATCAACCATCAGGCATGCCTAATGAGGCGCGTGCCTCATCGGTTACTTCTTCAGAGTGCCCTTAAGGGGGTCCCATCAGTCAGGATTTGTTCCGCAAAAAAAAAAAATCCATCTATCCCTGTCGCGGAAGGCGTCCTGTGCCAACAATGGTGTATGATCCACGCGTCAACAGACATGTATAGGTCGCCCTCAATCTGCCTCGACAAACCTTTTTTACTTCTGTCAACAGCCGTATATATTTACCCCCGAGGGTCCGCAGCTTCAGATGAATGTCCCCCTCAACAAGGGGAATACTGGTACATATACACATATACACATGCCAGGTATCCTGCGTGAGATCATCTATGTTCAGTAAAAATGCTGCTATTTTGTCTGTCTGTAATTTGGTTGCGCGATGCAGAGGGTTTGAGCCCTGCCTTGCCTCATGGGCAGTGAGGCTGGGTGCCACAGACAGTGGAGCACGAGGTCTCGCGTCGCGTCGCGTCACGTCGCGCCGTGATCGTTTCTCTGAGCTGCCGGCAATCCCGAGCCGGTCCCGGAGCCGGCCCCCGAGCCGGTCCCGGAGCCGGTCCCCGAGCCGGTCCCCGAGGGTTGATTGAGGCCTTGCTCTTTGGCCAGATTACAGTAAGAAACAGGTATCCTATTGGTCGCTTACAGCAGTGCAGTGCGGCGGAATTACACCACGGCCCTGCATCCAGCACCACACATCGCACAGCAAATCCGCAGCAGCGCAGAAGCAGCAGCAGCAGCAGCGGCAGTAGTGGCGGCAGCAGCGGCAGCAATACACCGGGTCTCATGCCGCGCCGAGCCGTGGTCGTGCCACAAATCCCGAGACAGTTCCAACAGCCATCAAGCCACTCTTGCTGCCGACTTACAAATAGGAATTTGAACTACAATTATGGCAGCCGATTGGTTGGCCAAATCCATGCCAGAGGCCGCCGACTCTAGAAGATTATTGCTGAATAGGGCAATCGAGGTTCCGCCACACCCGCGGAAGATAGGGTCCCACCCCCTGAAATCCTTCCATATACCTACAACTCCGACCAACCGGAAACAAAAAAACGTCGACCCGCCGGGTCGATACCCCCATCGGCTGATCACGGATTTGCTGAGGTTCATGGAGCGAGCGGCATCCAGCGGCGATAGAGCCCCAATTCTTTATCAGAAACACTTCCTTACATCTACAACTCCAGCAGCCTGCGCTCGAAAACGGACATCCCCCGGGTCGATACCGCCCCACGAGGTGTGGAAACCCCCGCCCTACTGGCTGATTTATTATTGACTGGGGCTCATGAGGCCACCGTATGGCGAGAGTTACCGCACAGGATATCGGCGAGGCCCTACCGCACCCAGGGACTGTAAGGTCCCATCCCCCGATCAAAAATATTTCGGTACGTGTACAACTCCAACAACCCGGGGACAAAAATGGACGTCCCCGGGGTCGATACCGCCCCGGAAGGTGTGGAAGCCTCAATTCTACTGGCTGATTTGCGGTTGGTTGGCTGGGTTTCATGGAGCCAGCGTGCGGCGAGCGTTGGCCGTCGGCGCAACGGCGAGGTTCCGCCGCACCCGGGGATGATAAGGTACCATCCCTGGATCAGGAGTATTTCCACGCATCTACGACTCCAGCAACCTGGGGACGAAACTGGACATCCCCTCGGTCGATACCGCCGCGCAAGGTGTGAAAATCCCAACCCCAATCGCTGATATCAGCTTTGGCTGGGGCTTTTGGTCGATGTCTCGCGAACCCGGGGATGATTAGGCCCCATGTCCGGATCAGAAATCCTTTCATACAACTCCATCAACCCGGGGACGAAAACGGAAAATATTGGTACATCACGGCACGAGTACTACCATACACACCAGGTACTTACGTACTACTATGGGCAACGCAAGCCTAGCGCCACGGGCGGAGCCGTTGCCGCATCGGTTTCAATAGTATGATATAACACCCGTAGTACGCGCGATCGGAGCATATCACACAGCTTGTAAAGGTGAGCTTCGACGACACCCTCGATCTCACAGGTGATGCCATACTATAAATAGCAATAGCATATGTTTTTGCACACATATACTGCATTTGCTGCCTGTCAACAATGACAAAAATCATCCACACACCCTCGAACGTAAACGCATCCAAAAACGTCTGAGGGAGCGGAGCTAACCGATCTCACCTCCCCCTCGATGACGTGAGCGTAGCCCCCATCATCCCACTCCACGTGGAAGTACGGGAAACCCTTGGGCACCGCCCGGCGAATGCCTCCCCTACAGCAAAACCAGAAACAGCGTAAGCATTGCCAGGGTCAAGGAGAGCGGAGCAGACAGCTGTTCGGAGGTTTCACGCGGAGAGGCGGAGATAAAACGGGGCATACCTGCATCCTCCCCACGAAATACCGTATGACACGCATGTTGCGATAGCACACCCCCTCGGAGTAAATTATCACGCTGACTTTCTCGGTGACAGGGAAGGTGCAAACGCCGAGCGAGGTGCCTATGGAAGTAACTCGACGCCGCCTTTTTTGCTGTGTGTGCCCCTAGTGTCGTGGGAATTCGTCTGAGGGTGTGTGTCTTAGCTTAACGCCATTAGGACTACAGTCCCGTTTTGGAGACAGGCTACTCAGAATCTGAGTGGTTTGCCTCCCAAAACGGGACTTCAATCCTAAAATGGTCAAGTGGTATAATACGGTACCAAAAACGAGTTTACATCTGTGTCATCCCCATTCGACGACAAGCCGAGCCCGGCATGCATAGAATGCCAGAACGGTCAACGCCGTGCGCTGTAATGCCGCTGCGGGTGAGCACATGAGGCAAATTCACAAACCTTCCTGAGCCTTGGTCCAGCTCGATGCAAAAAAAAAAAAACATCATCAGCGGTTGGGAAGTGGGAAACGGGGTAGCCTTACTGTTGCATTTGCGTAGGGATAGGGGTAGTGGCGCAAGAGCACGTCAGTACAACAGCGCAGCAGTACAACACCCCTACAGCATCACAACTATTAACAGCACACCAGCACGGCAGTACAGCAGCAGCATCACACCTGCGAGGATCCGCCGGCATAGCCTTCTTGTGTGTGGACCACTCGTCACCAGCGTCCATAAGCGCCTGACCAGGACAGGAGAAACAAAAACCATTTCAACACGAAAACGATACGTCTCAGCGTCAGTAGGTCGCCAGTAGGTACGGCCGGGCGAACAAAATGAACTGCTTTGGGTCCGAGCACGTCACAAGCATGAGACGCCAGTGCTGCAACCACCGCAACCACTTCGAGCCTCTCGCCTGCGACGCCCCAAATGCGGCGGCCCCCAAGACAACAACACACAAAGAAACAGCGCATGCTGTACCCGCACAACGAGGGACGCATCCCATCGCACCGACCGACAAAATTCAACAGAACAACACCACCACCACCACCACCACCAAATGCTCCTGATCGTAACCGTGTCGTGTGGGACAACAACAAAACAAAAAAACAAAAAAACTTCTCGCTGTCGGTATGCTCGTGACACATCCCACCCAGCATGCACGCCCATCCCGAGATTGAATCACATCAAAAAAAAAAAAAAAAAAAAAACAAAAAAAAAAAAAAAAGCAGAAAATGCTGATAAGGGCCAGCGTGCTAACTCTACTACCAAAAATCAAGACGTCTACCTCGTGAATATGACGGAAACACGAAGAAAAAAAGCTACGCAAACACTAAACCAGCAAAAAAGAAAAAAAAAAAAAAAAACTGCACCCAACTCGCCTGTCGGAAGTACATGGGTGCATCCAACAAGGCGTTTTTCGGCACGGGGATGGCCTCGATGAACGCGTGCCTCGCCGAGGATGACCCCGGCTTCCCTCCAGTCTCAAGGAACACTACTCCCCCGCCCCCACCCCCGACGCTCTCCCCCCCGTCTTCTTCTGGCGGGGGATTCTTGCGCGAGTGCTTCGATTTCGATTTTTTGTGCTTTTTCCGGCTACCACCGTCCCCGCTGCCGCCTCCGCCGCCGCTTTCGTCGTCTCCGCGCCCGGCAGCCATTTTTCTCAGGGCACCCTTGAAGAGGTCGATCTCCCTCCAGACGTCTTCGTCGCACGCCTGTGTGTGTTTCGTTTTTTTGTTTTTGTTTTTTAGAGTTGGTTGTTAACCTGTTCAGTTTCATTCTGTTTCGTGTTGCTTCGTTCGTTCGATTCGCTATTTTTGTTGCGTTTGTTTCGTTTTGGTTTGTTTTGGTTCGGTTCGGTTCGGTTTTTGTCCGGTTTGGTCTGGTATAGTTTGATTTAATTTGCTTCGATTGTTTTTGTTTGTTTGTTTGTTCGTTTGTTTGTTTGTTGTTTGTTTGTTTGTTCGTTTGTTTGTTTGTTCGTTTGTTTGTTTGTTCGTTTGTTTGTCCGTTAGTTCAGTTGGTTGTTCGTTTGTTCGTCCGTTTGTTTGCCCGTTAGTTCAGTTGGTTGTTCGTTTGTTTGTCCGTTTGTTTGCCCGTTAGTTCAGTTGGTTGTTCGGTTTGTTAGTTCGTTCTGATTGCATGTTCTGTTTGCTTCATTTTCGTTTTATGTTTGTGTAAACGCACGAACGAAGATGTATCACGAGGGTGTGGTGGTGGCGTCGGGATCGTTCCTTCGGGGGCTGGAAGGAATGAGGGAGGGCACGGGTGTGAGGGGTTGGAACGGGTTTCGATAAAAGCATGATACTTCATGCTGTAGGGCGATACAGGGTGTCGTTTTGATTGGGGCGGGAGGCGAGGCACTATCTGTTATTTGGTCAGCAGGCCTCTGTTCGTATTGGTCGACCGCAGGCGGGGCAGGGGAGACAGCTGACGGCTTTCCTCGGGTTCAACTCGTTCGCTCTTCCGTGTGAAAATTGAAGTGGCGTGTGAAAACAAGTGACTGGGTGCGCATCCGCCGCTGCATTCAAGCCGAATCGACAGCTTCACGCTAGGAGGTAGGCAAGAGGACAACATCGGACCCCCACCTTTCTTCGTCACAAGCTTCTGCTTTCGCTGGGCCTCCCCCCCGCCCCCTTGCCTCCCCCTCTCCTTCACCCCCCCTCCCCCCCCTCCCCCCCTCCCTCTTTAAAAAAAAACCGCCTTTCTTCGTTACAATTTTCCTCTTGCGTCGGTCCTCTCCCTCCCTCCCCCCCCTCTGCCTCACCCCCCCCCCCCCCTCGACGCCTCCTCACGATCCTACGATCCTCACCGTCGAAGCGGGAGCGTGGCGGATCGGCACGATGTAGCAGTGCCCCTCCGACAACTTCCTGGTGCCCGTCGCCAGGTACAGGTACGTGTGCTCGCCGAGGGACAGCACCAGCCGCTTCTTGAACCCGGAAGCTTCCATGCACAGGTGACACCTGAGCAACAGTACAAAAAATTGAAAACAATGGGCCGTGTTCAATAGCGTCGCATCGCGCAAAAATGCAAAAACAACCAAAGACCTGATCGACGCCAAAAAAAAAGCAAAAAGCAAAAGCAAAAGCACGGAAAAAGATGTAAGGCCACTTCTTATGCAGTCGGATTTGCAGTCAGTTGGAAATGGTGCTATCGGCACGTTCGCACGAGCTTTTGCCCCAAAAATGTGCGAAACTACTGTTTCTTGCCTCAGAATGACTAGGACTTTTCTCCAAGACCTATCTAGAGCTGTTTTCCGCTTCTCCAGGTGGCCAGTTGCAGGAAATCACCTCCGGTACTTTTCCGATCCAACTGGGTCAAATACGATTACAATACCCGATTGGATCGGAAGAAACGCTTTTTCCGATCCGATCCCTGATCGTAATCGTATTTGACCCAGTTGGATCGGAAAAGTACCGAAGGTGATTTCCTGCAACTGGCCACCTGGAGAAGCGAAAAACAACTCCAGATAGGTCTTGGAGAAAAGTCCACGTCATTCTCAGGCGAGAAACAGCAGTTTCGCACATTTTCGGGGCAAAATCTCTTGCGAACGTGCTGATAACACCATTTCCAACTGACTGCAAATCCGACTGCATAAGCAGTGGCCTAAGAAGCACGAAAAAAAAAACGAAGGCGGACAGAAATACGAAAAAAAAAAGAAAAGGCAGAAACAAAAAAGAAGACGCACATCGGAAGCAAAAAACGGGAAAACAATACGAGCTGGGCCAGCCAAGACCCCGTCGGCCATGCAGCGCCCAATTTTAAGCAGGTGGGCATGAAATTTTGACACGGCGGTGTTGTCCATGCACCAACCGAGACGTGTTGTGCCGGGCTCTTTTTTTTTTTTTTTGAGATATGACCGAAAATAAACCTAGAAAAAAAAAAGAAACACGACTGAAACTCCTCCACAAAAACGAAACATCAAAGGCCAGGAACGACGTAATTTTTGGCACGGGCGTCACAAACACGGTGTTAAAATTTCAGATCGAAAATCGCAGAGTTGAGCGCTGCATCGCGGTAAACAAAATTTTCTCGCTACACTTGATTTAAGTATGTATTACTGTTTTTGGCCATATCTCGTGATGGGCAACGGGGTGGGCAATGAAAGTGATATCGATCTTCCTCTTGTAGCCCCAGTAACGTCTCCACACCAAATTTCGCCTTGACCGGGAACGACGACTTATGACTGAATTTAGGAGGGACTTCAGTGCAAAAAGTTACGTAGTGTTTTTGAGTTTTCGCCGATGTCTCGTCGACTTCGAGTCGAATTATCAACATGTCCTAATTTTTATACCAGGTATACTTTTTTTTTTGGCACATGCACTGATATGTCACGGTCAGTGCCTCTGAGTTTCAAGCCCTACAGTAGTTCGCGGTGGTTCACGAGACACGACTCCATGATTGATTGTCCGTTTCATGGCAGGCCCAGCTCGTAATAAAAAACACCTGGTAGACACAAAATACAAAAAATAGCAAAAACTTGGGGAAAAAATGGCACAAAACATTGAAAAAAACGAAGGCGGACAACAAAAAAAACGAAAAAGGGAAGTAAAAAACGAAAACAAGACGCACTGGAAAAACGAAAAAGGGAAGTAAAGACGCCCAAAACACAAACGCACAAAAAAACGCAACAAGACGCACTGGAAAAACGAAAAAGGGAAGTAAAGACGCCCAAAACACAAACACACAAAAAAACGCAAAAAAACACACACACACACACACACTTGGTCCTGCGAGCGCTGCATACCTGGATGTCGCGGCTGACTGGCGCTTGTGTTGGGCGATAGCTCTAGACCGCTGCCGCTCCGCGGCCGCGGCGGCCGTCATGCGGTCCTCCGGTCTCTGGAACATGCGCATGTCAACCTGTCGTCCCGCGGAAAAAAACAAAAACGACGAAAGAAGAGGAGAAATTTAGAAAAAAAAAGAATAACAAAAAAAACGAGCAAAGATAGAACGTATTGTACTGCTCTACTGTACTGTATTGGTGAGTAAAAAAAAAAAAGAAAAAAAGCGAGAACGTATTGTACAAGAAAAAAAAAAAAAACGGAGAGACTAGCAGTACGAAAGCACTGAAAACCAAAAAGAAAAAAAAACGAGAACGAGTACGAGCCAAGACGAAGCAATTCTGAGGCTGAAACACGATCCTGGAACGAACAAGAAAAATCAGACCCAGAACAAGCACGAGTGCACATTTTTTTTGTGTACCCAAAGTATCGGAGGGAGAACAGCGAAAACAGAGGACAACCGCCTCAACCAACAACGAACACCCAAGACAAAAAAAAGTTCGCTTGGGGGGGGGGGGGGGGGGGGGGAGGGGGGGGAACAGTTCAGCGAACCATGACCACTGTAGGCATTAACCCTCGTAGGACTGCAGTCCCGTTTTGTGGACAAACCACTTAGAATTCGAGTGGATTGCCCGCGCAACAGGAACCGCGGCACTAAGAGTCCACACATGCACGCTGCGGTCGGGGAACAGGGGGTTGAACTTCTCAGCCCGAAAAACAACTCTCACCGGGCGGCAGGCAGCTCCTCGGCCATTGTTCACACTGAGGAGCTACCTGGTGCATGATGCATGACACAGAGGTGCGCACCAGCACCCACCTCAAATCACCAATCCCGTTTGACAAGCCAATGAACAACCACGGCCTTACCTCTCAACATTGGTCTCACGTCTCAATTTTTTTTTATTATCGAAAAAAATGATCCCATACGTACGAATTTCACCGTAGTTTTTTTTTTCTTGTTTTTTGTTTTTTTTCTTCGCAACCAGCAGATTCACCTGGTCATCTCTCTATTTTCGCCCTGACCCTAAGCCTGACTCTAAAATTGAGGACACCAGTGTAACCAGTATCGCTGTGTCCGATGCGTACCAGGTATTGATTTCCAACGTCAAGGGTTGGTCTACATACCCAACGCATGAGTGTGTGTGTCGGACCTACAGTAGCTTCAAAACTTTTTCTCGAAATCGGTTGGGAGTGGTATCCTTAAGCGAGGACACTCAGAAAACGTATGAGCTACCCCCTTTCCTACTGTAGCACGGAAAGCTATTACGGGGGGCCATAGTAAATAGGACCTGCGTTACGCACAACCACCTATATATATTTCCCTATTTTACTAACATTGTTTGGTCCTATTCACCATGGTTCCCCGTAATACAGTATTCTACGCCATGCCACCCCACACCACACCACACCAGCCACAGCGTGCAACACCAGACTGGCAAACAAAAGAAACCACGCCACGCCACGCTCATGCCACACACCGCTCTTCAAACAGGGCATGACCCCCCCCAACAAGACGCACGGTATGGGGCGAGACGGAAAGCACGTCCGTCTTTTTCCCTCCCGCCGCCTCGACCGGGGTCCCCGAACACGAGGCCCTAACGCCTGACCCACCACCACCGCCCTCTATTTCCACCCTAACCCCAGCCCTGACGCCGACCCCTGACCCTACAGTAGCTCTCACCTTAAGCCAAACGCCCCAACCCTAAGCGTGACACCGACCCCTACAACGTTTTACTCCGTGGTTGATCCCCAACGCCTGACTCCGACACCAACACCGACTCAACCCCGGCACTTAACCCCGGCTTTAGCACCGCAGCACTTCCCACTGTGGGGACAAACCACTCAAATTCCGAGTAGTTCGTCCCCAAAACGGGACTGCGGTTCTAAAAGGGTTAACAAGGCTAACCTCGATCGCGGACCCTCACCTCCTCTTCCTCGTCTTCCCCTGCGAGGCCGGTGTGCGCCCCGCCCAGCTCGGTCCCCTTGAAGTTGTTCCCCAGGCGTGTGACATTGCGGAGGAAAGTTTCGTCCATGTCCTCGAACCCCTGCCGGCAGAGGTGCAAAGCGGTGCAGAGCAGAGACCAGGCCGAAAAGCAGGCCAGGGAGAAAAAGCGGTCTGTTCTGTACCAAGTGCGCGCTCGTTGTGCGCACCGTAGAGTGTTCATTCCGGCGTGTGCGTTTCGTCTCTGTGTCTGCTCCGTCTGTGTGAAATATTGCGTGTTCTGAGGTGTCCGCGCCGTAAACGTGCACGAGGGAGGTGTTTGTGCGCCTGTGCCTCCCTCCCGTGCCTATTCGTGCGTGTCTTGTCTGGGCCATCGTTGTTTGTTTGTTCATCTGTGCGTTTTCATGTGTGTGCATGTCTGCTGTGCTGTGTGTGTATGTTTGGCGTGTTTCGTGGGTGTGTGGCCGTCCTGTGTATTGCGTCCGCGCGCTTGTCTGTGCGTTGTATGTCGCGTCTGCGTCAGCATGTTTGTGCGTGTTGGTCTAAGTCGTGAGTATCTGGTACATCCCATCAGTTGTTGTTGTAAAGTTCTCACATTAACCCTTTTAGAACCGCAGTCCCGTTTTGGGGAAAAAACACTCAAATTTCAACTAGTTTGTCCCCAAAACGGGACTGCGGTTCTAAAAGGGTTAACAAAAAAGTGAGTTCAACAGGACAGGCTCCGAAACAACCTGGAGCAGGAAAAATACCCCCGGGGGAAAAAAAAACATGTACGCAAATCAAACAATAAAAACAACACTCCGATACACATTACAACTGAAACACGCCGTACACCTTAAAGAAAGGGAAAAATCAAAATCCTTGCACGAGTTGCAACCCAATCTAGTGGGGCCGCGTACGATCAGTAGTAACCCGTGCGTGTTATTTGTCGAAGCAATTGGTTCCGCTCGGCAGGGGGTGGGGTGGGGCGGTGCCCTAAAACGCTCGATGTCAAATTCCATTGCGAGGGTGCTGCGCTGGCGGCACAGTGACTTTACTACAGCAGGAGGTCGGCGTTTCCGTGAAAATAATTAACCACAAAAATTAAGCTAAAAGCCGGGCGGGGGCGAGGGGGGGGGTATGATACCATAATTATCATGCATGGCCGCAGTCGTATAGCCATAGACCCTCGCATCCCTACAACGCCAGGACGGAGGACGTCGGGAATTCCCCGACCAGGCAGGCATTGCTTGCACCAAGAGCGAAGCGACGGGAAGTGCTCAGCGCGTCGAACGAAGGGTGAGCTTCTTCCTAGTAGGCGCGGGGGGGTACTCATTTGTTGCTTGCCTTAGTCATTTGGCCATTGATCACGCGAGCACCGCTCCCACTCCCAACAGAAACATCTCCAACAGGTGGGCGCTCATCACCTTGTCCTCACATAGTACATAGATCGGTTTTGCTATTATTATCGCCTTTCTGTTTAGCGGGCTGTGGCCACCATCTACCACGACATCGATCGTTTTCTCGCTACTATCTAGTGCACCAAACTTATCCACGTCACATTCGTCTATATTCCTCCTCTCCTCCAACACATCCTGTTCCTCCTTGTACATTTCACATTCTCCCACTATGTGAGTTCAATTATCTATTGATTTGCCACACGGGCACACCTGTGCATCCATTTCCTCCTCCTCCCGGCTACCGGTAGACCTCTTTCTTCTTTCTGGAAGGCCCAGATCCCCCACACGAAATCGCAGTTTCAGCGTTTTCGCGAAGTCCATCGGGCCGTGCAAATACGTTTTCATTCCTATCATTTCACTCAACCCCCCCGTGTATTACCTCCCAGGTGTTTCTCAAGCCTCACCTTGTTTCATCGCGCTAGCCTTTCCTCCTTCTTCTTTCTATCCTTTCTTATACTTCTGTTTCGAATCCGACAAATTTATCTATGGACAGCATGTCTTTTTGGTTTCCTCCTATACCCTTGCATCCTTTCTCGACTACCCTATCCCATCTCACCCCAGCTCGCCCTTTTGTTACTTTCTCCCGCACAGCTCTATCAGCTACGGTTGGCAACCTTTATTTCCTCATGTTCTTTACTTTATATTGCCGTTTCAACTCTCCCGAGTCCCTATATGTCTTGAGTGGGTGCATTCCCAGTTCTGTTCATAATACTGTATTACGCGTCGTACTCGAGCATCCCAGTACTTTTTTTAGCTGCTGTCATAGGTGTTGTTTTCAGCTGTTTCACGAGCTTTGCGTTCTTTTCCCATGCTGCTCTTAGCTCTGGTGCACTCACATTCATCGGGACACACATCTTCAGTACTAGTGTCAAGGCGCGAGTCTGTTGGGATCGCATCCATCTTGCCTACGCGTGCTTTGCCCTTTCCTCTTACTTCTGCCACGTGCGCATCCCAAGAACAAGTTTTTTGGTATCTCTTCCCCAAGGCACGTATACTGGTTCACGATCGGCAATTCCTCTTAGGGGGGGAGAGTAAAGAGCGGGGTAATCGTTCCTTGTATGCGCATATTTGTATGTTGTATGCGCACAATATATGTTGTATGCGCACATCGCATGTTGCATACGTGCTTTGCACGTCCTATGCGTGTATATACTCTACACTACACTCGAGTATGCGCGCACGCACCGCTGTATGCGCGCGGTTTATATGGCATGCTCGAACGGTGTGTGTTGTATGCGCGCGCGTTGTGTGTGTTGTATGCGCGCGTGTATACGCGAACCCAACCGGTCTCGTGCTTGGTAGAGTAAGATTTAAAAAAAAACAGGGCGAGTGAGTGCGGCCGGTGACACCGCGGCAGGAGCATCGTTGTGTCAACACAACGTTCCTCATGCCTCACATACATAATCACTATCGCGTTTTCCGTGGCGACATTAGTCTACTGTACCAAGAAAACGTCGGTATGGCATCACAAACACACCATACCTGAGTTATGATCACTACCGCATCGCGGCAATAAGAAATATCTGTCGATCAATGGTCGCACTTTTTGTGACAGGCACGCCAAACGCCGACTCCAACCGCGACTGATCGAGGCTCCCGTGCGAAAAAAACGAAACCCCTCTGCGACGCTTTCCGTCCACGTTTTACAAGCATCACTGTAAACGGCAATGCCAACACCTGAAGGCAACACCGGGCCAAAAAAATGTGAAAACAAAACAAACACAATCGATCAATCAATCCTAAAATACGTGCTCCCCACAACACCAACAAAAAAACATACACGAAAAAAACATAGCCCCCAGTCCGAACGTGTGACCCAAACCAACCCCGACCCCGAACGCGTAGAAAAAAACACCCCCCCCCAGAAAACAATTCCAGCCCGACCGTGACAAAAAAACCCAACACCGACCTCAACCGCGACCGCCGTCGCCGCTGCCGCACCTGCTCTCGCTCCCGCCGCACGAAGTCTGCGATGCTCTCGTCCTTATCGTCGGTCCAACGCCCCCCCACCTTCTTCAGCTTACCCTTCCTTGCTCTGCAAGCCGACAGCGATCGTTGATAGTGAAGGGTGATGATGATGATGGAGACAATGACGATCACGAACGACAGTTATGCCGAGGGTGAGTTTATGATGGTGCAGCATGCGCGCGCGCGCGGGGGTGTCACGGGAAAACAGGCAGGCAGCGGGGGGGGGGGGGGGGGGGGGAACAAGGTGTGTGGGTGAGCGAAAATACAATTCGGCGGCACCGGCAGCAGCAGCAGCACCAGGAGCAATAGACGTCAATCACCAACCTGATGAAGGCAAGAGGACCGAAGAAAAAAAAAGCACACCCGACACGATCGCGCCACGCACCCCACCAACGCATGCAGCCATCGCAACCCCCCCCCCCCCCCCCCCCCCCCCCGCCACTTTTGTCGCTTAGGACACCCACCTATCCTCCACTCTCACGACTCGCAAGGCACTGCAGCATATCTGGCCCAAACACGCCGTAAACAATAACAAGAGACCCAAAAAAAAACAAATCACGACACGCCTACCCCCGCCCCCCCCCGCCCCCCCCCCCTCCCTACTTCTCCCCTTGTTTACCGTCACCGACCCCCTGCCCGTCGCCCTCGTGTCCTTCTCACCCTGTCCTCATGTCCTCCCTCATAAGCGCAGCCGCCCCCGTCCGCACCGGCCTTCCATTCTCATCGAAAACCGTCACTACCTCCAACTCCTCTTCATCCTCCGCCCCCTCTCTTCCTTCCGCTTGTCCTGGTTTGGCGACCGCCTCCGCCGTCCCCCGTCCCCCCCGCGAAGAAGACGCCTTTTCGTTTTCTCCGTCTTGCCCGGGTTTCCAGCGGGCGGGAGGGGCCGCGGCGGCAGCGGCGGCGGCGGCGGTGGCGGCAATGGCGTTTGCTTCTCTTCCGGCACGCGCCTGCAATAAGGCAATAAGGTAGGCAGCGCGCGATCGGGAGGTCAGGAGGGAGGGTACTGGTTGTCATGCATGGCCGCGGAAGGGCGGGGGGGGGGGCGTGTACTCATGTCATGTCATGTCAGGTCTTGTTAGGCATGGCCGTAGTCGTATGGCGATAGACCCCTCGCCTCCCTACAAACGCCGGCACGGAGCAAGTCCGGTTTTCACCGACCAGGCAGACAGTGATTGATTGCACCAATCACGAAGCGAGGGGGGGGGGGGGGGGGGGGGTAAGGGGGGTTATATAGCGTGGGCAACTATAAAATAGTAGAAAGTAAAACAAAAGTGCCCAACATACCGATGCCCAACGAACACAGCACAAAACAGTCAAAACAACGACCACAACATCACCGAAAAACCGACACCAAAAGCACTAATACGGGGGGGCCATAATAAGGAGGACCTACGGTGCACACAAAAAACCTGTATGTTTCGCTATTTTTACCAACAATATTTGTTTCTATTTACTATGGTCCCACCTACGAGCAACAGACCACAACACACCCACCACCTCACCATCAACACCAAAAACAACAACTACACCATCGAAATCAACGAGCACAAACTAACCTCTTCAGTAAGGCGGGCGTGTGTCGCCTGATCCCCCTTGAGCTTCGCCTTCATGGCCGCTACGGCGAGCTTCGTCAGCTCCGCCTCGCTTAGCACCTTGGCGGCCGGAGCCACCACAGACGCTGACGCCGCGGCAACAACCACCATTGCCGGCCCTCCTCCTCCTCCTCCTCCTCCTCCTCCTCCTTCTCCCTCCCCTCTTCCTTTTCCTCCCACGCCATCCTCCCGGGTCTCGTCGCCCCTTACACCGCCGCCCCCGCCGCCGACATCATCTCCGGCATCACCGCGGCGTTCTCGGATATCCCTTTCTCCCTCTTGTCGTCTCGAAGGCGCCCTTTCGACATCAGCCTCGGAGGAGACTCTCTCCTCCTTCCCACCCCTCCGCCCCCCGCCAACACCTCCACCACCACCACCACCACCTCCATCACCACCACCACTACCACCATCACCACCACCACTACCACCATCACCACCATCACTGCGCCTGGCAGGTTCTTCAAGCGCGCGGTCCTCGGCACGACCATCACCCCCGTCCCGCCGGCCTGCCTCCCGCCTGTCGCCACCGCCGCTAGCATCATCAGAGTCGCCGCCCGTTCTCCTCCTCGAGCTCATCGCCCTCTCCCTCGCCCCCAGCCCCCCCTCCACCGTCGCCGCTGAGGTAGCTCGATCCCTGCTGTCCCCCCGACGACGCCCGCTCCCCCTGCTCCCCCCGGAAACGGCTTCCTCCCTGCCCCGGTCTAGATCGCGGTCTCGATCGCCGGAGCCGAGATCACCAGACCCGCGATCACCGGAGCCGCGGTCCCGCGAGTCATCCCGCCGCGAATACCCTCGACCCCCGCCCCCCCCAACCCTTCTGTCCCCGAAAGCAGCAGACGTGCTGCCGCCTCCGTCCCGCTCTGCGTCACGCATCCGACCCTCATCCCGGCCTCGCCGCCCCATCCCTTTGTCCTCCTCCCAGTCCTGCCGCGGCCCCCCGTTCCGTCCGGAGCCACGGCGGTCATCGCCGTGGCCTTCCCTCTTATCACTGCTGCCGTTGTTTCCCCCACCCCGTGCCTCGCGTTCGCGCCATCCCCCCGCCCCCGCCTCTTTTCCTTCTGCTGGTCTAGCCTCGGCCGATTTCGGTTGTCCCGCTCCACTCTCCTGATGTTTTTCTTGTTCTGCGTCTGCTTCTCTCCCGCCGCCTCGCCGCCTATCGTAGTGATCTTCTTGTCTTCTAAACCCTCTCTCCTTTCTCCAGGTCTCGTCTTCGCCTCCACCACCGCCGCCACCGCCACCGCCGTCGCCGCGACGGCGCTCGCCTTCTCGGGCGTTCTCCCTTCTCCACCCGCGCCCGCTCTCCCCCCGGTCTCCTCCCGCCCCCTTCCCCGCGTCTTCCCCGCCCCGACGGCCTTCACCCCCACCGCGGCCCTCACCACGCACTCCCCCTCCTTCTCTTCCCCCGCCCTCGCCTCCACCTCCATCCCCGCCCCCGGCCCCGGTTCCGCCTCTTTCCCTACCCCAACGCCCACCCCCGCGACTGTCACCGTCACCTCTATCGTTGCCGCTGTCACGCCGACCATCACCGTCACCACCACCACCATCACCACCATCGCGATTACGGTCGCCTCGCCTCGTCTCCTCGTTTCTGCCGAGGGCGCCCTCCAGCTTGTCCGAGAAACGCCTGAGCACGTCGGTGTCCTTGGCGTCGCGGCCTATCCGCAGCCTGCCGCCCCGCCCCCCCCTGTCCCTGTCCCGCCCGGGACCGTTGATGCTACTCCGTCCGATCTGCGGAGCACCGGTACAACGACAGCGACGCACCAAGGGGGTCGACGCAGAGGGGAAACGAAAAGGGGGTGTGCGGGGCATGTTGTACGTATGAGAGATGAACAAGAGCAACGCCACGTCAGACCCAGCCCAACAAAAAACTAAAACCAGCCCAAGTCAAACCTTCAACAACCATGACCCAATGTCCACTCCAGACCCATGAAAAACCCCCCCACCAAACCCGAACCTAACCGAACCAAGCCAGCCCTAAAAGCAAAAAAAGACAAACCTCTCGGTCTAAAGAACCAAATCCCCACCCCGACCCATTCCCAACATCAATCCCTAACCAAAGACCTAGCCACACACCCGAACAAACAAACAGAAACCAAAACCAGACAAGCGAAACCCCAAAACTAAAAACTACGAAAACCAAACCCCCAAACTTGAAAAACCGAACACCTAAAGCTTCAAAAGCCGTAACCAACCCTGTCCCCCCCCCCCCAGACATTGCAGCCCGGAAACCCATCCCTAACTTGCCTTTCCGAGGAGATCGCCGGAGTCAGCGGGAGCTATCCTGACGTCGTTGGACGCTAGCGATGCGAGATCGTCTCGCCCTCTGCGTCGCCCGAACCGCCCGCCGACCGACCCCCCCCTGGAGTCTCGCTTCAGCTGGTCCAGCGATCCCCACCTTATCGAGACGGGGGGTGTGAGGGGTGGGGGGTGGGAGTAGGGGTAGGCGGTGGGGTTGCCGTGGGGTTGGAGCGGGGGTGGGGATGAGGGTGAAGGTGGGGAGGTGGGAGTGCTCATTTGTTGCTTGCCTTGGTCGTTCGACCATTGACCACGCACCCCTTTCTAGACGGAGCGGGGTCGGGTTGGGATTGAGGTTGAGGGTCGGGGTGGGGGCGGGGGCGGTGCGGGTGCAAGTGCAGGCAGACCAAGCCGCGGCGAAACAGTGGGAAAACATACAGCGGCCGTCGCACGAAACGCCAAGAAGCACAAGCGGAACTGAAAACGGGGAAGTGAGACGCAAACGATGGAGAAACGCCAAACGAGGGGACGGCAACACGAAATAACGAGAAACAGAACAACAAAAAACAAAAAACTGAATCCGGCGACGCCGAAGCACACCGTACGTCGGCTGCGGCTGCTCCTCCTGCTGCTGCTACTCCTCCTCCTCCTCCTCCTCTTCCTCCCTCTCCTCCTCCTGTCGCTGCCACTACTGCTTGAACTACTACCACTTCTACTTC
The DNA here is from genome assembly GCA_031213475.1 of Nereocystis luetkeana. Lineage (NCBI taxonomy): Eukaryota > Phaeophyceae > Laminariales > Laminariaceae > Nereocystis > Nereocystis luetkeana. Next base: position 5,889,625 of record JARUPZ010000013.1, on the reverse strand, counting down.
TACTGCTAATACGGGGGGACATAGTAAATAGGACCTACGGTACACACAAAAAGCTAAATATTTCCAAATTATTACAAACAATACTAGGTCGTATGTCCCCCGTATTACTGCCATTTGGTCGATATTGCCATCGTTTCGCCCAAGCGGGGTGGACCAATGAAACAGTTTTACCGAAAAATGACCGTTGGACACCGATCCCACAGACAGAACGGCGGGCCAATCGAAAAGCGGGCCGGCGGGACCACGAGTTCAAATAAACAGCGCGTCACTATCGCTGACAATGGCGATAAGAACCGGCACAAAAACACAGACAGGCACGCTAACCAGACAAGGGGGAAATGAAAACCAAACCTAGACCACCACCACCGAGTTAAACACATCCCAATCGTGACGTACCATCAGGTGGATTTGAGCCGCATGAAACTGCCAGAGCGTGATTTTTTAGGGTAGGTGGGTAGAACAAAGGCTGGGGGGGCTAAGGGGGAGGGCGGGAAGGGCAATGGTGATCGATGCAGCCGCTCACCTCTCTCCCACGAGTTCTTCTAGAGATTGGCCGGACTTTTGTGCCTTCTCTCGCGCACGCTTTAATGCCTTCGCCCGCCAGCTGTAAAATGGCGACGCAGGGGTCACGTGAGGCGAGCACGAGGGAAGCACCCCGGGAGAAACAGAAACGCGGGCGTGTAAGAAGCCTCCGGTGCTTGCAGCAGCGCGAGGGCAAGAAGAAGGATGCATGCAGCACAAGGCCGAGGACACCACCAACACCGCCAACAGCGACAACAACGAAAACACCATCACCGACAAAACCCCCTGAAGCAACCGCCAACACCACCATCAACCAAGACCCAAAAACACAACACCAACACTGCAGTAGCCCCAACACCACCACAACGGACACCAGCACCACCCCCTCATCCCCTGCTCCAACGCACTCACCCAGCCCCCTTATCGCCAACGCCCGCTAACACCGGCGGAACAAACGTCCCCGGCAGTCCCCCCCCTCCTCCTCTCCCCCCCGACCCCAGACCACCGCCTCCCCCCCCCCCCCGCCCACCGCCCGCGGCTGCTGCTGCTGCTGCGGCTCCCTTTCCGTCGGCTCCCGCGCTTGCGGCCGTAGGGTCGATCTCGCCCTTCAGCGGGTCATACAGCCCATACCTGGGGAATGTGTGTGTGTGTGTGTGTGTGTGTGTGTGTGTGTGTGGGGGGGGGGGGGCAAGTAGTAGTTCACGCTGTATTGATCGTGGGTAGCATGGGACACTCGCAGCACGTGTACAGCTGGTCGAGGAATGCGCGGCCAATCCAAGGCCGTAGGCGGCAGCGGTGGCAAAAACAGAAACTACAAAAAAAAAACATGGCTAAATACTGGCAAGATCAGCAGACCTCCACCACCACCACCACCAAAACCAGCAGCAACATAAAATATCATTACGACCCCCACCGACACCACCCCTACCACTACCACTATCACCGACAACAGCAATCGAGGAAGACACTTGTCCGCCTCGACGTTCCGCCGGTCTTAAGCCCTCTTCTCGGGCGGGCCGGAACCCAACGCAAGAAACAAGATCGCACGAAAACGCCACAGCATCACTCGATATCCGCCGCCTACCTTCGCCTTGTCTTTGGGTCCCGCAGGCCTTTCACCACCTCCAGGTCGATCTCCTGCGGAGGCGTGTGCGCGGCGGGGTGGGAGAGGAGGGGAGAGGCGGTGAACGCGGCGAGATCGGACATTCCCTGATCTACATGCGGGAGTTTTCCGTAAATATTTAGAGGAGTGCTACGCGGGTGCCCTCCTTCCTTCCTTCCTTCCGTCCTCCCTTCTGTACATCCTTCTTGCCTCGCTCCCTTCCTTTCTTGCTCCTCTCCTTCATAGTGTCCCCCCTCTGTTAGTCAGTTCATCGAACCTGGTGGCTGTCGGAAAATCGACCACGGGGCGTACGTACGGCAAATGAGCTGGAACAGGCACTGGAACGCGCTTTGACCGGAACCCATCAACAAAAACCTCAATATAAACATCCGGCACCAACACCAGTCACAATTCCAAAAGACCACAGCAAACATCACGACAGCCCACACGCGAAGACCACACCAAGGTCACCGACGCCAACACTGCCATCAACACCACCGCCGACACCAACCCCCACAACCAACAGCGACACCACCAACACTAACACTTATCACTGCTACGGGGGGCCATAGCAAATAGGACCAAACATTTTTGTAGTAAAAATAGCGATTTGAATAGGTTTTTGTGTGTACCGTAGGTCCTATTTAATGTGGTCCCCCGTAATAGTCTCAGCACCGCCACCGCCACGCCACCGCCAACACCAGAACGGTACCTATCCTGCCCGCACCAGCACGGTACCCCCCCTCCCCTCGCCGACTTCCCTTCAATCTGAGTCTCGTACACAATCGAAACCCGCTACAGGCCTCATCCTTCCGGGGTTGCACAGCAGGCTCCCCTCTACCCAAACCTTCGCCGACCACCACATCAATCAGAACCTTCACACACGAAAAAACAGGGCGGGGTAAAGGCGACCACCTCCGACCTCACTGCGGCGATCACAAAGCACCGAGGCCGTTCTAACACCGTCTACCGCAGCTCCCGTGCCGCTACGGGTGCCGTCCGTCAAGGGGTCAATAAGTTTTCGATGTTGGTGTTGGCGTTGGTGTTGGTGTTGACTTTGTCGCCGTCAGGGATGTTTTTAGTGTTCGTAATGCTTTTGTCGTAGTTGTCGCCGCCACTGTCGCTTCCGCTATCGCCGCTGCCGTATTTGGTGCCATGTTCAGCACCATCACCATCGCTATCGCACCGGCTATGCCGTCGCTACCGCCCTTCGAACTCCATTGAAACTTTCATCGTCACCGCCACCATCATCGCTATTAATAGCTCGATGGCCATGCCTGGCGCTACCGCTACTAATGCCACCGCCACCGCCCCGTCACCGCCTCCGCCAACGTTACCAACACCGACGCTGCCACCGTTATCGCCGACGCCACCACTACCACTACCTCTACTACAACCACAGCGACTTCCACCGCCACCCCTACCACAATCCTACCACATCACTGCCTCCAGTTCAACCGCCACCATCACCATCACCGCCATCACCACCACCACCACCACCACCACCACCACCACCATCACCACTACCCCCAGCCGTAACGCCACCCCGCTACCACAAACGGCCACCGCAGCCGTCTTACCTCTTCGCGTTCCTTGGCCGCGACTTCCTCCGCCGTAGCAGCCTCGCCGCTATTGACCATGTTGCCGCCATTGACATCCAGCGCTTCATCTATCCAGTCCATACCACCCGGTGGCGCCACTGGTGGCGCCGACGACGTACCATGGGATTTCCGACGTTTGGAGGCGGGTTCTGAGAGGGTGTCCTTGTCCTTGCTGCCGGAGGCCTGTTGTTGCGCGATTAATATATATATATATATATATATATATATATATATATATAGATTGTGGTACGCGAAACGCGATTAGCGAGTGGATCGGCTGGGTGAAACACGCAAATGGTCCCGATTTTTCCTTTGTATCGGGATCGGGGTTGATCAAGTGGGTGCTTGCTGGCAGTGGCGGTGGCGGTGTGGTGGAGATGGCGGTGTTGGTGTTGGTGGTCGTCGTCGTCATCCTTACTTGTACAGCCTTCACATCCTTCGAGTGGTGGTAAGTAAACATAAAAGACTTAGCCTTATGCCTAGTTCCCACAAAATATGAACGCTAATACTGTACTCGTAGTGTACGATATACTCAAGAAAATAGAGTTGGCCTTATGCATAGTTTCTACAAGTATCAACGCTAATGCTGCACTCGTAGTGTACGATATACTCAAGAAAATAGAGCTGGCCTTATGCATAGTTCCACTTTCGATAGTGACACCTTCCCTATACTGTACTCGTAGGGGTGCGTTATAATCTACAAACGCATGTAAAGTTCGCATGCGTAATGGACCTAATGCTCGTGCTCGTACCGCACGATATACTCTACTATTGCCCTCTGGTAGTACTTTGTGCAATAGCCTAGAAGGCAGCGAACACTCGAGGCCTTCTCTCACACTCTTTTTGTCCTTGCGACCACGGCTGCCACCCTTGTCCTTCTTGTCCTTGTGCTTCTTCTCTCCCCTCTTCCCCTCCTTCCCCTCGCCCCTCTTCCCCTCCTCACCCGCCCCGTCTCCCTGTCCTACAACTCCTCCTCCTTCAGCCCTCGAAACGGCGGTAGCAGCAGCGGCAGAGGGCGCCTTCTTGACGAACTTGAGACCAGCGAGCAGAGACATAGTGATGTGTTAGGGTACCTGAGGTGCTGCTGGCCGACTGGATTGATACCCAGCCCTGGGGCCGGGCTCCTCGGCGGCGGCGGCGGCGGCGGCCGGTGTGCAGTTGCAAACTTCCTGTAACCGTTTTTGGAGCCAGTGTCGGTCACTCCGACCTGCGGTACCATCGGGCAAGATAACAACCATTGGGGTAGGATAACGAGTATATTTGGGTACTGCAACGAGTATCATAGGGCAGGATGACGGGTAGCAAGGTACCTGGTACAATATAGCAGGGTAACGAGTGTCATCGGAAGAAAGAGGGTATCACACGGTAGGACGACGGGCAAAATAGGGCAGAGGATAGCGAGTGAACAACGGGTATCCCAGCGATATAACGAGTCATAGAGCAGGACAACTAGTACCATAAACTAGGGGATATGTGCCCTCCGCCGTCCCCATCGCATTGGAGTCACGATGAAGCAGCTAATTTACCAACACGTGTGTGTAGGTCCCTGTAACACATGCGCCATTTCCTTGTTTTTATAATTTTTCTCATATTATTTAATTGGTAGCACTAGGTATTCCCTTCTACTTCTTTCCCAGAAGAAAAATCTGAGACTGGGAGGAATAAACCTGGGTCCTCCAGTCTACTTGACCAAGGCGCGTGCCACCCTCCCGACCAAGGCGGTTAGCCTTATCCCGGTATAAAAATAGAGCAAACGACGTTGACAACCCTAGCACAACCTTATACTGTGGGGATAAATCCTGTTCTCGGTAGCCAAAATTCTGATGTCTCAGGTCTTCGGAACGCCGAACTCTTGGTAATCCGACATAAAGGTATCCGCGCAGAATTACACTGGAGGCACGCTGCGGTATGGGTCAAAAGTTTCCAGTATACGACAACACAAAACAAAACGAAAGACCACGGAAAATATCCAAAACGTTGAAAGACGTCAGCCGTTTTGCATGTTGAGGTGTCGACAACATTTCAAAGTAGAAGCAAGAACATAAGTATAGGACAGGAAGTCTAAGACATGGTGGGTTCGACTACGGTGGTTGCGACGTGAGTGCTATGGAATAGATGGCCTGGGAGGGGGTGGGGGACCCTTGGCTGCTTCCTAAGAGTACTTGTGTTTAAGTTGTCAATGCCCTGCACTACTTGTATAGAGAAAAACGACTTCCGACCGCAATATTTTTTTCGGAATAAGATGGTTGATGTAATGGGGAGTTAATGTGTACTCTGGGTATCTGGGTATGCCCAATGTCGATGGGTAGTTGAAGTAGGCTATAACTTTTGCACTTAATGTACTAACTGTACTCGTACTCGTCACAAGCAAATCGACGGGATAAATAGATACTGGCAATGTAGAATGAAAACCATACTCGCATAGCGCACCGAAGTGGGTTTGAACAGACACACCTTTAGTCTGCCGCTTCATCGGCCAAACGGTGCGAGGAAAATCAGTACTCGGTCTACTAATAGGGCTACTTTCGAAAGAGGTGCGAGTATACTTCCACACCGCTGAAACCCCAAAGGGACGCTATGCATACTGTATGGATGCCATTCACAGCAGCCGCACTCACAGGGTCTAACAAACCTCTTACTTACCAAAGTAGGAACATCTCATTCGTACCGTGCATGTTCCAATCCGCGACTTGAATCGCTAGGGCTATGTACTTCCAGAAGGTATTATACGAGTACGAGTATATACCTCGCAACGCTGAGATCCAAAAGGAATTCTATTCTACCGAATAAATACCATCCGCTGTAGTTGCACTCGTCGCAGCAACAGCGTCTAACATGCCGATCAAAAGTATCGTAGGAATATTGGGAGTTTGACTGAAGGCCCGCCAAAAACGATAGACGACATCAGCAACCACTGCAGGTGGGCCTCGGCCTGCGTCGTCAGCAGCAGCAGCAGCAGCAGCAGGAGTGGCGTGATTTAACATGTGCGGCGGGATTCCGAGCACTGGGCTCAGCGAGGGATCCCGGTCCGCGTTTGTTTGGAAAAAATAATCATCACTTGATTAAATAATGGAGCTTTTCGTCACTATTTCCGAGTCAAACGAACCTTTCAGCCGGGTGAAAGGGGAATGTCAAAGGATATCCGTACGGTACTTATCCTCGTGGTTCTCGACGAAGAAGAACGACATCAATGCGGCTCTTATCCTATGGGCGTGTACTCGAATGCACCTATCAAAAGTACCTGGTATCTCTGGTGGATGCCACGTATCGTGAAGGGGAGGAACGGGGGCCTTGGTAGTGCTCAACGCAATGTCGGGTGGGATAGGGCTTCGAGTAAAGCCCCCCCCGATAGGATACAGGGCATCAGCACTGCCGTGTAATTTCTAAGGGCGTGATAAGTCAGAAGAAACAACGACGGGGGCTAATGCAACAGGCTTGTGATCTTGTGATGGGTTCATTTCGATAGCAGGCTTGTGGTTGGTTCATGCCCACCCGAGCGTTGTGAAGAATCCCGGGTGTTCACGTGATACCCTGCGTACGACATGAGAGTGGAAAACAACCTTTTGAATTGAAATACTTGAAACAAACAAACAAAGTGGGCATCAAAAGCCAACTCGCGGTTTGGCGGGCATCAAAGCAAACTACTTCGAAGTAAACTCTTAGGAGAATATATAAAACATCGTATATAGGACATTTTCTCTCTTTCATGGAATGTGCATGTCGCGCATGTCGTATCCAGTACGATGACATGGCATTGCATGGTTTACTCTGCTTACTGCATACTATGGCTTTTGTCTATGCGGTTCAAATTTTGAGTTTCAGATTTTGACCCGATTTTGACCCGATCGCATTTTTCAGCTGTGCAAATCGCGGATCGAGACAGTCTTCCGATGCGGAAAAACCGGATTTATTGTGCGTGCAGGGATTCGAGCAAAAACGCCGAGACCAAGCGCTGATGCTGTGATCTAGCGCCGCGAAAAGACGCGCGGCACTGCGCGTAGGGCCCAAGTGTCCGAGCCCACGCTGATTCCCTTTGGTCTGGCGGCGAATAGACATGCCGAGTGCTCTAGAGTCAACCCGTGTTGGTATTTTACCAGTATTTTACAGTATGACTGACTGCTGCTGCTGTAGTTTACGAGTAAGTATCCAGGGAGAGGGGGGCGCCGAGTGCGCTTTCGTCGCTAGGCCGGAGCCCGCACCAGCCGATTGTAGTCTGGCCGCGAAGAGACCCGTCGCCCGCCGACCGCGCGTCAGGCGCGAAGCAACGTCGCTACACAGCTGTGTCGCCATTCAACTCATCGATCGTTCTGCTGCTGCTTGCTGTCGTGGATAACATCTTGAATTTAGAGCTATTTTTCGATTTGAAAATCTGATGACCCAAGTCGTCGGATTTAGGGCCAAAATCTGACAACTTGGGCCATTGTATTCTCAAATCGAAAAAAAACAGGTGAAATTTTGCATAATCGGACTGCATAATAAGCAGATGCTTTATTTTTGGGATAGAAAAATACACAAAAGAAGCTCGAAATCGAACCGCATAGGAAACAAACAGCTGCGCGAGTATCTCTGTGTCGCAGTTTTGTGACCACAGAGCTTGCCTCTTCATTGGACTGAAGAATCGGTACGGGCACTGGTTGTGCTGGATGCCGACGGGTAGAAGGGACGGTTTTACTGTAGGACCGCAGTACCGTTTTGGGGACAAAGTACTTACTGTAGAATTTGTCTGGTTTGCCCCCAAAACGGGACTGCAATTCTACAAGGGTTTAATGTGAAGAACACACACACAGGGTACCGAGAGTCGTGGTGCTTGCGGCTGGTGTCCATCCCTCTGCCATACAGTAATATCACAAGGAAGGTGTACCAGGTACCAGGTATTGTTACGAGTACCAGGTAAACATTAGAGGGTATGGCAAAGACTACCACTTCGTACCAGGTACGACCGTAGTAGAGAAAGTAGCCGCACAGGTCTTACGTACGTACAGTACTCGTATGGATGTTCCAGTATGTATCGTAGGTCGTTGGGTATGCGTAAGTCAATGGGAAGGATAACGAATGGCGTTGTGCCAATGTCTTGTGAAGGACACCGCACTCCATGCCAGGGCGTGCGTCACGTGTCGTACGCTACTTCACACGAAGACATGAGCGATGTGTTCTCCTGTCTTAGAGGCCATCCGAACTTGCTGTCACACCGTCGCCATCTGCGAACGAGCCCGCTTACGAGCATCATGCCACACGAGGTACTGCTGCCAGACGGGATTGGTTCACCGCACCAGGAGGGCGTCTAGAACAGTAGGGGTGAGTGATTTCAGGAGCGCTGCTACGGCTACATCCACTGGTGAGAGCCACCACTAACTTACAGGTGGCATCAGCGACCACCCCTTCTTCGAGCGTTGATCGTCGAGCGACAGCAGCATACCAGGTATACCGGTGCTGCTGCTTGTTCCTTTTTCTTTTCGCACCTACAGCAGTGGATGCTGTCCAAGCGGACGTTATTTTCGACATATCAGGTAAAGCACTACCAGAAGGAAGTACACTTCGTATCGCGTACTTTGTGCTATCTGTGAGCATTTAACTCGGGCACACCGAGTAATCCGAGGATACACAGGTAAGAAAACTCCTCCATAGACTAGAGCCCGCAAAGATTCCGATAGAAAATCACCTCAGTGGCTGCAGATTTCCGGCGAGCTGTTTGTAGGTGTGCTGAAGCTCCCCGTTCACGACGAAAACAGGGCGTTCTCAACCTTGACAAGGCGTACATGTAGCGGGGTTGGTCTACGGACTGTACCGGCGTTTTTTTTTCGTTTTTTCGTTTTTCTGGTTTTGTTTTGCGGTGTACAAGCGCAAGCTGTGCAGTCGCACAGCATAGCCGAGCGTCTTCATGTGAGCATACCTTGATCTCTCGTCTGGCATGCCTGGGGTAAAGTACTGTGTGTGAACGCTCATTAAGCCCGGGTAGCCAGCACGAACAGATGAATAGTACGTACCGTACCTGGTACGCGATTATCAAACAAGCGGTGGTCAGATCAAAGACGGTGTAAGCAAGACAGAAGAGCAAAGTGTAACACCCGTGCTCGTATCTCTCTGTCCTCATGACTGCAGTTTTGAGTTTTGGGAATCCACCTCGAGCAGTGCTGATTGTACAACAGTACAGGCAGTAGTAGTGTAGCGCTGCTAGCATACTGGTAGACAGCAGCAGCGTTGCACTGCTGGCAGATAAGGCGATTGTTGGTACTCTAAGCACCTAGCTGCAGAGAGAGGTGCACCTTGGAATCGCAGAGGCACGTACAAACAACTCTGCACGATGCGGCGTAGAGCAGCAGCCAGGACGCAGGAAGGAGAGGATTGGATGGGTGCCCCCCTCCCGCCCCCTCTCAGTCGTCGAGTCTTGTCCTCTTCGGTACCACACCTCTGCTACCTGGTACCATAATTACCAGCGTATACAGCAGTAGTGCAGGGCACCTACTGCTTTATCACGAAAACGAGCAATACAATTAATAAAGGCAGAACTTCGGGAGTTGTTATATTATGCTGAGTTTAGTCTAAAACCGTCCCGTGCGAATCCAGCCTGGACCAGCTTTCCTGCATTGTACTGCTGTGTTTGTATGATACCCTGGTATGATAAATATCCTGTACGAGGGTACCTGGTACCCTGGTATTGTTTTTGTACTGCAGATGCGCTGTAACAACCGTAACTACTGCCCCTGGTACGTACTGCCCCTGGTGCTGCCGCTGGCCTACGCAGCAACAACAGCAACAACGACAACCAGCCCCTGCCACAGAGAGTTGCACGAACAAAATTTAATCTACAGCCTACCCGACCAGCTGACAGAGTTCAACAAAGCGCGCAACACCGAGACGGAAAGGATACAGGAGGGAGGAGGAGGAGGAGAAGGAGGAGGAAGAGGACGAGGAGGATAAGGAGAAAGAGGAGGAAATCATAACCTGCAGTCAGGTCTCTCCGTGCCTGGTGCCCAGAGGTCTCGAGAGCTTTTCGCTTGCCCGTGGCGAGGGGCAGCGGCGGCGGCGCTATGACTCGCGGGGGGGGCGGCGGCCACGACCACTCGCACGACCACGGCAGCCTCGAAGGGCATGGCCACAGCCACGGGGGTCACGTGACGGACCACAACTCGGAGACGAGTGAACTGACGGGCTGCGACAATGGCAGGACTCGGGCACCCCAGGCGGAGATCAACCTGGCGGAGGTCAGAGCCAACCAGAGGTACGTGGTGATACGGTTACAGCAGTACTCGTACGAGGGTAGACAATTGTTCTACCTGGTATTCATTATCAATATTAATAGTAGACGCGTCACGACTTGTTGTTCATGCTGCGCCTCCTCCTGTCCGCGTGGTTTGGTGTTGAAAACTGAAAAATCCTACGTTACTCGCTGCTCATGGGTTTTTGTGATCGCTGTGATGTATGCTCGTCTCATGAATGCGCACTTATTATAAAATACTACTGCTGTACATGAGGAATATATGCCCCCCCCCCCCGCCCTCGCAGCGGCGGGGCCACGCACGATAAAACAGCTAATTTACTGTTAATATTAATAACACGCGTGTGTGTGTGTGTTTTTTTTTTTTTAGTCATCACTTTTACTTTCCAGCCTAACTCGTAGGAGGTTTTACCCTCAGCGATCTTCTGAACACGCCGTGGTCACAGGTGTCGTCCCTTCTCCCCCCCGGTACGTGCCTTTATTTTTTGTCGCGCATATCATAGGGTTCAGCATTCCCACTGATGCTCGTCGATTTTCATCGAATGTAGCTAACTCACGCTCTCGCGCTTTCCGCCAATCAATTTTTTTATGCAAGAAAAAGTCCCTACGAGCATGCACTCGGTGGGACTTGAACCCACGAAATTGATCTTGATAGGCACGCGGACCACCTACCAAGCCACCGGGGACGCCGGCTTGTTTGGGTCCCTGCAAAACATGCGTCATGTCGTCATTGTTTTTTTAATTTGTTTTCTCATAGCTGGTAGCTGGTACTGTTTAATCGATACCATAAGGTATTTCCTTCTACTTCTTTCCCAGAAGAAGAAACGGAGATTACAAACCTGGCTCCACTAATCTCCCCAGACTATAGGGGGTGCCACTCTCCTGTCCAAGGCGGTCAGCTTTGTCCCGGTTGGATGAGAGTAAACGATGTTGGCAACCCTAGCAGCACGAATCTTGTAGAGACAAAATCCTATTCTCGGTAGCCAAAACTATGATGTCTTCGGATCTTGATAACCCGACATACAGGCATCCGTGCATAGTATCAGATTAACAGTGGAGGTGCAACATGGGTTGAACGTTTCGGGTGAAGTACGATAACAAAAACCAATTGGTAAACCACGAATGATATCCGAAAAACCTTACTGTGAAGACGTCAGTTGTTTTTTTTAGTTAGGTATCGATCAAATTTGAGGGTAGAAGTAATATTTTAAGTATAGGGCAGGAAGTCTAACACATCGCGGGCTCGACTCCGGTGTTTGCGACACAAGTGTTCTGGAATAGGTGGCCAGGGCGGGGGGGGGGGACCCCTGGCTGCTTCCGAAGAGCAGCTGTGTTTCTTTTGTCGATACCCTATACTGCTGCCTACTGTCTATTGTCTACAGCAGTAGCAAATCCTATCCCCGACCGCGCATGTTTTCGGAAATAAGATGGCTGATGTATTTGGGATTTGGAGTGACCACTGGGTATCTGGGTATGCTCGATGTCGATGCGTAGTGCGTAGTTGTAGTAGATTACCAGGTAACAAGTACAACTTTGAAGATTCATGTGGTTCTAGCAAAAGTCCAAATCTGGTCCATGATGAACCAAAATCGGGTACACACTAGAAGCGAGTAAAAACAACACGCCAGGAGCCCCGCCATTGGCCAGCCTCACATCGTACCTGTTTTTTGGCTTGAAACTGGCCAGGTACACCTGGATTTGTCTACGGTACTTTGTCTTACGTAGCTTTCAACTATTTTCGCTTGATTTTAGCCAATCAGAGAGACCATACGAACACACTGTTTTTCTCTGCGTATGCGTCTCCGGTCTCCGATCCCTCGGTTTTGATTGTTGTGTATAAACTCCACGTGCGTACGTCTTTACTGACTGTAGGCATACATACATAATACCACTTTTTCTTCTTTGGGGTGTAGGATGTGCTTCTGTCGTCATGATTTGTACTCCGTTGTTGTTTCGGATGGTCACAGATATTACCGCACCGTGGGCACAAACGGCAGCTCGTCTGCCCCACCCCGCGTCGAGGTAGTCTCCGGTTTGATACGACACAACCTATTTCGTGCCGAGCAGGCGGTTCCGCGAGGATGGTCGAGAGGCTTCACAGCTGGCAACGGGGGGGGCGCGCCAGAATAAATTCTCTTGGCGCGCCCGCCGCGGCGAAACAATTGAAGCCTGGTGACCTGACCTTACACAGGGACACGTGGAGCCCGTGGTACCTGTTTGTTTTCTCTTTGATTGTTTCCTTTCGTTTCTCTATTTCATAGAATGTGTATGCCGTGCCTGCCATATCTATTAATAGTATGATGACATGGCATTGCATTGCCCACTGCTGTGCTTACTGCGTAAGTGGCAACGTAGTATCTCTGTGGCGTAGCTTTGTGACCACATAACTTGTATCTATTCTAGGATTGAAGAATCGGCACGGACAGTGGTTGTGCTGGGTGTCGACGGGTAGAAAGAACGGTTTAATGCGAAGAACACACACATACCCTAAAGAAAAGACATTCAGATTTTGGAGGCCACACGCTCAATATTCAGACGCAAAATACACATCGATTTCTCGAGGCCAAAAACACCGCTCGTGGCGTTTGCTTTTTACTTGGTTTTAGTATTCAACTGTTCTCGACTCGAATGGAACAGGGGTACCTGATGTTGGCTTTTGCATTAATGTGCTGTAGACGCCACAAGCAAATCGGTGGGATATACGCATACTCGTAGTGTAGAATGCAAGCCTCACTAGTATAGCGCACCGTACTGGCTATTGAACAGACTCACCTTTTGTTTGCCGCTTCATCGGCCAAACGGTGCAAAGAGAATCAATAGGGTTACTTTCGAAAGAGGTACGGGTATACTTCCACACCGCTGAAACCCAAAAGGCATGCTATGAATACCGTATGGATACCATTTCGCGGCAGTCGCACTCGCAGAGCCTAGCGTGTCTACAGCAGCAGTATGTTTAAAAAATAGGGGTACTGATTTGATTATACACATATATAGTTCGTACCGTACATGTTCCAATCCGCGACTTGAATCGCTAGGGCTATGTACTTCCAGAAGGTATTATACGAGTACGAGTACATACCCCACAACGCTGAGATCCAAAAAGGAATTCTATTCTACCGAATAAATACCATCCGCTGTAGTTGCACTCGTCGCAGTCACAGCGTCCAACATACCGTATGACACGGGTGATAGCACACCCCCCTCGAAATACGCACCCCCCTGTAAAAGCAGACCCGGGGGTATATTTTTGGGGTGCTTTTTCGACCGTTACTTTATCACCGGGGGTACGTCGAATACCACACCCCCTTCGGACGTACGCCTGAAAACTTACCTGGTATCAAAACTAAACTCCAAAATTATCACACCCGGTGGACACGTGGACACCACTCACCCATAACACGCACGCACCGGTATGGACACCGGTACCAGCATGGAGGTAACTGCTGCGGCCCATCACAGTGGGCCGTTTGAGCCTGTGGCCCGGACCCCACCCGTACCTGCTGCTGCCGCGCCTCGGGCGAGGATCACGCCATTTTTTTTCCCGGGTCCTCCCCGCCTACCGGTACCGGCACCGGTACTGTCAACCCGACGAGGGGTACCAGTATACCGGTGGAGCGCCTAAAGATCTGGCAGAAGCGCCCAACACTACAGCCCCAGGGCTGCAATCTGGCCGACACTCCTTGGTGATCAAATGATGCCGCTGCCGCACCTCGTCGTTATGACATCCCCTGTCGTCTGGTCGAGTCTGTTCGCGCTCGATAGCAACCGACGTCCCGTTATCACACCCCCTCCGTTGTCACACCCCCCAGCTGCGGGGCTCCTGTGCGTATTGCTTTTATCACCGGGGGTATGCTAGATATTACCCCCCCCCTAGAAAAGCACCCCTTCGTGACGATATTTTCGAAGGCCAAAAAGTTATCACCCGGGTGTTGTTTCATCCGTGCTGTACGGTACGTATTAAACGTATTAGGAATATTGAGAGTGCGACTCAAGGCCCGCCAAGACGATAGAGGGCGTCCGCAACCGATGCTGGTGGGCCTCGGCTTGCGTCGGCAGCAGCAGGAGCGGCGTGGTTTAACCTGTTCGGCGGGATTCCGAGCACTGGGTTCGGCGAGGAGTTCCGGTCGGCGCTTGTTTGCGAAATAACTCACTCGATTAAATAGTTGTTATTTGTGTCACTTTTTCCAAGTCAGGCGTATGTTTCAGCCGGGTGGAAAGGAAATGCCAAGGGATACTCGTACAGTACTTGTACCCGTAGTTCTCGACGGACGAGAACAGCAGTACCAGTTCGATTCTATCGTATGGGGGTGTACCTGAATGCACCTATAAATATTTACCCGGTGGTATCTCTGGTAGATGCTTATCGTAACGGGGTGACCGGGGGGCTTGGTAGTGTTCGACGCGATGTCGGATGGGAAAAAGCTTCGAATAAAGCCCCGCCAATACGACGATAGAGGACATAGTAATAAGCACTGACTGTGTACCTTATCAGGAGGTGACAATCACAAGAAAGAACGACAGAGGCCTTTGCTACAGGCTTGTGATGGGTTCATTTCGATAGCAGGCTTGTGCTTGGTACATGCCCACCCGAGCGTTTGTACAAGTACTGGCGTGGACCTTCGTGACTTTACAAAGAGAGTACGTACCAGGTAGAAATCAACACATTTGAATAAACCACTTGGAACAAGAAAAAAAATGTGGGCATAAAAAATCACCTCTATTTCCCCATGATTACGTGAGCAACACAGCAAATTATATACCCTGGTACCAGGTATACAAATATGTAATACATTTGGACGTATAGTATGACATACGTACGTGGTGTCGAGAATAGACAGAAAGGCGCCGCAAGAGTAAAAATAGCCGCGCGCCTACCGTAAGCTCTCCCTGGTATGATAATGGTGTTGTATGATGATATCATACACCAGTACCTATCAGCCAACTTTCCTGATTGATAATCAGCTTTCCGGCGAGAAAATGATAATCGGATATCTTGGGTTTCGTTTCGTAGCTGGGCGGGGGGAGAAGCGGGAAACAACCCCAGATAGATCTTGGAGAGACGTCCGACTCATTTCTGAGGCGAGGAAGACCAGCTTCCCACATTTCCAGGGCCAAATCTCGTGCGAACAATTATTTTTTCAACTGACTTGCGAATCCGACTGCCTAAGAATTGGCGCGTTCGCATGAGCTTTCTACCCCGGAAACGTTGGAAATTCGTCTCCCTCGCCTCAGAATGCGTCGGAGCTCTCTCCACCATCCGTCTCGCATCTACTCTGTGTGTCAATAGAGTTATTTCCCGCTTACCGAGGGGTCCAGCTGCAGGAAATCACTACACTATGTCCGCTGTCGGCACTTTTTCGAGTCAGATACGTACGAGTTTACGACCGGAGATGGGATGGACATCTACGTTTTTTTCGATCCGACCGGGATTTTGAATCGTATTTCATTATACCCCGGAAATGTGGGAAGTTGGTATTTCTCGCCTCATCACAGAGGCAGAGAACGTGTGGGAGTTATCTCCAGGATATATCTATCTACGGGACGTAGAGCTCTTACCCGCTTCTGATGGGGTGGCAACGTAGTACCTCTGTGGCGCGGCTTTGTGACCAGAGAACTTGTATCTCTTCTAGGATTGAAGAATCGGCGCGGACACTGGTTGTGCTGGATGTCGACGGGTAGAAAGAACGGTGCAATGTGAAGAACACACACACATGAGGTCCAGTTGCAGGAAATCACTTGTCGTCACTTTTTCGATCCAATCGATCGAGTGGATTGCGATTGCGATCGGAGATCGGATGGGCAGATAGATACGGATTATTCGATCCTCCCGGGGGCCTGAATCCAGATCGTTCGAGGCTAGAGGTCGCAATGTGAGGTTCATATTTGATCCATTAGATAGGCTTTATGTACGAGTATTGCATATACTGTTTATATATATGTATACAATGCCCCCGGTGGCTTGGTAGGTGGTCCGCGTGCCTATCAAGATCAATTCCGTGGGTTCAAGTCTCACCGAGTGCATGCTCGAAGGGACTTTTTCTTGCATAAAGAAATTGATCAGCGGAAAGCGCGAGAGCGTGAGTTAGCTACATTCGATGATAATCGACGAGCAGTGGGAATGCTGACCCCTATGCGCGACAAAAAATAAAGGCACGTACCGGGGGGGGAGAAGGGACGACACCTGTGACCACGGCTTGTCCAGAAGATTGCCGAGGGTAAAACCTCCTACGAGCTAGGCTGGAAAGTAAAAGTGATGTTAAAAAAAATACTAATAATAAAAAAAATAGTACATCAGCAGTAAGTAGCCGTACTATCACACATCTACCACGCGGCTTGACGCGGCAAACCAGGACACATACTGCAAAATATGCACAGGCTGAACAAGCGGTCGCGCACAAGCCCACTCTCGCCCGGCCCTTAGCCAGGGACTCTCACTGCAGCGTCGGGAAGGGCCGATGCGGCCGATGTGAGCCATCGATCGTAAGGAGGAGGAGCTGTGGACGCACGACGAGCCCTCTAAGGGCAGCTCGTTATATGCACACACTCCTTATTGATTTTCTGGTCTTGCTTGTGTTGTTATGTTATCGTGCCCGGTACGCTGGTATTCACTTGCTTGGCGCTTGAATGCGATTATTTTTTATTTTTTGGTCTTCCTCTGTCTCACAGTGTGTGACCACAGAATCAGTATCTCTCTAGGATAAGAAATCAGGACGGACACTTGGTGCGCTGATGAAGCTGGGTAGAAAGGACGATTTAAAGTGAAGACAACAACAGCAACAACTCCTATATACGCATATTACTACACCACTGCTGTTATTTCCTGTGAGGCTGTGTTTTGTCCCAGAGCCGACACGACTCTCTCGACTCGCCGAGCACGCTCGGCATTTGGGTGCGGTCACGCCTCTCGCTTGGGGTGGAAAGAGCTTCGCGCGCAGAGGCGGCACAGGGGGATGCTGGGCCGGTGACTCGGTGCTATCTTTGCTTTGAATGAGTACTGCTGCTGTATACATACCTCATTTACCAAATATGTCTGGAGACAGCATTTTCACCCATTGGCAGGCAGTAGTTTTGCCTCGACATGCCGTGACTGACACCAAACTACTACGTAGATTTTAGCGTGGAACGTTCGGCCCTACACCCTTGGCTGCGCACGCTTTGCCTTTGCATGACATGTCTCCTGACATCTTTGTCATATACCAGGTACCGTATAATACAAGGTACCTGGCACAGGGTACAGGCGTACAGACAGACAGACGTGGTTCATGTGTGATCTCTCTCTCGTCTTAGGTTAGGTGATCTCCGCATCATGCGAAAAAAATGATTCATTTTTTTGTGATACGCGTGTATTAAGAAACTACTTTGCCTACACGACTTCAAAAATGAAGCCACAAACAGGAGAGGCAAAAGGGCCCCATTTTTGAACCTGCGGAAAAATGCTTATTTTCAATAATTTGCCATTTCAGGAAGTTTTTTGCCTAGCTTTTATATATATATATATATATATATATATTTTTTTTCTCATCCCATTCATTATCTTCGCACATCTTCTTCTCTCTCTCCTTCCAACTCGTAACTCAGATCCGGGGTCACATAGCAGGCTCTTCTCCCCCCTTCCCGCTACGGTACGTGCCTTCAGTTTTATCGCGAGAAGATTTCAGCCTTTTCTTCCCTCGTCGACTCGCATCGAATTGTGCCTACCCACGCTGCAAGGCGCTCTCAACAATTGAATCCCTTTTTTTATTTTTGCAAATAAAGTCAAAGTCCGACCCTCCTGGGGCTCGAACCCAGGACTCAAACAAGTAGAATTCGAGGTTAACCACTTGAACCACCGGGGCGACCGGCTTCATGGATATTCCCCAAGCCCTTAGCTGGCAAGATTATGGGAATTTGTACTTGCCTTTTAATTTGGCAAGTTTTTAGCAAGACTTGTGAGTCCAAATTTCCGAAACTTGCCAATGTGGCAAGTTTTCACAGTGTCGTTAAAACTGCCCTAAGAAACGGAAGCAAAAAAATAAAATCGATCACCTTTCTCATCAGAAACGCAATTCTCAATTAAGAAAATCGGCCGTTATTGCGTGGTATCTGCGAATCTGGTAGGTATTATACGGTACAGGCACGCACGTCTTTTTTTATATTTCGCTGCTTACGTACGAAAGTAGCCTGGTATGACATACCAGGTAACAGTTACCTGGTAGTGTGGTAGATGTAGACCGCGTTTGTACTCAGGCCGGATCTTATGCCATTTTTTAGGTTATTATATGACTGTTTACGGAGGCCTCGGGGTATCTGGTCCCATATCTGGTCAGATTTTATCAAAATCACGTCTTATGGGGCCTGTTTGGTGGAAAAAATGTTCCTCTGAGATTTTATCACTCCTGGAATTCGATGAAATGTTTTTTTTTGGCAGCCTTTTCTGATCAACTCTGAAAGTGATGAAATTTGGCTTTGCACAAGACCTCGGTGGCATTATACAATTTTGTTCAGGTTATAGACTGGGTTCATGACGGGTCACGATGCTACATGCTTGGATACGCTTATACACAGCTGGACTCCAACACTTGTGCATCGGCCACCACAGAGAGGGAGGGCATCCGTACCTTGGCCACCATCGTGTCCCTTGCGGCCGCCCAACTGCAGCTGCTCTAGGCAGAAAAACTTTGGAAACGAATAGGATGAGACTACAGCAGCAGTATGAAAACAATCTAACGTTTTTTTTTTCTGACTACGACCGCCGCAAGCAGCTCATGCTCCGCGAGGGCGAGAGCTCCTTGCTGTTCCAGCGACTAGCAAACCCCTTACGCAGCGCCCCAGGGGGTTCCACATTCCGCTGCTTCCTTCGAGGAGCTGGTGGTGAAGGTTGATCGCCCAACCCGGCGTGAGCGACTCTCGTTCGTGTCGTGGTCCACGTGGAGTTCAAAATGTCGGTTCTGTTCTTCTGTCTTTTTTTGTTCCCCCATGAAATAAAACCAAAATCACGATAAGACGGCACATGGCGCATCGGTCTGGTGTGGCTTTTTGCCGTAGGAAAATCCGACTTCCTGCCTTTTTCAATCACTCAAATTATTTTTGGTGTAAGACCCAGCCTCACAAGGGGAAGGAATGTCTTGGTATCCGCATGATTTACTTTCACTGCTGTATGTTGCTGTATATATATTCGTGCTTCGGTTTTCCTCTTGTTTCCCTTGGTTATTACTATTAATATTAATAATACCTGGTAGTCTTTATTTACTCTTTTTATATATGTAGGGGTTTTGTTTCTTTTTTACTTCGTTATACAGGTATGGTGTGTGCCACATCCCCTCCCCCACACACACCCCCTGCGGGCGGGGAGGCGCGACATTTTTTTCTGCGGCTCGTTGTGGTGTCTGATGCCACATCCCACCATCCCCATCCCCTGCGGGGGGGCGCGACATTTTTTTCTCTTCTTTCTTCTCTTTCGATTTGTTTTTATTCCTTTTTTTTTATCGAATAATATTAGTACCAGGTACGTAGGTAGCTCTTTTTTGTTTTCTCTCCTCATATATTGCGTTTGTCGTGTCGTACCAGGAGATCACGGGGTATGACGACATGACATCGCGTTGCCTACCATACTTTGCTTTTTGTTGGACAACAATCTACAGCGGCAGTATAATATTATAGTGTCTCTGTAGCACAGTTAAGTGACCACATAATAACGTGTTCCCAATGCCCAAAGAATATTTATCTACACGAAATAGGAGAAGAATCGGCGCGGACAATGATTGTGCTGGATGTTGATGGGCAGAAGGTCACCTTCATCCTACGTACGTACCAGGTATGTATTCACCCCTTTAAGACCCCAGTCCCGTTTTGGGGACAAACTACTTGAAATTTGAATCGTTTGTACCCAAAACGGGACTGCGGTTCTAAAAGGGTTGATGGTTTAGTGCTTCGTTTCAGTCTTCAGATCTGCACGACTGGCTGTAAGGTATTCCTATAAAATACCAGTACTTCGTATGCAATGAACCCCTGCTGTCTGTTGGGTGGTATATTGACGCTACAGATGGAATATTTTTTTTATTGCGAACGGGGGTACGTATAATATGAAAATCATGACCTCGGCGGAACAGGGGCCAACGCAATTCCTCCGGAGGTATTTTTTTGTGTATACGCAGGTATGCTGTAGATAAGAGTTCTCAATGCTGTAGATAATTACCGGTAAGTTTCTAGGTATATATATTCTCCACAGAAAGCGGCGAAACAAAACGGGCCTTTCCTGGCGCTCCTAATCCCACCCGGACCTGATCCCACCTGGATGTGATACTTGGCACTCTGCTCTCGCCTGCAACGCACAGGGATATAACTTACCCTCCGCAGGAGTCGCCGGAGGACGTGAGCGCGAAGCGCGAACCGCAAACGGTCAGAAATCGTCCAACGGTCAAAAATCGCCGGATGAAAAAAAAAAAAAAAAAATCGAAAAAATAGTCGCAACCCACGAATTGAACCCACCATGAAAATCATGGGGCTGGGCACCATAGTGTCAAGATTAGCTGGCGGGACGCTTTGTGTCCCTGGAGAGGTTTGCCTAGTAAGTCGGTACTCGTTGCTACTCACGTGTGTTGTTTGCCTAGAGATAGAAGAAGAGCAGCTTTATTCCTTTCGTGGGCGGGGAGAGTGATACCAAGCTCGTGCGTCCCCGGAAAACCCCGGTTTTCCACCTAAAATACGCCTTCGAAGTACTGCAAATACGATCCCGGTGCCTGAACCTAGGTAATTACCGGGCTTTCAACCCCATTCAAGGCAGTGCTGTAACAATAGACCTCGGAGCTATATCACACTCCACCCTCCCCACCACCCGCCCGGATGTGATATTTGGCACCTGCTCTCCCCCACAAGGTGCACAAATATAATTAGCCCTCCGCAGGAGCCGCCGGAGGACGTGAGCACGAAGCGCGAGCCGAAAATGGCCAGAAATCGTGGAATGCAACCCCCCCCCCCCCCCGTGGCAACCCGGGACTTGAACCCAGCGCGAAAATCATGGTGCTGGGCACCATATACCGCGGAGCTGTATCACCCCCCACGCCCCCACCACCTCCACGTTGTCTTTAGGCTAGTTATGGTCGCGGTGGCATGTACAGAGCAGAGGAACATTCCTGGAAAATTATCTCTTTCTACCCAGTTTTGAACTCGACTCGTATGCACCCGTTGGATGGGCCATGTTCGAGCGAAACAGGTGAAGATGCCCGCACCGCCTTTACGTAAACAAGCGTATCAAAGGTGCCAGGAGACGGCACTGATACTCTAACCCCTTGACGGACGGCATTTTCCCGTTTTATTTTACCTTGACGGACGCCATACTGCTAGGTTTTAGTGTGGAACACTCGGATTGACACCCTTGACCGATGCATGTTTTCCCTTGACTGGCCGTCTCCTGACATCTTTGAAGCGTATTTCCTACTTGTAGTGGAGACCGCATTGCGTGACATCCGCATGTCTTACAACATCAACTCCAGTGCACCTGACAACGACTTACCGTGAATGGGATAAAAAAATAGATCGACCTTCAAGCAGTTTATTTTTTTTCCGGCGATTTGTTGTGCATTGTCGGGAATTCACAGCTCACTGTCTATAGCGGTGTTATGAGGCAAGTTGTGGTCCGCAGTTCACAAACCGTGCTCCACAACTCGAAAACATGCAGTAGTGGCCGCGATGTCAAGAAACGTCCATTTGGTGTGCAGGCTCAAACGCCTCTTTTTTTTTGTTACGACCTTGATCTAACTCTTTTGTATACCGGTAGTATTTAGAGTTGGTCGCACTGTTGAGCCGCGTTTCTTAACCGAATTTTTCTGTTTTGTTCGCGTCGATCCGAGCCTATTTTTCTTAACGCAATGTTTCTCGACTGCGGACACCAACACTGTGTACCAAAACTCGGACGCGGCGCAGCCGCGTTTCTGGCCCGTTTGGTATCCGCGTTGGGATCAGGGTCAGGGTTAGAGGTTGGGTTGGATCAGCGGCCGTGCGCTCATCCCACCATCGAAAGTTCTTCCTATCATAGCCCGAGAATGGTGAACAACTAGAAAGTCGACTCCTGGGAGGTCTATCCGAGTGTTGACGTCAAAGATGTATGGAGACACGTCAAGCAAGGCAAAGTGTGAGCTGTCCCGGGTGTAGGGCAGAGTGTCCCACACGAAAACCTAGTATGATAGTTTGGTGTCGGTCAAGGCATGTCAAGGCAAAGTTGCTGCCTGTCGAGGGGTGAAAGTGCTACGTATCTCTTGACATCTTTGGCTTATGTTGTTTCTTGAAATCTGTTAGGGAAGAAATTTACCAGGAACTGTGTGTCTTTATAATAAATTGAGTAGGCGTGATCCGCACCTCGGG
Organism: Nereocystis luetkeana; assembly: GCA_031213475.1. Taxonomy (NCBI): domain Eukaryota; class Phaeophyceae; order Laminariales; family Laminariaceae; genus Nereocystis; species Nereocystis luetkeana. Next base: position 5,866,845 of record JARUPZ010000013.1, on the reverse strand, counting down.
ATAGTGGTCCATACTTTTTTTTTTGTCTGGATCGATGCCGAACGCGGCGCAGCCCTGTTTCTGACCAGTTTTGACTTTATTTTGGCTGCGCTTTCGTGCAATGGTTTGGGTTGGAAGGGTTGGGTTGGGTCTACGCCCGTGCCTTGATTCCACCGGGACAGGCGTATCCCCTTGAAAAAAATACAGAGTCCGTGCTACGTATGTAACAGATTGTTATAGGAAGAGCTCTGGAGATCTTTCCCCGGACCCTGTGTGGTCGAGCCTAGGCCATGGTGTAGTTTACAGTAGAGTTGGCAAATTATCCGACACTATGGCTGAAGCATACCACTACTGCTGCGCTGTATCTAGGCAAAGGGATTAGCGCAACGCGCGCGCAAGGGCCCGTTTTTGTTCACAAACAAAATAACGAATCGGTTTCAAATATATTTTAATGGGATTGAATTTTGCTTCCGCTCGGTCGGAAAATGGATATCCAAGAAGGCTTTTTGAAAAATTTGGGGGGGGAGAGAAATCCGAATAAAATTTCGACGTGCTCGTGTATATGTTCTTCGAGTTTGACGAAGCAGTCTTGAAATACTTATCTTAGGTGACCTCGAATCGAATCGAACTTGATTTGTGGAGTTGATCCAACTTGGCACGGTGTGTTCACACTGGGCCAACGTCCCCGAGGGAACCCCTCTTGGTGTTTGTTTTTTTGTCGACAACCACGACCGAGACGAGCAGTCGTGAATCTCGACTATGAATAGTAGCTACCGGGACAATTGCCGCGTTCACCCCTACAGACCGAAACACCACAGCATATCCCGGCGGTGGCGCCTCAAGCAAAACCATAGCGGTCGCAAGCAAGCCCCTTTCTATAAACCAGCTCGATCGCCCGAACAGCACGAGCACATAGCGGCGGACCAGAGCGCGGGGGGGGGTAGGCTCAAGACTGCGATAGCTGGACTGCCGTCGCTGCTCCGCGCTTGACGCTCTAGGGCTCCCTACGCTAAGGACAGCCTTCCTTGTCTGCCGGGTTTTCTTGTCTGCCGGGTGGAAAACAAATCAGAGGCTGGGGGCGGGGCGTTGCCCTTATCTACGTGCTCTCATCGACGTTTGCCAGGCGGGCGGCGTGTGACATGCCGCGTTATTCCGACTTCGAAAACGCTCGGAGGGATACAATGCGTCTTGTTTTCCCGATCGGGACCCATACTCATTTTGTGTTGCCAGTATGTCGAATCCAATTCAATTCGATGATATAAAATTTGATCCATTGAATTCGAAACCGTTCTTCGTTTAGCACGTTTAGGACCGCAGTCCCGTTTTGGGGGCAAAACACTTGGAGTTAATGAGGAGTTTTGGCCCTAAAGCAGGGCTGCAGTTTGCCATAGAAGGGTCGAGACGAGGCTTAAGCAATGGTTGATTGGGTCAGATTGGCGTAAGGTTGAGGGTTACGGATAGGGTTTGTTACTTACGTTGATGTTTCGTACCGTTCAAAGCAGCGGGCCTCTACCATACACGTACGTGGCGTCGATTGCAAGTTGGTCTCCGCTCGTAAGTAAATCCTCAATCTACAAATTGTATAAATAAATGCGTTATTTAATTATTTGCTCGGGCGTGCGTTCACGGATGGTCGGGTGGCGCTCGGTGGAGGCCGGTCGTTTGCAGGGTATACTAAAACGGCATACCTGGTAACGGTCAAGACCCCAAGGATGACTACTACCAGTATACTACTACTACTACTACTACTACTACTACTACTACTACTACTACTACTACTACTACTACTACTACTACTACTACTACTACTACTACTACTACTACTACTACTACTACTACTACTACTACTACTACTACTACTACTACTACTACTACTACTACTACTACTACTACTACTACTACTACTACTACTACTACTACTACTACTACTACTACTACTACTACTACTACTACTACTACTACTACTACTACTACTACTACTACTACTACTACTACTACTACTACTACTACTACTACTACTACTACTACTACTACTACTACTACTACTACTACTACTACTACTACTACTACTACTACTACTACTACTACTACTACTACTACTACTACTACTACTACTACTACTACTACTACTACTACTACTACTACTACTACTACTACTACTACTACTACTACTACTACTACTACTACTACTACTACTACTACTACTACTACTACTACTACTACTACTACTACTACTACTACTACTACTACTACTACTACTACTACTACTACTACTACTACTACTACTACTACTACTACTACTACTACTACTACTACTACTACTACTACTACTACTACTACTACTACTACTACTACTACTACTACTACTACTACTACTACTACTACTACTACTACTACTACTACTACTACTACTACTACTACTACTCCTGCTGCTGCTGCTGCTGCTGCTGCTGCTGCTGCTGCTGCTGCTGCTGCTGCTGCTGCTGCTGCTGCTGCTGCTGCTACTACTACTACTACTACTACTACTACTACTACTACTACTACTACTACTGCTGCTGCTACTACTACTACTACTACTACTACTACTACTACTACTACTACTACTACTACTACAGCAGCAGCACTACTCGTAAATGACTAAGGATACACTATTCCAGAACTCTGCTTTAAACACCCTGCTCCCGCGGGGGCCTGAGCCATAAGCACTGACCCTGGGTAAAGAGTTAGCCGGCGGCAGGACCCACTTGACACCCGAAATCAGGTTGTCAAGTGTGCCCGGCCGGCGACTCATAATACATCCAGGACCACTTTAGAGTGCCCAGGTCCCGGGTGGGATCAGGTCGACTTGGTATTAGGGCGCCCCGCGGGGAGCAGGATGTTCGGAACCAGAGTTGAGGTGCAGTCGCACACAGCGTGGGCGGGGAAAAGTTCAAGAGAGATCGCGTTCGTAGTCGAGATGAGAGAGCAGCAACGAGTGCTGGAGCCTTATTTGTTTGAGCACCGAAAACGCGACGGCCGCGCTACTACCAACCATGAATTTCAGGTTTGAAAAAAAAAAGGCCGCAACAACAACCGCATTAAGAAAACAAAAAGGCGGCCTTGGCAGCCCAACGGCAACAACGCAACAGCGTACAGTTATACCACGTCCTTGACCCACCGACTGGACACAGGGCTGCTCGTTGTGTGTTCGTTGTTATTAATAGTTCTGTGTCTCCACCCTCTTATTGTCTTGTTGCCTTTCGCCTGGTCTTCTTGTGGCGTCCTTGTGTTGGCCCATCAGCTGGACATATCATACGGCTGATCGTACCAGCAGACAGCTATTTCGTTGTCGGGACTCGGCCTGCGCCTTGGGCACATGTTTTGCTTCGTATTTTTTTTTTTAAATGTTGTCCTTTCATGTTATTCCCTTCCTTTCTTCGTGCTTCTCTCTCTTCGTGTTTGTCCTTTTTCTTGTGTGTGTGTGTGTGTGTTTTTTTTTTTTTTAGATGCACGTATGATGCCATGGATTGTAGTCCTGGTGTTATTCGGTTTGCAAGTGATGTGGGATGATCGTTGGCACCGTTCCCCTTGCTGGTACATGGTACGGCCGTGCGCACTGTTTCGGACTTGTATGTTCTCTCCCATCGAGATGCATTTTTTTAGAGCCTGTTTTTGTGAGCACAGGCAGGACTTCAGGGAAGCGAGCTAATGTGAGAACGTAATCATCATCATCATCATCACCAGTATCAACAACATCAACGACCATGGCACGAAGACAGCAACAGCAACAGCAGCAACATCAGCGACATCAACGATATCGGCAACAGCAACAGCAAGATGAACATCAACACCAACAGCAACAGCAAAAAAAAATCAACAAGAACATACTGTTGGTGGGAGATTGACGAAGAACACCCGTTGGCTCACGTTGGGTTTTCCTTCTTTTTTTTTTCACTCGTTTGGCGTTTCGTACATGTTGTTCGCCTATTTTTTTTTTCTGGCGCGCATGTCGTGCGCCTCGGAGATAGAAATTAATTAAGCGAATTGATTGACACCAAATTGACTTTATTTGCAAAAATAAAAATAGAAGGGGTTCAATTGTTGAGAGCGCCTTGCAGCGTGGGTAGGCACAATTCGATGCGAGTCGACTAGGAAAGAAAAGGCTGAAAATCTTCTCGCGATAAAAATGAAGGCACGTACCATAGCGGGAAGGGGGTAGAAGAGCCTGCTATGTGACCCCGGATCTGAGTCACGAGTTGGAAGGAGAGAGAGAAGAAGATGTGCGAAGATAATAAATGGGATGAGCAAAAAAAAAGAAAAAAAGAAAAAAACTCAAGACAATCATTTATTAATTAAGTTTCATCCACCCAGTCCCTCGTATGCGGTAACTCTGACTTGGTTGAGGGTTGAAAACATGTTTGAAGCAGACGAACATGAGGAGATGAGAGGGCCAACAGGCGAATCAGAAGTTGATCATTTTGCTAACCAACCCACGGAGCTACCCGACTCGAGAACACTTGTGTTCAAACCTGAAAACGTTATGTTTGGTCGCTTTTTATCCCTAGAGCAATTCTTTTTTTTTCGTAGGTTGGGGATTGCTTTGTCGAGGGTGACATCAACCGGCCTCGATTACGAGTTACCATCGATCTCCACTTGTGTGACACGCGTTCCGCTGTAAGTATACGCTCTGTTCAGCTTTCCCATTTTTTTTTGTCGCCGTCCGCCCCCAAGTCTCGGGCCTTGCTCTTGTTTTGTCTGTTACGAGCCGGACAGACCCTATTGATAGTTTGCCCTACTCGCCGTTGTTGCCGCCCACCCACGCCCGAGTCCTCGTCCCCTTTATTTTTCGTGCTCGAAGCCGAGTACCGACTCTTTGATGCTCTCCCAACACGCACGCACTGCTGCTGTTGCCGTATGCATGGCTTTGTTTGTTTGTTTGTTTGTTTGTTTGTTTGTTTTTTTTTTTTTTTTATCCTCCGGGCGGATTGGTAAAAATAAAGCTTAAGCTCACCACACTTCCACGTAACCGTGTCGTGTGTCATGGCGGCGTGGTGTGGCGGGGTGTGTTGGTCCGTGCTTCCGTGCAGGAAGCTTCGGCGGGCGACGACGTTCGTGCTTATTTTCTTCGTCGTCGAGGTCGTCGGAGGCATGTGGTCGGGGTCGCTCGCCATTATTTCCGACGCCGCCCACCTCCTCGCCGACGTCAGCGTGAGTCTTCCGAGTTCCGCCTTATCCTCACGGTACCGGTCCCCCACTAAATCCTGTCCTGTCCTGTCCTGTCCTGTCCTGTCCTGTCCTGTCCCGCCCCGTCGCGCCACAGTGTGATCTGTGCTGTACAGGTCCTGCTCAAGGTCTCTTAACCCTTTCAGTACCGCAGTCCCGTTTTGGGTACAAACTAATTTTATATTTTACTGAATTGTCCCCAAAACGGGACTGCGGTTCTAAAGGGTTAATGTGAAGGTGTTACCTACTGAGCTACCAGGTATAGGGGTAAAAGATCGATCGATTATACCCAGCCCAAGGTAATCCTTATAACACTCTCCCCCCCTCTGAACGGCGGGATCTTTGGGGCGTCGGAACCGTATACGTCCGTACGCTGGCCTCCCCGCTTCGTTTGATTACCTGGGGATCCAGGGAGATGTGTTTTTTTAGGAATGCACGCGCAAGCGTTTCTGTAAAAGTAACGCTCGAAGTGAGGTTCGAACCCGTGACCTGGACGACGTCAAATGTGAAGGTGTTACCCACTGAGCTATAGGGATAAAATACCAGTCGACTACCCAGCCCAAAGTAATCCTTATAACATTAACGGTAGTTTAGGTTATACAGCAGTGTAGATGATCTGTATGATCTGTATGATCGGTATGATCTATCTTGGTAGATGCTTTGCCCGACATGTGGTACTGACCCAAGGTGTTTTCGTGCTTGGGATCAGGAGCATCAGGAGCCGCGCTCTTTGTTTCGTTCACTTTTTTGTTGGGGATTTAAGGTTTTGGATTCTGGTCACTGTTTCCTCGGAGTTTTGGCCGTTTTGCGTTTTTTTTTTGTTTTGTTTTTGTATGAGTATGTTTGTGATTTTTTTGTTTTGTTTTGTGTGTTTTTGGCTCAGGAAGGGATCGAGTCGGTGCCGGCTAAAGGTATAACGGTGGTAGCTGGCCCGTCCAAACCCGGCCTACCTCTCGCCCTAACAGCTACCATGATCCGTTCCACGAGATTCCGTGACGAATGCCCATGGAGGTTACCGAGGACGGGGCAAAATCGCCTTGCGTTGCGCCGAAATTGGAGAACACGTATGAAGAGAATATTTCATGTGTATGCTTTGGCCGAGGAGACCTGAGGTTTAGGAAAATTCTCAGAAATCTCTCGCTCTGGAGAGGTTGTGTCCTGTCAACCGTTTTGTGGGGCGTGTGAGCCTCCTTTTTTTTTTCTTCTCAGGAATGTGTTTACTACCAGGTATGAATAGTTCACTAATTGAAACAAGTACGCATGCAATGTAGTATGTATAGAAGGCGTTTCGCTGCGCCGGCGGGTTCCGTCCGCTATACCCTCGCTCACAAGAAAAACTATAACAAACATGTGTAAATGAATAATTGCGCAGAGTTGAGTTCATAACTATTTAAACAGGTGAAAACTGACGCCTTGCAACTGCCAAGGGTTCCATGCTCCAGGAAAACAACCCGGACGCTGCATGCACATGCATGTATCGTATCACACACATGTATATCGGCACGGACACTGGTTGTGCTGGATGTCGACGGGTAGAAATAACGGTTTAATGTGAAGGACCCACACATATGCACAAATAAGCACATCATTATATTTACGGGGGGGCCAAATTAAAGAGGACCTACGTTATACACAAAAGCCTATACATTTCGCTATTTTTACTAACAATATTTGGTCCTATTTACTATTGCCCCCCGTATTAGTGTGGTAGCGACGCTGAGTAAATTCATTTTTTCGTGAACAGAAACAAGTAAACCGGATTTTTTTCGTACTTGAATGTAGTTTGAATTGTTTCACCTTGAAAAGAGTACAGGGATTTCTTCTAGGAGTGAGGGTGGGGCGACTATCTACCTTAGTTTCGACTGCTTTTTGATTCTGACTCGAGTTCAGAATATCCGTTTTGGGGACATTTTTTCGATTACTTCTTCGATTATTTCTTCGGTTATTTTTTTGTTTTTTTTTGTAATGAAATTAGCGTTAGGGCGAGTATATCTTTTCGATTCTGAGCCGATTTCCGAAAAAAAATCTGACTCGAGTTCAGAATATATCCGTTTTTGGGACATTTTTTCGATTATTTTTTCGATTATTTCTTCATTTTTTGTTTTCGTTTTTTGTATTGAAGTTAGCGTTAGGGCGAGTATCTTTTCGATTCTGAGCCGATTTTCGAAAAACTACTTTTAAAAACAACTTTTTTTGTTCTTTTTTTTCGCACTATTTCAAATTGGAATGAGTGTGGGAAATGTTTTGCTGAAGTTATAGTCGGGGTATTCATCTTGACGTTAGGTTGGAAATATTTAACTTGAAGCCAGTGAGGGAGCTTTGACTCTGAAGTTTGTGTGGGAACGACGCCGAGAGGTCTGAAGTGAAAAAAAGAACTAATAAATAAACGAGCCTTCGTGTGGAGGTCGTCGAAGACGCTTTTTTTGTTATCTACTTCAGCTGCGAGCCAGGCCTTGTGTGTTCTCACTAAAAAAAAGCGTTATTTCTACCTGTCGACATCCAGCACAGCAGCCAGTAACCGTGCCGACTCTTCAGTCCTAGAGAAATACAAGCGCTGTGGTTACGAAACTACGATACAGAGATACTGCATGGTATATTTTTGCAGTAGGCAGAGTAGACAATGCAATGCCATGTCGTGGTGCTGGATGTAACCAAGTGTGGCCGAAAAACAGGCAGATGTACGCAAGTCTATATATACCATACACACTCTGTAGCGTACCTGGGCACGTAACCTAGATGTTTTGGCCGTACTCGGGTATGTACCCGCCCTACTCAAGTATTCACCCGGGTACCCTCAGCGTATGTATCCGGGTACCCCCGGAGTATGTACCCGGGTACCCCCAGAGTATGTACCCGGATAACCCCAGAATATGTACCCGGATAACCCCAGAATATGTACCCGGGTACCCCCAGAGTATGGACGGGGAACCCCCGGAGGATGTACCCGGGTAACTCCATAGTATGTACCCGGGTAACCCCACAGTGCATCCCCTGCTAAAGACGCTCTTTGGTGTTTCTCTGCTGTTAGTTAGAATAGTTCTGCAACCGAACGCCTGTCGAGACGCCCTCGATCTCTCCCCTCAGCAGCGCACAACGCACCTTTCCTTGCCGACTAGCAGCTCATCAACGCCGACAACCTATCGCCTACCCGCGAACAAACACCAAGCGTTCGCCGGGGCGGAATCGTTGTCCGCCTACACCTTGCACGGCTTCCTTGGCTTGTCGGCCTCGTCGCTACCTCTTGCCTTGCTTCGAAACGCCTGCGTGTGTGCATGCATGCCTGCCTCCTGGCAGGGTATGCCAGTTCGTCGCGCCCTATGTCTAACTTGAACCGTGTGTGTGTGCATGGTTGCCTTCGCCGTCGTGGGTGGGTGGGTGCGTGGATGGGTGGGTGGGTCGTGGGGGTGGGCGGCGGCACTACGGGGGGTCGAACCGACGCAGGGGTTCATCCTGGCGATTCTGGCGAGCGAGATCGCGGCGAGACCTGCCTGCGACAAGTTGACGTACGGTCCCGTGCGCGCGGAAGTGCTGAGTGCGCTGTTCTCGACCGTGACGATTCTGGTCCTGAGTCTCCTGCTCGTGTACTCGGCCGTCGTCCGCGTTATCGGTGAGATGGGTTTGCGTGATTGTGCTTTTGTTTTCTTGTTTGGGGGGGGGGAGGGGGCGGGGCGGGAAGATGGTTTCCTTTCGTTCTACTGTTCGTATTTTGTTTGCTTGGCTTAGTTTTTTTTGTATGGCTTTTTGGTTTTGCTGTACTTTTACGTACGGTGCTTGTTTTGTTATTTCGTGTGTGGTGTGTGTTTGTTATGTTGTTTCCGTTTATTTTCGTTTTGTTTTCTTAGCTAATGCCGGGTAGGCAGTACGGGACGGGAGTGGTCGCAGTGGTGCTCTGGTGGTGGATTCACGATTCCGAAGAGTGCTCTGAACTTTTGTTGCTGTTTACCGTGGCCCGACGGCGTCATTTAACTTTCTTCTGCCGCTGTTGTATCGATCGCTGTTGTTATTCTTGCTGTCCTTGATATAACATCTCGTTGCCATACCGCCCGTGGTCAGCAAAAGAAAAACACCTCGTTACAGGTAGATAAAATAGGTCAAAATGATCACACTCGCACTCTGTTGACTCTGCCTTTCTGACGCCACGAGAACATCCCCTTGCCCTCGCCCTTCTCGTGCTTTGCTTCTTCTCGTCGTGCCTCGCCCGCCCTGGGTTGGCGTGCCTTGCTTCGTCTTGCCTTGCTACGGCTCGGCCTTGCCTTGCTTCTGCGCCTTGTCGCTTCTGCTCGGCCTTGTCTTGCTTTTGCTCCAACTTTTGCCTTGCTTTTGCCTCGCCTTGCCCTGCTTATGTTCCGTCTTGTCTTGCTTTCGTGTTTCTTCGCGCTCTGCCTTGATTCCGTTTTCGCTTTGCCTCGCTTTCGCTTTTGCTTTTGCTTCTGCTTTGCCTTCCCCTTTGCTCGTGCTTGGGCTTGCTCCCGCTATTTGGCTCGATTCTGCCTTGCTTCCATCATCTGCCGCCTTGCTTTCGGTCCTCCTTGCCTTGCTTCCGGGCCGCCTTGCCCGTTACGGAGGCAGCGTTTTCTAGGGGAGAGGGGGAGGATATTGACGGGCGCTTGATGTCGTTCATAGCGCTCATGGGCCTTTGTGTCAACATCGCATTGCTAGGGTGAGAATGGCAGAGGGGGAGGGAGGGAGGGACGGAGGGAGGGAGGGACGGGGGGAGGGAGGGACGGAGGGGACGGAGGGAGGGAGGGACGGAGGGAGGGAGGGACGGAGGGAGGGAAGCACAGGGGAGCTCAGAGGGAGGCAGGGGAGAAGAGCGCGAGCGAGATAAGAGATAAACAGACAATTATGCACTTTTTCGAGGATCGTTTGTATTGCTCTCGAGATGCGATGGACGCGGCACGCGGCCTGTCGTACTCGGCTGCGTGTGATTTCCCGAGATCGAGGGGAGGTTGGAGGGGGGGTGTACTCGATAGGAGAGATGCACCCGATCTCATGCATGGCCGTAGTCGTATGACCATAGACCCTCACATCCCTACAATGCCGGGACGGAGCATGTCGGGTTTTCACCGACCAGGTAAACATTGCTTGCACCAAGCGCGAAGCGCCGTGGGGTGTCCGGCGAGTCGCATGAAGGGTGAGCTGCATCCCACCAAGAGCCGCGTGTGAGGCGGACTTGCATATGGATGACAGCTTCAATGAGTTAGTTTATTTTCCGGTGTAGCCACTTCCAGAGACAGCAATGGGAGTACTATGTAACTGCCTCTTGGGTGCCTTGCCTTGAACACTACGCGATACGATCAATTCCCTTGTGCAGAGTAAAGGTTCTTTACCTCGCACAAATAATTTAACTCGGCAACCAGCTGTGGGCGACCGTAAAAAACGAAACAAAAAAAACGGTACCCTGGTTGTCTAGCTCACGTAGTGAGCGGCATATGTTACAGTGTCGTTGCCAAACGACGCCAACCCAACTTATATAAAAGAGGGAGGTTGGAGGGGGGGGGCATTGCCCGTTTATGGTTGGCGATGGCAGCATTCACCGCAACCCTGGCCTTCTCCTGTTTCAGTTACATGGCGTGCGTGATGCTGTGGCTTAAAATACGCACAGGTTGAGTCAGATTGTGGGGTCTTGTCGTTCGCCCCAAGAAGCATCGGTATGCACACGGCAGACGTTGGGGTAGCTCTTCGGGTGTGATGCTAAGGGTGTGATGCTAGAACTTTCATGGCTGTTGTTTGGTGTTAGATGGTTCGTTTTTTTTTTTTGCGTTGTGTGCGGTGTATGATGTTTTGCATAATAACCTTGCTTTCTGTGTATTACGGGGGTCCATAGTTAACAGGACCTATGGTATACATAAAACCTGTATGTTTAACCATTTTTACTGACAATATTTGGTCCTGTCAACTATGGCCCCCCGTAATAGTAAGCCACGGTGATCACGGTTGACACGAACGAGGTGGCGACACCCCCAGTACCTTCGGCGTGTCTGATGCCGAATTCAACGGACGGTCCGACGAACACGACCAACCTGTCGACTAGCCCGCCCTACCCTACCCCATCCTACGCTACGCTACCCTGCTACCCTACCCCCCGTGCGCCACCTACCCTTACCCGCCTCTACCTACCCTACCCTACTCTACCCCACCTTATCATAGCCTAGCCTACCATAGCCTACCCTGCCCTACCCCCTACTTTACCTCACCCTATCCTATCCTACTCTACCCTACTCCTACCCTACCCTACTCCTACCCTACCCTACCCTATCTTTCCCTACCCTACCCTACCCTACCCTACCCTATATTTCCCTACCCTACCCTACCCTACCCAATCTTACCCTACCCTTCCTCTACCCTCCGCGTTACTTCCCCCAACCCCACGCTGCCGCCTGGTTCACTTCCGGTACCTGTTTGTGTCATTTTGTTCCAGGATATTGGGGCACGATCACGCGGGGCATGATCACAGCCATGGCCACTCGCACGGCCATGACGACGTGGGGCACGAGGTTGAGAAACCTCGCTTGGAAGAGGAAGGCGAGTCTGCCTCGGTTGAACTACGTAGCAGCGGTCGTAGAGCATGCCTAGTACGTACGCACAGTAGTTTGCACTGGTGTGTGTGCAGGCCTGCGCTCCGCGAGCGGCTCTACGCCGGCAGAGCTCAGTGTCGCAGGGAAATAAACTGTCCCGGAAGCTCCACAGGGAACACCTAAACAAAATCGAAACAGGAAAGCAGGACAAACTCCGTACAGTATACAATCGACGAAAGTTCCGAATCGGCATACACCAACTCGAGGATCGATCCGAGGATCGATCCCCAAACAAGCAAATTTCTTGTCGGCAAGTAGGGGCTGACAGTGGCTCAGAGGGGGAGAGAACATGCCGAGGGTGTCCTCCGAACTAGGCGAGATGTCTGTAAGGCTGTGTATGCATGTATTGATATGTATGTGCAAGGCGCTTCGCTCCGCCGGTGGCCTATGCCGCCCGCTATGTACTCTCGCTCAGGAAGGAAAAAAGTACATCAAATTACTACGATGCCAGGCGGACGGAGGTCCATTACTGAATATAGTAGTTGTTTCATGATCGATCGTAGTTGCAAACTGGCGACTTGATAGTGCCAAGAGTCTTGCCGCCATGCTTCTGGAGGAAACAGCTCGGACGCCACATGCGCTTTGCGTCGCGGGCGGCTGCCAGATGTACGTCGCCCTCTACGCTCGCTCACATGCCGTACGTGCGTACATAACCGAGATAGGGTAATCCTTTTCCTCTTTTGATATGCTTGCTGTATCTACTGCTGTACGAAAGAGAAAGCACAGCACGGCGCAGCAGCACCGCAAAAACATTGAAATTGAAACCGAAAAAATTGGGAAGAAAACGAAATCCCCGTCCCCTCATGAAATGATTTTCTGTCTGATTGCAACACCTTGCACCGGCCAAGAAAAAAAAAAACGTACAGCAGAGCTTCTCTCTTAGCCTCGTACGCCGCCCGCCCCTCTCGCGACCACCTCGCCACCGATTCGATCCGGGTAAAGTTTTCCTTACTCTCTTCCACAGTGAGCCCCGTCGCCCGCCTCGCGTCAAGCCCGGTGCTCACTGTGGCCGTCGTTCGCCAGCTCGACAATGTTGTTATTGAGACCGAGTACCTCCCTCTGTGATTTTCAGCCTTGTCGCAAAGATAAGCACCGCTTGAGTATCATCTTGCAATGCCGAACGGTCCTTATAACTCGTACAAACCCTATAAAAAATCACAAATGGAGGCCAGACAGAGCTCATTCATGCATCCCTCGTGTCTCGAGGCACGCGCGACGACTAGCCACGAAAGCGGCAACCGCATTCCTTGCAACCCCCCCTCTACCCGCCAGCACCCGCTGAAACCCGCGACGGCGCCGGGCTCACCCTCGGTGCCGTACTCGGAGTACACACACGCACACGAAACGCAAGAAGAGACACGGAAGAAATCACCGAGAGTGCCAAGAGAAAGTGAGAAAACAAAGACCCGCAGGAAAGATCCGGCAAGTAATGAAGGGAGGCGGTTTCGGAGTGAGAGCTCTGAGAGGCCAGGGATGTATCAACCGAGCACGCTCAGAGAGTGAGATCTAAGTAAGTGGTTATTACATGTATGTATGTGTATGTATGTGTATGTATGTATGTATGTATGTATATAGGTATGTATGTATGTATGTATGTATGTATGTATGTATGTATGTATGTATGTATGTATGTATGTATGTATGTATGTATGTATGTATGTGTATATGTATGCATGTATGTATGTATGTATGTATGTATGTATGTATGTATGTATGTATGTATGTATGTATGTATGTATGTATGTATGTATGTATGTATGTATGTATGTATGTATGTATGTATGTATGTATGACGACGACGGTTGGTGGATGTTGGTGTTGGTGGGAGGGCGGGTAGGTGTTGGGGCGGGGGGGGTGTACTCGGTAGGAGAGATGTACTCAATCTCATGCATGGCCGTAGTCGTGGGGCGGGGGGGGGGGGGACCGGCGTCTGGGAGGGGTCGAGAGTTTGGAAGGGAGGGAGGGAGGGGATAGGGAACGAAAGGGATTGGACGAGAGGGGGAGAAAGGGAGGGGGACGGGGACGGGCTGAGGGAGAGCGGAAGAGAGGAGAGAGAGGGAGGGGGCGGGGACGGACTGAGGGAGAGCGAAACCGAGGGAGAGAGAGAGAGGGGGCGGGGACAGACTGAGGGAGGGCGGGAGGGAGGGAGAGAGGGAGGGAGGCAAGGAGGTATTGAAAATGGGAGGTGGAGAGGGGCAGTTGGGGAGGGAGGGGGGAGGGGAGGGTAATAGGGGAGGGGGGGGGGACGGTGTACTCAATATCATGCAAGGCCGTAGTGGTACGACCATCGACCCTTACACCCTACAGTGCCGGAACGGAGCATGCAGGGTTTTCACCGACCAGGCAGACATTGCTTGCACCAAGCGCGAAGCGCCGTGATATGTTGGGGGGGGGAGTGGGGGTGTGCTTAATATCATGCATGGCCGTAGTCGTATGAGCACAGAGGGGGCGGGGGGGGGGGGGGGGGGGGTGTACTCGATAGGAGAGATGTACTCGATCTCATGCATGGCCGTAGTCGTATGACCATAGACCCTCGCATCCCTACAATGCCGGGACGGAGCATGTCGGGTTTTCACCGACCAGGCAGACATTGCTTGCACCAAGCGCGAAGCGCCGTGAGGTGTCTGGCGAGTCGCATGAAGGGTGACCTGCATCCTACTAAGAACCACTTTTGAGGCGGACTTGCATATGGACGACAGCTTCAATGAGTTGATTTAATTTCCGGCGTAGGCATTTCCAGAGGGGGGGGGGGGGGGGGGGGGGGGTATGGCACCGCTATGCCCCTGTTGGTCCCGTCAAGGACGGAAACGGCCGCCTATCTGGTGCCAGCGATGGCGTTATCGACAAGTGGCGATAGTGATACTGACAGTGGCAACAATAGCGCTAGCGACAGCGGTATAGCGAAAACTCGATGCCTTTGGTGGCGCGTGCCTTGATAGGGGTAGTGGTATAAGGCCAAAACAAGTTTCCGATTGGCGGGGTTCCTCGACTCAGCAGAACGACCCGATATCGCTGGGATGATATTTGTGACCTACTATATGTTTTCTTCGTATTATTTTATGTATATTATTTAGATTTTATTTCTAGTAGAACATTGGTAACGATGCAGGGGGGGGGGGGGGGGCGTTTATTATATAGTTATATGGCGAAAGCCGCCGTGTCTACGATTTTTGTAGAGACTGCGATAGCGAGGAGGACAGCGGCCTCGACAAATGATGGCGATACCGGTAGCGGGAAAGCGATAGCACGAACAACGTGCAGCAATGACAGCGACAAACAACAGCGAAATGTGAAATCCTCTAACCACCCCCTCCCCCACCCCCCCACCCCCCGCCCCACCATCTCGCTCGCAACTACGGCGATACGGTGCAGGCGGTCGATACGCCGGGGGGGAAGGGGGGGAGAAGACATCGCTCGTACAGAGCTTGTCTGTAAATGACGGGGGGGCGACCGGTCAGACGGGACTGTTCGCGAACGCGGAGGCTGGTGTCGGCCAGGCGGAGGCCACGCCCAAGCCCGCTAAGACGACGAACATCAACATGGATGCGGCTGTTCTTCATGCGGCAACCGACCTGGTACGTTATTGTTTCCCCTCCTCCTCCTTCTTGTGTTTTTCTTGTTTTGTTTTGTTTTGTTTGCTTGTTTGTTTGTTTGTTTTTTCCCAGGTTTTCGTGGTACGCTGTCGTTCTTTCCTCATCCTTTTTGTTGTACTGTACCTGGTTGTTTCCGTGGTACGCGTTGGCTCTTCGTGCGTTTTTGTTTTCGGCAAGGATGGTAATAACGGTGCTAATGCGGCGTGGTCTACCGCTTCCTTCCGGCTCTAAAATTCCGAGTTGGGTTTTGACCGAATTGCCGGCCAAGTTCTAAAGAAGCTTCCAAGTCTACCATTGAATGTGCCTACCAGGTATCATTCTGCTAATATCTTCCAACCCTGATTCCGAGCTAAGCTCCCCCCCCCGAACAGTGAGGGCTGCTAGGTGTGTTGGCTAAGGGGAAGAGAGGGTTAAGAGGACGTGTGTTATGCGCGGGGTGGGCGGAAGGAGTACACACACACACATACACACACACGTGAACTGGACTGGGCAAACGCATGTGTATATTGCAGCCCTCCCGTCTCGTAAGACCCCCGAGTTTTTCGTAAAAAACAATCGGTCGGTCGTGAGGGAGTGTGTCGGTCCATCAAGAAGGCGGCGCGTATGGAATTCGACGGTGTCGCCGCCTGTACAGCTACGCGCAGTTTTCGGCCAGGGTGCAAGAAATGCCCTGCCCTAGTGGGAGCAGCGCATGGAAACCTCCTCGTTTGCGTCGTTCCTAATATTTTTTTCAGTCCCACGTGGCTAGTTCAACACCTGCCACCTGACACCTGACTCCCCGACCACTAGCCCGACCCCCACCACCGGTTCAACAAATCTCGACGGCCGAGCACCTCGCTTATCCTCCCACCCACCGTCACCGACCCATCATACTCTTCGCTGTGCTGTATAATCAAGTGCCCCCTCGCTACCCCTCCCTGCCTCCCTGCCTCCCTCCTTCCCCCTCTCCCTCCCTTTCCTCTCCCCTCCCCCGTCCGCCTGGTTCCCCGCCCCCCCCCCCCCACCCTGTGTGCGGAGACAGATCCAAAGCGTAGGTGTGCTTGTCGCGGGGCTGCTTATCTGGTACAACCCGCGATGGAAGTGGGCTGATCCTATCGCCACGCTTTTTTTCGTCGCTCTGGTGCGTCGTTTACCGTTCTGCCTTTCTTTGGGACAACACTTTACCCCCCCCCCCCCCCCCCCCCTCCATTTTGTTTTTTTTGGCGGTCACCATGGCTGGCGGTCGAGTTAGATCATTTGTGGGAGGTGGTTAACCTTAGCTCCCCGCACAAGGGCAAATATCGAATCTCGTACTTTGTACCGGTACTGGTTTACAGTAACGTACCCACGCGGCAGTTGCACAGTATGCCCATAGCCGATTCTGGTTTTGATCACACTAGAAATAAAGTAAACTATTTCGACGCTATCAACCATATGCAAGAAAAGCCCACCTTGCGAGCGGTTCGCAGTCAAATGCAGCTCACCCTTCATGCGTCTCGCCACAACAACTCACGGCGCGTCGCGCTCGGTGCAAGAAATGCATGCTTGGTCGGCGAAAACCTGACGTGCTCAGCCCCGGCATTGTAGGTATGCTAGGGTTGGTAGTTTAGCGACTACGACTATGCGTGACATGAATACCCCCCCCCCCCCCCCCTCGACTTTCTCCGTCCAATCGTGCTTGGCGGTACAGTCCTTGGTGTGACTTTTGTTTGGACGTCGAGGTGCTGTAGGTGTAGTTGGCGCGGGCTTGTTGTGGCATTGAGCTACGTATTGGATGGAAATTGTGTGATCTTGCCGAGGTACGTACATAATACTTGAAAAAAAACGACGCTCCACTTTTGTTTTCGAGCCCCAGACAACGGAGGGATACGAGTACTAAACCCAGGTTAAGTATAATTCTAAAAACAACTGCCGTTTATTAAGTTCCTCCAGAAAATGTCCAGAAATATCACGATACTGGAACATTTCTCATTCTGACCTTCGGAAGGACTGTAGGTCGTTTATTTTTTTTCTTCCTTTTTTGGTGTACTCCCGGGGCATCGACTTGTTCGGATGGAGTCGTGTCCATGACCATTCCCACTCCTTATCTGTGCTTACAGGGGTGTTGATGACATGCGAAGGAAACGAGCTGACCCCGCGCCGCGTGGTTGGTCACCTGCCAGTAGCAAAAACGCCAAGTAGGCGGTACGGTAACGTATAAAGGGCGGGGGCGCTGCCTTCCCGTCCACGCGCTCGGTATAGTGACCTCCGATACCCACGTCCTCCTCTCTCTACTCCCTCCCTCCCTCCCTCCCTCCCTCCCTCCCTCCCTCCCTCCCTGCTCATGGCGGGGCGTGCCTGTCCGGCGGGCGTTGCGTGCCTGAGCAGGTGGTCCACTCCACTCGGCAACTGCTGCAGAGGGCGTTCAACGTTCTTCTGGAAGGCGTGCCGGAGAGCATCAACTACGACCGCCTCCGTATCCGGCTCTCCGAGATCGAAGGTGCGTACATATCCTTTTTTGATATTTCGGTTTTCGGTGGATGGTCGCCGACGCCTTTTCTTTGCGAAAGCATACCGAAAACGATGTATAACGGAAACCAAACCATAGTGAAGTTTGGCGTGTAAGAGATGTTTGTTCAACTTCGTTTGGTTCTTGGAAATGGTCGCGGACGCTCCTCTTTTCTGTTGCAAAAGAACGTTTGAAAACAAGTACAAGCTCGAACGAAAACTGGGAAAACAGAAAATACTCCTGGTATTCTTTACGATGAAGACATATTGAAAAGTTTCAGTTTCATAGAAACCGTCTACGATGTAAAATCTGGTGAGGGCACGCAGTTACGTTAATATGTGGCATCGTGCTGCGCGTGGGTGTGTGGTTCCTTCGCCCAACGAGTTATTGCCGGGTACCATAATGCAGTCCGGGTTGTAAGATTGCCATCGCGTAACCTCTCTACTTAACCCAGAAAGCAGGCCAGAAATTTCTCTTCACGGCCGATTGCGCTGAAATCGTCATTTTTGTTTTCACCATGCGTCAATTTTAGCGTTTCACACGTCGAATTTTCGCCATCTGTTACGATTTGATGATTTACAGCTCTCGGGGTTTTTTATATTTTGATTTGTGTGGCCTGCTGTAGCTCAGGCTGCCCGGTGGCAGTCGCGCATCCTGCGTGATCTAGAGCACGTTCTCTGGATTGGATCTGTACGATTCCGATCCTGTACTGCATGTCGTAACGGCCGGGCGAGGATATATTTCGATCTACCAGGTACTGGAGATCGTGATCTGTTCATGCACTGTTCCCTGGGGAGTCCCGGAGTCTGGGACACCATCGAGGTTTACTGCCGTCGTGACCGTGTGCGAGCCGCTGCCGGTGTTATCATGGTTGGATAATTCTTCGACACATGGGGGCGGGTCATGGTCTACTTCATCTAGATCCTCTGTACGCTGCTATTAATAGGAGTTTTTCTTTTGCTTTGGAGAGCCGTGTCGTGCAGGTCCTACCCGGAAAAACTTGTGCGCGAAAGCCGTTTTTCACGCGGATTTCACCCCCGCTAAAAATACGATCTTAAGCCGTCCGGATACGTTTTTTAGCAGGGGTCTATCTGCCTGCCCTGAACGATCCAGGTAGTGAGATCATGAGATGGCGAGTCTGATCTCATCTACATTGTCTCCTTGTAAGCAAGGAATGTTGAGTCAATTTGTTCGCCCGCCCAACTCTATAACATTTTAGTGTATATAGTTGGCCGGAGATCGTGCGGCGAGTATTGCTGTAGTACCATCTCAGCACGGCAGTCACTTTCATTCTCCGCATGGAGTGTTGTGTGCAAGCGTTCCATGCCTTGATTAGATCGTCGATTCCCACTTCACGATCTAGATCTTTTGAAGCAGATCTGTTCCTGATCTTGTATGATCTGTATGATCTAACTCATGTTGCCGGGAGGGAGCCGTACAATCTGCATGATGTACGGTAGGACGTGCTTCCTGGGTTGGATCTGCCCTACAAGGCAGATCTTGCACAACCTCTTGCAGCGGCAGCGGAGGCGAGGAGCGTTCCGAGCGTACATACGTCGAGTTTCTTGTTTTCGTCCCGACGCTGACGCCGCCGCCGCCTCCACCGCCACCGCTACTACCTGCCGGCTGCCACCGTCTCCCCGTCCCTGCCGTTTGCTGCTATCGGCGCGACAGGAGTGACGGACCTACACTGCCTCCACGTGTGGTCCTTGACGCTCGGTCGCACCGTTGTGTCGGCACACATAAAAGCCACCGACCCGGAGAGGGTGCTAGCTTCGGCGCACGAGATCTGCGAGGACATGGGAGTAGCGCATTCCACCATTCAGGTGGGCGTGGGGGTGGAGGGGGTGGTTAGCGGTAGTGAGGGGCAGGGGTTAGAGTCGGAGTACGTTGGCTTGGGGTTGTTGTTGAGGTGGCGGTGGTGATTGGAGATGGTGGCGGGTGGGGCTGCAGGTGGAGGTTGTTGTGGTGGTGGTGGGAGTCGGGATGGTGGGTCGTGTCGGGTGGGGGTTGGGGTGGAGAGGGGGCGAGGGAGGGAGGGAGGGGGCGGGAGGGGAGGAGGAAACGAAGGAGGGAGAGGGAGGGGATGAATGGGAGGGATAGATATAGGGGGAAAAAGAGGCTACGGTGTGACAGAACGAAGATATGAGGAATAATCTTCAATGGTAAGCTCCAAGTGGTTTGTGGTTTGTCGGCACAGAGGTACCGCAACTCGAAAGTCTGGTCTGCTAGTAGTGTGAACCCGCGAAGCAGCAGCGGTACGAGTACCGTCACGCTATACATGCCCGTGTCGTATACCTATAAACGGCTCATTGCGCTGTTTATGGTTCGGACGTCAAGTTTTGCTTCCCCTCCTCAAGAAGTGGGCGACGCTGTGGTCGTCTTGTGTGATGGCCACTTCTCCCCCGTGAGGTGCCAAAATTGGTAAGACGCCTACTCTCCCCATTTGGACTCGAATTCCTCTTCTTTTTGGTTCCGTGCCTGACCTTCACCCCCTCCCCTTCCCCCCTCTCACCTCCTCTGCTCCCTGAACCATCCGCCAATTTATTGGCGTACCTGATTCGCTTGCCTACTTGCTCCCCCCACATGAGCAATACCACGACACGCACGGGTGGTGGCTTTATTTTCTGAGCTTCCTCCCTTAAAGAGAGCCCAACATCTCACACGAACCACGACTTCGAAGAAGATTGTTCGCCCAGCCCGACCAACGTTTTTCATGTCCTGGTCCTGAATAAAATACACTCGTGTGTAGTAAAAGTAGCATATTCACCGATAGTTAGAGCTCAAACCGGTAAGAAAATATGGCCTCAAAATTAAAAAAAGTGCAACCCGTACCGTGCGATGAGCCCCCTCGCTGTTTTTGATGTATTAGGAGGGAAACGCGTATTCAGCGCCCAAGTGTTGGCAGTGTCTCTGATAGAAATAGGGAGGGTGCCCCGTCTCGAAAGGATGCGTGGTCAATGGCCAAACGCCTAAGGCAAGCAACGAATTAGTACGCTTCCCCCCCCGCGGCCCTTCCTTCCGATGTGATTCATGGAACGTCCTCCGGTTTCAATGGACGCGTGGGCTGACCTCGATCCCCTGTACGTCTGTCGGCTTTTTTACCTTTTACGGCGGGCGGGGTTGAATGCAAACAATGCCATACATCGTTCGATCACGCAGGTTCAGAAGGACCACTGCCTTCCCGCGAGCTGCAACCACCCCTGCGTGTCGGCGGTGGGTAGCTGTTGCGGCCCGGACGGGGCCGTCTTGTCCCCGCGGTCGGTGGCAGCAGCAGCGGCTGCAGCGGCGGCGGCGGCGGCAGCGGCGGCAGCGACGGCAGCGGCGGCAGCGGGGCTGCCGGTGCCTCTGGCAGAGACTGCCTAAACGCGCGAGACGCGCGACACACCGACCCCTCCCGGGCCCCAGTTCCGACCCCGACCCCCTCGACTTCGTCGCCGACCGCAACCCCGATTTCCGCGTGGGGCCGGTCCCTGCGTGCTGCGCTTTGTGCTGCGCTCTCTTCTTTAGAGTAGTGTGCACGGTTTTTTGGGGGCAAACATGTTTCGGGGGAACATATTAATAGTACTCAGGACCCAATATGATGTGTTGACATTCGGGTATACCTGTTTTTTTGTGTTCATCGTGAGTTCTGATTACTATGATATGATAGACCTTTATAGTGTGGGGGTATTTCTCGCAGTAGTAATGACCTGAACTCTTGCAGAACTGCTGCCTACCCTGGTATGTATTTGGGGTTGGGGACAGGGTACTTGGAATCAGCGCGGACGTTTTGTTTTTTTGTTTCGCAACAGTATATCTATAAGCTGCACCCAGGATTTCGGGCACCAACGACGCTGGGAATTACTGTTGCGATCCTTCGTGCAAGTGGTGAAAGGGCTTGTCGTATGTATAACACGCAACAGGATAACACACGCCCTGGGATAAAACTTCCATCCCGTTTTCCTGGGACACACCAGGGAGGGGGGGGGGGGTACATACAACGAAAATGGTAGCGCCTGAAAAAGTTCGCGGGGATGTTTCCGCAGACGCGTCTCGCTCGGCGTTTCCGCTCTCTCCCCATAGTGTCAGGAAATCAGCTTGGAAGTTTCGTCCGCGCACAAATGTTGCGTGTTTTACGCGCGTACGGTGAAACAGTCCTTTGAGAACTGCGTCCACGTTTTTTGAGACACATGTGTTTGGGATAGGTTAAGTTTTTTTTTGTTCGGTAGAACTGAAGCCATAATGTTTGTGGGGCCAAAGCTACTGCTGTACGTTCCGGGGGAGACATCTACTTGGAGGCAGTGTGGACTGATCTTTTCCGTCGTTACGGGCTTACCTTAACCTTGGCCCCTGTGGAACTGAACCTACATGTCTTGGTCCAAGGATACTTGGAGTTACAGTAGTGCGGAATGTTCTTTTTTTTTCCTTGGCGGTAGTGGAGAAAGGTTAAGAGAAACGCGTGCGATCTTAGTGCGGTCTGTGGTGGTCGCCACCCGAAAACATCGCAACATGTATATGCATGCAATCCCGCGCCAGGGCGCCAGGGCGCGCGCGCGCCGGCGCACGGCGGACTGGCTTGATGCCTGGCTAGAAGATTGTCGTGACGGAAGGCATTAATGGTTCCCTTGATGGCTGGCTGTCGTGGTAGCTGCCTCGATTGCTGTCACGGTGACTATGTTGGCGGGTGGCTTGATTGCTGGCTTGATGGCTAGGTGGATGGCTGTCTTGATGGCTCCCTTGTTGATTGGCTTGAGGCATGGGAGGATGGATCGGCATGCAGTATTTTGATCGTGGTTTCGGGGTGTGGGCGATGCCAACTCGGTTTGTGTTCTGGGCGATGTCGGCTCAGCGTCCAAATTGGTTGTTGCATTATTATTTAGAGGCATGTATATTTTTATGGTGCCGCGAGTTTTTTTGTTTTTGCTCACTGGTTACCATGGATATAAATCTGGGGGGGGGGGGGGGGGGGGGGCTTGATCGGGGCCCGCAAAGAGGATAGAGATCGGGAGAGCGACCATTCCGCGTGTGTGCCAAGAAAGAGCGCGTGGGGCGGTCGCTGTGGAGTTTGCCTGTCTGTCTGGCTGTGTGGCTGTGTGGCTGCCGGCTCATCGCCGCTGTGTTTGCATGGCACTCATGCTCTGCTTCGGTGTTCGTTTTTTCCTTCGAAAAATGCTTCTTAGCATAAACCTGGTATGTATTTTTCTTCGGAGTTTTATCGTACGTTTCGTACGTTTATTTTCCTCGGCAGGTGTTTCATTTTTTTTTTTGCCTTCTTTCTCGTAGTGCCCCCCCACCCCCCCACATGTATGGTTTTCTTGCTGACTTTTGGTAGGCTCGATTTGTGGTATCATCGTACGTAGCTTTCTGCTTCTTTCGCTAGCTCGTCGCCATTGATATGCATAATACTCGTACATATTATCTTGCTTTTGGTGGCGCATTCGGTGGTGGTGTGATATCCCTCTGAAGAACGTTTCGTTCTGATAGAGATGTAACAAATGCTGTCGGTCACTGTGAGCCTTTTGACACGACACTTCGTTGGTATGGCATGCCAGGTACTGGTAATTCATAAGCTCTCGTTCTGATAGAGTTGCACGTTATTTTGCTTCTGATAGCGCATTCGCTGTTACGACAGTCCTCAGAAGTTCGCGCTTTGATAGAGTTGTGGTACATAGACGGTTGTATTCATACGCAAGTAGCTCTGTTCGTGTGGGGCTGTTGGCAATACATCTCCCAAAATCTTACGTTCGGGTAGAAATACGCTAATGTGTTGCTGTTGATGGCCTCCGTTGGTTCAATACACCTCACACAAGCTTGCGTTTTGGAGAGCCTCTTTGTGGTCTGTTATGACATTTTGCCTGTCAAGCTCGCGCTCGGATCAAGGCACCTTGTTGTATTATTGACCTACTGTTGGTGCCCTTCATTCCTCACTATTAATAGCTTGTTGGAGTTTTCGTTGGTGTGACATCTGTCACAAGCTTGCCCTCAGACACCCCCCCATAGACGGACAGGTGTTTTTGTTTAGGCCCATCGTTGGTGTTACAGCATTCTAGTTAAACCCCGCTTTTATATCAACATCGTTGGTTGTTGCTTGCGAGTCTCGGTTGTGATACTTCGTACCTGGTATACAGTTAAGGCTCGTTTATTAAGAAACTCAATTTTGCTTGGAGACTCAATGCCTTAGATTTTTTACTTACAGCTGTGATGGACGGGCACGACAGGGCAGGGGTGACCTATCACATCGTCATTCGAGAGGATGCCGATTATAACAACCTGTGTATTTTTAGAAAAAAGCTGAGCTTTGCGCAATTGTCTCCACAACAGTAGTTAAAATGAGACGGCACGACAAAAATGAGAACGAAGCAAGACGAATGCTGAGCAACTATTAATAGCAGCTATTATAAGCAGATGAGTCATTAAACTGATCTTTCCCACCAGCCTGGGGACTTTTTCTTGTTTCAGAGGTTTAATTGGCAAAACTCGATGAAAATCGACGAGGAGTCGAGAATGCTGAACCGTCTGTGCGATAAAATAAAGCGGAGAAGGGACGACACATACATGCGACCACAGCTTGTCCAGAAGCTGGAAAGTGAAAGTGAGATTACCCCCAACAGAAAAAACACGTGTTGGCCTCTTGAATCAGGTACCCCATTCAAGACTCGCAACTGAGACAAGCTTCACCGCATGCCGCCTAATAGGAGACCAGAGAATGCACTAATAATCCGATGAGAATTCCGAGGTTTACGTAGGAGTTCTTTAGCGGAAATTCGAACATGTCAGTCCCCCCTAGGAAGGGAACTCCAATCCTCGCAAAATCTGGCCCCAAACCGCCCTAGACGTTGACGTGTATACCGCACGAATCGATAACGGACACCCATACAAGCAGTCTGGGCCAACTTTCGGATACAACGGAGCCCTGCGTCTTGAGCTGCGCGACCCAGCCCCACCCGCAGGACAATCGCTTGTAGACAACCGCTTGTGCCAGGGTCGGTACGAGCAGCGAAATCTTTCGCAAAATGGCTGCTCGTACAGCGCATCCATCGTAAGAAAAAGTGAGATCATGTTGTAGAAGCATGACTCGCTCAGCGCGATTGGCTAACGCGTCGCTCGCCGCTCGCAAAACGGCCGAGCAAGGTAGCTTCTGGCTGCAGGGTCTTGACCCCATGGGGTTTGCGAAATATTTTGTGGTATTTTATGGCAGGGTCGTTTCCTGATCCACAGTAATTCGATTTACTTACCAAACAGACAAACAACAGCAGCGGTTCGGAAGTTCTCTTGACGCCGTTCAAGGCCTCAGAGCAATTGCTGCTCGATCGGAAAGACTCGCAAGCATGGGAGCCCGCGCACAAAGAGTTAGGACGCACGGGCACAAACTTCCTCTCGGAAGCACGCCGCGCGCAGCAAGGGTCGGGAGGAGGCTGCTGCTACGAGAAGGTTTGCCAAAAGCCCCCTATTATCGTTCCCCGAATAGCGTAGGTCAACAATCATTGCGAGGGAAATACGGCAGTGTTGCGCTGAACGTCCAACAGAGCTTCTCGTAGCAGGTACTACCCCTACTTCTACTGCTGTACGACAATATCCAGCAGGGCTTCTCCCGCTTCTCCGTCCCCTCATCAGTAGGAGGGCGAGCCTAACAATACTACACGTGCAGCGTGTCTTGGGGGACACGGCCGGAACGTTGCTGTGGACAGGCACATTCTGCCCGTAGAGCTGAGATTCGTTAGGTAGAACTAAAAAAAAAACCCCGTTACGACAGGTGCCACCACTACTACCGCTGTACGACATCTACAGCAGATCTTCTCCTGCTTCTCCGTCCCCTGATCAGTAGGAGGATGGGCCTGGCAACACCGCCTGCTTCATGTCTTAGGGACACGACCCGACTGTTCGTTTATAAAGGATAGACCACTGAGCTACTAAGTCAGCGCTGACTGAGTAGCTCAGTGGTCATTACTGTGGACAGGCACAGTCTGCCTACGAGTACTCGCAGAGTTGGGTTTCGTCAGGTAGAACTCAACAAACAATAACCGTTTGATATTTTACGACTTACTTACAACCGCACCAGCACGAGGAGGTTTCGTTTGTATGTGTGCGTGCACAGAGAACGCTTGGACTGGCATTGGTGCCGTGTGCGTTGAGCGCAGTGGACAAACGCGCCCGAGAAAAATGTTGAATAACACACGATGACACAGCGACACAAAGATTTACAGAAAAACTATGAACGAGGCATCCTATTATCGTACAACTCGTTTCGAAGAGGTTTTTTTTCCTTGGAAAGCCAAGGACACTCTCTGCGACCAGCAGCAACATCAGCAGCAGCAGTAGGACACACAAGGCCAGGGTCAGCATCGCTGTACGCTGGGCTTGTCGGTCCCACCCTTGAAACCTTTGTACACGGACGTACCCGATTTTGTTTTGCATTTCCTAGTTCCCCACCTCTAAATTCGGCATAATTTGAAGACGAAAAATCTACCAGGTATATAATATGCAGACAGGCCCAACAGAGCTTCTCGCAGCAGGTGCCACCTCTATTGCTAAGAATACTGTGTGCCATTTCCAACAGAGCTTCTCCCGCTTCTCCGTCCCCTCATCAGTAGGAGGGTGGGCCTGACAATACCGCCTGCATCACGTTTTAGGGACACGGCCCGAACGTTGCTGTGGGGAGGCACAATCTGACTACGAGTACTCGTAGAGTTGGGTTTCGTTAGGTAGAACTGAAAGAACGAAAACCGTTGCGACAGGTGCCACCACTGCCACGGCTGTACGGCATCTACAGCACATCTTCTCCTGCTTCTCCGTCCCCTGATCAGTAGGAGGGCCGGCCTGACAACACCACCTGCAGCATGTCTTAGGGGCACGGCCCGACCGTTGCTGTTGACAGGCGCAGTCTGCCTACGAGTGCACGTAGAGTTGGGTTTCGTTACAGTAGGTACAACAAAAAAAACAAGAACGCTTGACACTTTTCGACTTGCAACGGCACCAGCACGAGAAGGTTTCGTTTGTGTGTGTGGGAGCACAGAGCCCCCCGGGACTGGCATTTGTGCAGTGTGCGTTGAGTGCTGCTGCTGCAGCGAGAAGGTGTGCCATACGCCCCGTATAACCGTTTCCCGTACTATGCGTTGTGTTTGCTGACCACCCGCCCATGCTGCAACGCTATGTGGCGAAATCCAACCTACTCTCCACCCAAACCACCCAAGTTTTCGCTTTTTGGTATCTTCCCTTGATAAAAGCAGACGAGGGTGTAATATATATTTTCTTCCGAAGTAATCCACCCACTAACCCACCGACGTGCCGATGCTTACTGCTGTGCAAGTGGTACGACAGCCGACAGCTGCCACGCCAGCGGGGCCGGTATAAGTATACTAGGGAATAAAAGGCCCTCCCGCCCCACGATTCCTGTAGATAATATAGGAGCTATAATAGGAGAGCCAATACGTACATAGGATAGACATTAATTGAGGCCCCGTGCTTTAAATCAATGAAAACCACTTCACTTTATGTTTATGTAGGACCTCAATAAGCGTTAAAATTATGAATTGTGCAACTCCCTCTCTGGAATCTCGCACTGCAACTTCATTAGTCGTTGGTTGCAGCAGTACGATGCAATACAATCTGCGGGTAGTACGATAAACGCACCGCAGAGGGACCACACTCGGAGTATCGATTGCTTCCGTATCGAGCTAATTTCGTACTCTGAATGCTGAGACTATTTGGGTGCTTGCGGCCTCAACATTGCGAGTGACTGGGAGTGTGAGCAGTACTCAACTTCAAACCTCGAAATACTGCCTGAATATTGCGAGTAAGTGCGGGTGTGAGTAGTACTAAATATCCAAATGCCACGGGTCTACGGAGTGCCCGCAGGATCGAACGCCGAAATATCCGAATGAACGGTCGTCAATATTATCACTTTAATCGAGAGGATGAGGCGTGTTAAATCGAAGTGTCAGAACAGAGATGAGACGACCGCGCTGGTAGGATAATAAAATGAAAACGATGTCGAACTTACTTAATCACAAACACGAGGATGACGGAGACGGAAGCAACAGTGGTAACGCAAAATGTAAATGCCGTACAAGACATATCTGCACGAAGAACGGCTGTAATTACGGTTTCATCGACTGAAGAGTGTGCCGGATTGGGTCGTCCTGGGCAAAGGCAAGACGATGCTCGTAAGATATCCATATGGGAAGGTGCAGATAGATGCTCCGAGTACCTTGGAGTAAAGTAACGAGTATCGGAGATAAATTACTTCAGATACTTCGTGTACTCGGAGTATTTCAGGGCTCGATACTCCGGGATACTGCTCGTACTCGGAGTATTTCGGGTATGGTCACTCTCAATACTGCTTGCACTCGGAGTATTTTGGGGTTCGATACTCTGAAATGCTGCTGTACTCCGAGTATTTTGGGGTTCATTCTGGAATGCTCGTTGTACTTGAACTATCTGGGGATCTTGTACTGCTCCTACTTTAAGTTCTCGGAGTACTTGGGCATTTCATACAGCAAAAACTTCAATACTCTGAGTATTTCAGGGGTTCATACTCCAAGGTATGGGTAATACTCGGAGTATTTCAGGGTTTTATACTCCAATGTACTCCGGGTTGGAGTATTACTCGGAGTATTTTACCCGGATGATGAAGTATTCCTGGGTTCAATACTTGTGATACTCGGAGTACTCCGAGTAATTTAGATGTTTGTGCTCCGGGTACAGCTTGCACTCGAGTATAATTACTGCTCATACTCCCAGTACTCGAAGGTTTTGGCCCTTCAGTACTGCTCATACTGCAAGTACTCCGAGTATTTAGGCCACCAGTACTCTAATACTCGGAGTACTCGGAGTACGAAAATTACTCGATACTCCGAGTACTCCGAGTACTCGGAGTATCGAGTATAATACCGAGAAATCGAACGCTTTCGAGCCGCGAGGAATGTCGGTACTACCCCCAAAAACTGTCAAACCGGCTGCTGCACAGGTTACGGCGAGTTTTGACGTCGTGAAAAACTGTTTTGGATCATCGTGATTCTTGCTGATATTAAAGTAGTTGTGGAGCTCGAGCAGGGTGCCAACAACAGCATCATACGATGGCGAAACAACAGAAGAAGGAGCAGCAGCAGCAGCGTCAAGCCGAGTGGTAAAAATCGACGGGGAACAAACAAAGCCGGCACGGGCAAACGTGAACCGACGGAGGATGATAAACGAACCGCGCATACGCGTCATACATCCACTCCTGCTAGGAGAGCCAACGTCTTTCGCACCGTGTAGGCGGTTTGTGTTGTCTCACCACAGTTGCTGCAGGCAGGCTTCCTCCTTCCGCTGCTGTATGCAGTGAGTTGTCTTTGCTCGGGGCAAGGTCTTCGTGCCGAAACTCATCATCATCGCAACGGGCCACCAACAACGCGGTGTAGCGAGCGTCGCTCCTCATCAACTCTATACGGGAGGTGTCGGTAGGTTAAACAATATAAATTGCGGCGGGTTTTCGATACGTAACGGCAACGTACGATGTCGACCTACAACGCGGCGGGACAAACAGATACCTTCTCGTGTCAAGCGTGCATGATTGTGTGTGTACAGCAGTGTGCTGCGGTAGAAGGAGATAGGGAGGATGCTTTGGAAATTGGGTGTTGTTGCAGAGCTTATAGAGGTAGGTACTGCTTTGTTGTCTGCAGTAGTCCACAGCGCGGCGTATGTAGTGTACCTGGTACAAAAGACGACAGAGAGGATTGCGTGAACCCCTCGGTAGCTCGAAAGACTTCTAATTCGATGGAAATCGGGCGAAGCGGCGGTAGGTGACGAGGACCGGAGGTTCAAAGCGCAGGAGGGCAGAAACACATGCGTGTTTCGAAGATGACGTCGCAAAGGACAAGATCTTGGAACGTTGCACGAAGGCAGCTTGCAAAAAATGATTTCGGAGTATGTGAGAGATAGATTTTGTTTTACGTTGTTGCACGAAGGGAGCTTAAAAAAGTTGTGAGTACGTGAGGTATACATTTTTTAAACAAGTTGGTACTAGAGGCAATACTATGATGAAGTTATAAGTTGGGCATCACGCTGTCTATATAAAATAAATAGATACCCACACCACCGACGTTCCGATGCTTACTCATGCTTCGGGTTAGGTTTGTTGACCTCCGGCCCTTGCTGCAGGCTATGTGGCGAAAACCAACCCACCTATCCATTTAAGCCACCCATACCCCCAGCACATTCTATCTTGAACTAATCCGCCCACTTACGCGCCGACGTTCCGATACTTACTCATGCTTTGGGTTGTGTTTGCTGACCACAAGCCCATGCTGCAACGCTATGTATGTGGCGGAAACCCAGCCCACCTATCCACCCAAACCACCCACACCCCCAATCCGCCCACTAATCCACCGATGTTCCGGTGGTTCTTGCTGTACTACGGTAGTGGTACGATCGCTGCTACGCCACGTTCCGATGTTTTCTGCTGTACTGTTCATAGTGGTGTTCGTATGAATTTCTGCTTATCAGCCCTCGTACGATTCTGATGGTTTCCGCTTGGCTGCCCGTCTCCTGGCTTGTTATCTTTGCTTTTGCGGGGCTTCCAGGTGTCATCGCGAAATGTGTACCCTGTTCTTCCATCGACAAGGAAGCTCCTCTCTTGGCGTGTGACCTTCCTTTGGGCGTGGTTGACGGGAGTACTTCCACTGTGATGGGGAGGCTTGCCGGCCTCCTACCATGACGGACACCACCACCCCGTTCGACTGCTACAATTGCGAACGCTCAGCTGTCTTTGACCTGTCGGGTCAGGGTAAGACAGAGTTCTGTTTTTTCGAATATTGCTTCTATGAGCGGAGGGTGGACGTCGTCCGCTTCACTGATATGCCCTTACAACTGAACAGATCGCGCGTGCACACGTCACCCACGTTTTGAAGCGCAAGTGCGCGCATTGGTTCGCTAAACAGGGTATACAGCACGGTGGGGTCTCCCGCTAGCGCGAGCGTTGGTTCGCCAAACGGCGCGAACAGCACGGTGGGGTTGGCCGCAAGCGCAGGTTCATCCGCGAGAGCGGTTTTAGCCGTAAGCGCGGTTTCGGCCGCGAGCGCGATTGCGGTTTCGCTCGCGTGCCGGCGACCTCACTGGCTAGCGCGAAAGACGGTGGTTCGATCCAGGGTGCAGAGTCTCTCATAAATGCGGCTGCAACCCATCCCGCTAGGGGCCCTTGTGTCCGGGGGGGTAAGGGAAAACGGCCCCGCGTAGTTTAGATGCAGCGCGTTTCAAATCGGATTCGTTTTGCCCAATCTGCGTCTCTGCATCGGCATCGGGTTTGGTGTAGCAAACGTGCCACAGCATCTTCGGTTGTGTTGGGTTGGGTTGCGTTGCTTTGCGGTAGGGACCGTGGTGCCCGGGGGGTTTAGAGTAAACGACCCGGCGTAGATTAGATGCAGCGCTTTTCTATGCCTGTGACGGCGTCATGTGCTTTGACTCTTCCTATCCCGTGCCACAGCACCTACCTTCGATCGGCTCGTGATGTTTCTTTCCCTGTGTTAGGCTGCTTAATGTTAAATACTTCGAGTATTTGTACAGAGGTAGTGGCGACCGTCGTATCCTTGTTCGACGAGTCTATTCTCCGTGCTGCTTTATCATGTACCAGGTAGGGTAAATCAATACAACAACAAACACAAAAACATTGAAAATACTACCAGGTCAAATGGCAACACCTACCTGGTACCTGGTATTATATACCAGGTATGGAACAGCAGGGCAACGATTGCCCTGCTCTACACTTACGAAATGTAGGGTATATATGTAAGTATGTATGTAAGTATGTATGTATGTATGTATGTATGTATGTATGTATGTATGTATGTATGTATGTATGTATGTATGTATGTATGTATGTATGTATGTATGTATGTATGTATGTATGTATGTATGTATGTATGTATGTATGTATGTATGTATGTATGTATGTATGTATGTATGTATGTATGTATGTATGTATGTATGTATGTATGTATGTATGTATGTATGTATGTATGTATGTATGTATGTATGTATGTATGTATGTATGTATGTATGTATGTATGTATGTATGTATGTATGTATGTATGTATGTATGTATGTATGTATGTATGTATGTATGTATGTATGTATGTATGTATGTATGTATGTATGTATGTATGTATGTATGTATGTATGTATGTATGTATGTATGTATGTATGCATGCATGTATGTATGTATGTATGTATGTATGTATGTATGTATGTATGTATGTATGTATGTATGTATGTATGTATGTATGTATGTATGTATGTATGTATGTATGTATGTATGTATGTATGTATGTATGTATGTATGTATGTATGTATGTATGTATGTATGTATGTATGTATGTATGT
Source organism: Nereocystis luetkeana (assembly GCA_031213475.1). Taxonomy (NCBI): domain Eukaryota; class Phaeophyceae; order Laminariales; family Laminariaceae; genus Nereocystis; species Nereocystis luetkeana. The sequence goes on along the minus strand of JARUPZ010000013.1, from coordinate 5,834,689 downwards.
ATGTATGTATGTATGTATGTATGTATGTATGTATGTATGTACCCTGGTATGTATGTATGTATGTATGTATGTATGTATGTATGTATGTATGTATGTATGTATGTATGTATGTATGTATGTATGTATGTATGTATGTATGTATGTATGTATGTATGTATGTATGTATGTATGTATGTATGTATGTATGTATGTATGTATGTATGTATGTATGTATGTATGTATGTATGTATGTATGTATGTATGTATGTATGTATGTATGTATGTATGTATGTATGTATGTATGTATGTATGTATGTATGTATGTATGTATGTATGTATGTATGTATGTATGTATGTATGTATGTATGTATGTATGTATGTATGTATGTATGTATGTATGTATGTATGTATGTATGTATGTATGTATGTATGTATGTATGTATGTATGTATGTATGTATGTATGTATGTATGTATGTATGTATGTATGTATGTATGTATGTATGTATGTATGTATGTATGTATGTATGTATGTATGTATGTATGTATGTATGTATGTATGTATGTATGTATGTATGTATGTATGTATGTATGTATGTATGTATGTATGTATGTATGTATGTATGTATGTATGTATGTATGTATGTATGTATGTATGTATGTATGTATGTATGTATGTATGTATGTATGTATGTATGTATGTATGTATGTATGTATGTATGTATGTATGTATGTATGTATGTATGTATGTATGTATGTATGTATGTATGTATGTATGTATGTATGTATGTATGTATGTATGTATGTATGTATGTATGTATGTATGTATGTATGTATGTATGTATGTATGTATGTATGTATATTGTTGTTTGTTGTTGTTGTTCTCACATTAACTCACAATTCAATGCAGTCCGTGGTCGCAGGACAGGCTCCAGTAACTCTGGAGTGGAAGTATGTATGTATGGGTGGATGTATGGGTGGGTGTATGGGTGTATGGTTGGATGTATGGATTAATGGATGGATGGATGTGTAGTTGGATACATAGCTGAATGCATGTGTGGATGGATGAGACTCGGCAGGCCTTGTATTGTGCGGTTTAGTACGGGTGGTCGAGCGCAGGCGAGGGGCAGCAGCCACGGTCGGCAGCACTTATCAAGTCAACAGTGCCCTCCGATTATTTACCCACCGTGCAAATGCCGTTTGTTGATGCATTCAAATGCTCTAACTGGATGCTCTGGGCTGAAACAGAGAATTTCCCTGGTTTTGTCCGTAAGAGGTCACACATCGTGACTGCAGGTTTTGACTTACACTTCTCGATACAAAATCGTATGCACGCCGCTGCCATGATATCCGGGTCATTCGTTTACGTCTGTTTCAGGAGTCGGCGCACGGAATAGCGTCCGTGCCGGTGCATGATAGGTTCCCCGCTTCAGTTGCGTGGCTTTGAAAAACTACCGGTGGTGGCCAGTTGGGTGTGTCTTGCCTCAGACTGGAGAAGGACCACCGCAGCACATCGTGCACCTGGGCGTTGCAGAATATCGTCAAGAACAAGGGGAGAAAAGGGAAAGGTACAGTAGAGTATATTCACGTGATCAACCCATCCAAAATTGTTGCTGTTTTGCTGTCAATGAACTAAGAATTCTAGGGCAGTATCTCGGCACACACCTATACTTTACATGTACCAGTACGTTTTGCACTACTTTGCACCTGGTACTATTTATGAAACATGCATTGTGTGTCACAGCTATTATAGGCGAATGTACTAACGCTATTTGAAACGGTCCCGAGTCCAATAGACTGTACCTGATTGATGTCAAATGCTACAGTATAAGATGTACAGACGACATATCTGCGTAATTGTGGCAACACTAACGCTGGTGGGCCGGGTGCATTTTCGTTGATATTCCGGTGGGATAGGCTCACCTGCCACGTGTCTCTACCCGTAGCCGCCGTGAAACCTACAAACGCCCTCCCATGGTGTAGGTGCAGAGTCTCCTCAAGATTGAGTAGGACTATAAGGCAAGGCTCCTGTGCCATAGGAGCGTCATTGGGAGAGAGATAGAGGGAGGAGGGTGGAAGGGAAAGAGGGAGGGAGGGAGGGAGGGATCGGGCGAAAGTGCAAACGAGCGAGGCATGAAACACGATTTATTCGGCGTGAAGAAGGTACGAGTATGCCAAGGGCTGTAGAGGGGATTAAAGGGCAGTCGGAGATGGAAGTGATTCCTTTGCAAAATCTGATCGGGATGACGACTAAGTCAGCGGGGAACGAAGAGAGGGATGTGCTCATCGCGAAAGGTTCATATTTCCCTTTAACGTTTGCTCGGTACAGCAGAGTTGCTTCTTCGATGCACACCGCCGCCCAACATACAGTGGTCACTGAAAAAATAGCATGCGTCCCAAACCTATTGCCTGTATCGCCATGTCTGTGGGAAATCGAGTAAACCACACGACCTACAGCAAATTAATGCGGCTAGAACTTCCAGGGGCGCCTCAGGCTTCAACGTGTACGGTATGCACCGCGCACTACCCACTTAAGCAGCGCTCTGCTTTTTGGGCCAAACTCGAATGTAGTACACATGCACATAAATGCACGTAGACCATACGTGTACCCACCGCTAGCGTGTCTCACATGCAGGTTGTCGACGTAAACACTGAGAGTGCCGACCCCTGTCCCCCAATCGCCCAGCCCGCCTTCGTGGAAACCCCCATTGGTAAAGAAGTGACCTGCTACACAGGAGAACGTTGTGGGCGGACCTGGGCGCAATCATGTATTCTCCAAAAGTGTCTGGATCGCGCCAGGAAATGTCGTACACGGTACACCAATGGCGCTGTCTCCATAGCTTGGTGCCCTTACACCCCACTTTATTGCTGTGTCACCCTGCTGATGGCAAACTAAACCATAGGTCAGATGGCTGCACCCTGGTGTTTGGATGTCCGGTCTGGATCGGCTTCGAACGTTTGAGGTACCACACAAGAGTTGTGAATCGCGGAGGCTGTCTCAGGAGATGCCAGGTCTAGATGCGCCACCCAGGCCTCCGGGAAAACGCGGGGCGTACCTCCTAGTCGATTCGTGCAAAAAAGCGCTGCAGACAACGCCTTTCCAACATAATTAGACGACGCACTCTGCAGCTGCCCCTGAGCCGCGAGAGCGACCAGTTGCTTAGTAGGCCGTATTGGACCAGCTTAGGGGATCGCCGTTGGGATTTGTACTGCTATGTAGCGCCATATTAGACAGTTGCGTCCGGGTGATCATGTACTGGGTGGGGACTTTGGCCAACATTCAAAGGACGCAAAAGCTCGCGCCCCACCTCCTTCTGCCGCACTTCCTTTCAACAAGCTCTCCGCAAGTTGGCCAGACACCCTTTTTAAAAACAGGGCCTTTGTCAACCATGCAAAGGGACACACACCGACACTCCGGAGCACTACTGCGGAAAGCAAGGGAGCCTCACCTGCGTGTCGAGATGCCTGGAAGGCAGGGTGGAATACTTGCCCCGGCGTGACTATCGGTGTGTAGACCAGCCTCGCCGTCACATCTCCCCTGGTGAGGTCTGGAACATTCGGCGTAGACCCCAGCGAATACAAACCATGCGGACTCCCAGCCTCTCTCCAACCTCTGCTCGGACATGAAGATGTAGATTGGCGGGTCAGCTCGCGTACGAAACCGCGTGACGCGTGCTGCGGCAGCGGGAAAATGTGATGAATTTTCTAGGATCCTCATGTTAGGGGCTCTGACGTCATCCACAAACCGATTTGTGATACATGGTTTGAAGCAACTAAACAAACCAACTACGGTTGAGGCGGAAAATTGAACTTCCATTTGAAATTTTGTAAGCTACTGCAAGTCCGATACACGTCCATGCTATCTATGAGGAATTGCAGCTGTGTGCCTAACGAATAATACAGAAGAGTACACGAATGATTCCATTGTATTGTATACCCCCTGCGATGGGAAGCCCCGCCCACCTGGATTAATAGTGCGCAAAACTTCAACCCCCAGCGTGTCACGGCTTGGGAGTTTGAAATCAAGCAACATCGTGATTTGAAGCCGAGCCCAAGATTGCGCAGGGACAGACAACACGGTCAACGGACACAGACGATTCGCACTCGCCGGACGTTGGTGTCGCGCCCATGGGTAGGTGGGTAGAGCGTTGGGAGAGCGTGGCTTCGGCATCTCACCTCGTCTGCACGCTAACGTGGTTTTGGTAGGGTTCGAGCTGGTCAGGATTGTAGTGCGTGTCGAATTCCACTGCCAGGGCGTTGGAGATTCCCGCGTATCCCATCCCCTGCGCCGGTATAGGGACAAACGAAAGGAACGTATATGTATGCACGTATTTCTGCGCGTTTCCGGCTAGAAAGCTTCGGTATTGATCGTCGAGGCAGTTGTCGTATTCGATGTGGTTCATGCTTTACGTTCGCGCGGTTGACGATGTATTTCGCCATCAATCAATGATGACCTCACGTCAATGCTTGACTGACGATATTGCCATTGATTGGCTGGCGGTTTATCGTCGCTGATTGGCGGACATTATCGTCACTGATTGGCTGACGATACCATAACTGATTGGCTGACGGTATCGCCATTGAGTGGCTGACGGTATCGCTGTTGATTAACTGACGATTTTATTGATTGGCTGACGGAAGTGCCTGGTTGATGGTATCGCCCTGAATAACTGACGGTATCGTCGATTTTTCTGACAGTGGCTTGACAGATGTCGAGAACCAAACAGCACACTCCCCATCACTTAACAACCGGCAACGCAGATACATCTTTCCACCACACACGTACGCATTGCTGCTTCATCGCATCTGCCTATTATTGTAATTTTGGCCTCACACACCCACGGTAAAAAAATGACAAGCACGTAAATCGTTCCTATCCTCCCTCAAGATGCCTCCATGTTTCTGGGAACACATAAGTTTTTCTGTGAGATGTTTAGTTTCAGTAGTAAAAGGGTGCATCGCTTTAGAACGTTTCGCACGGTCCGGGGAACAACAGCTTAAGAAAAAGTGTTGGAAATCGTCCCTATTCGTACGAAACGTGCTAAGAGCAAATACGGGATTCTCGTGACTGGATTCCTGCCTCACCAGACCGCTTTTTCCCAGTGCCGTGGAACCTTCCCCCTGCACCACAAACGCCACACCATCCGCCCCCCTGGACCGGCAATGGGTGTGCACGCCGTCCATGGAGTTGCAGCGGACCGATGGTGAGCTCAGTCGAAATGTAAACGTCGTGTCGAAACCCTGCAGGCGCGGCGACAATCACAATAACAAAATGTTCGGCCAGAGAACGCCGGTATCGATTGATAGCTCGAGAATAAACTTACGGGGGGGTGATCAAGTGCACTCGGACGTGAACATACCATGCTCTTACCAGCATCCTCCGTCTTAAGTATCAATCGTACTGTAGATGCTGGCCAATTTCACAGCCCCTGGTGTACGACGCACTCACGAGTTCGGACCCTCGCACGTTCTGACAAACTATATTTTTTCAAGGCACTATTCCAACCTTTCCGCAACCGCACATACTTCCATTCCCATAAAGTAATATTCGCACATTGATTACATATTCACGTTTCCACATGCCTATATTACACGTGTCACATTGTCATATTCCCCTCCTCCCACGTCTGACGCCCACCATCGCGTCCTCTGGAGCAAAGACATACCATCCTACCGCACCCCGCACATATCCACAACACAACCAAACTCCCATGGACCGGGGTACGGGTGTTCCGTTTCTCCCCGCCGTCCTCCCTCCCAATCCACATCCCGCACCATCCGAACTCTTCTGCTTTGTACCCCACTTCGTTCCGCTCTGTATGACATCCCCCAGACCCCCCGTCCCATCGCCCACGCCACCCCCCCAGCCACGCCAGCCCCCCACCCACTACTCCCCACATCCCCGCACCCCCACACCCCCACACCCCCACCCCACTCTCCATCTCACCCCCAACCCACCCCCTACCCCCGCCCTATTTTATATAGGTTGGGTTGGCGTCGGTTAGCAACGACACTGTAAAACATGCTGCTCACTACGTGAGCAAGACAACCAGAGTACCGTTTTTTTCTCTTGGCGGTCGCCCACAGCTGGTTGCCGGGTTAGATCATTTGTGCAAGGTAAATAACCTTTACTCTGCACAAGTGGGCATGCTCATATCACGCAGTGTTCAAGGTAAGGCACCCAAGAGACTGTTACATAGTACCCCCATTGCTGTCTCTGGAATGGCCTACACTGGAAATTAAATTAACTCATTGAAGCTGTCATCCATATACAATTCCGCCTCACAAGCGGTTCTTGGTAGGATGTAGCTCACCCTTCATGCGACTCGCCAGACACCTCACGGCGCTTCGGGCTTGGTGCAAACAATGCCTGCCTGGTCGGTAAAAACCCGACGTGCTTCGTCCCGGCATTGTAGGAATGCGGGGGCCTATGGTCATACGACTACGGCCATGCATGAGATCGAATACATCTCTCCTATCGAGTACACCCTCGCCCCCACTGCTCAAGCAACACCACACCTCCAACCCCGCCTATATCTTGACCCCTCCCCCCCATGGCAAAAAGGCGAGCTGGAATAGGGTGGGGTAGCGGAGTGGAGACAGTATGGAAGGATACGGGAGGAGACCAAGCAAGCGATGATGTCCATGGCGAAGTTTGGGAGGTACAAGACAGAAGTAGAGAAACATATAGACAGTAGGGATTGGGTAGCGCTAAGGAATAAAGTGAGACTAAAAAACTCTTAAATATATACGGGAGGTTAAGAGAAGGGAAGGAAAGCAAACGTAGTTGCACGGCCCAATGGAATTGGCGAAAACGCTGAAACTGCGACTTCGTGTAGGGGACCTGGATCTGCCAGAAAAAACGAAGAGGTATGCGAGACGTCTTGAGGAGGAGGAAATGGATGCACAGGTGTGCCCCCTTGTGGCAAGGCAAAAAAGAGTAGAGCTCACATAGTGGGCCAATGTGAAGTGCACTGCGAGAAACGATATGTTAGGGAGGGAGATGAGGAAAATAAACAAATGTGACATGAAGGAGTTGGTATATAAGGTGCTAGATAGCAGTGAAGAGACGATCGCTATCCTAGGAGATAGATGTACCTGCTCACAGGCCGCGAATCTAGAAGGGCGTAACAGTATCCAAACCTACTCTATGTAATATATGGAAACAACGTATTGAGCGCCCACCTCTTGGGCGTGACTCTATTTGGAGCAAGAACGGTGCTCCGTCTCAAAAAAGACGCGTGGTTAAAGGTCAAATGACAGAGGCAGGCAACAAATGAGTAGGCCCCCCGTCCCCCCCAACCCTTCGCCTCCCGCCCCCCCCCTCCCCAACCTCACATCCCCCACTCACCTCTCCAACAGTGATTTGTCGAGGGTACCACGCCGCGCCCGCCGATGCCGGCCGGCTTGCCGTGAGACGTAGCGCGGGACCGCACGCCTGCGACACGCCATACCCCCACCCTCCCCCGAGGGCTGATTCTCGGGAAACTACCACGGCTGATGAGGGCAGGCGCGCCTCCAAAGAAGAAGAGGAGATCTCGCCTGAAATGGGAGGTTGAAGCGAGGGGTCCCCCGTGTCGAGGGCCCATGTCTGCGTGTTGCGCGCATCGGGCGCGCGGGGGTGTTGGAGGAATAGTAGGGTGAGGGGAGAGCAACAATGGAGGGGGGTCACGTACGCATACATGTTGTCACGCAACCGTGGAAGAGCGCAATCAACGCCGTTGTCTACGCTGTGCTGCTGCCGCGGAGGTGGAGTATTCAGGCAACATCGCGATCACTGTGAGACGGTGGGCCCTGGCACGCTCGGGTCGATTCGTGTTTATTCGTCTGTTGAAGCTAGCAATTCGTCGGGAAAATACTCGCCAATATGCAAACGATACAAAACCCACGGCCGCCATCCTATGTCACCTGGCCAGGGGTAGCTGAGGCCGTGCAATACTTTCGAGAACCCTCGCTTTCGCCCCCGCAGGAACCGGTGTTTTTGTCGAACCCATCGCAGCACGAAGCCGACCGGTTACAATTTTCGATCTGAGGAAGACATCACGTTGGCGTACGGCGCAAGGTGTTGCGATTAAAAAGTACCGTTTCCAGTTGAAGCTCGAAGAGATGAACGTTTTGTTTTTGGGTGAAAATGTGCACGAATAGGCGGCTTGGTCCGTAGCCGTTTTGTTCAAGAATCTGATGGCCTTTGTCCCATAAACGTTCGCCAATAAAGTGCGCAATGAAAGTTGACCCAGACCAATGCAGCACAGTCTACTAGTAATAGAAACCCTATAAATGGGCGGGGGGCGTTGGGCTTTGCTGCGTTCGCTCAACAGAAATAACTCTTCAGTGCATGAATCAAGGCCAATTAGTTCGAGTTTGGCGCTACTGGTAGAACTGCCCGCGCTGCACCTGAGCCGTTCCTACAAGCTGTAGACCGTAGTGTCCCTCCCCAGACCACTGCCCCCGGGGACCCAGAGTCGAACTGGCGCTTCTCGCTGAGTAGTTGAGGGTCAGATTTGCGTCAAACCTGGACAACGTGTGGTTTAGAGATTACTACCAGTTTACGGAGAGACATGAAATAGAAGTTGACATCGTGTTTAATACATCACCTGGCGGTGTTATTCAGCTGGCAGCAACCACGGAGTAGCAAATGGTTGTGTGCACGGATCTCGCATGGTGTGATGCGAGCTGACTACGGTATATATTTGTACTTTGTTGCGTGCAGAATTTGGCGAATTTCTGTGTTTATCATTCTGAGTCTGACTGGCGCGTTGGGGAATCGAACTGCGTGGTTTATATTGATATATCACTACCGCGCGCTAGATGGCGTGCTTCGCCAACCAACCGGCTGGCTGCCAAGTCCAGCTAGCTTATAGCCCTGCAGGTATGGCTTTAATATAGTGGGCGACTTCGACACTATCAGCAGTGTGTATCATCTTTCTAGGTTTCGCAGCGCGACTAATTCAACACCGTCCAATTCACTAGACCCGTTGCCCAGCTCTGTGTGTGCGGGGTATAAATAGTTCACGAGATATCACCCATATACCGAAAAACAGGTGGACCCTCCTCCTGTTGGTACCGCGCGGTCTGTACAATGTGACCTCGCAGACCGGCATGGGGTGAGGTCTTCAATAGAGTCGCACCTTTCAAATATGATATCTTCACGCAAGGTCGTGACGACGTCGGAAACTTCGCCGAAAATTCCAGTAACGGCACCCTGCAACGGATCGCGCCTCCCGTACAGATCCACCTGTGTTGTCCCCGAGTGAAGAAGCACACACACACACAAAATCAACGGTGTTTACAGTACGCGGATTAAGCCATACCAGGTAGCTAATAGGCAGGCCTCCCCATACCACCACACCGATTTCGCCGAGAAATGCCCTAGTTGGAATCGATTGTGTGGAGCTAGCTGCAAAGGCCGCACGGTCGATAACAATCTGCAGTCCACAGAAGGAACGTGAGTGCCACAGTAAATCTTGGACCCATAGCTCGTCGCCCCTCCGGCCCATCGAACTTTTCAAAAGGCACGTACGCGCCTCGTGGCGACCGGATATAGGGACATTCGTTTTTCAGAATACGCGGCCTATTGACCCGTGCAACGTCTGCGTATGACATATTGACATTTATTTCTAGGGTGAACGTCGAGACATCTCAAGAGGGTTATATTGTTTTTGTGTAGTGTATGGGAGGCTACGATATAGGAGGGAGATGCGTCATAACTCATACTTTTTTCTTAAACCAGCATTTCTCGCTAAGCTGAAAAGAGTATATTGTATACATGTTTTAGTATGCCCGTGCCAACTCCTTGACGTCACTTTCATCGGCGTTGCTCTTAAATCGAGCTCTCTCTGCGTGTGGCATCTGGCCTCCCAGCAGGGCTCGAGCGGATAGACATAAACCTCGGTTCTAGAGGTAGGTACCACCAATACCCCCACAACGACTTTGGGTCCCTTTCCTGCGGACTACAGTACTAGTATAGTAGTCTTCTACGTGGCTGTTTTCGTCGACCACCCACCTGCACCACCTTGTGATCCGATCTATTCTCGGAGAGGCCGCGCACCCAGAAGGCGTGCTGCGTACCCGGAAGGAGCCCGCGAACAGTGGTGGTGGTAACGTTGCCAACGACCATCTGTACGTTACAAAGAGGAACACAGCACGTAGAAGTGGGGGCGCCACAGAAGGAAGAGATGGACGGGTGTCGGAGGGTTTTATCTCGCAGAGGCGAGCGGAGGGGAGGTTGGAGGAGAGGGGGATACGGGGATATTTAACAAGCGAAGGGTGTAACGATGGACATCGAGCAACTCCAAATTGGTTCGACTTGTTTGGGGGGGTGGTGAAGCTGTTCTGGAACGCGCAGAAACAGAGAAATAGGATGATTTCGTTGAGGACGTTTTCCGTCTCAACCTCGACGGCAGAACACTGCTGCATCAAAAACGGAATTTTCCCGTGCATCACGGTGCCGATCGGGCCTGAGAGGTGGAGGGTGGTGGCCAGCGCAGGAAAAAGCTCCAGCATGGAAGGGCAAGACTGCGCTATAGGCCTGCTGCACGAGGTAGTATTGATCTGGTCGGTAGACGCACACGCTCGGAAATCAATTTGGAAGAGGTAAGAACATACCATCTCATCTTCCGGACACTGCAACGTGCAAAACACAAGGGCATTGAATGGAATGGGATAGGATATAATGGCATGGAAGGGGTGTGGCAAAATGGTCTTGGCTTACCGAATTTACCACCTCGTCCTCTCCCGCCCCCAGTCCATGCTCGACTTCTGAGTCGTTTAGACTTGCTAGTCCACTCTCCACAGTTCTCCACCCGACCTTCATCCATGATTTTGTGCGCCATTGGCGCAGTTTCGAACGAGAGGCAAGCGGCATTTGGGAGGGGGCAGAGACGGTTATGGACACACGACGCCAGTGAAATACGGATTTGCTGTTGCTGCGAAGGTGATGTCCTTCGGTGAGGAGGTTGCGCTCGAGCTGCGCAGTGCTTGTCCCTGAAAGCGACCAGCGCGCCTCAATCTATATATTAAGGGTATGCGACGGATGGGTATGAGAGGGATGTTGCGGTCCCTGACGACACGCGCTTGTGAAGAGGGGAACGTCGTACGATATCTCTAGCGCAGACGACAAAAACGAGGCAAGCATGAGTACAGGAAACTTTCATGCGTCATACGTTTCAGCAGCTAACAGCACCCAGGCTACATCAAAAGAACCGTCGCACAATTGCGTTGCACCAAAAATCAATCAGCAGCGATGGAGCGACACGGTTTAGCCACCGGTGGCGACTGGTGCAAGTCTAAAGGGCGAATAAAAAATATCTGCCACATTATTGTCAATGCGCGAGGTAACGCAACATGCGAGGCTGGCGATCCGCTCAAGCGTCACCGCCCGCGAGGCTGTCACTTGTCAGACTTGCCTCATACCCGGTAATGGCAAGCGCGAGCCAATAGTCCATCGGCGGTTCCCAAGAGACGTCTACCGACCTGGCGGCCACGTTGGAAGTCAAGGGTTTCTTGATAGGAGGTGGCGGTGCCTGGAAGCGGGAAGAGACCGGCACGTTGGAATAGGACACATTAGGCAGGCAGGTAAAACACTTAGTACGTATGTGGTGCATGCCTAGTGGAAACGACTGGTAGCAACGTATATGTTGGGTGGGCCGCACGTCGCGCGGTTGGGGCGAGTAGCCACATTCTTGCGACGCTATCTTTCGTGATGTGGTGGGGCTCTTCGAGCGCATGCTGCTACGGACGGGGTGGGAGCCTACCTTGTAGACGTTGTGCAAATCGTGCAGACCGTCACTTCAGGAGCTCATTACCCAAGCACTGACTATGAAACGAAAGAACAAAGTGAAACCCGATAAACGACCAGCCCCACGGCTTAAGGAAGCTTTCGGCGACAGAGGTATAAATTTTTGGGAACAGAAAATCTGAGCCATCACGGCGTCCCTACCGGGCGCCAGTTGAAGGATAAGTATGCCTTTTGTGCTCTACATTGCTGGGCAAAATGCGTAGGTACACGTACGAGATACGTGTGGCATAAGTTGTATTCCCATGCTTGTCCCTGTTGAATTCCGCATTTTTCTGTGGGGGGACATAGGAGCCCCAGACAATTCGAGGTGAACCTTTATAGTAGAGCCCCTCTATACCAAATGCCGCACGGAACGGTGCTGGCAGAGTGGTGAAACACGCGAACATACTCAGCTGATGCTGGCAGCCGGACGGCGGTCGCTCGCCGGGCCAGGTATTCCGTGATTATAGAACGGCCAAATGTTACGAAAATGAGGCTGGAGCTCCAACAGCAATTGTAATAGCAGTTCGCCGGCTGAGGAGCCCCCTCCGTCCGATATGTTTGAGCCCAGATCGTCCTACCTCTACTGCAGGCATGGGCCTGTGGGTTAGGAGAGGGACATAGCTTTTGGGTACGTTCGACTCGTGACAATAGGGGGAACGCAAGTGTTACTGCAGAATATGAAACCCCCATTCATGAAGTCGCCAGCGACCCGCCAAACACCCCCCAAGCGTCCCACCGTCGACTATACCATGGTAACATCCCCGCCTCACCTGATACGACAAGTACACCACTGCATGCCGAAGCCCTGACATTTTCCCATTCACAACCTCAACCGTCGACCCCCGCTCTTTGTAGTGGCTGGCCGAGGTCGAGTTTCCGCCCGAGGCCTCAACGGTGGTCGCTGCTGCTGCTTCTGCTGATGCGTCCGCGATTGCTGCCGCCGCCGCGGCTGCGGCCGGAGGAGAGACGCACGTGAGCTCCGTCTCTTCTTTGCCCGGGGTGTGCACCACGTTCAGGCAGGGGGAGCCGTCGATATTCACCTTTTGTTGTCCATGTGGTTTTGCGGGGAAACATTTAGGAAGCAGAAGAAACTAGTTGAGGGAGTCGTCGAGAATCACCTTTTGTTCGCCCGTGTGTTCTGCGGGTTTTTTTTTGCTTGAAGCAGAACACATTGATCGGGGAGTCGTCGATGATTGCGTTTGCTTTAGTGCCTGTGTTTTTCGCGGGGGAAATGCTTGAATACGGAACAATCGAGTTGAGACTACAAAAAAGTGAAGTTGGAGGTGGACCCAAAATTACAGAGCACTACACTAAGAGTTGGGACATGAAATGAGTGGATTGAGGAATATAAAAACTAACGCGATTGGGAAATAGAACGAATGGGTTGAGAAATGGAACGGATGTGCTGGGAAATAGAACGCATGGGTTGAGAAACGGAGCGAATTAACCGGCAAATGGGGAAAAAGGCAGTTAGTTCGTATGGCGGGCGTTGGGAGGATCGATTCGGTCAAAAAGGATAGGGGATGCCCCACGGTGAGGGAGGATGCTACGGCTGAATTCGAATGGGAAAACATATTATCTCAGCAACAGTCAGGTGCTGGGCAGACCGCCCCCCGCCCTTGATTTGCCTAAGGTTCAACTCGGCGGACAACGACCTGATTGTTTCAACATACTTCGTGACATGGTTCATGTGATCTCTCTGCCCCCAAACTGTTTAATTTCGCCCCAGTTGGGCTGTCGCTTTAACCCCCACACGATCATGCCCAGCGACAACTAGGCCGAGAAAAACACGGCGGTACCTGAGCGTTAGACCTCCCGAAGGCCGCGCCGGCGATGGTGATAGTTTCCCCGCCTCCCACCAGGCACGATTTGGTTGCGCCAGACCCCCCGCCCTGTGTCGACAATTTTTCCGATGTACAAGTAGCATGGCTGTTTGGGGTCACCCACGCGACATGGTGGTTTGTTGCTTAGGGGGCCAATCGGCGGACTCCATCTAGGCTGCACTGTCGTGATAGTACTGGAACTATACCAGCAGATGGTTTATACTATCGGGCTTTCTCCTTTTTGCGGTGCGGCAGCAGAACGCGTTGTTCTGGCGCCACCCGCGCGATGCCGTATGGGCCGCTTGCCCCCACAACTGCCTGTTGTTGCTTGTGTATCCTACGCACCGGCACCAACCCCACCATAGCAGTCGGAACTTTAATCGGCGAATATGGCTTGCCAACGTATGCGTCGGCTTATGCCGAACTTTAGTGATCGCGCAACATCGTTCGGAGTGGTGCGGACGACGTACACCGCGACTTCTTCACCGGGAATTGCCGACCATGCCTATTGTGTGGTTTTCCTGGAGAAAAAAACACATCTACGCATGGACCCGAACCCGATACACACACGCAGCACCATGGTAATCTCCACCCTGTTATGCATCGATCTTGAAAATCGTGCATTATTAGAGAACTTGCCATGGGAACGCTTGGGGAGGGCTCTCACGCCATTTTACCACTACGCCAACGTTATTTGGCAATAATAGCTGGAGCAACACGGGACGAGGAAGACTAGGGGTAAGGCCGGGCACGCGCAGACCTTCGATCGTACTGCTGCAAGCAGCAGCTCACGGGTGTGTGCAGAAACAACTATTCAAAAGGAGAAAAAAAACTGGGCCCCCTCAGAACCGGGGTCCTGAGGCTGTACCCCTGCCTACCTCAACCGTGCCGAACCATGTACGTCCAAGCTCAAGAAACCCGTTGATGATATCGTTTCGGGCGGTGATGTTGGAGGAAGCGAATTCCCGTCCGAGCTCAGGAGTGTCCGGCCACACGTAGGCGAGGTCAATGCAGCCTCGCACCAGTTTCACACGAGGGGCGCGAACGATTCGAATCTGGGCCAAATCGAGTTTTCACACACGCATTGTGGGGAAGCATCCATTCGAATTTGAGAGATCCTCCCCACCCGCAGAGTCGAGGACAGCAGCACAAATAGGTGTCGGTTCGAAAGTGATTTCAAGCTGAGCAAGCCAGCCGTCCCTTGTATTCTTCCGAACGTCAATCTTGAGTTATTTTTTGTGCTCCCTTCGAAGAGGAGAACACCCGTCGCCTTTCACAATCCGAACATGTACGAGCGTCTATAGTGCATTCCTGCCAGCACAAGACCGATGCTATGAAAGGTGAAACAACGTTGCGGGTCCTGATCCTCGGCTTGTAGCCAGAACCACATATCAGGTACAGGGTATATTGCTCTCTGTCCTCACCAACAGCCGGAGGCCGCACCCGGGTACATGGTTCGGAACAACGACGTACAACGTCTTATCCCCTTGAAAGGTTATATAATCCAGCAATGCTGTTCTGCGTGCTGCTGTAGGGCCGCACTAGCGCAGACGAGGTAAAGAGAACGTGGTAGAATGCACGTACCCAGTCAATTTCGAAGGCGTCGCCTCGGGTGGGAACGCGCGAAGCGTTCTGTCTTCCAGCCACTCCGGGGGCTTCCACGCCCGGCCATAACCTCAGCTGCGTCAGGACACCTTGGAAGCTACGATGTATTGGCACGTGGTACAACTGCCGGGGTCGATCGATATGGAGGGAAGTTGCCGTCGTGAGTGCTGTAGTTGTTCGTCCGGGAAACACGGGTTTTGTTTCTTTCTGTTCCCGTCTGCGTGCACAGGCTGTGCTCTGTCCGCAGGTGTGATGAATGTTGCTGTCTCACATGTACTTTATATGTGCCTGTCGTGGGAGTTTATCACTGCGAACCTCGCACGAGTATATCTACCCAATGCCATTCCTGGGGCACGAAGGTCTGTGGATGTCACCCCGCGGCTATTGCTTTGCTTTGTCATGGCTCGCTACATTTCCTGCGTGCAGTGCGTGGTTTTCATTTTGAAGTTCGGCGGTAGTTGTAGCCATATAGGAAACCAGTCAACCTCGACGTTGTGTAGGTTTTGAATCGGTTGAAATGATGCTGCGATGACCCTAACTTAAATGACACTGTTACAGCGGCCTGGTCCATTTGTGAATGATGTAGTACAGTATACCAGGCATCAATCTACAATATCATTCTTGAACTAACACCCAATCTCTGTCATTGAGGCAACAGGGCAGACTAATGCTGCGGTGCGGTGCAGTAGGTTGGGCTGCACGATACCCCTACACCCAATGCTGCATCGTAAACTATTCTACAATACTCAAGCCAAATATATACAATGTCTGATACACTCTATCGGCACACACTTGATCCCCGTGACGTGTCGCTAAGCACTAGTTCGAGCGAATACACGGCCGACATATCCACAACATGTTTTCACGATTGCATACGTAATTCACGAAATTGACGGCATAGTCCTACCACACCCTCTCCGCCCAAACTGGTTTATTCAGAGTGTGACAAGTTGCCGTATATCGCTTGTGTACACATGTATGTGTAGACGTCCAGGACGAACTCACACGGCTACGCACGCCAGGTGGCCACACAAGAAGAACGTGGCCAGCCGAATATGTTTGTAGAACTGTAGAAAAAATATATAATCCCGAAAGCATTCCCCGTTTGACGCATCATATATATGCTGGTTAACAACGACACCGTCTGGGGTGCAGGCCGACATGACAAGCGAAGGCACAGGAATTGGATACGCGCGTTGTTTGTGTCCTGCTATCGCACAACCGAAGTCCCGAACTTACGTGGAAAATGTTGTCGTTGAATACCTCGAAGTCAAGGGGTTCCGTCAGGGTCGTGTCCGCCTGGCCGAGCAGCTCCACCTGGTGGCATGTTTATGAGCGGGGACCCGAAGCAGATATCACATCGCAGGGGAACTAATGCTTCGTATTCGGGCAGCAAAACCACGAGCTTGAACTCGCGGTACGGTCAACCGGAGAAACGACGGTGTCAATTGTTTCATCTGTATCACATAACAGGTACCCTGGTATAGGTTTTTGTACTTGGCTTTATAATTGATTTCCCCGGTGTGCGCGTTGTTCGGCGTTCAAAAGCGATGTAGGAACACCGTGCGCTGGCCTTACGCCGTATGGAACGGGTTCTTCATACAAGTGCAGCCTCATAATAATGCGTTGATTCGGTGGAAAGAGGGCACCTACGTGTGAGGGCGTGCGCTCTTCCGCTAAGCTCTCATCTCACGGCATCGCTGTGATGCCTGGAAAAAAAGCGGAACGGGTTTTCTCCGACCTACGGCGTGGTCCACTGTACCCCGCGGGAAAGCAGCTCAAGCAGTCGAAACAGCCGATCAACAGCCCAGATTGCTTGGGATATTTTGATGCTGGGGCGGCGAAAAATAGCCTGTCGATCGCCGATAAGAACTGCACATAACATTTGGCGAGACCTTAGTTCCACGCCCTTGCAAAGCGTGCACATACTTGCAGGTGGGATATAGCCCAGCGCCCTACATTGCAGACAAGGTTCGTGTTTAGAGGGGTGGTGTTTCGCGCCGTTTTCAGACTAGCCCATGCAAAGCGGTTGCCGTAAAAAAAAGGTTCATCCCTGTCACGACTAATTCAATTGTTGCACAGTACAGCATCCTATCAACAATCTGATGTGTTGCTAGTGATATTTCTACGATAAAGCGGAAGTCGCGCCTTGACTCGCCTCGCGAAGACTGGTGCGATTGCCGCCGTGCCCATCTAGCACGTACAGCCGCCAAAACCTGCCCCTGCTGGGCGGAACCTGCGGCCGCGCGTTGAACCATAAGGCGGCGTGCGGTGTATCAGCCGTGCTCGAATCGTCCGGCGCATTTAGAAGAACGAGCACAACCCATCAAAACATGTCTTGCACAAAAACCATTATTCCTCTATACGACAACGTTGGCGGGGCAGTTCGAGGGAACTGCAGTGCGTGCCGTGGATAGACTAGTTTCCACGCACGTACTTAACATGCGATTTTCTTCAGTATTGAGACTATACGGCAAGCCAATTAAAAGCTTGGAGTTATTGTAGTTTGAAACAATTCCATTTGGACGTGATTGAGGTTGAGGGCATGGCATAGCCCGGTAAATTTGCAAACCGACGGAGAGCCAACAGCGTCAACGGAATACGGAACGTACGGAAGGTACCGACATGCCTGCACCAGGTACTACGGTAGGTTATCCGGAATATATATGTGTTTTTTCAATCAAAACACAATTGAGTATGGGACGAAAGCCGAATTCAGCCGAGGTTGACATAACGAAGGACTCATGCACGAATCCGCTTTTCTCGGCGATACCCCATCATCTCGGGCGGACACAGCCACCCCCCCCCTTCAGCGGGAGCACCGAAAACATTGGAATCGACCCCACTTGCCTACACACTATCTTCAGAATACTCCAACTGTGCCTCACGCTTGTATATTGTGCTAGATATGCGGCTGGTAGGGTGGTGGCGGGGGGAGGGGGGGGGGTAGCCCAGCACGCACACTTTCTCGCCGCCGTCTAGGCGACAAACCTCAGGTACATATGTATACACCTACTACGTGTGCAATTGGAACCCGCACCGTGAAGTCTTCCGAGTCCGACGAGTTGCCTAGAGTCAGGTTTGCAACCGTGGAGAATTTCCCTCCGGGGGATGGCCCCCGCTGCAGGCGGATATTCCGAGGGTTTCCGTCACCCCCTGGTGCCTGATGGCGAAAAGCAGAAGTTTGTTATATGATGGTCAGGGGAAAGTTAGTTGCCCAAAGGTTCGCAAACGGGGCTTGGCGTCTGCTTGTAGCTTACTGGTCGAGCGTCGTCGAGCCACCAAACTCTATAATGTATTGTGGAAACTCACGTTCTACAGGCTCGAGCACGGACCAACACGTTGCAGTCTTAAGGCACGCTGCTCTTCGACGGCACATGTTTTCCACAGGTAGGTACGCCATACCACACGGCAGTATTGCGTAGTGAAAGACAGCATCGCTACAAGCTATACTAGTTGCCAAGAGCCTTTAATCACCGGGGTGCACCACTGATTAAGACATTACGCCACAGAGCACCTCCAAGGCTATATAAATACTGGCGCACCTGCAGACGGACGCCGGCGACTTCTCGTGTTTCCCCAAG
The DNA here is from genome assembly GCA_031213475.1 of Nereocystis luetkeana. NCBI lineage: Eukaryota > Phaeophyceae > Laminariales > Laminariaceae > Nereocystis > Nereocystis luetkeana. The sequence goes on along the minus strand of JARUPZ010000013.1, from coordinate 5,815,921 downwards.
ATCCAGCGTTACCCACTCGTTAGTGTTGCCAGAGGCCTCCCAGACAGTTGTCAGATCCCCGTCGGCTGCAAGGGTGGCATTTTCTCCGCCGCTGGATGACTGGTCTTCTAGCACGATAGCGTCCCCGCTGTATGGACGAAGAGGAAGGCAATAATAAGTCACAACGGGTGCCCATCCCCGATGGCTTCATCATGCACAACTAGTACTGTACCAGCAAGCCGTACACTGTGCTGGTTTGGTTTCCTTCTGCCCCCTTTCTGCGATGAAATCTTGGAAAGAGACGAAAGCACGTGCTGTGGGTTGAATAGGTCGACCGAACGTCCGAGGCATGCAGAGGTATGGTATGCAGAGGTATGCCGCGGTTTAGGGGATACACCTACTCATGAGCGTGCACGCGCTCGTCAACGTGCACATGCTACAGCGCTTTTCGCCCCGGCGCTCCTCGTGAATCCACTCAAACACCAAACAAACAAAGAATGCCACGCCGCAATGCCTAAAATATTTAAATTAAGCTTGTTGGCGTTGGCTTCAATTACAATTAATGCACACGTTGTTCGGTTGCATGCACGCAATTTGCGATGGTGGGGCGTGAGGAGCTCTGTTTTGTCAAGGGCAGTTATCAGGCCAACCTGCGATTAGTTCTTTATATAACCAATTCCCTTAATTTACGACGTCGATGTTTCCATTAGCGACGTGATTCTTCATGCTGAGGCGTTCTACGATAGAGGTTCAACCTATTTTTTCTGAAGCTCCTGACTTTAGGAGCTCCATACCTCACCCGAAACCTCACTTTAGCAAAAAATAATTGCGCCCCGACAAATATTCCCATGGCCAAAGTACTACGCAGAAGTGTCATTTTTCGAAACAAGGTTGGCCTTCCGAACGTTCTGGGTTTAGAGCCCCGTCATTAAGAAAAACAAGTAGCGGAAATACCTCTATTGTAGAACGCGTCTGCTCGGCGCATGTACCGCCGAACCAGACAGTGCAGATGTACCCAACAGCGGAGCACGTGCAGTCTCGGCAGCTTCTTTTTGCCAGCACATGGGAAACACCTCAGACCAGCCTGGACGACAAGGTGAGCTCAGGCCTCTGGTTCGAGGATTTTATGCGTTTCATAATATTTAAAGGACGTCGCACCGGTAGACGATACTCCACATACACACGGTGCTGCGACAATAGTAGTCGGAACAGGGAACAACACAACAGGCAGCTTAATACTTGACAAAAGTGCAGCTGTGCGTTGCGCATAACGAGCGCACATTACGGACCTTGTTGTCCAAGGGTTGCTCCCGTGATCTGTCTCGCCCGGTACTCGTCCCGCTCGCAGTGCCAGTCTGCCCATCGTTGCTTCAAGTGCGGCGAATGACACGAGCGTGGTCGTTTATTCTGGATGTAAATTGTGGAACAAGATTCAACACCCCGGAAATACCTGAACATCTTGCTTAAAACGCGGGTCAACAACGTACATGCCCACTATAACCTGGTAACAAGCAGTCACCACTGAGGCAAGGAACATTCGTAACACGCGTTCTGACGTTCCTTATAAACTTTACCTGCAAACACCCCGGCATGTATATTCTTTGTAGGGTGCAGCAACCTCGCTGTGCTTACGGCTTTGCCAATGGGGGCTCGGGGCACGCGACGGTCAGGATTAATATATTCTGTAGCATATTATTCCTAATCAAACAATCGTTGCATGGCACTTCGGTTTGCCACCTCAACTCCGGCGTGTGGCGTGGTAGCCAGGGGTCCCCTTGCCCCACTGGCGTACAGCGGCATCGTAGACACGCTAACCCTTCACTACAGTATTCGAAATTGAATTGTTGCTGTTCGGTGCGAGTGTCTTGAAAAAGAAAGCTCGGCGCATCGCCGACATACCGACATATTGCCGCCAATGTCGTACAACGCTGCCGAGTAACCATCTAGCCAGCGAAACGGCCGTATGCCTTTGCGTGCATCGAACATTGCGAGTGTATTGTAGAGCTATACCAGGAATTACAGTATACACGTCTTTTCGTAGCCTCACCTGACCCGCTCGACCGCATCCTCATCACGACATAGTGCCGATCGTTTGCCAGAACACGAAAACTAGGGGAGTCTACGTGGGGCGATGGACCACGGACTGTTCCCCGAACGACCCCCGATGGATTCCACTGAACGTCGGCGTCCATCTCGACGGAGGATGCCTTCGCCCAACCGTCAGCTGAGTTGTCGAACTCCCAAGATACTGTTGAAATTGACGAGATTGAACGAACATTCGGTACAACGCCAAAACATGTACTCAGTTTTACAGCAATTTACGGCATTGAGCTATTTACTCATCCGAACGAGACGACGTTGATACACAGCATGGCCTCACATCACACGAATAGATCAAGTGAGGGCTATGTGCGCCCGGGAATGATAATCGGAACGACGGAAGGAGGAGGGGGGAGGGGGGAAGAGGCGAGTGCGCGGCAAAAGGGGAGGACTCGAAGCGTGGGGGGAAATCGAACGGTGATAATGGTGATGTAGAACCTACGTAATGTGGAAATCGCTGTGTTGGGGATGCTATCACGGGGAGGGTTGGCGGAGATGAAGAGAAGGAACCGAGGCGAAGGACGCTGATAAGGACGTTGAAGCTTGGTATACTTAACGGTGCCTGAGTTCGAGAACGCGCAGAGGCGCGTTTTGTGAAGTTTCACGACGAGCATGTTATTAGGGTCGCCACCTCCAGAAATAACGTGCGGCACCTCGAACATCGAAAACAAACCGGCTGCGCGCACGCACAGGTATGTACACCCTCCAAGGGATGCAGGAGGAAGCTATCCCCGCCGTGATATCACGTATACAATCCTCGGCGCGTAAACACACACGTGATACAGTATGACTCTACGAAGGTCGCCGCCGCAATAGGCACCTCGCCGCACTTGACTTTACAGGGGATATGGGGTACGTGCCACCGTCAGATAAATTACATACCTGGTACTACTATCGAACAGCAGAACAAAAGTAATCGACCAGAGTGGTATCGTAGATACTTCGAGCATCGGGGAGCCCCACAAGTGCGTGCAGCCGTAGTGCCAGTACCTCAGGGGCATACCAAAGGTATCAGCTCCTTCCGTTGAGCACACCGCACACATATTAATATCTCACCTGTACTGGTCTTGCTGCACTCCAATATTGTTGAGAAAAAGTGACGCTTGCAGCATCCACAGTACGGCACGAAGCAACACGGACTGGCGGATTTCGGGGGTGGTCCGTTTGCTTGCCGAGCTATTCACGGGTTATGCACAAGGAGCTGCACGGCACTGGCGCAGCATACTACTCATGCTCTCCTCTGTAATCCAGCTCTCAAGTTAGTTCGCGCTGACACTTTAACGCCGTCAATATCACCCTCCCCATTTCACAAAAAAACTCGATTTGTGACTTTGTACCAGGTATGAGAACTGCTGTAGAGGCACCAGCATGATCTCTCATAATACAGTACCTGGTACTGATTTTGATTATTATTTCCCTTGCCATCCGACAATGTGCAGCATGATCTTCAACATTGATCACTCATAACTATCCCGAAAGAAGAAATATGTTGATGCTCTGCTGCAGCCCCCGAATTACCCGAATACTCACGGAATCTGAGCACGATAGATCACGGAGGCTGCAGAGAGAGGTGATTGGTACAAAAATCCACGCACAACACACGCACACAGAGCAGCAGCTTGCAATGCCAGCAGTATATACAGCACATTATTAGCAAATAATCTTAAATTACGACATAAATCATTCTGAACGTGTGGCCGTTATTAATAGGATATATTTTTCCGTTATACCTGGTATACATGTGGTATTATACGTCCGGGCGAGCCAATAAAACAGCAGCAGCAATGGGCCCGCCAACAAGAACCACCTAATCTGGGCAAGCTTGAGATTCTTACTGGGGCGCCATCTTCAAACAGTCTTGATCATAGGCTATTATATACCAGGTAGGTATCAGGTAGTATTTAGTGTGGAGTTAATCACTGAGTCGTTTTCTTAACCCAAGTCTCTTAGCGTTCTCTAAAAAGTGAGCCTTGTGTTCTGATTGGATTATTTCTTAATCGTGGGCCTACACTGCAGTTGTAGTATACGGGGGGCCATACTGCAGTAAACAGGACCAAATGTTGTCCGTAAAAAAAGGTAAATTTTATACCTGGTACGTAGGTTTTTGTTGGTGTCATAGGTCTTATTTCCTTTTTTTTTTTTTTTTTGCTCATTATTATGACATCCCATTTATTATCTTTGCCCATCTTCTTCTCTCTCTCCTTCCAACTCGTAACTCAGATCCGGGGTCACACAGCAGGCTCTTCTCCCCCCTTCCCGCTACGGTACGTGCCTTCATTTTTATCGCGAGAAGATTTCAGCCTTTTCTTCCCTCGTCGACTCGCATCGAATTGTGCCTACCCACGCTGCAAGGCGCTCTCAACAATGGAATCCTTTTTGTTTTTATTTTTGCAAATAAAGTCAAAGTCCGACCCACCTGGGGCTCGAACCCAGGACTCAAACACAAGTAGAATTCGAGGTTAACCACTTGAACCACCGGGGCGATCGGCTCCCCGTAAATAGTAGCAATAACAAGTGAAACGAGGGGAACGATTTCAACAGCAGCAGCAGCAGCAGCAGTGGCAGCCCAGCATACTATTTATTAGAAGCTCGCCTGCGTAATGCACCAGGTAGGGATTAGGGATGCATTTTACCCGGGAGCGGAAATGCTCCCGCGGTAATCGGGAATCGATAATTAATCCGGTCATTTATCGGGCTGGTGCACCTGGGACATCTATTTTTTTTTACTGCTGGAGAGCTGATAGAGAGCTGACGCCTGCGTCGTGTGTGGTTTTGCCTGCTGCTGCTGTTTTGGTGTCTGTGTTGTTGGTCTCGCTTTTTGTGCGACGCTGGCTGGTGGAAGCGGTCGGGGGAAGCAAGTACGATAAGAGGCCCAATACAGGAGTGTGATGGTAACCGGGGTTCGTGAAAATACGTAACTAGGCGTACCCCCGGCCGAGGGTACTTGGTCTTCACGAACCCTCGTGGGTACTTGTATCGCCTCCCCCTTGTAGGCGCCCTGTCTTATCAATTGACATTACATCATTGTCAGCGCAACACAAGGAGCGAGTGTACGACCTACCTGTACCAGGGTTTTGTGTATACTTGCAGTAGTACCTGTAGTACGTATTATTACCAGTACAAACATGTTGTAGAGCTATTCCCGCAGCAGAGAAGTATACGTGCCGACATCACACAGCGGCTGAAATAGCGCTGCTGTACCCTATACAAGGCAATCGACAGTATGTCTGCTTCAAGCTCTCTTCTCCAAACGCGCATGGTGTGCGGGAGTATACACACCGCACCTTCGACAGCGTCATCTCCCGCAGCCAGCGCGTATCTTTCCTGAGACAGGAGCAGTTGTATCGTCAAGAAGATCGTAATTTTGAGCATCTTCCGTCCTCCTTGAGCCATTCGTGGCATGCCATGCCGCCTCCTGCATGCGAGAGCAGGCAGCCTTTGCTCTAACATGTTGGCGCCTTTCTTGTCGAAGAGACGGGCGCCCGCTCAAAGCGCGCTAGACTCGCGTCAACGAACACGACGGCACGAGAACGACAATCTTACGTGTACCTGGTAAGAAGAACTATCCGCTTTCTACCTTCGGCCGTCGGAGATCTTCTGGATCTGGATCTACTGTACGGACAACGATCTACGTAGATTCTGTCGAACCGGCACGAAACAGCTACGTAATTTGATGCAGACATCGGGAGATCGACATTCGCACATTTACCCTCTGATTGCTTCATACCAGGTATCTTTTATACCGGTATTACTCGTACGTGAAGCAGCAGCCGGGTAGTGTTGCCAACGTAATAATAGTAAGGAACACCCAACCAAAAACCTCCCCGCGGCTGTGCTTTGCTTCCTTGATTTTTCTTCCAAAATGTCATCGACCGAAGTGCAACCTCAGCTCTGCGGATCCCAAGTTGCACTCTGATCGTCGTGTGTGTGCGGGTGGGTGGATGCGGATGTGCGTTTGCGCGTCTGTGTGTCCTGCGTTGTTCACAGAACATCGGGGTTGCCACCCATCGACACCCAGCACGCGCCGTGTCCGTAATGATTCTTCACCCTGGAGAGAAGAGTATGAGTGCGTACGTATACGGTAAAGCGGAATGGTGGTTGGTGGAGGCGTGGAGGCCCATCTGTTTTCCCAGAGGCCACGCGGGCACAGCGGATGTTTTGCACAATGGCTTACATCCAGAGCAACCTTTTTGCGACTACCACTACTCTGGACTGCTGGACAGCAATCGATTGCATAATACTACTCGTACTGCTGCTGGGTACTACGTACTTACTTGTATCCATCCGCGTTAAAGCGTCCCGTTTTGCTTTGCGAAAGGGGATGGTCGCGGTGGAACGCCCCCACTTGAAACCTGAAACGTATACGTCCATTCGATCATACTACTGCCGTTGCTGTACCTCAAACTGCGGAAACGTGTTTCATGGGTAGTAGTGCTCGGGTTTCAGCGGTTTCTTTTGGCGACTTCCCCTTTCCCTTTAAAATAGGAGATATTATCAAAATCGCAAGAAAGCGGGGATGGCCGGAAAGTATCCCCTCCCTTCAAACCAGCTACGATCATGCTAGAAAAATCAGGGTGGGGTAAGTTTGGGGTGGGGATCGCGAATCAGTGGAGGGCCCTTTTTTCCAACTCGGTGATGGGACCGGGTTACAGCTACCCAAAAACACTACAAACAGCGCGGATGGCCGTGGAAAAACCTCTTCCTACACTAAGTGCAATCCGCATTACCATCAGAACGACTGACCTTCCACGCATGGGTGATTTTGGGGTCAGGACCGCGGATTATATTCGTCATTCTTTAGGTCTATCTAACTTCGGCATTCCGCTCCAAAAGCAGCTACTTTACGAGGAATAGCATGTATGCATGTGAACATGAATTTCCCGTAAACATTTTGAAAATATCAAACTCCCGGAAGGGCCGAGTTTGGGTCTGGTCAAATAGATGTCTGATTAGCTCTACGTTCGACTAGTACCGTACCCCACTAAATCGGCCAAGCGGGGTCGTTCGTCGAGGTCCTTCGATTTACAGCGACAGTGGCAAAGTTCGGCAATGCGGTGAAAAAAACGTTCACGGGAATGTGAACAGATTCGATTGTATACAGTAGGTAGCACAGCGCGTCGGGGCGCCAGCGTCCCCCATGTAGCGGAGCCCCCTATCTATGACAAATAAGTGTGGGTCCTAGTAGGGGACCACCTACATACAGTTGATCCCGTGAAAAAGTGGACGTGACCGCTTCGAGTCCCGTATACGCCCCCAAAAACGGCCGATACGTACGCTTGCGGAACAGGGCAAGAAAGGACGGCACGGTGGTGGGTTCCTCCGCTGTGGTTGTAGAGTTAGTTATGTATTGTGCGCTGTGATCGTCAAGCAACCGATACAGCAGTAGAACAACAGTTGTTGGAGTAGCACATACATATATATCCTGGAGGCTCAAGGTCGATTCGGTCGTGTGGTCGAATATTTTTTTCAAGTATGTGCGAACGCGTGTTCCTAGTTTGACGGGTCCTTTTTTCAGGGACCCGGTTCGACCTGGCTGAAGCCGACTTTCGTATGAACTCTCTGAAGCCAATTTTCTGAACCGTATGGCGCCCACCAACGCCGGGATACATACCGCTTTCTGCTTTTTCGAAAAGTCATACACCATAATCTCGGCGGAATCCCCGCAGTAGGCGTGTGTGCGCGGGCCCTGAACTACATCAGGCAGCCCGCCGCAGGTGTCATAAGGATTACGCTGGGCTTGGTATACGAACGTTTTGCTATCTGCTCCAGTTTTTTTTTCGTTTTTGTTTCGCTTCATCTTTTTTTTAGTGGTTTGTCTGCTAGACTAAGTCTCCTTTTTGCTTCCCTGGTGTCCGCAGTGTGGTGGAATGCGTATGTATGCTTGTTTTTTGTTTTTGCCTCTGTTTTACTGCCGAGGTATTTCTTCCACTCCAGAGTTATTGGAGCCTGTCCTGCGACCACGGACTGCGGTGTATTGTGGCGATGAGTTAATGTGAGAACAACAACAACGTAATCGATCGATCTTTACGCCTATAGCTCAGTAGGTAACACCTGCACATTTGGTGTCAACACAGAGGTAAGCGCTTCAACCGGTGTCGAACCGACTGGTTGTTGTCCAAGCGTTAGCTCTCAGAACAACGTACTAAAGAAAATGGCGCTCAAGGCCAATGTTGATTGTCGGCCTTGCTCAACAGGACAGGATGAAGAGGAGGAGGAAAAAACAGACAAATCGGAAAAATGGGAACGAAGCCTAAAATGAGAACCAAGCCGTATCTATCTCCAGAACCATGTATGTGGTGTATCAGATAACCAAAATGATCCTGCGAAACCCCTTGGCCAGCCCTGTGAGAGGAGCTCGTCTGAACGGTCATGCTCCATCTCGTGCCTTCGGGTGGGCGCAAAAAGCGATATACGCTGGCTCTATTGTGATTTCTCTAGATGCTGGCTACCGCGGCGATGCCGAGGACTTCCAGCCCGAGCGACAGCTCATTCGAAGGCTGCTGTACAGCCCCACAGGACTGTCAACTTTTTTTCTTGGAGTTGTACACAATGGGTTTGCTTTCTAAAACAAAACGTCCGTTCTCATTTTTTGTTTCGTTCCCATTTTTCCGATTTGTCTGTTAAAAGGAGGAGAAGGTATGATACATGAAGAGAAGTGAAGTGGACAAGTGTGCGTGCTCACGGTCGACCGACCACGGAACTCTCAGGTCTCAAGACCCCCGGCACGCTGTGAAAGCTAAAGCATGAACAAGAAACCCCGGCTGAACTCGAGACGGTGTCCCGGGGTCCTGTCGCATCCGTTGTTGAGAGTCAAAATAATCAACACGGCAGGAGGTGTAGTGTGGCGCTCGCATTCACTTTTGGCTTTTGGAGCCATCTTCTTGGCATCGTGTGCAGGGCGAGCTTTGGGATCCAGCTCTCGCGATCGTTATGCCTGGTAGAACCTGAGACGGAACAAAGAGCTTCAGGATCAAAGTGCGCCACCCGCTAGCCCGCCGGCAGAAAACACGAACATCACCTCCTGTGCTGTTGGATCACCCTCTACATTTTTTCAAGTGTATTCATACTGTGTTGTTCATATATCAAGATTCTTAGAGCAGAAGAGACTAAGAGCATGAACGATATCGAGATTCCTCAAACACGTACTTGTGCGTCAAGACCTGCTGCAACATTTACAGTGAGTACACTTTTTTTTCAGTGTCTTGTGTGCCTGTCACGTGTGAACTGCTATAAACAAACTTTGGAATTTCTTGTGCACCCCGGTCCTCACCTGCGAACTGCTGCTTCCCTGCACGAAATGGTACTGGCCGAAATCCAGTTGGAGATAGAGCCTGTAAGTATTGTCGTCTCGTCGACTCTGGTAGCATCCAGGGGAGTCACCCGCCAGTCGTCCATCGCGGGGGAAATAACGGGAAATGCGCGGGCGGTTATCACGCAGGTTGCAAAGTTGACTTCCGACCGATCGGTTGAACTCACAGCTGACGCGCCTTTTTTAGAATTATTATTATGCTTGCCATTCGACAATTTTCAGCATGAGCTTCAACGGTGATCACTCAAAACATTCCTGAAAGAAGGAATCCCCGGAAGCAAAGTAAACCTGTCCACTATTAATAGGTCTATCTACCTTCTATGTCTACTTCCCTCTATATAGTATGCTTTATCTACGATATATCATCCTCTATGTGGTGTCTTTTCTCCCTCCTATATCTCAATATATATGCACTCGTCACTTTCTATTCTTAAATCCTAATTGCATCCTTTTTTTATTCTTTTAATGAAATATTAGCGGCGTTCTACGATAGAGGTAGCACATTTCCGCTAAAATATTTTCTGAATGACGAGGTTTCTTCACCCAAAATCGTCGGAATGCCATTCTTGTTTCGAAAAGATGACTTCTTAGTATACTCGGGCCGTGAGATTATATACCGGGATGCAATTTTGTTTTTGCTTGAGTCAGTTTTCAGGTGAGGTATGGACCTCCTTAAGTGAAGATCCTCAGAAAAAATAAGGTGAACCTTTATCGTAGAACGCCTCATATACTTTACAAAACAAATAGCCATCCCATACAAAAACTCAACAGTTTGATCAATATTTGTAAATTGAACAGATTTCAACATGTTGCAAAGTCATATTACTCTCCCTTGTCCGGGTTATATACTGTAGTATCAGTGCGCATAATGATTGCGTATATTGTCCTGTTGACCAGGGTAGCATTCAGGGGAGTCACTGGCATATATATATCATTGACAAGGAAATACATAAAGAATACGCGCGAACGGCATATCATACAATCTGCAAATTCAGTAAAAATGGGATATAGGCCAGACGTATTGCTGCGCCCAGTGCTGTACATATGGGCATGTGATACAAGGCGCTTCGCGTAGTGGGTGGTTCCGCCCGCTGCGCTTGCTAACGGGGAAGAATGGAACGGAACAGACGGTCCGAACATTTAGATGCTAACAGGGGACTTGAAAATGTCAAGAGCTCCATCCTCCATCCCGGAAAACAACCCGGACGCCGCGCGCATGCCCGTACGTAGATCCTCATTTTCTTTTGTCTGTCACACAACACGCATTGACTGTTGTCCCGTAGAGGGTTGACCGTTTTACTACGTACTGCCAGAAGAGTATTACCCTACACTCATTCCAACTGCGAGTGTAACTGCTGTAGTTTGTCCCAACGAACGTGGCTGGTGGGGAGCTCCGAAGGCGACAAGCTTAAACGATTTTCCCTGCTCGTCCAGTGTCATCTCAGTTCGAGCAGCGACACGGACGGTACGGTTGGAGGCTCATACATTTCTTATACGTCACTCGAAACAAGACTTCGAAGAGATTTGTTCGCGCATCCCAATCAACTTCCTGTGCGCTACTTCGTAGTTAAATTTTCATTTTTTATCCTCCGGCGATAGGTAAAAATAAAGCTTAGTCAAGCTCACCACACGTCCAGATTCGTGGGTGTGTCAATTTAATCCATAGCTCCGGTTGCGACAGCAGAGCAGACTGCTGTTAGCACTGGCGCTTGGGCACGTCGACCCGACCTGCCCCCAGATACTAAACCCAAATACACTCTCGAAGATCTCGTACTACCGTAGCGGGTATCCTATCAATAACACCATTAGCTGCTCGCTTGAGGAACCGGTCAGAACAAACATTGAGCCAGAAAACGGAATATATATACCGTGGGATGAGTCTCATGGCTCTCACCCTTTCAGCGACAATGCCAAGAGTCAAGAGACTAGAAGCCGCATCAAAAAGTGCCCCTTTTGATTTCACCGGGATTCACACACCCGGCCTGTGTTCCGTCAGCAGGGACCATAGGCAACAGGCCACCCGTGATTGTATCTTCAACCGCACGTATTGCATGTACTACCGTATAACACGCAAGAGGTAACACCCCCCCAGCACCGCAAAAACAACGAACGATAAAACGAGCCTTTGAAAAGGGGGGAAAATCCCCGTCTCCTCTGAGGCAATTGCTTATACAGCCCAATTGGAATACCTTGCGCCCGTGACAAAAGAAAAAACGAACAGCAGAGCTTCTCTCAGCCTTGGTCGCTGCCCGCCCCTCTCGCGACCACCTCGCCACCAATTAGGCCCGGGTAAAGGCGACCAACTCGCCACCGATTAGGCCCGGGTAAAGCTTTCCTCCCTCTCTGTGTCAGTGAGCGCCGTCGCCCACCTCGCGCGAAGCCCGGTACTCACCATGTTGGTGCTCAGACTGCGATGCTCTCTCTCTCTCTCTCTCTTTATCTCTCTCGCTCTGAAATTCAGCTTGGTTGCAAAATAAGCACCGCTTAAATTTTTTTTTACAACTCCAAACGAACCTTATAGGCTCGTGCACATTATGTTCAACCCGACATCAGAAGGCCAGACATAGCCCATTCATGCTTTCCTCGTGCCTCGATGCACACGCGTTGCCCACCCACGACAACGGCGACCGCACTCTTCCCAACCACTGCTTTACCTGCCAGTGCCCGCTGATACTCGCGATGGCGCCACGCTCGCACGCGGTGCCGTGCTCTAGGTACCCGTGTTATAGCGAGTGGCGCCAGGCTAAGGAGTTCATAGCGTTGCAACTGTCGTGACCAGCGCTATGAGGAAGACAATACGGCGCGAGACAACTGTTCTGATCAGTGTCACGTGGCGGGTCGATTCAATAGGCAGAGGGCAAGCTTTGGTTAGCATCCTCTGGGCGGATCTTATAGGGGCAGGAAGGATCCCCGGTGTGGGAACGCCTGCGGTCTCGGATACAGAGTACTGTAACGAGTTTCCGGGACCCCCCGGTGTTTACTAAACACCACCAAGTGAAGCAAATAAAGTCAAAGCCAAGTGATCTGTGATACCTGTCCTATCAATCCCCAGTCCCTTGGGCCCTGCCTTGCCGTCGTGCCCGCCATCGTGTCTGTGGTGCTTCGTTGATTGCTCACTCTGGCTGCTTGCAACTACGGCATTGCATTGATTTACTTCCTGCGTGACCCGATCATTACTGCACGAAGGCACTTCTCGAACTCTCGAACAACAGGTGAGCTGGCCTCAGAGGTCTAACGAGCGCGGGTCTTCATTATCGTCTGAGAGCTGTACCCTGCTGTATCATGGTGAACACAGGGAGATCGAAGTGCATGGCAGGAGATCGGAGTGTTCGCAAAACGTGTGCAGGAGATCGGAGTGTTTTCGAAACTGTGAAATGATGTCGTCGTGTTCTTTGAATTAACCTCACGTTCGATCTTACATAATATTTTATTGCATACCTAGTACTTGATATATTCATACATCCACATGTTTCTGTTGTTGCCTGCCTGGTATGATGGTGATACGTGCAATATGCTGTCATGTATTCACGCTGCCAATGGTGTTCTGCCTGTTTGTTTCGTAAAGCTTTGAAGATACTTGTCTGGTCAATGCATGCAGGCATACTCATTGCTCGTGCTCCGTGTGCCTGTTGCTCGTGCTCGTCTGTTCGGTCGTTGTTCATGATCGCACACACATGCTTGTTCATGTTTAAATGATTGCATGCTGTTGACCACATATTGTCTTCGAAACCAAATGCAACTCACAGGAGTCGGTACAAGCCAAAGGTGGCGTACGTACTAACACACGCATGCTCTCGTGTACCGTTTATTCGGTTAGGTGATACCGGAAATTAACAATGTCGAGCCTTACGCCGTATGGGCGTACGTAACTCGATAGAACGATGGACCCCTCTACAACACGGTGCATTATCGGCTGACAAAAACGGAACTTTCAAGAAAACCACGTAAATTTTGGTGACTAACTGTTCTTGCCGCGGTGCTTAGACTACATCAGTAGAAATAGACCAATCGTCGTACATATAGTTGCCTTCCTCTAGCGTGACACCGACAAGACGAAATGACGGTACGTATGCACACCAAAATGTCCGATGCACGTTTGAGCCCCTCCGAGGTCTCCGGCCGCACCATTATCCGTGTTGCATACCATCCGAGCGTTGTGCTCGAGTACCAAGTACAACACTTGAAGGACTGAAAACCAAACATAAGAGGAAAGGGGGGGAGGAAAACCGGAGCAAATGAAGATCGGTAACGCAAGCCCTTGTAGGGCACGGGTCTCACGGGGTGAGATAGTTTCAGCTGGACGATGATGAGGTTGCACACAAGAGAGGGAGGTGTGCTTCGCTGTGTCCGGAGGGTTCGGGCCGTATGATGGATATATGATGCAGCTCAGCCTGATCACGACAAGGCCAACATGTATGGAGCGGGTGAATTACAACCGTGGGATTGTTTCATCTCTCTGTCCTGATGTCGTGTCCACAGCCGAAAATGCTGTTGTTTTTCTTGCTGTACACAAATTGGGGGGGGGGTAGACTGTGTCGCGTTGGTTGACTAAAAAAAACAGGTCACACACCAACGCTAGAAACACTATATGTTTGCGGTGTGTGTGAACATAGGAGTGCTGGAATACCGAAGCATACACTACGTATGCAGCACAGCGCTTACCATAGCTCACCAACAAGGACCGCAGGCTGCGTGGTACAATGATCAGTCTGTGCATGAACTGGGGCAGAGTGTGAGCGTGGTATATACCAGGTATGCCCAACATAGAGTATAGAGCGCGCCAGAACTTTGGAAAAATATCAATCTTGATGTCAAAACAGGTGCTTGTTACATCGTGCCGAAAGGACCCCGGAGCGTTAGCTCTCCTACCATGAGTGATTTGCCTGCATAACATGAGACTGCTCTCCCAGAACTGATACATGCATCCTGAACGGGTGAATTCGAGATACACTATGCCAACGAAACTGAGGAGAGAAAACCTGGCCTTTTCCGACCGGAATATCCCTCCACGGAACACATGCTCATGCGCTGCCTTACTCGCTAACGCGGTGAACGGAAATTCAACCGATTTTGACGCTGTTTAAGTATCTGACACGGTTCCCGAAGTCGACTGGGCATCTTAACCATTTGAGTACTGAACTACTGCACATGTACCTAAATTTGACGCTGCTTCCAAGTGTTTCGTCCGCGCAATGGGAGTGCAGTTCTAAAAGCCAACGGTGCCCGATTCCCTAACTAAAGGTTCCCTGAATTTGCGAAAGCGAGCGTGTAGGTGTTGATCGTACGACGCCTCCCCGTTTTTGGTAATAATATCGGATCCGCCTGACCAGGCTTATTCTTATCGGAGAGTTTTTCCCCATGATTTCCAAAGTTTGGGAATAATTGGAGATATGTATCAATAAACGGAGGCGTTTTGTCACTATTCGTGAAATTCTCCAGAAGCAAAAACATCAAGTTCGTTAAATTTCACGTATTTGGAGAAAAAAATCAGGAAAATATGGAAGATAAAAAAATTGCGCGAAAAAATGTCGAAACTATGGGGAAAAACTCCTCGATAAGTATGACCCTCAGAGAAGAATGCTTGTAGAAATGCTAAGTTGCATGGCACAAAATACCGGGAAACATACTGTGGCCATATTATTATCCAGATGACCAGAACTTGGGATCGCAACGATGGCACAATAGCAGTGACAGTCGAACGAGAGGCAACTGGACACAGGAGCCCTGCTACGAGAGGGGCATAGCCCGACACTGCCAAGCAATTAATATTACCAACCAGACCCCTTAACCCAATATCAGTGGGAAAGTGTTTTTTAAATGTTTTGGTGATAGCACCTAGGCTTCGGGATTGTTCACAAAGATTCAGTTGACGCAAAAGACACTCGACGTCGGGCGCACAGGAGGTACACTAAAAAGCGTATACCGGGTATCATAGCGTTTAAATAGCCAGATGTGCAAAGGAACGAGTGCATGTGCAAGTAGCTACACCTACAGGTAGACATTTGTGGAAACTCGAGACCGAGATGGAACGTGACGAGCTCTGGTATGATTTGCGCAACCTGACAGGATGCCTTGCTATTTGTCGCTTCAAGTATAGTGGCCGAGTGTTGAAGGAACAAACCGAGGAGCGTGATCGGAATGTCAGTAGGCGGTACGCAGTTTCCGTTCTGGGGGGGTGTTTGCCGCCACCTTTTTGCAACTACTTCTACTGAAACCGTTTTTCCAGCTGTACGATTTGGAAGTGGTTCGGGATGAACGCCGTATTAGGGCTCATGGTTGATTTAGCACGAAAAGGTCGTACCAGTGGACAGTGTTCGTGCTGGGGGGGTGGCGTAAACGTCAGTACCTCCAAACGACTTACTAAGTCGGATATCAACCTTGTCTAGTGCCAGTATGCCGAAGCGGCGAAAACGTCAGTACCTTCAAACGACTTAGTCACTCGCAATCGAATAATAAATTTGGCTAGTGCCAGTAAGTTGAAGCACGCGAAGCATGTTAAAGTCCGTACCTTTCAAATGATTTACTCGGATCAGGTAATAACTTAGTGCGTAGCGCGCGAAGTATATGAAGTAGAACTCTATACGATAGGAGGAGGCCGGAGTGGAAGAGAACTCATGATGAACTTCCTACAGCCCGAGATGAAGATACGCATAACGCGACCCCCACAATCGCAAGGAGTACCTACTCTCAATGCAGAGAACTTTGAGGTCATCGCCTAAAGGAAGGCATATATAATATAAAACCCGTAGAACGCACGATCGAAATATCGCACACAACGTGCAAAGGACCAGCGTGGAAGCTACCAAAGAGGAGTTTCGACGAAATCCTCGATCTCTCACAGCTGTTTTTTACTACATGCATTTCAATATATCAAAACGTGATATCCGCACCAAAAGACTAGAGACATCGAGACAAACTTCTGAGTGGCAGATGGATTCTAACGTACGCAGAAACGTTTGTTGAAGGAAGGTTCAGTGAGAAACGTCTGGCGAAGGTAAGTGAATGGGGGCAGCATCGACGCAGTCCACTGCGCACGTTGAAATGTCAGGCAAAGGTTGATGAAGTTTGGCCACATCGACACAGTCCAGTACGTGATGGTATTTGAACACCAATCGGTGAACCGTTATAACGGGTTAGACAGTCAAGCGCTCATACATATACAGAGGAGCAAAGTGGACAATCCCCACAGTGTCTGGGTAGCGTGGCAACGTATAGCCATACGACGAAGGACTCGCAGAGCTCTCTGAAGTCTCAGGTGAAGGTGAGGTGGTTTGGTAGGACAATGATATCTTACAGTGGAATATATGTCTGCCCGAAAGGGTAAACGTGTAGGTGATTGCCAAAGTGCAGACGTAGGCCTTCGAGAGCCCCCCCCACCTCAGGCGCAGGTGAGGCAGGAATAAAAACATATTTTCCACAGGTGAGTGCATGCTCTGAGCGTGTTATACAGATGCGGCGCTGGCACTTGCAAGTCGTGAAGAATGTAGGAGGATCAGGTCCGCCGCTCTTCTCAACACAGTCCAAGGCCAGCACCGCGGGACGAACAGGCGCTGTAACATCGGGCCGACGGCGATGGACGGAGGAGGAACGTTGAAGAACGACTGGACGAAGGTCAGCATCGCAACTCTTCCTAACACCGTCCAAGGGCAACACCGCGGAAAGGAGGGGCGCTGCAACATCTAGCCGACGGCAATGGCAGGAGGAGGAACGCCGAAGAACGTCTGGACGAAGGTAAGGACCGCCACTCTGCTTACCACCGTCTGAGGGCGACACTGAGGAAAAGAAAGGAGCTGCATCATAGAACCGACAGCGAGGTGTGGAGGTTGAAGGCGCACGCGCTCCAGCGGTCCATGATCGTGATGCCCGCTGGGCACCGTCGCTCATATGCGCCGGGTTGAGGGGGTGCTACAAACGCCGGGCCGATCAAAGAGGAAAACGCACGCGCTGTATCAGGGGAGGTACCGGGTTGCCCGCTTTGTGCCGAAGAGGGTTATGCGTCGGGCGGGGGAGGTGTTATAGCGAGTGGCGCCAGGCTAAGGAGTTCATAGCGTTGCAACTGTCGAGACCAGCGCTATGAGGAAGACAATACAGCGCGAGACAACTGTTCTGATCAGTGTCACGTGGCGGGTCGATTCAATAGGCAGAGGGCAAGCTTTGGTTTGCATCCTCTGGGCGGGTCTTATAGAGGCAGGAAGGATCCCCGGTGTGGGAACGCCTGCGGTCTCGCATACAGAGTACTGTAACGAGTTTCCGGGACCCCCCGGTGTTTACTAAACACCACCAAGTGAAGCAAATAAAGTCCAAGCCAAGTGATCTGTGATACCTGTCCTATCAATCCCCAGTCCCTTGGGCCCTGCCTTGATGTCGTGCCCGTCATCGTGTCTGTGGTGCTTCGTTGATTGCTCACTCTGGCTGCTTGCAACTACCGCATTGCATCGATTTACTTCCTGCGTGACCCGATCATTACTGCACGAAGGCACTTCTCGAACTCTCGAACAACAGGTGAGCTGGCCTCAGAGGTCTAACGAGCGCGGGTCCTTATCGTCTTCTGAGAGCTGCACCCTGCAGTATCCCACGCACGCACACACAAAAATAAGGCTGTCTCCGGCAGTTAATAGAAGGAGGCGGTGTTCAAGTGAGAGCTTGGGGATGTCAGGGATGTACCAATTGAGCACACTCAGGAAAACTATATCTGGAAGTAAGTTTAAGATATAAAATTATAGGATATGATATGATTGTGTACTCGTATGAATATACTGTGCCACCTAGTAATAGTACGATACAGTCGCATTAAACATACTTCTGTTCTGCTGTATACCTCTCTACCTACATCACCCCTCTTTTGGCAAGATTAGATAGTCCACCATCGTCTCCTTCTCTTGGCAAAAGGCCTTAACCCACACTATCATTTGCTCAAACCCGTAATTAGATAGTTACACCCACCCCTACCCCTATCATTCCTGTGCCGCACACCCACCGACAACGCCGGCCACACTGGGTTGGCTTCTGTCTAAGGTTAAAATGGCAGCTGATATGAGCAAGAAACTCAGAGACCAATAGACTCCGGAGGCTAGTGGTGGTGGTGGGAGTAGTGAGAGTGTGGACCAGGCCCGCGCCCTCTTTCGACTAATTCAGACCTTGATCCGTTTGCCACGAAAACATCTACTGTAAGACCTCGGGGAGGGAAACAATTACCCCGTAGGTTGTGCCGCATATTGGCCGAAACGGTAACATAGAATGCTACGTCCCCGGCTACAGCAGTGGCGATGGACATTGATCAGAGATGTAGGTATTTACGCCCCGATATCTTCAACGCTGGGGCAAATGTGTGGAACCATCAACGGGTGAAGATGTCCATATCGGTTCGCGAGATATTGCGCATGATAATACCGGACATGCGCGTGATATCGATCGGTAGTAAGAGGGCGAGACGTGTCTAAAACTCATAAGCGTTTGAGCGTTGCATGTAGGAGCAGTACTGTAGACTGGTAGAAGGTATTGTGTTGCGCGTGAAGTGCGTCATCCTAGTGAAGTGCCGAGGTTGCAGACGGCTTCAACACAACAAGAACGGTACGGTCGTCGGCGTTCCAAGGTTGATATTGCACAACGAGGGCGATCATTTCCTAACGCTAGGGGAGAGAAATAAGGGCGTGGGTAAAATCCACGAATGGATGCGGTCGGGAATGACAGAGAACACAGCCGAGGGCGTACTATCAAATTGAGCCGAAGATTGCGGTTGGAGCCAAGTGTCGATCACGAACCCATCTTGTACGTCGTTGGTGGTAAGTTAAGTAAGTAGCGTGAAGGTGGTAATCGGACTCGGCAATAGGTTTTGGAAACGGACACACAGCCGACAATGTCCGTGCACACAAGGAAATATTTTGGAGATTTTAGAAGGGACTACCGTTGTGTAAAATGGCAGGAAAATATGTGGATTTCAATCTTCTCCGGTATTAGCATATACACATTGAGATCTATACGTATATACTTTGATATACCGTCACTACACACAGATACGAGTGTACGGGTATCTTATTTAGGGTAATCTGGTAAGTCCAATATGCGGAGACATTATGAGTCATCTTACGTACAGTATGGTATATTGCAAAATCTAATGTGTCACCATCAGTAACGATTATGAAAACGTTGATGTTGATAGAACGATATTAATACTAGTAAGTTGTATAGAGCGTTACAGGGACAGGACGGTTTACCGTAGAGTGCACCTGCCCGTAGCGTGGGCGTTGTACCAAGGCTATCAAGTGAAGGCCACGCCCACTTCTTCACTCCTCTCCGCTTCTCTTCTTGCACTTCGTCTCCCTTCATTTTCTTCTGCTGATCTCTCAGATCAACATTTTTTCCATGATGGCCACATAAAGCGCCTTTCGAAACAATGTACTTTCCCCTTCATCACAAGTAATTTTCACAGACACTTCGGTGCCCCCTCTGCCACCCCTCTTACATGGGGACAGGGCCCCGACACGCATATTTTTGCAGGTTATGAGCCTCGCCCTTTGGTATACAAATCAACTTTCATCACGGAATATAATCTCCCGGAGAGTTCGCCAATACCCACTTTTGAAGTAATACGAAGTATACAGTTTTCTAGTGCGTCGTAATAAGAGGTTTTCTCCAACAGTCCGGAAATCAACCTCAACCCGACGGCATCGACATCGACGACATCCGTCAAGTCCATTCGACAGGGTTACTGCATTCACGCTTCCACGCACTATGTAGGAAAGGAAATTGCTGGCACGCCTCCACCCGCGTAGCACTTTAAACTTCTCACGCGCGAAATTCTTACTCGTACATACCAACATTGTTTTCACGCTGTAATAGCAAAAATACGCCGAACGACCATGACAGCAATAGTCAGTATCATCTATTATTGGTCGCTGCTTGACAACACAGGGTTACCTGGTACAACGTCGTTCGAACTAGAGTACGTCGGCCGTACCCATCTAGGAGTAGTGATCTGTTCCGTAGCACGGATTGTATGTGATACAGTACCAGTGCGCAACAGCGGGTCTTACACTTTTGTGTGCACTCGTACACATATCGAGTACTTTCTGGTAGCATAGCAAAGAAAGCCACAATATTCATATCGTAGGAAGAGAGCAGCCTAGCGCATCATAGCTACTCGTAATAAAGGACAGTGGGTAAAACACGAACAGGTATACATTAGAGGTTGTGCAGTAGCGTGAGCTTTGATCATGTCAGTATCTACGTAGGCACATGTGTCAGGTATTCAAACGGGACTGCGAGATTCGGTGGAATAGAACACCCTGGAATACCAGATACCCTGGAATACGAGCGGGGAGATATCCTTTGGATTTTAGTTTCAGGCCATGCCTTATTTTCTCTGGCCTGCGAGCACACGAGCCCTGCTATTAATAGCTCACTTTCCTTTCCACTATCCTCCTTCTCTTCTTCATCTCCCTCCTGCAATAACATGCTCTTCGAGAGCTCTGTCTGACGGACATAAGCAGCATTGTGGCTTGGGGTCACCACACCATCTCACCGTCTTATCTTCTATCGAAGCTTTCTCGTACAAGTCCACCCTAACCGTGACTTTACGCTTGCCTCAATTTTAAGACCGTGTATTGTCCGGCCACCGGCAATAGGGTTTAAGCGTAGACACTACCTTCGAGTTGGTACCCACGTTAATCGTCAACTCGTAATAACGCATAATGTTGAGGGCAGAAGAGATCGGCTTGGTGCGAGCAGTATATATATATATTTGTTCTGCGATTATACCGTCCGTCATTACTGCGTTCCTGTTGTGTCCTAAAAGAAAGTAAAGCCCATGCGTACACGGAGTATTTTTTCGCGCGCGACTACCCCTCTGCTGCTCCTGCTGCTGCACCAGCAACAGCAGTAGTCGTTGTTGCTGCCTGTGTTGCGGTGAGCTACAATTACAGCTCGGGTCACATTTTGTTTGTTTATTTATTCGTTTGTTTGTTTGTTCGTTTGTTTGTTTGTTTGTTTTTTATCACTTTTACTTTCCAGCCTTATAACTCGTAGGACGTTATACCCTCGGCGATCTTCTGGACAAGCCGTGGTCACGTGGCCACAGGTGTCGTCCCTTTTCCCCCCGGTATGTGCATTTATATGTTGTCACGCATAGGGTTCAGCATTCCCAGTGCTCGTCGATTTTCATCGAATGAATGGGTCATTCTTATCGGAGAGCTTTTTTTCCAATTTTTCGACATTTTTTTTGTGCAATTTTTCAATCTTCCATATTTTCCTGTTTTTTTATTCCAAATATTGGAATGTTAACGAACTTGATATTATTGGTTCTGGAGAATTTCACGAATAGTGACAGAACACCTCCGTATATTGATACATATCTGTCTCCAATTATTTCCAAACTTTGGAAATTAATTATAGAAAAAACGCTCTCCGATAAGAATGGCCTTTAACTCGCGTCGCGCTTCCGCTAATCATTTTTTTGGTAAGGAAAAATCCCTGCGAGTATGCACTCGGTGAGACCAGAACCCACGGAAGAATTGGTCTTGATAGGCACGCGGACCACCTACCAAGCCACCGGGGACATCGGCTATGATCTATATAGATCATTTCGGAACTCAAGTTATTAGTTGTATCCTATATCTATAATAGCACAGGACATACAACCGGGAGCAGCCGTTTCGAGAAGATACGCTACTTGTTTGGAAATTATTACGCAAAGAAAGGTGTTGATTTTGTACGCAGCCGTGTCGTCATCGCTTATTTTGTCGATACGCGCTGAAGTGAGTCCTGCAGAGCGAGACACCAAACCTCGACCGCAGTACAACGACGGTGCAACAGAGTACAATGAAGCTTCTGGCGGCCTGCGGTTGGCATCGGACAGCATCTTCAAGTACGCACTACACCACGTTTACAAACAAAGGGCAGCCGTTGTGGGAGACAACAACACACAACAACACGGAACATACATCAAGCCGCGATTTCACGCAGCGTGTTTCTGTCCAGGCGTCGATCCCCGCAGCCAGTGTTTGAGCGCTTTCTCTAGGGTACTCGGCCAGCTAATTCGCGGCATCGTCACAGCTCGTCCTTTGCTTCTTCGCGCCCTGACGTTCTCCCAGTAGCAACACTCCCAGCAAGGAAATTTAAATAAAGCCGTGTTAAACGACACGGCGGCACCATGGTGTGATGGTGCTGTAATCGTAATTCACGAACCAAACTGGCGCAAGCCGGTCGGGAATAATTCGCGATCGATCTGTCGCAACCTCTGCCTCGTATATATATATTTATGTAGAAGACAGGCTGTGGACAACCATCGTAGATCATGAAGGTACACGTATGCGCGAAAGGATACGTCCCCGGTCAGGCAGGATACGAGCCCGAGTCGCGAGCGTTGTCACCCGTCATGGACGGCGTTGACCCGTCTTTGACCCAGCCTCGCACAAATCCGCCGTCGGAAAACCAATCCCGCCGCATCGACCGTGAGGCCGTCTCCAAGAGGACGAGCCCACGGTCAGGCCTAGCTCTAGCACCTCCTTGCTAAATACGCGAAAGAAAACGTCTCAGTCGCCGGCGCTGTGAGCCGGATCGTCAAGGGAACTCAGCACGGGGACGTCCCCTTGTCTCCGACTCCACCTGCGCACCAGCTTCTCGTCTACTGCCCCTCAACTCCGAGGCTACGACCGGACACCCAAGACTGGCCTCGCCTCGCCTCGTCCTCTTCGTACTTCGTCTCAGTGAGAGATCGAGCCTCTGTTCACATATATATAAATATATATATATACATATATATATGCTGGAGAGATCAGCGCGGACGTCTATTATTCTGTGAGGCAAATGCGACGGGCGAATGAATACGGTCCGAGAGGGCACTGCGGTTGACTGCTGCTGCTGCTGCTGTGCCTTGTGGACTATTCAACACTAACTACGAAGTGGCCTTGCCTTTGCACCCATCACCTTCGACAACAATTCAATTGTCAGGACGATGACACGCCCCAAGTGACCTCCCAGCTGTCCGAAGTGACGTCCCAACCCCTCGACCCCTCCATCTGATCTCTTCCCGTGGCATGCATGCGGCGACAACCTGCACACATACATACAATCGCCGGCACACTTACTTGTCTCTGCTACAGTTTTTTTTTTCTTAACGACTACTAATAATAGTTGTAACTGAAGGCTATTAATAATTGGAAATGTTGTACCCGATGCATACAATCCAACTTCAGACGGTTCTTATTTTTTTGCCAAAACTACATTTATTTAGGTCTATCGATGAAATTCAATACTTTAAGCACGTCAAATCTCGATGGGAGGGTAAAATATAGTCGAACATTATATACACTACAACCAAGTCAAATCGACTTTTTTTTTATACTATCGGGGTGTTTGGGGCGGCTGTTGATTTTTTCGAGACTTGGTTTAGATTCAGGCTGGAGGTCAATGTTGGGTCAATTAATTTATGGAGTCTTGGAATTTGCCCAGCGAAAATATTTTCCGCTACAATTAATACCAGCTATTTTCTTCCCTCGTCGACTCGCATCGAATTGTTGTGCCTACCCACGCTGCAAGGCGCTCTAACAACAATTGAATCCTTTTTTATTTATATTTTTTTCAAATAAAGTCAAATGTCCGACCCACCTGGGGCTCGAACCCAGGCCGCAGTCTAAGTGTGGCAAATAAATGTAACAACCGTAAAAAAAGTTGGGTTGCGTTCGTCCGGTGCAATGTTTCAAGTAAAGTCT
Source organism: Nereocystis luetkeana (assembly GCA_031213475.1). Classification (NCBI taxonomy): domain Eukaryota; class Phaeophyceae; order Laminariales; family Laminariaceae; genus Nereocystis; species Nereocystis luetkeana. Next base: position 5,791,825 of record JARUPZ010000013.1, on the reverse strand, counting down.
ACAGTCAAACGTATTTATTGGACTTGGTGGAAAAAATCCCGACGAAAGAGTGTCTGTTTGTACTGATGGATGCCAACGCGCGAACTGGACAGAGGAAGGAAGGGTGCGGTGATGATGAAAGCAGAGTGCTGGGAGCGTATGGACGTGATGTTCGTAACGATAATGGCAGACGGCTCCTGTCGTTCGCCACCAATTGCAAGTTAGCTCTCACCAACACGTTTTTCAGCACGCGCAAGGGTGGGATATCGCATACTCACAACGGCACCGGCCCGAATGACCGTAAGCGGATTGACTACATCCTAACCCGTCAAGTCCATCGACCTAGAGTACAAGATGCGAAAGTCGTCCCACGGCCTCCTGCCCCAGCTAAGGCTGACTCAGACCACAACATCTTGTATATCAAAGTCCGACTCGGTGGTCATTTTGCGCCCAACAGACAAATACGTAGACCGACGAAACGCCGAGAGTTCGACAGGCAGCTTTTTATGTCCGATGGAATTTGTCGTGAACGAGTAGTCTCCAGGATCATCTCCACTCTCAACCAGCCTATCCAGCCCCGTAATACGTCTGGTATGGTTGAGATTTTCACTACGGCTGTTATTGATGCGGTTGAAAAAGAGGTACCACCCCCTGCACGTCGCCACCGCAGACATGGATTGTGTGAGTCTGCCGAAACCTTGGTCGCATTCATGCCAGCATGGACAGCGAGGGAGGATGCACGACAATTCTTGCGTGCCCACCCCCGGGACAGAACCGCGTGGCAGACCCTGAGATCTGCGTGTGCGAACCTGCAGAAGGTGATTGCCGCAGGACTGCAGGCGTACTTCGAAGCGTACCTTGCCGAAACCGAACGACTCCTAGCGAACAACGACCAAAGAGGCTTTTACAAGCACCTTAAGAGTACGGTAGGATTGGAAGGGACTAAAGCGAGGAGCGAACAGTTCATTAGGGACGAGGATGGCACGATCCTACGGGATAAGGTGCGAATTCGTGAACGATGGGCGGGGTTTTACCACAAAGTCTTGAACACGAAGTCGCTGAAACTCGATCCCACGATCATCGACCTCTTGCCACCGCGACCACCTAAACTGTCGCTTGAAGATGAACCATCCATAGACGAGATGACCGAAGCACTTAAGGGGATGTCGAATTGGAAAGCTGTCGGGCCAGATGGTCTCCCGGTCGAACTCCTAAAAATCGACCACCCGGCATTCGCCCAGCGCTTTCACAACATCCTTGTCAATGTTTGGTTAACAGGAGAAGTCCCTCAGCAATGGAAAGATGCGATCATCAAGGTCCTTCACAAAAAGAAGGATCGAACTGACTGCGAACAACTATAGAGGGATTTCGCTTGTTGCCCACGCAGGCAAAGTGTTGTTGAAAATCGTCGCGTCCCGCCTCAGCAACTACTGCGAGACCGAGGAACTACTCCCCGAGGAACAGTGCGGCTTCCGCCCCGCACGATCAACGATTGATATGTTGTTCGTCGTGCGCCGGCTGCAAGAGCTCGGACGACAGAGGAAAATCCCCTTATACGTGTGCTTCATCGATCTGCAGAAAGCGTACGACTCTGTCGACCGAGAGCTGTTATGGAAGGCACTCACACGCTTTGGCGTACCAACCAAGATGCTGAGAATTATCCGCAATTTCCACGATGGCATGCGGGCTCGCGTGCGTACTGATGACGGCGAGCTCTCGGAATGGTTTGATGTCACGCAGGGGCTGCGGCAAGGCTGTGTACTATCACCGTTACTGTTCAACGTGTTCTTCGCTGCTGCGTTACACGTCGTACTAGTACGCTTCAGCCAAGACGAAGCCATTGTAAGGGATTTGGTCCAACTCTGTGAAGCTGGAGTAGTTCGAACAGGGAAGGAGGAGCCATTGGCGTGCGTGCGAAGGTCTGTATGGGGCATGTTGTACGCCGACGATGCAGGAATTGTCTCGAAGTCGGCTGAAGGGCTCGCAAAAATGATGACAGTCATCGTGACTGTCTTCGAAGCAGCAGGCCTCACGGTGTCGGAAAAGAAGACTGAGACAATGATCCTACAAACACCAGACCGGACAACCCTCGCACCACCGCTCGTGATCGAAGCGGCAGGTCAGAGGTATAAGCAGACGACCCAGTTCTTATACCTAGGCGGCGTTATCCACGAAAACGCTGCGCTCTCGCTCGAAATCGACCGACGGATCCGCCTCATGCGAGCATGCCTCAAACGGTTCGGCCCGGAGTTGTATGATAGGACGACCGCCCCCCTTAGCCTTCAAGTCCGAATGCTGAAGGCCGAGGTGATTGAGACCCTGCTGTACGGGTGTGTGACGTGGACCCTCAGAGCGGAACACTTTGCCAAGCTTCGAACGGCTCACCACCAAGTCCTGTTGCGAGTCATTGGCTTCCAGCGCCGACTTCATACTGACCATGCCACCCTCTCGTACGCGAAGGCCCTCAAGATGACACGTTGCGAGAGCATCGAAACGACCATTCGTAAACGGCGGCTCTTCTTTGCGGGGGGCGTGGCACGGTAAAGCAAGGAGCGATTACCCAGTCGGGTAATGTTCGGGACGATAGCTGGTGGGGAGAACCCGAGACCAGGCGGACAGTGTAAGACTTGGCATAGATGCATAATCGAAGACCTTAGGGAGTTCCGAGCCACCGAAGGGTCAACGGAAGTTGCCCCCTTGGTGTTTGGAGTTGAGACCGCGTTGTGGTCCACTGCAGCCAAAAAGGTGGGGAAGTGGTACCGGGGGATCCTTGAAGCAGCCGAACGGTTCATGGTGAGGTAGCACGAGGCTGAGGCTGAGATGAGTAGGCAGCGCCGCGCATCCACCGTGGATGGTGCCCAAGGGAACGGGGGGGGAGGGGGCAACAGGAGAAGTGGCAGAAAGCCCGACCGAGGGAATGCGGAGAGGGGGGGGAACAGGAGGGGTAGAAGGGAAACGGCGGTAGACGAAAGTGGAGATGGCAGACAGGGTAGCAAGGCACCAAGTCGACTAGAAAGTAGAACATGACCATACTACTAGTGCTACCAACCGGTGCAGCTGGTTTGAACGTGGTCTTCCCTTGTCTTCTCTTCTTGTTTTTGTTTTTTTTTCTTTCTTGCGCTGACTCTCCGTGATTTTCATATTATTTTTTCTCTTCCTCTTCCTTTTCTGATTGATAAGCCGTACTCAAGGAGCCGTGTGGCGTGGTTGGAAGACGAACCTGCTCTGCTCGTTTCGTATTGTCTGACTCCAAGGGGCTGGGCATAGTTGACGAACGCAGGGCGGAGACGGCAGTCTGGGTAGCAAGGTACCAGGCGGATTAGCAGGGAGAACCTGGCTATACTACTCGTACCACAAGCTGCTGCCGCCACCTGGAAGGTGCTTTGGGCTTTGGTCTGCCTGTTATTTCCCCTTTGTTATTTTTCCTTGTTACTTTCTCCTTGGTTCTTTGTCTTACTCTGTTCACAAGCAGTGGTGTTATTTGTTATTTCTTCTTTTTTCCAGCTCGTTCTTTTTCAAGTGTTGGCCACCTCGCCTGCGGGGGGGGGGCCCGACAGATTGTTTCTCTTAGATTTTGGTTTCATTTTTCTTCTTTTTCTTTTTCGATTTGTCTACCTTGTTTTTGTTTTCTCTTTGATTGTTTCTTTTCGTTTCACTATTTCATAGATTGCGTATGCCGTGCCTGTCGTATCTAGTATGATGACATGGCTTTGCATTGCCCACTGCAGTGCACACTGCACACGTGGCAACGTAGTATCTCTGTGGCGTAGCTTTGTGACCACAGAACTTGTATATCTTCTAGGATTGGAGAATCGGCACGGACACTGGTTGTGCTGGATGTCGACGGGTAGAAAGAACGGTTTAATGTGAAGAACACACACACACACATTGGATAAAAACAAAAGGCTGAAATTTTCTCGCGATAAAAATGAAAGCACGTACGGTAGCGGGAAGGGGGGAGAAGAGCCTACTACTATGTGACCCCGGATCTGAATTACGAGTGGGAAGGAGAGAGAGAAGAAGATGTGCGAAGAAAATGAATGGGATGAGCCAAAAAAAAAAAAAAAGTCAATTTTATGTATGAGTCTCGCGCCAATATAATAATCGAACAATATGTTTTACCCGGTACACTGTAACAAGCCAAACGGCTTTTCATGCTATCGGGTGTTTGTGGGGGTGATCAATTTTTCCTAGATTTACATCTTGCAGGCTGGAAAGCCCCTATTTTCATGCAGCCATTTTCGTGTAGGAGTCCTGGCGGTTTTCACGAAGATATTATCTGGCAAAACATATTTTCTGAACTACACTAACTATTAAATACCAGGTAGTAGTCATGACTATGAACACTACAGTACTGGACATACATGTCATACATATCTTTAAACTTAACAATGTCAGTGATTAGTACTTCTCCAGCATGCTGCAGTAGTAGTAGAAGAACGATGCCGCTGCTGAGGTAACATAGCTGATCAGGTGTGAGATCGAGGATTTCGTCGAAACTCATCCTTGCAAGCTATGTGTGATGCTTCGATCGCACCTACTATATTACGGGTTTTACATGGCCTCATGCCGGGTCTGCAGCCCGTAGATAGATGATGAGGAAGCACCGGATGGACCAGAACTATTCACGTTTTTGTGCTTGGTGGCTGTTATTTGCCCCTCTATCTACATACTACCAGGTAGGTATGTAACAATGTTGGCAGCCTAGCAAGGTCGTCCACAAGGTCCCCCAGAAGGATAAGTCACTGCTAAGGTCGCTTTAAGGTTTGGCGAATGGCCCCGTGTGCACCCCTCCTCCTGCATCGCTTGACTTTACCCAGTTAATTGGAAGACTATGAACAACACGGCGTGAAACCTGTTTCGCATGGAGCTACTGTAAGATCAATGAACAGTCGAAGGGTGTGTTACATTCCGTGATGATACCACCTAAATACAGTGACCTTCTGTATAAATAAAAGAAATGGTAATGATCCTTACCTACCTGGTATATTTGAGGGCAGAGTGGTACACGGCATTGATGTGGATAACAACAGGCACAATAATATTAGTATGAAAATATATAAGATTGTTCTACAGTACGTAACATATTGCTGTTGATGCAGGGCTGTAAGGCGTCAGGCAAGCACACGGGAATACACCTGAAACAGGCTTTCCCGGTGGCTTGGTAGGTTGTCCACGACGTGCTCATTAAAATCGATTTGGTAGGTTCAGTTCTTGTCGAGGAGAGCGCATTCGCACCCGTTGGCACTTACCATAAAAAATAGTCGTCCATGAAAAGGATTAATTGGAGCAGAAAGCGCGAGGAGAGTGTACATTCGATACCAATCGACGTGCAGTGGGAACGTGCGGGATTAAAATTAAATCAGGGGGGAAAAGCAACGGCATCTGTGACGGCGGCGTGCCCAGAAGGTCGCTGGGGATGAAATTACGCATTTAAGCAGGGTACACATATCCCATACATATATATATATATTATATATATATGTATATATATACGGTTTGAGCTGGGAAGTACTCGAAGCAATGACATAAAAATAACGAAAAGGGTCCTCCTGGTGCCGATAAAATTCGCCCTGTTTCGTACGGTACACTGCGGTAATGATCCCTCGACAATCGGCAATACTACTCCACTCTGGTTAACCCCATATTATGTACCAATCTTGCCGCAGGCACTACGAGCGGGCAACCGGCACTATTCACCTGGCGCTATACAGGGACCACGACTACAGCAAGCAGCAGTAGTAGTAGGCATTATGGGAGAAATACCTGTCTAACGAAAGAACCACGACAACAACCCCCCTCGCCGTATGATTTCAACGATGCCCCGAGTAAAAGAAGACAAAAAAATCGTTTCTTGACATCTTTTTTTCTGCCTTTCTTTGTGGTACCCTCAAAACACGGTTTTCGGCAAATATTCCAAAGAGCCACTTTCAAGAAAAAAAAACAACGCACTCAGCAAATATATACATACCCTGGTGCCTTCTATTAATATTAAATAGGCACGTTACTGTTCTTTTGTAACTCGAAGGACGATTTCTTCCTGCCCCTTAAGGCTACGCCTTTTCCTTTCATTATTTTTACGTACTTTGCCGGCTTCGTTGCCTTGCCGATCAGAGGTGCGGGAGTGGGTTTTGAGGAGCCGCACATCTTCGACTCATGTTCTAGTTGTGGAATCGAGGTTTCCTTGAATTTCCCATAATTCTGCACATATATTATACGGCTCATCAGAGTGGGCTAGTGTTATGATACTGCTTTGTATGAGGTTGAAAGCCTGGTAATTGCCTGGGTTCTGGCACTGGGATCGTATTTGTAGTACTTGGAAGGCGTATATCATTAGGCAGGTAGGTGGAAAACCATGGGTTTTCCAGAGAGGCACAACAAGCGTGGTCTCAGTGCTCCGTCGTGCACGAAAGGAATAAAGTGGCTCTTCTATCTGTAAGCGAACATCAACGTGAGTACCAACGAGTGCCGGCTTAATAAGCAGACCTGTCCAGGGATACAAAGTGTCCCGCTCTCCGTGATCTTAACACTGCCCAGTAATATTAATAGTAGTCTCTTCACTTTCTGTTACGTGGTCGTTTATTTATTTTTAGAATACTACACATTGTCGGATGGCAAGCTTAATAATAGCACGGAAGGGAGGTAGACTTGGTGCATGGGTTTCCTTTTGTTTCCGAGGTTTTCTTCTTTCGGGAAAGTTATGAGTGATCCATGTTGAAGATCATGCTGCAAATTGTCGGATGGCAAGATAAATAATAAAATAGTAGTACGTACTATAATATTAGTGATAGTCAATATATATATGCTCATCTTTTTTTTGCGTTTAATTATATCCATTTTTGATGTGGTGCTGAAGTTTTTTTCGGCTATGTTCATTTTCCCCGTCCCGCACTAAGCATCTATTCTGCTGTTAGTATCAGGGTAACAATTTTTGGTGGCGTCGAAGCTTTTTCGGCTAATAATACGACCATTTTTAATGGGGCAGAAAAAACGAAAAAAGCCGCAGAAGCTCCAGCGCCATCATTGTTTTTTGTAGATCACACAAAAAAAACTTGGATGGTGACTTTGCCAGGTAGGTATAGGTTCATGCTTCGGACGGTATAAGATGGAAATTTATGACCGCCCGGGTGTGCGCCTACGCCTGAAGGTGCGAATGCTGAGAGCCGAGGTGATCGAAACGTTGCTCTACGGTTGCGTTACTTGGAGCCCGAGCAAGACTGATTACGGTAGGCTACGGGAGGTCCACCACAAGATGCTCCTCCGATGCATCGGGTGGCGAAAACGAAAGCGCGAAGACCACATTCTATCCTATGCTAGCGCGCTTCTCAGGACAACATCTGAAAGCGTTGAGACGACGGTACGCAGACGTAGGCTCTTGTTTGCGGGCTTTGTGACACGAATGGGAGAGGAGCGTCTGCCGAGGAGGGTGATGTTTGGGGAGATGGTTGGGGGTAAGGGTTACTCCGGAGGACAGGAGTGGGACTGGATGAGGTACCTTGAGGAGGACCTCAAGGAGTTCGGCATCAAGCTCGAAGGGTGGCGCGAGGCAGCACAGAAAGCCGGCAGATGGTTCCAACGGGTCGAGGAAGGGGCGGAGGCCTTCATGCGGAAATGGCATACAGATGAGAAGGAGGCATCGGCAGAACGGCATAGAATAGCTGCAACCACGACCACAGCCGTTGACGCCAACGCGAGTGTGCAGAATGGCAGGGAAGAGGGGGGGGGCGAAAGGGGGACGAGGGGGAATGGCGGGGGGGGGGGAGGGGAGGCGGTCTGCCCAACAGACTGAAGCCTGGTTATGGCCATGATCGTCATGATGCACTCCTTTCTTTGGGACCCAAGTAACTAGCATGGTGCCATCTGGGCAACTTTGCGTGTCTGTATGCTCCAGTGCCTGCCTTTGGTATTTTCTTTCCCCCCCGCCCGTGATTATCGCTTTTTTGTCTTTTCTTTTTTTTCATTTTTCTTTCATTCCCGTTTGTACCTCTTTGTGTCTTAGTTAGTATGGTCCGTTTTGCCTTTTTTTTGCGTTTTGCTATCTGCGTCTGTTTTAGTTTTGTTTTTGTTTTTGTTTTGCTTAGCTTCATCTTCTTTTTTCAGGTTTTTGTCTGCTACTAATAGTCTCCTTTTTGCTTCCCTGGTGTCCGCAGTGGTGGAGTGCGTATGCTTGTTTTTTGTTTTTTTTGCCTCTGTTTTTACTTGAGGTATTTCTTCCACTCCAGAGTTATTGGAGCCTGTCCTGCGACCACGGACTGCATTGAATTGTGAGTTAATGTGAGAACAACAACAAACAACAAAAGGTTATCACTACAATCGGTTCGGATAAAAAAACCGATATCGTGCCTACTCTCCGTAGAATGCTGATATCGTGCCTATTATTATTGAAGAATGTGTGGTTGCCAGAGTGTGTGGGACATTTTTATCTTGAAAATGGCTACAACTTTAAAATTTAACGGAAAATCGTACGACTTTTATGTCTTCCTTGGGGCATCGTTGAAAACAAACGGCGGGAGGGTTGTTGTCTGTCGTGTTCTCTTATTTATTGGCAATCGGCAGTACCTACAAAAAAACAGCTGTTTATCCAACGATGACCCCTGTGTACTACAATTAATGCATACCAGGTATACTTTATATTTTGAGCACGTCTATAGGCATCAACCGTCAGTCATCGCGAGTTCAACTATCGTTTAGCCAGCTGCCTCGCAACCCACACACACAAAATGACTACGGACAAAAGTGTTGCCTTTTGGCGCCAGTACTACTTTTTACGACTTGGTACTGAACTGCTGTAGTACCGGAAGAGGGGGCACTATTTTTAGTACGAGTACGAATCTCGGATGAACCGGTTGCAGCACTGACTTTATTTGTTGACACAAGATGCAACTCGTATAGATATATATATATATACGTACGTGCCACTCGTCACGCCATTCCACCAGGCCACCCGTTTCCAGCCACCACAGCCCCAACCAAGCGCCAGCGGGTCTAGCCAACTTCTAGCCATTCGGACCGCGCGGACTGTGGGACATCGTCCGCAAATTGTTGTGCTCTTTCAAGCGCGTCATATCTACAACGGCGGTACCACCATCGGCGATTTCACGTAGGTCATCAAAGAGCTACGAAGTGAGAATTGCCTCTTCGACGTTATTGCAGGAGTAGTAGTAGTACAATATTATTATTGTAGTACGATACCCACTACAGATTACTACTGCTATATAAATTCATGCCAGAATAGCGGCTCTAACTTGAGGAGGTGGCCTTGAAACCGCATTATTATTAAGATAGATGCCGATTTACTGCACGTAGGGTTTGTTGAGATAGTTGATCGTGCACGGCTGCTCGCAATAAATACGTACACGCCATACCTAAAGATGCACGTCGTCAGCGACATACCCGGCGTGGGTAACGGCCGTTCTCTCTTTGCCACTCAGGGCGCTCGATGTATCTCGTTTACGCGTCAAAAACCCTTGTGAAGCCCAGGGATGGTGACTTTCAAAGTCACAAGTACCCGGTAGTATATTGGAGTGCGGTGTGAATATGATAGGAAGAGTGCCTCACGGTAGAGCTATCACTGCACTACGGGTGTGTCGTACATCACACCACGAGACACACCCCGAGCCCATGTTCTACCGCAGCAGCCCGGACTGTGCCGTGTGGTAGCTACCGTAATACTGCAATAATTCAAAACATCGCTTGTATTCGACACTTCTTCACGCTAAAGTAAGTACCAAAGTTAAAGGGGTTGACAGCAGCTACCTGGTATTTATTTAACAAAATATTAGGTGCCCTGTGTTCGTGTATTCCATTTATTTGTTGTTGTGCTACAATCGTTTCGAAGGTTTCCGTACCACAACGTATTGTACACTGGAACCTGGTGTAACTCCTACCCGACTGCATCGGCACACCCAGTCAGTGTCTGTCCTGATTCTTCATCTAACACAGAGATACTCAAGTTGTGTGGTCTCTCTCTCACACACACAGCTATAATAATATTAATAGTTTTGTTACTATTATTTACCACGACGTACCAGGTATTAGATATATTAGATAGAGAAAACTGTTCGTTTTCGCAAACACATCAAACCAATCAAACCAAGCGCCAAAGGACCGGGCATCCGACTACTTTGACAATACTATTAATACTAATAATAGCACGAAAGCAGGAGAAGGGGGGGAGCGTTCCGTCGCCGTAGTAAGCCAAAGAGCAAAGAGCCGTTCAATTCCATGTCAATGTAAGGTTTGGGTCCGAATGGGGCCACGGCCCACGGTCCCTATACTCACACTGCGCATATATATCGATATTTTACATGCTTTCGTAGACAGCCTCTGGGGTGTCTTGGTCTCTCTTCGTATTATTACAGAAAAACATGTACTGCTGTAGTACCTTTATTTACGCGACTTTCCTAATAATAAGTACTTAGTGTTGACCCTCGCCCCCCCTTGCGCCCGTATCGAGGTAGGTCGGAACACAAATAAATGGGTAGTCGAAGTACTGCTGCTGCTGCTCGTATTTGAGGCAGCTCGTCCAACACGTCGTTCCTTGTAAAGTCGGCGTGCCGGTTGGTTCGACGTACGACTTGCTCATTCTGGGCACACATCGCTGCCTGCGGTCGCTCTTCCATCAGCGCGCCCATAAATCGGCCTCAATCGCGCTATCTATGTGTTGTTCCAAAAACTACTGAAGTACAGCAATATATATATATATGTGGCTGGAAGATCCATACTTACTTGGAGTATTTGCCCAAGCCCATAGACCCGTTCGAGCCAGAAAAACAAAATGAGACAAATATGAAGACGGCCTATCTATGTAGACAACTCACACACCACAGTTTCCTCTTTGGTCCTTCTCTCTCCACTGCTGTACCCCTGCTACTCTCAGGGGGGTTGCCCCTCTTCTCGCTGTCTCTTCTTGTCCTATTATTGGCGGCGCTTCGCTCGTGAGGCAAGGTACACATGTTGCACTTCTCAGCAGGCGCGCTCGAATTAAGTTGATCCATTCGCCTCCTGTCTCATTGTTCATACCAGGGTTATTATTATGCTTGCCATCCGACAATCTGTAGTGTTGTTCTACAAAGACTAACAGAAAGTAGTGAAGAACTCTACAGAACAAAAGCGCGGCGGTTATTATAAATACATTGGGTTTGCGTGTCTGTTACTCACCTGGTAGATGCTTATTATTATTATTATTATTATTATTATTATTATTATTATTATTATTATTATTATTATTATTATTATTATTATTATTATTATCATTATTATTATCATTATTATTATTATTATTATTATTATTATTATTATTATTATTATTATTATTCTTGTTCTTGTTGTTGTTCTTCTTCTTCTTCTTCTTCTTCTTCTTCTTCTTCTTCTTCTTCTTCTTCTTCTTATTATTATTATTATCATTATTATTATCATGTTTGCCATCCGACAATGTGCAGCATGAGCTTCAGCGTTGATCACTCAAAACATTCTAGAAAAAAAAGATCCCCGAAACAAGGGAAAATTATGCACAAGGCCTATTAGTAGCTACTTCCCTTTGCGCCTCATCTACGATAATACTCCATTTATTTGTTGTCTTTCCTCCCTCCTCCATCTCAATATATGATTTTTACGTTCCATTTTTAAATCCTAAGCCGCATCCAAGCTCCACCCCCACGCCATCGGTGTGGGTCTGTCACCGCAGGTTATGGTAGTCTGATCACCACAAACCACAACGGTGCACACAGCAGTAGTACGCATATCGTCCGTGTCTCGGATCTCCGAAATAAACATTCCGTAGTTCTAGGAAACCCGGGGCAACTTCGAGTCAGGGAAAAAATATTTGCTCGTAATACTAATACTGGAATTGACTCATTTTCGGTATAGATACAACAAAATAGTACACGCCATTAAACACTCTGTGTTCTTGCCCCCCCCCCCCCCCCCCCACCCAAATGACTGCAAATCTGAAGGAAGCGTTGTGTATAGTCTCTAGGAGCTTCTGCCTTGTTCGCAGTAATGGTCACCTACCTGACGGTAAAACTTCCACCTTCTCAAAGTAGCAATTCGCCTTTTTTTGGCCGAGGGGTACATCATTTTGCGGGGGACCATAGTTAATAGGACCAAATATTGTTAGTAAAAATGGTTAAATATATAGGTTTTTATGTATACCATAGGTCCCATTAACTATGGTCCCCCGTAATAGTAAGCGGCTCGATCAACCTAAGATCTTACCAAAAAAAGCACAGCACAGACATGTTAGATCACTGGGTTGAGGTTCGAGCGAAAGGCTAGGGCTCGGATCGGAGAATCGGCTATTATTATTAGGTGTCAACCGCAATCCGTCCGTAAATATTCACTATTACGGGGGACCATAGTTAATAGGACCTTGTATACATAAAAACCTATATATTTGACCATTTTTACTAACAATAATTGGTCCTATTAACTATGGTCCCCTGTAATATCAATGTGTGACCGCGCCTCCCTTTTTGTTTAGGATGCCCCCCCCTAGCCCTTCGGCATCCCAGGCGACAACTAACAACTGGCTGTGTGCTCAAAACGGGTAGCTGTTGCCAGAGGGACAACAACACCAAAAATTGACGTCACCCCGGGGGACTTGGAGGTATTCCATTTCGTTCCACTGCGACCTGTATGCAGTGATAAGAGCATTCGTCGTAGGCATTGTTGCGGGTGTTGTTGTTGTTGCATGTATGTACGTGAGGAAAAAAAGGTGAAACAGTGCCCAAAAGGCATCAGCGCCAAAAATAAAACAGGCACTATTTAACCCTTTTAGAACCGCAGTCCTGTTTTGGGGACACACCACTCAAATTTCAAGTAGGTTGTCCCCAAAACGGGACTGCGGTTCTAAAGGTGGTATTCATAACCTAATAACTTGGGCGAATAGCGTGTAGCCTGTCAGCACAATCCTTCGGCACGAAAAAAATAATATCGTGTCTCGAATGTGTTTTTGTGGGGGTATGGTATATGTTTATCTTGAAAATAGCTATTTTGAATCTTTCACCGAAATTTGTATGGTCAGGTCATACCACAAGAACAAAAAAGAAAACACGGCGAAGCGAAATTTTAAGTTTTACTTGTGGTATCGTTGGAAAAAAACGGCGAACAGGTTAATCGCTCGGTTCCTTTTGCTATGATAATGAGGATTACCAACAAACAAACAGGAAACTGTCCAATAAGGAACACAGTTAGAACACACAAAATTGATATCAGATAGAAATATATATATAATACGCAGATATACCTCTGCGGGAGCGGTCACTCGTAGGCAAGCATTCACGATGTGGGCGCATACAGTCTGTGTACGCTGCAGTGTGTAAACGGCCATCGCACATACGAACGGAGTAGTGAGGAGTCATTTGGGCCATGCTGCGACGGTAGGGGTTGCATGTTTGAGCACAAACAGTCGTGAACGGACGGCTCTCAGCAGTTGAGAAGCTACCTATGAAGACTGGATCCGACGTGCAAATTAGAAGAATACGTAAGTGTCCGTCCGATACTTGGCTAATGGTATGGCGTATTGCGCTTAGCTTATGACTTTGCTCAACGTCTCAACGTCGGCTGTCGGGCGAGGTATATAGCTCCTTGAGCTCGAGTATTCGTAAAAAAATAGGTGCCACCTACTGTATCCTTATTGTGACGCGCGTAATTCGTTGGGCGTTCAATCATTCCTGTTTAGGATACGAACCTTTCCGCGCTCCAGTCCGGTCTTCCTGCATCTACCACTCATACAGATCCCTCAGGAGTCGATCGTTGTACATACGATCATATTCCTGGCACTTTGGGCGCGCCAAGGGAGTGTGTGGCTCTGTTCGTCTGTGTCTTCGAAAGATATTCTCCGAAATTCAAAGGCATGCATCGTGGGCTGAGTTTAGCGCGAAGAGGAAACGACCACTATACTATAGGCGGCTCGTTAAACGCCAAGGATTACTGTTGCGTTCATAGTCCACCCCCACAGCCGAAGATAGACAGTGCCCACTCTGATTCAAGCCCTCTCTTTGTGGTCGTTGTGCCGTGGCCCTACGTCTCGCGTCGTACCCTGCACTACTTCCACATTTCTGACGCAGGGAAAAGTAGCAGTCATGAAGATGTAGCTTCCTCGGATGGGGCTAAAACAAAATAAGTTCTGCGATGGAATTCTTGCGGATTGCACTATGAGGGTAATGACCCCTTTATATTCACACGTCGTGCGCCGCTCGTTAGAAATCAAAGATCCATGTGATTCGCTAGAGATGGTCTTCATGTATGGGTTTTCGGACCCATGTGGGCACCAGATAGATCACGATTCCGTGAACTTTGAAAATCGCGCACTACGGCGTACCCTAATTGGGTGCCGTCTCACGGACGCACGAGTGTCACACCGTATCGCAGGGGTCCCAAATATTCTTCTATGATGTGCTAGACACGCACAGCGAGGAGCCACGCCACACTATACCATCTCCCCTAGCCCCCGTGAAGAGGTATCTCCATCTAGCATCGCTCTATGACTGCCACCGATCTTCGAACGCCCAACCACCCATCCTCTGGCCTGTGTATCCAGCCCAACAGCAATCTTCCGTCGGGGTATTCCAGCATATTCGCATCACGTGGTTGTTTTCGTTGAGCGAACGATTCGTGTGCGTCGGGATACGCGACATGGCGTGTTTTCCTCAGCGACAAGGACACCCTGTTAGCATATATATACTGTCAGCGCCTGCCTAACATCCTAGACTGCAGTCACTACTTCTGGTATAATATATTCTGCTTGCTATCGAACGTTTCTGTGCACACAATGGTCATTGCTGCCGAGGACAGAATTATCTGATACGTTTGGTCAGTGCCAGGGTATGTAGCCTGTTTCACATATCGTTACTTGCAAACTAAACACTGACAACAACCCAACTCTTTGGAACGTGTTCTCTCTACGTCATGCAACAGAATGATAGTTGACGTCCCGGCAATGCTGAGGGCTGGCCTGGCACTCTTCTTCTTCGCGGGGGCGGGATCGGCCCCCTGCCCATCGGGGACTATTGCGGTTGACGTCATATCGTTAGTTGATGTACACAACTTAACTGACGCGATGCACTGCACGGGTCAAGGTGTTTTCGCTGTCACCTGGTACAACAGCCTGGACATCGAGCAGAGGATCGACGTGTCCCACCAGAAGAATGTGACGGTAACTGGAATCGGCTTCCCCACGATTCGGACCGGCCTGATCGAGGAACACGGTACCGCCACTACCCTCGACTTCGGGAGTACCACCGGCATATTCTCCGTGCACAATGAATCGAGGCTTGTCCTGAAGCAGTTGGTTCTCGATGGAGGGTATTCAGAAAACGGTGGTGCCGTCGCCGTGGCTGGTTCCAGCTCTTTGCACGTGTACGACTGCGGCTTCGCGAACAACAACGCCTCGTTCGGAGGTAACGGCTAAGTTAACGTTTGGCGTGATACGCTAAACCCATCTGCAGCAAGCTAGCCTTCCGTTTTTCCCACCGATGTGCGTGCCCCCGCAAGGGCCCTGCGTGGACTTGGATGGCTCCAAGTCAGTCAGCAACCCAGAATTTGTTGCTGGCACACCTACGAGTAGAGAGTGCCCCCCGGCGTCACTCATCTGCTGCTGTTGGTCTACATCGACTTAGCGCCACCCCTTTCACTTTGTGTTTGCCAAGCAGAATCTGATGGCCAACATGACCTTTGTCTCGACCAGGATCACCTCTGTAACTATTACGGGGGACCATAGTTAATAGGACCAAATGTTGTTCGTAAAAATGGTTAAATATATAGGTTTTTATGTATACCATAGATCCTATTAACTATGGCCCCCAGTAATAGCGAGCTACAGCAAAACAGGAGATCTACTTAGCCTTGGACACCGGTCTATGATCAGACAACTAACCGCCGCCGTAAAATGTCTCCCTTGTTTCACGTGGCGGTGTACTCCCCTGGGATGCGTGCACTACTGTATGTAGCACGGCTGATACCTGCTGCACACGGACACCGGGCAGCACTAGACGCAGCGGTGTTGTTGTGTTTTGCACAGCGTGGAAGATACTGGCGGTTCCGAGCACACCCATGATGGTTCGCATCAATTGTTTGCTCAGGATTGATGCGGCACCAAAATCATAAGTTGCGTTCCTCTATCCGGCCTCTTGATACTATACTGGAGACGGAAACAAGATGCCGGGATCATTGTCTCGATCCAGCCTCTCCCCCCAGGCAGTGAAAGGAAGCTTATCCGGTATCCGGCACAAATGTTTTTTGAATCGAAATATGGTCCGTCATGCAAGCCGACAAAGGGAGAAAAATGTGTTCCACTTGAGGGATACGTCGCTATTCTCTGTTCCTGGCATTTTTTTGCCGGCGTTTTTGCGCAGTGTGAATGGACGGGCTGACCTCTCCAGCACGTTGATTGTAGTAGGGCGGCTGTTTCCGCACTGTCGTGACATTCTCTCGCTCCACACGTATAATGTCACATACCTGGTACCCATTTGGATCCCCACAGGTGCCCTATCTGCTTCTAATTCGTCGGCGATTCACCTCGACGGCACCACTTGGTTTGATAACAACTCCGCTTCCTCGGGAGGTGAGTGAAGCAATAATATTTGTTGTGGTGTAGAGGACCCATGCAAACGTGTGCGCGAAGGTACGTTCCGGCTTAACGCGCGTCGTAAATGGGCGTTGGCATGATGTCTACGAGGCACAGCAATGTGTGCATCCGTTTGCCCTCTGGTGTTGTCTCGATACCTATGCTCACGCCCGTTCGTATGAGGAACAGTACCCCAATAATATTTCCCACACACCCCGAAGGATAGTGGCCACGTATTGCAAGCACAGCAATGGAACGGTTATGACCTGATTGAAAAAACTCATGGCCCAAAGGCGAAATGGGCACCCGTTAAGGCAAGATCGTCCCAAGCAGCCTGATGGTGTGGTAGATGTGACCAACGCGGCATACTCGAACTACGGCTTGAAACGTCTTATGTTCGATCTTGCACAACAAGTAGGCCCCACTGTTTTATGGTTCTACATGATCACTCTTTCAGGGCATAAGTACCAATACACTTACTTACAAAAAAGGGACTGCCCTGAGTGTTTTTTTTTTGTGGACTACAGGCCAGCACTATGCCGTAGTTCTACATCATTTTGCTTTTATGATACAAATCACGCACAGTCCATTGCATAGCTGAAGCGTATTTGCTTCCTTGAAATCTCTCGCTGAACCAGCTATGTTCTTAGCTGTTGGTGCTAGCAGGCATATCACACACTTGGTAGTATGCGCTCGCGATAATTATATATACTAATGCTCGCGCTATCCCGGCGCCATCCGTGCTGGTGCGTAGTAGTTGGCGGACACCGCAAACGCTGTGTTCAACGCGCTTCCTTTTTTACCGCGTCGTTCACGCGCCTAGATAACAAGCTGTGAGGTTAGAAAACGCGTGATGGCGCACTATATATTCAATTGGGGGCATCGTGAAGTGGGGACGCCTAGTCAAATGTCGCCTGCGTCTCTGGCAAAGGTTGGGGCAAGGGCCGATTCTACCTTTCGTTTGCATGTGCCCGCCACCTTGGTGTATTGTGGCACAACCTTCGAACGTCCGATGCGAACAACACGTTGATTTGTTTGTTTTGCTAAACAAACGGCGTATTCAGACCATCTGGGTAAATTGTGCGGCGATTATTCTGGTTTTCCATCACGCTGTACTGCAGTAGTAGAGTCCGAGTTCGCACCGACACCGACTCCCAGCGGTTTACTATTCAGGCTCCGCTCCATGTCCGGCGCCCTTAACCCCTTTAGAACCGCAGTTAGTTCCGTTTTTGGGGGCAAACCAGTCAAATTTTAAGTAGTTTGTCCCCAAAACGGGACTGCGGTTCTAAAGGGGTTAAGCTTAGTTCGAAATTCAAAATTAATTCCTTGCTTCGCGAAAAGCCGGTGCAATTCGTCTTCCTTTTAATCGTTCATCTCTATCATTTACGATCCGCTTACGTTTTCCTCGGCCAGGTGCAATATTTACCTCGTTGTCCACGATCCGCGTTAGCGGCAGCACCACGTTCGCGAACAATATAGCTGGCATCGGAGGTAAGACAACGGCGGTACAGGCGGCTTCTAGATTGGCAAAAGTATGCTTTTTGGGGCGGGATACGACGTTCAAGAACACAACCACAGGAAAATGCTCGTTGCTCGGCTTTAAGCGTGCTAGCTCTCAAGTGCGCGATCAATACCCCCATGTTCTATGTATGTCTAACGTAAAGAAAAACCATGCCATTGCCCAAACAATTCCTTTTAATACATGGTGGGCATGTGGTTAAACGTCTTCTACAACCGTCCATCCTTTGGAAACATCATTTCGCTGTTACCACTGTTTTTTCGCCTTGGGCACATTCTATCAACACCTTCGCAGCAAAAACCAGGCAATCTCTAGGTCCTCCCACCTATCTCCCGTCGCGAACATCAGACGACAACAACCTCAACCATTACATTTGGTGATTGACGCAGTTTACGGTCAGTCGCGTCAATCCTCTGCCCCCCTAGTTTGCACCCTCGATGCACGCTATTGATGTATGACGATGGTAGCGAACGCCTCGTACTAACGTCACGCAGCACCTTCTATGAAACGCATGGTGCGATATGCAACACCGTCCTCCAGCCTGCGTATGTATGGGGTCTGAACAGCGCTTTCCTACTCGCAGGTGCCATATATGCTGAGCAATCGACGATCACCATTGACGGCAATACTTCGTTTGACCACAACTCAGTCCAAGGTGAGATAACCCCCACTACATACCATGTTACTGTCGCAATGCCGACAATGGAAACTGACCAAACGTATGACCGATTCTGCGGGCTTGGCGCGTAGTCACAAGGCGTCTACTACGGATGGTTGAGATATGCACACACCATGCACCACCAGTCGCAGCGTCTTTACGTCAAGTTGTAAGCGACGAGCCACTTCAGGGTACCACCATCAAAACAGCATCGTGCAGGCGAAGTTCGGAGACCAAAATCAACCCGCACAACAGTGTTGGACACTCAGCCACCCAAACGTGGAACATTGGTCTACGCTCGGTTTGCTCGACGGCAATCAAAACGTGTACAACCCACAGAACATAGCCACCGGCAAGTGACACACCATGGGCGGGAACACGCTGTTCAGGGAGGGGTCATAGCTTGAGAAATGTGCAGTCGTACCGTTTAACTGACACCATGAGTACTAGTTTTGACGCATAATTTTCCTCTGACAAGTATATGCATTACTGCACCAGGTGGCAAAGGTTGATCGGTTGCAGCATACCCCACAAGTCGCCGACAACTACTCCCAACAAACCAGTTATGTTTGTCAAAACACAACCCCTGAGTTCCGATCGCATCATCAAGCATTTGCATCAACCTGGTTTTCGTTGGGCTGTCCTCTAACGTCACGTCCTAATGCCCCCCCCTCACGGAGGCGTTATTTCTGCTATGAAACATGTTTGTGCTCTTACTGTGCTCAGCCCGACTTTCGTTCGCTGGATATATTTGTTCTACATTCCGCTCTTATTGGTTTCGAGAATAGTCAGCATGCAATAGACTGCATGAAGATGTTTCGCCAGGCATATTTGGAGACCTTACTTTGCCCCCGCAAAATATTTGAGAATAACTAAAAACTCTGAGCGTGTTTCTTGTGATTGTTTACTACGCCACTAATCTGCCACTTCGCGGTGCGTTTGCCGTCTTGCAGCGGTCTTTGAAACGCCATTCTTCTTGTCCTTCACACAGCCAGTATCGTCTGGAGGTGAGACTTGCAGCGATTCCCGTTCAAAAACAAAATGCCTAAAATATACCAAGCACAAATAGAACGGGTCCTTCATGATGCCCTAGGAGTCACCTTATTTGGCTCCGGCGAACTGACATGTTGCGGTTTGCAATGAGGCGGTGCGCTCCAAATATGTTCTCCGGACAATCATCGAACTTCGCGTTTTGAGAGGGTGCAGTCCGCTGACATTTGTCACTTGTCACAACTGCCCAGCGGCTCAGGGGTTCTCAAAGCGTCTTGGGTGATCATTTGTCTTTCAGTCACGTTTCCCAATGTGTCAGTATCGGACAATGGAATAATTTTGCGTCTTGAAAGGGTACCGTCCGCTAAACATTGCAACTTGTCACAAATGCCCAGCGGGTTAAGGGTAGTAAAAGCATCTTGGGTTATCATTTCTCTTTCAAGCCACGGTTTCTCAATGTTTCAGCACTAAACTTCTCCCCACAAGTAGTCCCCTGCCGCTCGTTACACGAACAAATGCATGTATGTAGGGATGGTCATGCGTGAGCGTCGTTTTGCCAGCAGGCGCACACCTGGGATGTTCCAGGGTAAAAAACGTCCACACGGTTTCTCACCCAACCCACACCCTAACATGTGTTGCCTTGGCTGCCTCGGTTGGTTGTTCACGAAATAAGATCTTCGCGTTAGGTGGAAGATGCTTTCCGCTTATTTACAGGCTCACGGTATTATTGTGAAACGGCGCAATTACGGTAGGTTTTCTTCCGGAACGATATCCAAAAAAACGGTTACCATCCCTCTGTTTGGAGTCGATAACGGGTATTATTGTGAAAATATGCAGTTATGGTACGCTTCTTCTCTACTAGCATTACCCAAAAACTGTTACAATCCCTTCGTTTGGGGTAAAAAACGGGTAAAGTCAAGAGCTGAGTCAAACCACACCCCACGAGCCATAACGCGATATATATACCAACTTCATATATATGGTTGCCGTGTCTGAAGGACGATATATCACCGGTCGCCCGGGTGGATATATATAGTGACCAACCTCGAATGCCACTCGCGTTGGTGTCGTGGGTTCCAATCTCGGGGGTCGAGTGCTATATTCTCGAATGGCACCAACGATAGAAAACGCCTTATTATTATAAAGCGTGAGTAGGCACAATTCGACGCGAGTCGATGGAGGGAAGAAATAAATCGCTGAAACAATTTCACGGCAAAATTGCACGACACGTACTTACTTACTGTAGTGGATAGGGGAGAGAGAGCCCCGCTGTGTGACCCCGGATCTGAGTTACGACTACTATGTGGCAACGAAAAACCTAAATACCAGATACCAGGTATGAAGGTAGCGCTTGTCGGCGGTCAAACGGTTACTCCGGCTTCTCCGGGTCCAGTTTGGCGGGCTCAGATTCCGGTGGGATCAGGTCGGCGTGGGACCAGGTTAGGCACCGTGATAATGTACCTTGGACTGTTGTGCAGAGGCGTTCTACGATAATAGAGGTTCGCCCTATACTTTCTGGGGGTCATCACTTGAGGAGCTCCACACCTCACCCGAGAACTGACTTGAGCGAGGATCAAATTGCATCCCGATGATAAATCCCATGGCTCAAGTATACAATTACGTCATTTTCGAAACAAGATTGGCATTCCGACGATTGTCATTGTGAGTATAGAAGCCCCGTTATTCAGAAAATATTTTGTCGGAAATGTGCTACCTCTATAATCGTAGAACGCGTCTGCAGTGCATGGTGCGCGAGCCCCGCAGCTTATAGCAGATTCCGCTATTCTACAGAGCTTTTTTCCACGCCCTTGGTCCGAGCGTACCACAGCTTTGCGGAAAGCTCTTGCTGCATGTGATGTAGCTTCAGCCTCGGCTAAGTGCGCTTGGTGTACGACGAGTTGTTTGCGTGTGTTTGCCGCACATGGTGCGGGCTCCAGACACAATTTGCAGTATGTTGATATATATGTACTTGACCCCCACGGTATATATATATGCCTCTAGCACTTACTTGGCGTGAGCTTCAACATTGCCACTGACATCACCCTACGTATACACTTCGAAATATATCGCCGGGATATCCCAGTTTTTCATACCCGGGTAGCATCCAGGGGAGTCACTGGCCTATATCCTTAACAACAAGGAAGTACATATAGATTACGCGCGAACGGCTTATAATACAATTTTGTATCAAATTATGAAACGCTTCAGCTGTGAGTCCGACCGATTGAATAGTTGCTACTCAGCTTTGCAAGCTGCGTAATACGTCTCGTCTATACTCCATTTTTTACCGAATTATATAAATTGTATTCGTTACGAAGCTTGCAAAGCTGAGTATCAACTATTCAATCGGTCGGACTCACAGCTGAAGCATTTCATAATTTTATAAAACCCTCGCAGTACAAACACGTGCCCAAGTACTCGCGCCTGGAAGCGGTGATGGATTGACAGAGTGATGATGTAGATGCTGTCTTAAACGTCTTCTGTGCACTAAACGTCGTCGCGCAGCACGCGGTCGGTTTTTTCAGTACGTGTTTTTGCTCTATTGATAGTGTTCCGTAAGGTTATTCTCGTATGTACAGTAGCCCCCTCACAGTCTCGTCTGCCGATGAGCCCCAGCAAGCTTTGGCTCTCCCAGAAACATCTTGCTGGCGGCCTTGGTGTACACACCGCGCTTGTCGTGGCACATAACTTATTCAGATATACCCTGGTAGTGTTGGTATTTACGTCGAACATGACAGCATAGGCTTGCGCTGGTAAGGGCTCATGCCCCTGGCTGGTGTTGGGAAAGCGCGAATCTTTTCTTCGCGTGGTCGAACATCCCGCTTGTGAGCTATGAATGCGTGAGGAAAAATTGGGCTTCAAAACGTCCGCGGGTGTACTCGTTGGGACAACACCAACACAAAGCAGAGGGGAGAGAACACAGAGTGAGTGGCGTGGGTGCTGCACGTCCTCGACGTCTAGACTACCTAATACTCGACGCGTCGGGGTGTAAAATTCGGCACCTACCTACGAGAATCTATTGTTGGTAGCTTTCACTAATTATAATTCTCAACATGCGGTAAACGTAGGACTCCCGAAACAAAAGGTGTCCACAGGAACAACATATTCTGCTGTGGGCACGGACGTCCCCTTGCATACCCGCAGGTGCTATATGGGCTGAGTATTCGGTGGTCTACATCGACGGCAGCACCGACTTTCGAAACAACCAGGCGGAGGCTTACGGAGGTGAGCATGGTTAAGGATCGTGATTGGCTGTAGGAAGTTGAATCACTAGATATAGGTATTGC
The DNA here is from genome assembly GCA_031213475.1 of Nereocystis luetkeana. Lineage (NCBI taxonomy): Eukaryota > Phaeophyceae > Laminariales > Laminariaceae > Nereocystis > Nereocystis luetkeana. The sequence goes on along the minus strand of JARUPZ010000013.1, from coordinate 5,768,825 downwards.
TGCTATCTTATGTGGTAGCACAGCTTTGAGCAGCGTAGACATGATGCACACACTGATGGTAAGATAGTACATATATGGATAGCCCGATATTTTACAACTCTGGACGATGGTAGTTGATATTGGTGTCCCGTCGTCATTTCCAATGGATCCCCGGGGGCGTACTGATCAGATGTGGAATACTGAGTACTGAGGCTGTATTCCTGGAGAGCAACAAATAAAATATCGCCCAGCAGTAGCACAGCAACAGAGGCAGCAACATCCTTTGCAGCAGCGGCGGCGGTGATGGCGGTGGTCTACGTGTGCCTTGCTGCTGTTGCCCTATCTATGCGTGCTCTGCTGCCGAGCTCCCAACGCAGTGTTTTTTATCAAGGCTTACTTCGGAGAAGTAGGTGCCCCGCCTCACAAATCAAGAAATAAAACAGCGCGCATTGAACACAGACGAACACAGGCAGGAGCCCAACACGCGGCTCGGGTAGTTCCCGATGCAGAACGCGTGCGCGTGAAGCAGGCCTAGACGCTACTAGATGGGTGATTCCTATTGATTGAGTGACATTTTCTGCGAATGGAGTCGCCGCCGAGGTTTACACTCCTAGAATAGCGTTCGCGAGAGCCGTGAAGGGACCACTACATATTCTGCACTAAACGGAGCTGTGCTATCAAAACGACAACAACAGGCCGGGCGGCAGTTAGTTGCTGCGCGGTGTTCCCAATCTATGGTTCGAGCGAATGCGAGTATCTACTTTGGACCGCGCCGAAAAAAAAGTTAATTCTTATCGGAGAGCGTTTTTTCCATAATTAATTTCCAAAGTTTGAAAATAATGGGAGATATGTATCGATATACGGAGGCGTTCCGTCACTATTCGTGAAATGATCCAGAACCAAAAATATCAAGTTCGTTAACAATCCAATATTTGGAAAAAACAAAAACAGGAAAATATGGAAGATTGAAAAATTGCGCGAAAAACATGTCGAAAAATTGGGGGGAAAAGCTCTCCGATAAGAATGACCAATAAGAACTGCTTTCGAGGATGTTTTTACGTCCGGCGTCATGGTTTTTCAACAGATACCAGTACTGAGAGGCGTTTCCCAAAACAAGTGCTATCATGATTCGTCACAGACTTGTTAGCAAGTATTTGCAGTAAAAAGTGGAGGGGTTATCGAGCACTCGACACCAGCAACTAGTTTCAGCAATCCTATCTGTCGCCTCTTGGTTTGTCGGAGCATAATTTTTCAAGAAAATATCTACTACTGTAGTCGGTCCGAAATGATCCGAACGGGCACGCATTTCGCCGCCAATGCCGAAAGCATCGCACACAGAGCAACGCTACTTGGCACTCCCCTCGGCAAAAGCTGTCACTCGTCTAGCTGCTTCGGTTGGTTTCCCGTGGTTCCTCTCAAGGCGGACGGACGCCGTCCAGATGGTTTGGCTGTCGTCACAACGCAGCATTCTGTCTATGACACATATATATGTAGCGGCTGATGCACCATCTCTGGCTGACGGGGTGTACATAAACTTTGGAAGCGTGGCACGACACTTATATGTCGTCGATGCTTGGCGGGTCGCACACGAAGGTTGGTGTTCACGAGGTTGCGTCAAGTACGCAAGGTTTAATTCCGCACTCGCCCAGTCTCCATAATATATGCAATGCTCCGCGGAAACCATTTTGGCCACATTCTTGGTGCTCTCGTTGTTTTGAGCTCGCTCCACTGCTACCCTCAAGCTCGCTAGCTCGGTCTTCGCGTCGAAGGGCCGCCTTGTTTGGAGAAGAATGCAATATGCTTGATGCTTCGCGTGCTTTATTATCTGAATGAGATATAGTATTCGCCGCGCTTCCATTCTACCTCGCAATATTACCTGCCTTCAGGGCCATTGTTCTCTGTATTTTAGCGCTTTTGTCCGACCTCTCGGCCATGGTGTTGAAGATGCCGTGGTTGAAAGCCTTCGTGTACACTTGGAATACCCAATCATAACAGTAATATGCCAGACGTCACGAATAGTACTCTTCCGCTTCCACATCATGAGCGGCAAAGTTAGTTGGGTGCGTGTGGTACGGAGAAGTGCTCGAGGAGTGATGTTGTTTTGGTGGGAAACAGATAATACTGCGCCGTGAGAGCTGAGAGCATGCCATCCCGGTTTCTTCTCGTTTCCAACAGGCGCCGTGTGGGTTTCCAACTCAGTCGTCTACCTGGATGGCATTGCAAACCTAACCAACAACACTGCATTGACCGGAGGTACGGAGGGTCAAGCTATGCAAAGTCTCGGTGATATCAGTTGATAGCGATGGAGGCTACAGCAAGCCCCGCAGGCCAACTGCTAGGCTACTACCTACAGCGGTAGTAGTGCTTGCTCATATATATGCTGATTTTCTCGTGTCCGAAATTCGTTCGTGCTGCTTCTAGCATCCCCAAAAAACGTCGAAGGTATTGATGACATCTTGAGCGCTGAACTTTGCCGCGATATTGCTCGACAACCTTGTCACTGAAAAAACAAACATGGACTTTAGATAGTATATACGGCAGTTGCTCCCCGCGATGTGCCTTCGAAGAGGATGAGGTCAGATGAAGGTAGTGTTAGTGTCGCAAATACGTTCGAGTTCGTGCTTGGCTGCGTATTATCATAGTCCTACCCTCACATTTCCTACACTATAGGCCATCTTTTGCATCGGCAGTTAGGGCTTGTGGTAAGGGAGCTCTTAATTTTCCAACTACCTGGACTTGACCTCTCCTTCATTTATCTGTATGATTTAACACGTTCGGGTTCGAGACCCAGGCATCGCGAGTGTTGTCCGAGTGAGTGCCGTTCAAGCAGGTTTGGCTAGCTGGCTGCATAAGTTGTACTTCGTGAACATCAATGATTCAATAGTATTTGTTGCGGCATAGCACGCGCAGTCATTTTTTTCCCGAGTTTAGGCCTAAGCATTTTACGCAGGGTACAACACAGTGGACCGCCTCAGATATCGGTCGTCCCGCATGGGGCGGCAGTCTCTCTCTCTCTCAACCACATCTCGTCAAATTAGTTTTCAAGAAGCAGCCCACTCCGGCCAACTAAGAAGAGCATTCCCGGTTTTTGCAGAAACCACGGCTTTGTGCCAAGAAAAGTATGCCAGGCCTTGGGGGCAAGTTGAAGATGGGCTTCAAGAATCCAAGAGACTGTCTAACTAACCTACCAGCGTGTCAGGTGCATGCCTGATGAAATTCATGGAAAGACACCAGCCACCCGCACTAACTGCCAGCACGTTGTTTGTTGTCTGACGAACTCGCTCCTTTAAAGTTGCGTAATCCTGTGTAGAGATACTGTAGCACCCATTGCATGCACACCAGCACGTCGTTATGCAACACCCATGTCGGCCCCTGCGATGGAAACATTCTTCAACCGGCGTGTACGATCGTTGGCAGGGAGCGCGGGATCATCATGCATTGCCGCCTTGCATTTACCTTTGCATTCCCCCAGGTGGCTTGAATGCGGACTCATCATCTGTCTACATGGAGGGTACAACCATTTTTTCCGACAACGCTGCCGCGGCACCTCCGTATGGTGCAGGGGGTAAGGAAGGTCACGCTGAATAAATGGTGCATTGTAGCCAATGCCTCCGGAATTGTGAAGAGTGCCGTTGTAGCATTTTACGTGTGATTTACAGGTTGTTCAAACAGATAGTGGCTGTTTCGCTACTCGCAGCGCATTACGTGTCGGCAAACACAATCAACCTAACAGGTACACATCTATCTACTCCCTCGCCGTCCCGCCAACGGAAGCCATTGTGCTTCTTCGTGTTTCATCGTGTTTCAAGGGGTGAGGTTGAGATCCGATCTAACTTGTACACGTCGTCACCGGCTAGGACAAAAACCAAAACGCGAGGAAAATGTAGCCCTCGATATGGTTCCCGTGTCTTCAACAGTATCCCTTTAGAAAGTTACCCCCCCGTCAGTGTGGCTGATCATCTCTTCCACGTAATGCTTGGTATGGTTTATGCACCTTCATCCATGGCTCTCCTTTCACTAAAGCTCGTGCCATTGATTGAGTAGTCGCCACTCCAGACGCGTCGGTAGTTGCACCCAAGGCTTACGCCTTGGGTGTGGAGGAGAGCGGTACAAGCGAATCACACCACCGCCGAACACACACGTTTCGAATCCTAGTCGCCACAGACTTCGCAAAATATACGTGCCGAGCCTTGCATATTGTGACAAAGCCGCTGCCACAAAACACGCCATAAAGCCATGTACACGGGCCGTATCATTCCTTCTGTCGGATTTCCTTGAAGTTCAGGGATCATCCAGGCATGCAAATAAATCCCTCATCAACCGATGCCAAATACCAACTATTTGGAACCCAGTATCAACCATCGCAGTGTCGCAAACCTTTCTCCGTACTTGGTGCGAGATACGACAGGTCCCGAACAATTTATAGTACATGGATTGCCAGACAAAACGGCGCATCCCAAATTCCATCGCGGGTGATTGTCAAGGTGAAACGATAATCCCGATACCAAAAAATATCTCAATATTACCTTCAGTACAGGACGCCCAAAATAAAGCGAGACACTATCTACGGGGAGGGGAAAATCGTACAAACGGGGAGTATGCTGATAATAGCTTCACACGAAATCAACAATACCATCTTCATGTAAATACCATACCTCCCCGAAAACATCGGCGATTTTTTTTTTGTGTATTCTGCTCAAGCAGGGAAGCAGCAAACCTCTGATGTACGCAACTAAACTCGAAGTACCGCAGCCCCATGCAAAGTACTCTTGACGAAAGCATACATAACGACAACTAAGCAAGCACAGAAAGTCACCACAAGTTCACTACGTAGATACTGTGAAACCGAAACGCTTATGCTTTGCAACAGCTTGTCTAGACGATCAGCATGCTACTCTGGCGTTCGTACGTGAACAGTACCGAACGTGCCATCACCCACAGATAGAGTCCAGACACCTGGGACGAGGAGAAAAAACGATGCTTATCTTATGCACCTGCAAAACGTCATGATAAATACTCTGGGTCATCAGAGAAAGCTCTCCGGTCAGCAGTCTTCACGTGCATAGCCTGCATCCACGTACGATGTAGCTCCAACGGGACTGCACTACTACCAATACCCCCCCCCCCCCCCCTTCCCGACTACGGCCATGCATGAGATTGAGTACATATCTCCTGTCGAGTACACCCCCCCCCCTTCTCCCTCTATTATATTCCTGGTATATATATATATATAGGTTGGGTTGGCGTCGGTTGGCGACGACGCTGTAAAACACGCCTCTCACTAAGTGAGCTGGACAGCCAGGGTACCATTTTTGGTTTTGGCGATTACCACGGCTGGCGGTCGAGTTAGATCATTTTAGTGCGGAGAGAACCTTCCCTCCGGACAAGGGGGATGCGCAAGTCGCGTAGTGTGTATATGGTAAGGCGTCCACGAGACTGTCCTGCATAGTAAACCCATTGCTGTCTCTGGAAATGGCCGGACCAGAAATGATATCTATTCATTGACGCTGTCATCAGTTGCAAGAGAGCCCATCTCAGAAACTGTTCTTAGTAGGATGCAGCTCACCCTTCATGCGACTCGCGCAACATCTCACGGCGCTCCGCGCTTGGTGGAAGCAATGTTTGTCTGGTCGGTGAAAACCCGACGTACTCCGTCCCGGCATTGTAGGGATGCGAGGGTCTATGGTCATACGACAACGGCCATGCATGATGATGAGTACCCCTCCCCCCCACTCACTTCTATACTTTGGCTAGGCATGGCATAAGTACACCGACGCTTGTGTGGTAGCCGCCAAAACATTCATCTCATGGTTGATGGTTTATCGTAGCGATACAATGGTGACTCCTAAACCCCTTCCGAAAAAACAAATATAATCCCTGGCTCAAGCGTAAACCCGCACACCCAAAAATCTTTGTTGGCATTAAATAAACGGCGTGTTAGACACTAAAATAAGCAGAACGTCGCAGTCGTTCAAGTGCACTCGAGCACAAAATTGCTACGTCAAGCACCGGAAATCCCATCGTGCTTTTCCCCAAAGGCACTATGTAGGCCCTCGATACACTAGGTGAAGAGTACTGCTTCAATGATATTGTCTTGCAAGAGCAACGAACCAGCGAAGCCTGTGTCATTAATCAACCAGTGTGTTTGATAGCACAAAGAAAAACGCTTCATCTCGCCACGCCCTATGACTACGACCTCAATCCCACCGCTCGACTCCGATTTCCGAAACCTGCTTGTCTTCCGCCGCACTTCCGCCACAGTTTCATTTAGAACTTGTCGCGACGGTAGGGACTCTATCTCGAAACGTTGGCTAGTGGGGATGCAGTTAGGCTGGTCCGGCAGGGCGTGCGTCGGATGGATCGCATCGGCATTCGCACCCAAGAAGAATATGTTGGTATGAAACAAATCACATCGTGAACGACGTCTTCCTGAGTAATCAAGCTCTCACAGATATCGCCGGTGATTATTCACAGCAAGCCGAAAGTGACCAAACAACTGCAGGCGCCGAACGAAAATGATATTCCTTTTACTCATTTCTATGCGTGTGTCGACACACACTCGACCGCTCAAGAGTACTACTGTACGAGTGATACACGTCGCACCCTGCTTCGAAGCCATCCATGTGTTGTGTAGCACGGTTGCTGTTTCGGCAACAAAAAGTGTCGAACTACCTCGGTGTTCACGATTCCAACTCAATAAGCTGATTGTCATGCGTGAATCGCAAATCGTCGGATACAACACAAGACTATGCCATGGGGATTGTGCATACAGAAGCACGATACGCGTGTCTTATATTGTGCAGTCAACAATGCAGAATCGGATCGCGCTTCGCCTCGAATCAATACCAAACATCCAAATTCACCAACCATATATTACCGCGGACCATAGTTAATAGGACCTATGGTATATTTAACCATTTTTACTAACAATATTTGGTGTTATTCACTATGGCCCCCCGTAATAATAGCTGCTACGGGTGCGAGTAATCGCTGCTGTAGACGCGTTGACAGTTACACGCGTGACTTGCGCCATGATGGCGGAGTAGAGTGGCACTAATGTATCACGCCACCACCAAACAGACACAGACGGGCCGTATCCTGGTTATCACACACCCCTCACATACATTATTCGATCCTCGTCCATCCTTGTATAATTTTTATATGCCCTTGTCGTGAAGCATGCTATCAAGCCACGTACCCGGGCTGTTTCTTTCCATCTATCTCATTTCCTCGAAGGACCGGCCTACCTTGCCCAGAGATCACCCAGGACTCCTCCCACGGTAGGGGTTGCACGTTTTAGATTGATTGATAGTGTCTGACCGGTTGGGCTCCTCATGAAATCAATTATTAATGCCGGTTGGTACGGTACTTTTCTGTTATATTTGTTCCATCAATAGCGCAAATGAATGTCGCTCGTGTTGCACGAATACACTTCTTCAACTCCTCGATTGATGTTTGGACCTCCTCACGTGAGCAGCTCAAACAATAGTAAGCCGCTACCCCTATATGCCTTGGCATTTCTCCCAGGCATATCAATATCACTGCTCCAACTTTGTATAGTCCGACCCTTCCGTCGGTCAATATAGACCACCGTAGTATCACAAACAAACGTTTTAGTTTCGCAAACGATATTGTAGGAAGCGCTTACTCCGGCTTCCGTCCGACACATTTGACGAACACGACAAAATAATCTCGTATCGGGAGGAAATCGACCTTCCTGCGCCTGGGATAAAAGTGCTGAAGAAGGACCCTTGCTTCGTGTTTTGAACCATGCAATCTTAATATCCCACTGTCTGCTGACAGGGGCCATAAGTGCCACGTTGGCGGATATCTACATGGACGGCAACACATCCTTTGCCCGTAACTCAGGCGGGACCACGGGTGAGAAAGAGCACAACCGGGACCGTTTGATGTAAGTTTGAGGTGTGGGGCAACGATGACCGCGGGGGGAAGCGAAGGGCAACGTCACCTACTGACTGAATGTGCGCAAGGCGGCCACACATCAGATACATAGCAGTGTGATGTGTACGTTCCGCGCCACACCTCGCACCGTGGTACGCAACAACCTCGACACCATTCTCAACACGACATACAAATATTCCTGACTGAACAGTTGGGCCGCGAACGGTACTGGTATTGTTATAAGCTGCCACAAACACAAACATTAGTGCCCAAGACCACCGAAAGCGAAGGTTCCTTGTTCTATCGACGTAGGCTCGAGCCGTGATTCGGCGATACTTTTTCGTCGATATCACTTTTCGTCTCCTACACGCTCGAGTCAACTTGAAAAGGTGGCTTCAGCAACCTCATGGATTTCCAGCGCAGATACGTACAACTAACTAACTGCAGTTGGCAGCAAATGCCGCTACTGCGGCCTGCGGTGGTTATCATGATAGTTGTGACGTGATGCTGTCATCCGACGCCGGAGACATCGTGCGTTTACCGCGCGCCTGGATTGACGATAAAACCTTCTCACAAGCTCGAGCACTCCAACTGCACTGTCAGTGAACCAAAGTGGAAGCGCGACCATTGCGGAACCGCTCAAGCACCAATAGTTATTTTCAAACCCGCAGGTATGGGGCAAACGGTGAGCTCTCTGGAATCGAACAAGTCATTGAATGGCAAGAAAGGGGATACCGTCGGTACCACTAACACATCAATTGGTCTATTGGTAATTTATCGTGGTGCAGACTACTGCCGGGTTGTGATGATCGCCCAAGGAGTACTCCAACGCTCTCTCACACCTGGGGGGGCGCGAAAAAATAAAGGCCAGATGTTTTCCTTCTTGTTGTGTCTACCCTTTACGAATTGGGCCTGATATAACTAACCTTGGCCCAAATACAAGAATATTGTTCGGGCCCTTATAGTGCTTTCCTTGCTCAACTCCGAACACGATGGCATTGCCGAATCACAGGTGGCGCCATTCAAGGGTTTTGGTCAAATATTCGCATCCACGGTAACGCCTCCTTCATTCGGAACTCAGCCGGGTCCGGAGGTGAGAAATGGCACGGCATACGACATCGCTTTAGTGTCGTCATCGAATGCGTACAATTCACGTTGCTTGTCTCCAGGCTCTTTCTTTTTTGCGAAAAGAGGTACCTGTCATTTCCAGACTAGCGGTCCTTCAATACAATGCTCTGAAATCTGCTCATAGTATTGGGTTCGGGAGCATAAACCGATTTATTTCAGCGATTTGGGGAGTTTTCGGTGTTGCTGGCTCACAGCTTCAAGTTCACGAAAACATCTCGTGGTTCACTCCTGACTGCCTACGACCGCTGTCTGTCGTACCCCATCAGAAGCGCTCCTCAATTGCGCGGGCTGTGGTTGCCTGAGAAGAGCTGTGCCTGTCCGCCAGTGGAGTGCAAACGTGCAGCTGGGTTTATTTTTCCTTCCTTTTAGCATACCCTAAAGTTTGACCAGTGTCGACCACTGCAGCACCTCAACGTCGAGGTGTCGGCATCTGTTGAGGAGGCTCAGTCTGAAGAGAATCACAGCTTTTGCATACTTAGCATACTTGGCCATCACACGCCCTTGCTGAGGCACGAGCCAGCAGAACATCCAAACGAAGTGTGACGTTGGTCTCTTTACAAATCAACCCTGAAATCCACCCAACAGCACCAACATTTTTTCAGGTTATCGAATAGTATTTTTAAAACGACCGAGATCGCTCGAACGCCACGCACAAGGCAAAACCAACCATACCCGCTTGCTCGGCGACAGTATGAGTAGTAGGAGTGAGGTGCTCCTGAGGTTCAGAGAATTGGGGCGTGATAGTTGCCCCCATTCGCTTGCGTTGTCTGCTGCTGCCGCTGTCGCTGTGACTCCAAACGCAAAACCTGCGGGCACACCGATCGGACTACTCGGGAAACTAGCCCTAACTCAACTGCAATTGTTTCGAAAGGAGGAGAAAACGCGAACCCAGTCGAACTACCGAATAAGTTCGTGATTTCGGGAAACCGGTTCGGGAAATTTCAACCCCCGAACGAACCCCCGCAACATACGAGGGTGGAGATGTACATCGTGACAGACAAACTCGTGATTTGTTTTCACTGGGAAATCCGTTCATGTTTCGGCTCTGTCGTGGTATGCCTCACATTGGCCCATCGCTAAAAGTCTTGTCTGTGGTCACAGGACAGGATCCACGTTGAACTCTGGAGTTGAATATCTTGGGAGAACAAGACAAAAAAAAAACTGGTGCAATACAGCGCACATTGTTAGCAAGGGTCCACGGGGGCCCAAAGCGGGAAATGAAAATAACATCGTACCCTGGTTTGTATGGCGTTTTCCACACGAGCGTAAGGATATCCCTCCCTCCTGTAGTTTGGTTATTTTACTATTACGGGGGGCCATAGTTAATAGGACCAAATATCGATAGTAAAAATGGTTAAATATATAGGTTTTCATGTATACCATAGGTCCTATTAACTATGGTCCCCCGTAATACTGTAGATATCTGGAGTTTGGCGGGGCGATTGTCTATGAATGCCTTCCCATGTCCCTGCCGACAAAACGGCTACCGTTCGATCGCCGAAACGACAGATTATGGTCGACATCTAGGTCGGCCCCTGCATCCCACACGCTCTGCATATGCCCACAACTCCTGCTTTTCGGCTTCTAGGCGATTATTTGGTGTCAGCTTGCACGTTACACCGTCGTCAGTCGCGAACAACCTCAGGCGTGCTGCTACTATCCTAAGTACTATGCTATTCCAACAGCTCTACGCACGTACAATGTGCTTGCGCCACGACGTACCACAATTTCATCGAAATTTTCTTATCGGACCACAAAGCTGCGAGTTGGGCATCATCGTCTGCGGCGGATCAGCCGCACTTGTACATGACTCCCATCAAAGGCTGCTGTACTCAGTGCCAGAGGCCGTGCCAGAGGCCGCATGCACGGCCATGCGTTGTGTTCTCTCGGGACTGTCGCTCGTCGATATTACCAAGAAGTAGCTTGCTGTCGGTACTGTGCGACCGTGTTATAGAATATCCGGTTTACACACATACATGCTTAGTATTTGTTTTACTCGAGCCTTCCACATATTGCTTCGTAGGCCCCCGATCCTCCGTCGATTCTTTGGCGCAACAAACAACGACCGTCGACCTCGCAACCCGCAGTACACCCATTCGGCTAGCCAGGGTGATCTAGGTCGTCAGAGTTTGGAATATATATGGTGACGGTTGCGGGTTAGGCCCGAAACGCGTTTGGGCCACAGCGCTGTCCTCAAATACGCCTATTTATGTAGCCAAACAAACGAGGAAATCGAAGAGAGATATGAAGGTGGGCGATATCTTCACTCCATAACCACGGGGCAGTGCCCATTTCTACGGGAAGGGTTTATTCTATGGAAATCGGCCCTGCTCCCTGCAACCTTCTGTGCAACGTCCTTGCATCTCCCACCGCGGCTGCCTTCGACGCAAGCATGCCCCCCTACGCTACTACTGCGGTTGGTCTCCTGCCGGCATGACCCATAAGACGGGCAGGTTAGAGGAGGTATATACTTGAGGGTCCACCCGTTTCGCCAAACAAAGGGGCCGTCTCCTAGCTACCGACCACACACGGTGTCTTATTGATCGATCACTCGACAGGTCGGGAATAACACAAGAACAAGAGTACCGTGTTACTGTCTAGAGGTATAGTCGCGGCTGGCACAGGAACGCGTGGTTGACTCCAGACAGTGTCACATAACTCTCTCTTGTTGTGTCATTCCCGAGCTGTCGTGTGAGAGCCCATGACGACATATGACAGGCCATTGTATAGCAAACTGCTACGAGTAGCACAAATACATTATTTCCCGTTTTGCCCGCAGCTTGACCGCCTGAATCCCCCTTTTCTATAGTCCCACTTTAATGTATGGAACTCCCAAATATTAGATGGGGCGTTTCCGTCGTGTTCCTGAGCGCACTCAACAGGTCTGCACACCACAGCAGCACTGGTTTTGAAATCAGTAAAACTCTTGCCTTCTACTGAGTGGAAGCTAATTACACTCAGAGTTGGAAGCTTGAACCAAGGTAACTTTTCATGTGCAGCCTGCTGTTGTTGCCGTCTGCGTGTTCGTTGGGCTCGTTCTACCCGACCTCGAAGTATGAACGCGCTTCCGACTGACCTCGTTGTCTACAGGTGCAATTTCTCTAATTGTGACGAGCAATCTCAGTATCACCGGAACCGAGGGAGGCTCTGGCGATCTATTCGGCGATGAAGGTAGGGGAGTAGAAGGGTTGTGGCTTGTACCCCCCCCCCGTATGATTTCGCATGAAAACACGAACAACCGGATGAACTCATTCCCTCTACAGAACCATGCACAAGCAGCACTACGCTAGAAATTGCAGTCTTGTGTAAGGAACATTGTGTTCGGCCTTGTATGGTTATGAAGAAAAGCTCCGCATTGTTGCGCAGGGTTCATCCCCTGACTAGATTCTTCGTCTCAATGCACATTATGTCGGGTGCCGTTTTTTCGTTTATTCTAAAACAAAGTTGTCTCACAACTCAGAGAGCTAAACACCAGTAGGTATGCCTGGTTCATCTGCATGATGGCAGCATTTGTGTCGGCCGCTGCCTTGATTTGACGGAGCCACTTTCTGCGAGAAGTGCGGCAGGTAAGCGTCAGGTTTCAGGCGATCGGACTGCCCAGGCCTTGCATGGTTTCCGAATTTAAAGCCGTATCGAGACGCTACTTAGATGGGCACAGACGGCACAAACAAATAAAATGCACTCTGCGATACTCAAATGGAGGGAAACGTTCAAGGTGTATGATATGCACGATGCACGGTAGTTGACGGTAGCGGTGTTGCTTCGTAATATGATCGCATAGGTCTAGCGTGTATATCAATGTATTCTGTTGTGGGTGTGGAGGTCTCTGTCGCTGCTATAGTATGTATGGTACTAGGCGGCGACGTGCACGGCTTGGGGATCAAGGTATTCGTATTGAAATTGAACATTCATTGCTCACCGTGTGCCAATTTTCACACACGGGAAACGACCCCTCACTACGGGTTTGAATATCTGGCCTGAAAGCAAGTTGGATCAACTCTGGCTAAGCATCCTACGTTGCTACCGGCCGAATACACGCAGCACTATAATGGCTCGGTTCCGCCCATGTTTCGCCAACAACACTCAACTAGAGCAGACCACAACGTAATGGCCCTTTAGGCAGGGACATCCGGAGGGATGATCCAACGCTTTCGAGTGTGAGCCCTCCGTGAGAGCGCTTATAGCATACCAGGTAGGTAGGGGAACAGCTTCGGCAGAGCACGGTCTTGTTCTACAGGTAAAACAAATACCAACGGTCTAAAGCAACATTCCAGGCCCTACGTGAACTGCCTATTACGGGGGACCATAGTAAATATGACCAAATATATAGGTAGTAAGAATATCGGAATATCTAGGTTTTTGTGTTTACCGTAGGTCCTATTAGCTATAGTCCCCCGTAATAGCACGAATCTCCAGTACGCACTCGTACATAGGGGGCTCAAGACGCAGTCCGTCAACAAAGCAAAAAGGCGGTCATAATTCGTCTAGCTCGTACTTTGGTCCATAACTTACAGTGGAGAGGGCGGGGCATGGGAATCATTATGAACGAGGCAAACACGCTGTTGTAGTATTTCGTGTTGGTTTGGCCACAAGTCACAGATGCAGCCGATTCAGTGTGCCTCCAACGGTGTTCCCGTGTTGCAGGTTCACTCTACTCTAGGGTCGACTCCAAACTTGGTCATATCGGGAGCGTATCCTTCATCGAGAATGAAGCAACCGAAAAAGGGGGTGCCATTTACCTTAGTGGGAACGTCGGTGTCCAAGCCCGCCATGCGACGTATAGCTCCAACAACGCCGGGCTTGGCGGGGCTATTTTCGTTGTCTTGGCAGAAGACCAACGAACAGAGTTCACCACGTGTTTGTTCGAAGGAAACCAGGCTACAGATGGGGGCGCCGTTTACTTGTACACGGGCACAGGCGTTGACATCTTCACCGACTGTGTCTTCCGCGACAACTTTGCAAGTGAGTCGCAAGACGGTCTCGACAAGATATATATGCTATCTTATCGCTCAGAACGTCCGAGCGGCGTATCGCTAGTTTTGTGATAGATGAATTTTGGTGTTCGACCTGATAGTCGTACTTCGTGCCGTAAATACTTGGCGCATTGGAAGAGTAGTCATCTACCGATACGAATTCGTGGTTTTCGTTTACAGAAAATCTTCAGCTTGCGCAAATAAATGTCACCAGTTGATTACGTACAATATTATGGTGGCTATCATGAACACGACACATACATGGAATAGCTACTACGTTTACTACTGCTGCTACGATGGCCATGACGATGGCATAGTTCCAATATATTATATTAGTGTGGCCACTACGATGAATTCAAGGATGGCCACCATGATGATTACCTGTAGATATAGAGGTACACGAGGCAAGGTGACCTCACACATGCAGTCGACCCTTGGCGTTCGAATGAAAATTGGGAAAACAAACGTAATTCCACCGCATACCATGAAAAACATGCCACAAACAACAATACCATTACGGAGACTGCGGCCACTTCGATTTGGTATGCAGCTAAATGGGACCCCACGCGCTAGTCCAAGGTCGCTCGCTTGTTTAACCGCCAGGGTAGTGGAAATCGATCACGTACAGCTCTCGCAAGCAATGTGTTTGAAAAAACGAACAGAGAGACAACAGCAGGCAGCCAGCCGCACTATTGATAAGAAAGTATTGGGAGCCTGTACGCATGTCTTCGAGAGTTGGAAAACTATAGTAAACATTATTGGACGCTTCAGCAGGCGCTCAGGCTGGCGTGTGGTGTGAACTTTTTTCTTCTTGCAACTCCACAGCATGATCCTGTGCTTCGAGCGCAAGGTTAAGATCCGTAGGCTTGGATCCTCGGTTGATGGTTTGGCTGGCCGGGGCAATTCCTTCACTCACTTATGGCTGACTGTCGGTTCTGGGCCGCTTCTGGCCGCTTCATGTGAAGAATGAAAAACGAATACCAAAAAGCATTGATAATCATTTTTTCGAACCTCGAGGCAGCAAGGCCTCCGGCATAACAGCGGTGCGGCGGCAGCGGCGACCGTGACCATCTCGAGACGGCTAGAGACGAAACAAGTCCCACGCGTCAGGCCCAGCTAGCTCGCTTTTGTAGTTACCGGGTTGTGGAAATCCGTCACGTGCAGCTCTCGCAATCAGTGACAAAACACGAGTGTTACAGAGAGACCGTTCACAGCACAGGCCCACTCACAGACACACAGCAGACAGACAGACGAGCAACATAAAGACTGCCTTGGAAGTAAAGCTGTCGCTAGGAACTTGCTCAGCAAGATATTCACATTGAAAGATGCTTAACGACAGCCGTCAATAGAAAGTCTCCTAGCTGAATGCTTTGGCTCTTCCGTCGATTGTCGGCAACAAAAGCGCCACCAGATCTCCGGTAGGGATTCAAAGACTAAAACGGAACAAAAAACATTGGAATTTCGACGACAACTTCAATATATCTGCATGATACTTATTGCTACTCCCCTTCTTCTTCAAGGATGCTCCAACATCAGTACCAGCAGCAGCAGCAGTACCAGCAGCAGCAGCAGCAGCAGTGGCGGCAGCCGTGGCACACGAACGCAGGCGTGGACTGCATTCGACCATAGTCCATTTACAATAGCAGAAGCGTGAGAGGACAGTTGTTGTGGTTGTCCATCGCCAACATACCACAAGATGATTGCCACCTGAGGAAAAATAAGGAGATGGTGTTGTAGATGAACACAGAGGCTTGAAGTGGCGGACAAGACACATGATGTACCTACTACATATATCGCCTGCTATAGCCACGGCTCCCCACATCAAACACTGCATGCCATCTATCTAGGAACCATGGCTCGATCACAGCCTACACGTCTCAGGGTAGTTGTAACGGAGGTGGCAGAGCGGCTCCTCACTGTTCCGCCGTTGATTGTTGAGGAAACGCTCGCTAGTAGGTCTCCGCTGAAAGTTGATTGGTGAGATTCCGCCCCATGCGGTTGTCCGATACGTCTGACGCAACTAGACCATATTGGATGCGTGTATGAAACATGGACCATAGCCGTCGGAACAAGACGGACTCAAAACTAGTAGCAGCAGCAAGAGGATCGTAGGCACAGACTCGCAGGTTCACGGGTAGAGCAGATCACGTATCCACAAGGTACACCGTGTTGCCCTAGCAGATCTATGCTCAAAGAATATATCCGTCGTCACCTTGTGCGCGCTGCGTACTCAGGAAAAAACGAAAATGAAGTAAATGCATAATCGATCTGGAAACGTATAGAGGTAGCTGGCACGGGAAACCGTGGTTGGTAAATCAAGGGAAACACGGAACTCTCTCTTGTGGCCTTCCCAAGCGATCGAGTTGACTCGGTCCCAAAAGGAGCTAAAACAACGAGTGACATAGGTAGGCTCGGACATTATCCCGATATCCAAATATCCCACTACCAGAATCTTTGTCCAGCACGAAACTCCTTAATCTACGGTGAATCTTATGTGTCGTGTTCCTGAACACATTCAACATCCCCCCTGTTCATCATACACAACTACGCTAATATCCCCCCTGCTCTGTGCATGGTAAGGCACGACATCGCAAGCTCGATACATTGCATTATCATGATCAACTTACATCACACTCAGAGACTCCAAACACTAATCTGCACTCAAAATCAAGTCCTCAACGCAGTAGTCAAATACCTAAATCAACTCCTAAATCCTCCAATCAACAGCCTCTCTGCTGGAGACGCATCAACTCTTGAAATCCGTTGCAAGGTGAAATGGTATTTTCGACTGATTTAGCTAGGTAAAAGCGGCATTTCCCGCGGAATTGATCCCAACATATTCACCCACTCTGAAAAAACAAACTTCAACCCTCCCGCGGTATCCCTGATTAGTTCGATATACCAATACCCAGCGCCAGGTCTATTATTACCCAGCGCCAAGTCTATTACAGCTGAAACAGAAACATCAAACTCTATGGTGTACGAACACCACCGCAGAACCTTTACCCGTGTGGATTCTACATTGCTTCAAGTATAGGTCAAATCCCGCTCGGCAAATGCGTAGAAAATGCATTGATCGGGATATATCTCAAAACGTAAAACCACAAGCAATCAATGAGGACCCAAAGTGCCCTCTGTCGCAGCCCTAGAAATGCGGCCGTAGACTGAGATCGTTCGAAATATTAAACAGCAACTCGCTCAACGCACCAACCTAACCCAAATCGATCAAATCGGTCAGAAGAAGCACAGTTCAAAAGGCATGGAGAGTGACGTTCGTTCACCCGGAATCACAGGCAGCAACATTTCATCCAAAACTACCGCAATGCTTCTAACACTACTGCTGTTACTGCCTGTGCCGCTGCTGCCTCCTGGCGGTTTCATGGTGACGTCGCAGCTCGTGTCATCCTGGTTATCCTTCTGGGTGAAATCAGATGTTGTCTCACCAGCATTGGCTCGATACACAAAATTGATGGGTTGTGCAACCGAGCGAATCGGTCGTCATTGGGTGTCTTGCTATATTTTCACGCATTCACCTTGGAAACCTCTCTTCACCAATTAGAGTTTAAGTTCTCCAATGGCACTGGAAATAAGTTGTCACTTGCCAACGAAGGTATGTTGTACCACATAGCATGCGCACCACAACTCATCCATGTATTCCACGACCAAAATATACAGTTTGACGTACGCGTAGTATCTTAGGCAATTCTCGTATCAGCTGAACACATACAGCAGCACCGTGCTGACTGTTCATAAGAGTTTTCGCCCCAGCTTATATCCATATCTCCACCAACAGGTACAGTACAGCTAGTACCGGGGTAACGTATACTGGACGAGGGGGGTGTTCTGCACTGCAGTCCAGACAGTATTGTGATCAACTCTGTTAATATAGATGAGGTTCTCTGTTGTGTGGGGTCCGGGTTCTCAACCCAACCGTCGCTACTCGTATAAAATATTATCCCATTTATTTACAGATAACTCGTATTTGATGACGCAACAGGAGCACGAGTGCTCATCAACCAAACAACTCACGCACGAGTTGCCCGCACCTAAAGGGGAAAATATGCGAATTGCCGCAAACCTCAAGGGTTCGACACATAACATCTCTTTCTGCTGTTATGTTTCGCTGCTGCTATCACACTGTCAAGCCAACACCACACTGACGCAAATAAATGCCAAATCCAGCAACAGGGCGGGCTTATCAATCCTCTACTTACTGCGTATGATGAGTAGTGACTTCCAGCGGGTGTACACCACCGAAGTGTCTTTGTGCAGTCAATAAGCTCACGGTATTCACGCGAGATTTTATCTCTATATTGTATTCTACGAGAAGCTGAGAGTTTCGCATGGCAATTGTCTGTTCATGCAATATTGTTGTCGTACGGGTATGAAGATATGATACAACAGTGGTACAGCAATAGACTACTCGCACAAAAATACCCGACATTCTAAATTTCCCATTTGATTTTCAACTCACTATTTTTAGGCTCTTACTCGTACTCGGATTGATACTCGGCCAGAACGCTCGACGAAGCAATTAAAGAACGGACGAAAGTAGTTGCCCTACAGTAAAGCTACAGGATACCTAGAGTTATATACCTGGTACAAATTTGGATGTGTATCACCCCTCAACTTCTCTCCAACATCCACCAGTATAGAATATTACAGTAGCATGAAATGTGAGGATATTCATCTTTTTTTAAAATCAATAAAAATCAATATGACAACGGAAATATTTTGCGGCAAGCAAACCAACGAAGTCACAACGTGCCAGGTTCGGGTAATGCCCTTGCTGACGGCGCGTTCATAATTTCTTTTCCACCCTCTCTTTCTTGGAACAGCATATCCTATTCCGCCCGTGTGCCGATCCCCTACGAACCATGCAGATTCCTCCGGCAGCGCCCACCTTCTC
This sequence comes from Nereocystis luetkeana, assembly GCA_031213475.1. Lineage (NCBI taxonomy): Eukaryota > Phaeophyceae > Laminariales > Laminariaceae > Nereocystis > Nereocystis luetkeana. Next base: position 5,749,934 of record JARUPZ010000013.1, on the reverse strand, counting down.
TCTCTCCCTCTTCTTCTGGAATGGGGGCAAGGTACCCCCCCGTCAACCACCTGCGGGCGTAGTGTCTCAGTATTTCAGGCAAACGCTTGTTGCCCCTCTTTTGCCGTCTCCTTTTCTCCATCGGCTCCTCTTGCCGGCCAACTATCCCATCTTTCTTGGTACCCTCTTCTCCGGAACGAAACAGACCCACAATTTTGGGATTATGCCTGGCTTTTACTGGGGTGTTCCGGCTGCGACCGTGACCGCGGCGCTCGAGACGATGGCGGCGGCAGCGGTAGTTACTACGCTCCATCGACGCACCAAGCGCAGCAATCTTCTGGCTGCTGTAATTGCTGACGGTGCTGTTGAGGCTGCTACTGCCTCTGCAACTGCTTCTTTCCAGCGCCTTCGCCACCAGTGCCAAGCGAATCTACGAGCTGTGGCTCATACGTGACTTTGCTGAGGTCACGTTACTGCTGCTGGAGTGGCATGTATGTCCTCTCTCTCCTTTTCTTTCCCCTCGTTTACTATTTTCTTGCTCTCTTTCCGAACCGCTTGCTCTTCTTCCATTTTTATTGCAACATCCGCTTGAACCTCACACTGCTCGTGGAAATACCGAAGCCTCTCCTTCATTATTGGCACTTACCATGGCCAGAAAGGAGTCATGTCGGGCTCTGCTGCATGCGACGCTTGCAGGGCTGCCTCTCCAAGTCCGGCCTTTTTCTGAAGCTTCAGAGGGCTGTCCCTATCGAACCAAACACTGATCACCGTTCGTGACTTTTAACATGACAAAATATCACGATTCGTAACATTTCAGGTCAAACGAAAGAGCTGAAAGACGTCACGTTTCATATCCAGCGGTTTTCGTGGGTGGTGCCAACTCTCGCGGGTGGGGCACGGCCAGACCGGGCCGGACCGACCGTGCAAAGCCCGGCCCGAGATATATTCAAGTCACGGCCCGACTTCTGGCCCCTCCCGTGATATGGTGATATCACCCGCCATATATATGGCGATATCACCCGCCGTCGGCACAGACCGGTCCGCGAGAATTACCTCTCACAGGTCGTCTTCCCTGCCTGTCCACTGAGATTCTCAGATAGTTTTTGCTTATTTTTCTCGTTGTGGCTTCTCCTCTTCGCGACGTCGAAGCATGCTCGCTAGCCTGCGCCTAGCGTTTGTTTTCGGGCATCCGCCCAACAAACACGATTCATGGCAATACGATGTCGAATAGTTGTTTGTTTGGTTTATTGGGAATGCCTCTGGGACTCTATCTGTAGCTTGAGCAGTATCATCTCTCCGAAGCACTACTCCACGCTTTCCTTCTCCATGCCAGCACCCTCGTGACCGGACATGAACCGGAAACGCAGAGCCCTCCCTTCTGGAATTCCGTTCTGGGATGGCCGCGGCGGTGGTCTCTCATAGAAGACCCCCCGCTTATTACTCTAGTAGTGTTGTTGATCGACCTCGAAATGTATAGACGGGGCTGGCACGGGAATACGTGGTTGGTTACTCAAGTCAGTAACACGAAGCTCTCTCTCTTGTATTATTTCCTAACTGCGAAGTTGACTCGGTCTTATAACGAGCTAAAACAACGGGTGGTGTTGGTAGGCTCGCGCACTATCCCGACATCCCGACATCCTAATACCCCAGTGCCAGAACCTCTATCCAGCATGGAACTCCTAAAATACGATGGATCTGATGTGTGGTGTTCCTGAGCACAACATACAATAAAACGAACAGTAGTAACCAACGTACGAAAGTCAGGGCATGCAACAACCACACAACTTCTCGTAGTACGACGATCACACCCGACCCCACTGGTCATGGTTGAACCGATCGCCACCCTGCCAGCCGGTGAGCGGCCACCTCTGGCCTTCCTGCGCTTTGGCGAGAAGCTGTACCATTATCAGCCCGCTACACACTGTTGTAGAGTGCGAGTACTCGTACACCAGCACAAACCCTTCAGTTCCGAACCAACTGCTGTGAAGGTTCTGCGGACGTAGAGCTTTTTGTAGAAGGCACCGCACAGCAGCAAGCAAACGAGGGACTAGCAGCGCACAGCAGACATAGTCCAGCGAGCCGTTCGCATCTGAGATACTGGGTGCGCCCAGTCTCGGTGGGGTCTGTCTCGCGGCGTGGTGTTGTGTTTGTGGACCAGTTGGTTTCTCTGTCTGCCCTGATGCGATGTGTGATATTCTTCCGCTGTGATTTTTTCGTTGATCGTCGCGGTCGTACGTATATCCACCTACACCTGGGGACAGCAATTTCGAAGGGGGTCCCTGAGCCAGCGCTATCGGAATCGCTGTCAGATGGATTTATAGTGCGTACGGCCCTGATGTTTTCCGCACCATTCACAGCGGAATGATGCCACACATCAGCCACCAAAAACCGTTTTATCACAGTACAAATAGATCGCAATCGCATTCGTGCAGACAGAAAGAACCACGGGCCCACAAACCCAGCGCCACACGGCTGGAGAGCCACCGACGAGCGAAGGTGTGCGCACCCGGTGTCTCCGATTGGAAACGGGTCACTGGGTTTTATCTGATGTACTCTCCTGGTCTCTCGCGTGCTTGCTGTTGTGCGACAGCTTCTATATGTCCCTCTACCCCTCGGAACAAACGTTGCACTCGGTTCGGTGCTCAAGAGTTCCTACTGCTTGTGAGTATTCGTACAGCGGAGGAGGGGTTTGGAGATGTAGTGGGCCGATACCTATACAGCTGTTCGCCGAAGCGCAGGGTGGCCAGGGGTGAACGCTCACCGACTGGCGCGGTGGCGGGTAGTTCAACAGTGGCTAGTGGAGGGCGTGCTCGGCGTACGAGTACTCGTTCGTGCAGTTGTTGCATGCCCTGCCTTTTGTACGATTGTTACATTTACTGCTGGCTGTACTCGTAATAATAGTAGGCTGTTTTTTGCTTCTCATCAACACCCGACGCGTACAAATTGGAAATGGGTATTTTTAATTATCATGTCGCGCGAGTACCTATCGACAGTTATACTATATTAAAGATGAAGGCCTGTGCACCCCCCATAGTGAAGAGGCAACGGCCTCATTACTACAGTTGTAGTCGAGAGACAACATATGAGGCAACACTGTCTAATACATGCCGTTGGCCGTGTGCGCTTCAAGAGATCACTCGGCACTCAATTCACACCACCGAAACAATAACAACCCGGTGACCGCAACCACTTCGAGATGGTGTGCGCCGCCAAACATCCCACACTTTGTTCTAAGCTCGCCCGCTTCTTTCGACGCGGGGTGAGCGGAAATCAGGCACGTACAGCTCTCGCAATCAATGACAAGGCTGACATGCGCAGACATAAAGTACACGATAGACAGACAGGCGGATAAAATACGCAATGAGCGCCTGTATACACCCCGCTACTAGTGCGGAGGTAAATGAGGCAAACCTGTTTGATACATGCCGTAGGATGTGTACGCTTGAAGAATACACAACGAATACAGACAACTAAAACCCTTCCACACTCAAAGCCACACCCACAATTCCACAGCAGCCCGACGACCGCACCACTTCGGGACGGCGTTCCACGAAACAAGTAATACGAAGCCCGCCCGCGGCTGTAGACACCTAGGTTGTACGAACCGCCCACGTTTATCTTTTGCAATCAATGATGGCGCAACAGTCCCGGGGCGATTCAAATCAATTAACTCAGTGTGGCCTCTGGCACGGCCTGTGGTGTACCGGGGCCTCTCTGGTAGTCTCACTCCCCGCTGGACGTGCTGCTGATCCACAGCCAAAGGTGTTGCCGTGGTCACAGATTTTGCGGCCATATATATACGTTGTATTACGAGTGAAGTGCTCGGTAGCAGTAGTGGCATTACAGTATAGTACGAAAACGTACAGGAGCCGATGGTTGCAGAATCACGTATTGCGATCGGCAGAGCAGTATTGCGATCGGCAAAGCCCCCTTGTGTACCAGGTATGTGCGTAACATATTTATTTGTACTTCGCATACTTCGTACGTACGTGTAGACAAAACGGAAAAATGGGAACGAAACAAAAAATGAGAACGGAGGTTTTTTTTAGGAAGCAAACTAATTGTGTACAACTCCAAGAAAAAAAGTTGACAGTCCTGTGGGGCTGTACAGCAGCCTTCGAATGAGCTGTCGCTCAGGCTGGAAGTCCTCGGCATCGCCGCGGTAGCCAGCATCTAGAGAAATCACAATAGAGCCAGCGTATGTCGCTTTTTGCGCCCACCCGAAGGCACGAGATGGAGCATGACCGTTCTGACGAGCTCCTCTCACAGGGCTGGCCAAGGGGTTTCGCAGGATCATTTTGGTTCTCTGATACACCACATGGTTCTGGAGATACGGCTTGGTTCTCATTTTAGGCTTCGTTCCCATTTTTCCGATTTGTCTGTTACTATAGTAAGAGTTGCGATATATTCTACTGTATACGAACAAGGTTCCCCTTCGGGATGTGGTTACTGTAACGTGAAGTCCCGGGGGCGTCGCAAGGCGAAAAGGGAGTCACAGGTATTACGGGGAACCATAGTTAACAGGACCAAATATTGTTTGTAAAAATGGTTAAATATATAGGTTTTGATGTATCCCATAGATAGGTCCTATTAACTATGGTCCCCCGTAATAGCACCCGTACAGCTGTTTTTGGCGGAAACGGGAGGCATGGGTTAGCGTATTGCTCGAAGGAAAGAGAAGTACTAGTCGGCACGCACTGAGTACTCCTCTTTTTGAGGTGGATACCACACTACTACATGCACGCGGGACCATGGGTTGAGTACTCTACAGTAACTACACACCACTATTAATACCACCCCTCCTACGCAGATAGATAGATGTAGTACAGGTAGAAGCAGCGTGCACTCTACAAAATACTACATGGTACACTACTATTGTACTACGACTGCTAACTATACTATTACGGGGGACCATAGTTAATAGGACCTATGGTACACATAAAAACCTATATATTTAACCATTTTTACTCACAATATTTGGTCCTATTAACTATGGTCCCCCGTAATACTGCTGAGGACTACTGCTGACCAAACACCCTTACAACATACAGACAACCCTATGGTAAACAAAGAGGTCAAATAAGAACGCGGTACCGGCATGACTGCTATATACCAGGTATTATACCGTTACTATATACCGCCACCAGTAGTAATACGTGGATGAAACACGGGTAGAAGCAGCATGAATAAATAAATACTGCCAGGTACTGTACTACTGCCCCTATAATACCAAAACGTCCATACAACGGCGAGGTAGAATGCAAGCGGTACCATGAGTTGGGGGGATGACTGCTATTACGGGGGACCATAGTTAATAGGACCAAATACTGTTACTAGAAATGGCTAAATATCTAGTTTTTTATGTGTACCATAGGTCCTATTAACTATAGTCCCCCGTAATACTCGTATACTGTTCCTCTTAATGTACACCACTATTAATACCACTACTACGCAGATTAGTGTACTGCTGTAGTAGAAGTAAAAGCAGCATGCACGTTGCAAACTACCTGATACTATACTACTACGACTACTATTTACGGGGGACCATAGTTAATAGGACCAAATACTGTTAGTGGAAATGGTTTAATATATAGGTTTTTATCTATACCACAGGTCCTATTAACTATGTTCCCCCGTAAATAATAATACCAGGTATGTGTTTCGTAAATTTACAGGCTACGTATTATATACGGTTGGTTTAGGGCATCTACTGATATTGGCTAGGTAGAAGCAGCATGCAGAGGTTGACGGACCGAGGGAGCCAGTTTTGTGGTCACGTACGTGGTCGGTGTGAGGTGTGTGGTGTACGTCAAAGGACTAGGTGAAACATGTATGACGCTCGACAGGCGTGTAATGCTGCTGCTGCTGTAGCTGCTGCTGCTGCTGTAGCTGCTGCTGCTGCTGCTGCTGCTGCTGCTGCTGCTAAGGTTGATAAAAAACGGGCGATTTCAGATTATTGAGATTTTCAACTCAGAGAAAATTCAGGAGAGGAATGTCTCGTGCTCGTATTGGTTATTGTTGACTGACGAGCTCACCGGTATGTTCCCAAGCCTATTGCACTGAAAAAAGAACACGAGACCACGATCACTCAATCGCCCGACCGGGTGAACACTGCACACACATATTATACGAACACTGACGTTGAACTGCTGCTGCTGCTGCTGCTGCTGCTGTAGTGCGCCCCGTGGCTGCGCGTTGCTCCTGAAGTACGGACGAAGTGTGAGTTCGTACCAATCGTCGTGCTGCCCCTGCGCAGCAGCATCCAATTATTTGCACATTTCTCGAGATTATGTATGTATCCGTTCCCACTTTCTGGGCTGGCAGGAATCACGGCCCAAACACGCACACACAAAAAATGCGCTTTTCGTGGCCGTCACAAAAGACGGAGCTCGATGAACCACTGTTGCTGTGCCTTGGCTGCCTCTGTAGAGAGCTCGGGAGACGGTGTCATCAGACATGATGATACAGAAGCAGCCAGCAGCAGACAAAAATCTTTGAAATTTTGGGATCTCTCCGTTCGTTGTCCAGCTTGGCTCTAGCGGGTTATAATGATTCCCCGTGTAGGTATTTGCCAGAATTTTCGACTTCGAAAGCCCAGAACACGCACCACAGACCTTGGTTGGGGCTCGCATTTGCGCCGTGGTTTACACACGGGCTCCCTGTGTTCCACTCAGCCTAGAGTGCGAGAGGAGACCCGCGGCCGGACGAGAAAAGCAAAGTATTCCGGGAAAAAAGTTAATTTAGTACCTACAGTATTACGGGGGTCCATAGTTAATAGGACCAAATATTGTTAGTAAAAATGGGTAAATATACAGGTTTTAATGTATACCATAGGTCCTGTTAACTATGGCCCCCCGTAATAGTAATATGTTGACGTTTCAAGGCCCCTTTCGCCTCAAACCTGCCCGTGTTCGACCCTTCCCTAAATAAATGCCACCAATTGCCCGTTCGACAATCCTTCGTAGTTTATTCTGGAGGAGCGATATTCCACACGGGATCCCTGCGTGTTTCCAACACGATGTTTACGGCGAACGTGGTCGGCGCTGACGGTCCGGCGATTATGAGCATCGGGCCGCTGGAACAGCTGTCCAACGTGTCTTTCTCGGAAAACGAATACCATTGCCCTCCAGGACAGTACGCCTATATTCTCGCCATGGAGCAGGTGAGAAACACGTTATCCATTATTTTATTTATGTAGGTAACTCCGTAAACGTTAGAAATGCTTTTCGGTTGTAAATTCGAGTTTAATATTGATTTTGGCGATACCTTTTACTTTGTTTTAAGCTCACGCCCTCAACTCTCCGAAATTTTTGTGCGAAACGTGTTGTTTGTGGGCATGCCTTAGATTGCCTGGAACTGCCTCGTTTATGAACAAAAAGTGAGGCAAAAATGTTTTTTTCCTTCCGAAACACCTGGTTGTGATTTTACCATTTTGAAGGCCTGTGGTTGGTGGGCACACGGTTTTGCTGCCAGCGCCAACCCAAGGCCCTTAATAACACGTCTGTCTGGCCGTGTCGACGTCGTCCGCTGTTCATGGGGGTCAGTATGCCACCAAATAAATGTGGGCCGAGAATATTGAATGCGGCATGCGTGGCGGACACAATTCGGGGTGATAAGCTTCAACCAGCTCGTGCAAAAACGAGTTGTTAACAGTGCTACAGTAGTATTCTGTGTGTAGCCGCATGCGTTTAACACTGTTGCGGTATGTCTCGATTGTTTAATTGTATCCCATTGCAAGAATGGTGTCTCGTCCGGACCAGTCAGACCTTCAACGGTACCTCTTCTCAATCAAGTCGATGACCCTGCGTGTTGCTTGAAACTCGACAGGGAAAATTCTGCGCCTCTTGCTTCAAAGAAGTCTGTGCGCGTTGTGCGAATGCGGGCGACGGCGTGCCAGACGGAGCACTAGTCCAAATTGACGGCATACCACTGTGCGCAGAAATACCTGCCGGAGTTGCCGCCTTGTCAAGGGGTACAACCCTCGCGACTCTTGCCCTGGACAAGGGCTACTACCGCACCTCTAACCACAGCCACAAGATTCGCCAGTGCTACCATGCGGATGCCTGCATTGGTGGCAACGACGCAGACAAATACTGCGCCACTGGTTATGCCGGTCCATGTGAGGATAAAGCCGTGAACCATTCACACAATGAAATGTGGGCCATGATCGACGGGGGGCACACCTCGGTCATTTTCTGCCAAACGGGGGTAGAGGGTTAACAGGCTCGTGACAGGCGCCCGCACGCCGCCCAGTCTGTCTGAAAATGATTTTTGACGCGCTCCCAAAATGCCCGAAAGTGCGTGCCGAGCACGCGGACCGTATTGCTTTCTTCTCGGGCACATTCTACTGGACCAAACGGCACCATGGCGCAAGGGGCCGCAAAACGATCCCCCCATTTGGCTCAAAATTGAAGGGGGTGTGGCTCCACAATGCTACTTTATTAATGTACTACCCCCCTGTTGACTAGGCGTGTTCCCCATTTTTAACCGTGTATGGACTCCTGGTGTGTGTATATCATTCCTTTCGTATCCAGTATGTTGCTGCGTTTACTCTCCTGATGCTGCATTACAATATAGTGCCTGTTTGCCGTGACTTCCAACACAGAGATTCTATCTCTCCAAGATGAAGATTCGGGAAGGACACTAGATGTGCTGGATGTCGTCGGGTAGAGCCAACAGTTTAAAGTGAAGGACACGCGCATACCTCTGTTTTACCATTACTCTCGACAGCACCGAAGCTATGCCGTGAACATGATCTGGACAGACCCATAGCGGAACATCGGATCCAATGTTCGGCCGTGGGTCTGTTCAGCACAGATTCACGATGTAACTTCAACGTTATTCAGAATTGTCTAAAGGGTGTATGTCTTCGGTCAAATGGGGCGAAATCCTCGTCAACAGGGTGCAAGACATAAAGTCAGTAGACGTGCGGGGCTCTATCCCCCCCCCCCCCCCCCAGTTGTAGATAAAAGGGCGGATCCTCCCTCGCGCAGCCTCCTGCGACACGGTGCCCTTAGCCCCAATAATAATCTGGAAAACAAAAATGAAGGAGACGAACGTGCTCCGCATGGGCTGCAGGTGTCTTGCCAGGATGTCGTCGTTGAATTGGAGGCAGGCTGGGGCACGTGCGGGCACCTGCCGCAAGCTCGTTTTTCCTACCCGGTGTTCAGCTGAAACACCCGTTGGGTAATGCACCCCCCTTGACCATTCCCCTTGCCATATTTTCAAATAGTGATCATCACAGAGTCTGCTCCACCATTGCATGAAAACTTCAACTACATGTCTCTCAAACACAAAGCTCTCGGTCTGGGGTTTGTAGACAGTCGTATCCCTGCGTTCGGAGCATTTCAAAGCAAAGGCTGAGCCCCATGAAGATTCAGCGCTGTGATTTTGGTCTTGGTCAGCTGATGATGATGTAGGCCGCTGCCTCAATGCTCACCGCCCCCGACAATGCTTGCAGACTGTGCGGTCTGCGCTCGAGGGTTTGCGCCAGGTATTGCGTACAGCTGTCGTTCATGCTCCGGGGGCGCAAGGCAGTCAACCATAGGACTTGCGGTGGCCGCGGCGGTGGTGGTTCTGCCGTTGGTGATTCTGATATTCATGCATCTGGGGAGTGTGGTGGATGAAGGGGAAGAAAAGGGTGCGGAACAAAACGTGGAAGTAGCTCACAGGGCTTGGAAGCAAAAGTGCTGGTCTTGCCGCAGCGCCTTGGTGAACATGGTTCCACTAACGTCGATCAAAATCGTTGTCACCGTCTGGCAGATCATTTCTCAGGTACGTGGAAGGTACGGTAGCTGCAGGGGGGTCGGAGTAGGATACTGAAGTATGTCGCGCATCTTGTAGGCCATCGGGAAATACGTTGTGCGTCCGAATGGCGAGACATTGCCAACTCTACTCCGAGACGGTGCGGGCCTCCCTTGACTGGCTCGTCCGCTCACTTGTTACTTGCGAGTATTTTGTTAGCTGCAATGCCGTGACACGTTGTATGCCACTTCGAGCTGCATGAATGTAGCTGTGGCTGTAAACGTTCACCCGCTACACTCCGTTTTGGGTAGGTTGCTACGGTACACACCTGACGTAAGCTAAGCGGAACTGCTTCCGGTAACTAATTAAGCTGTAGCCGCATTATTACCACGTGCGAGACTATGTATTTACGGGCTGGTATACGTTGAACCTGCCGCGACCAAACATCTACTCACGAGCTTGCGGCGGTCGGTGCACGCAAAACATGTAGATGAATACCAACCAGGGGCAGCTAACTGCGTGCAGTCTTGAAGACGCTTGGGGTGTGACCAGTCCGGCACGCATGGGCTGGAGGTTCTACTTGGGTATCCTGCAGGAGCATCTGATATCGATTCGTGAACTGTTGGCTCATACTTCGAGTGTCGACTAGACCACTAGAGCGGTACCACTTTTCACGTCGTGTTCACTCCGCGTCCTGTGCTTTGCCCCGCACGGTTGCCCCCGTCTTTTTCACGCCAGTTTTCCACCATCGCAGGAAACGTCTATCCTGAAATCTACACGAGGTTTATTTCCAAGCTGAACCCGGTCAACCTGGATCTCGAATTCGTTTGGTCATACTCGTGCTTTATCGCTACCGACTATTACGACCGCCTTCTGTTCGCTACGATCACGCCGGCCCTCGTGCTTCTAGCTCTGGCGGGCAGTTACGTATTCGGAAAGAGGCGAAACATTGTATCTGAGCCCGCAATCAGGGTCGTACGGCAAAAACACCAGTCTGCAGCGCTCTACCTCGCACTCTTCGTTTATTCCCCGGTTTCGTACAAGGTATTCCAAGCGTTTGCGTGCGACGAGTTGGACGACGGAGGCAGCTACCTTCGGGCGGAGTACAGCGTGAGCTGTTTAACCCCTCGCCACAGCGCGTACGAGGTGTATGCGCTCTTCATGGTGTGTGTTTACCCTGTTGGTATACCCGCCGTGTTGACTTGGCTTCTTGCTCGTAACCGACACGACCTCGTTCAGCCGGACCGGGAAACAATGGCGCATTTGCAGCCGTCGAGGGGAATTTGGGGCGCGTATCGACCATCCCGATACTTTTACGAGGTGGTGGAGTGCGGCCGTAGTATCGCTCTAACTGGCACAGCGGCGTTTGTCCTCCCCAACAGCACCGCCCAGATAGCCATCGTTCTTTTAATTGCGTTAGCGTTTGTGTTTCTAGCGGAGTCTATGTCTCCCTTCGAAAGGGAAGTCGACGCAATGCTTTATCGTTGGGGGGGCGGTATCATCGTGGGCAGCGTGTACATAGCCCTCCTCATGAAGTTGGAGGTCGGCATCGACTCGACAGAGGCTGTCACGGCATTTTCTGTGGTTCTTATTTCGGCTAACGTCGCCATGCTCGCCACGGTGTTGCTTCAGACCGCGCTTTTGGTGGTGGAGTGGCGTAGGGTGAGGCAGGCGGCCAGGCTACGAACAGCTGCAACCCTGGCCCGCAGCCGTACGCCATCGCTGTATTCGAGATACACGGGTCGGAAAGACTAAAGAGGGGTAGGCTGGCAGGGTAGTGCTTGCCGCGAAAGGGAGTCAAGGGCACATGTTCGACCCAACACCTAACCGAGCTCGAAATGATTTCCGTCGAGTTGTCATGCCGTAGTAGTATTGGCCTCCCATAGCGGGTGCTGTATTATAGTCGATGTTTTCGGGCAGGAACTATGAAGTCCCTCGAGCACCGCAAAGGAGGCGACAGTTTAGGGCGCAGCTGAAACATGCGTAGCTCTCTCGCATCATTGCTAGTGAATGTGCAGTATTGTGTATGTTGACCTCTAATAATGAAGGTACTGGGGTCTAAATATACTTATATTAATAATGAAGGTACTGGGGTCTAAATATATATATATATATACATGTAATGTAATATACATATATATATATATCGCAACCGATACATATCACCCAAAGGACGGCATCTGCTCTTTGGGTTCGCTTCCCTATTTCGTTATGTTGCCTGGCAGTCGAGAAACATTCCCGAACGTTTTCGTCGTGGAACTCTCGGGCTAGCCCTTTGTATGAAGGGATATTTAGGAGTGCCGTGCACGAAGCATGAACCTTGTAGTAAACAAAGAGGAAACAGGGCGACAGCAAGCGGGTTAGCAGTGTACAACGAATCAACCTGAGTTACCCTTGAGGGGTATGCCTGGCGTGAAAGATAAACCACTGTTAACACTACAGCGGACGGGTATGTACGGACCATTTAGTAGTCACTAGAATACCTTAGCGTCCCTTACGATGCGGTCCAGGGCGGTATGCAGTACGTGGAGTTTAAGACAACATAAAATGTTGACATGAACGGTTATTTCGGAGTTAGTTGGGGTTGAATGGAATCAGTTTTGCGCTTGGGGTTGGCAATCGAGGGAGGCTCTCGAAGTGGGACTTGCTTGCCTCACTACCTAGGTCGGAACTAGCTGGAGATAGGGGGTAACGCGATCTCCTAGAGGACACCGTGTAGTTTCATTGTTCACGGACTCTGGTTACGTGGACTTGTTCTGATCGTATGGGAGCGTGCGTTGGTTTGGATCTACGTTTCACCGAAATGCGGGGCTGTCATGTACGCGGATGTGCGAACTGTTCTACAGAATATTGCAAAGCACACCCAGGCGTCATCGTACTGGGTACAGCCACACACCTAAGGGCCACACGGAGACAGTAAACAACACTTTTGAGTGTTGGGTCATGCCGCGTATCAATTTTTTGAATGGAATTGGAGCGTAAAAGTAGGTATCACAAGAAAAGGGTAAAGGCGCGGCAACACTTGGAGTAGGTTGATGCGAAGTCTGAAGTATTTATCGACTTGGACTACTATTTGACCAACGCACAGTAGTAGTCTAACATATGTTTTATTTCGGGGTTTTTGCGTATTCCTCTTCTTTCTGTACCATGTACTTGTATACAGAGAGTGATCGACATCACTTTTTCGGCTGCACATTGGGGGATGACAAACACGATAAATGCCCATGACCGCGAGCTAGGCAGCCTCAACGCCGTTCCCGCGGCAAGGCCAAAAGGGTGGTTCGCAGTTCAAGTTTTCTCTGAGGCCTGGGGCGGCGAGTTCAAACTAGCAGAAGACACGCACGGGGAGTACTACCAGGACTCATCGGGAGGGAATTGGGTGAAAATTTCCAACATCATGCGTCGCCGTGATGCGGAATCTCGTTCGGTACGTATGTGCGCCAGGTCTGGTGGTCGGTAAAACTAGGATATTTTGCATTGCACTAGGGGGATGTTGCGTGTTTCCTCGTAATTTCCACTGCTGTGTTTCCACAAAATTCAACACCGGCTAGATCAAACGGGTATAATGCCTGAGGTAGTTTTGGACTCAACGCCCGGGAGACGCCAACAAAGAAGCGAATTTTATGAAAACAAGTTTGCTTGTACGAGCGAAATCCCGATGGGGACTCCCACAAACGCAACAACGTTACCGCCTACCTTCATTTGTCTGAAGCTACGGAATCAATGCCTTAACACTGCATTGTGTCACCTACTGCTGTGAACATCATATACGTGTGTGTTCACCTGATACCCCTTGCCGCGTTTCTTCCGCCCCCGCACGGACAATCTATCCTGTCGCTTGCCAAGCGTTGTCGAGGGCGCTGTATGTAGCGGCATAATAACTTGTCCGGCGACTCAGCCATACACTCACTCCTGCGGGCGGAGAAATCCTTGCAATTTCCCCGCTGGCCGATGCGCCGGCGTAACTCTGCACACGAGCATGAACACAAAATTGTACTCGAGAGGGAAAAATACTTCACACATTTGGCTTTCCGAACCCCATAATATGCCTATGCCCCCAACCGGCAAGCAGTAAGTGCCGCATCGTAGAAGAAGAGTCGAAACCAACACCCTCCTGTGATCTTCACCAGGTAATGGTCACAGCGAACAACAAATATTACTGTAGCACTCAATTTACCTGAATCAACCAAACGGGCAAGTCTTAACAAATCGGAAAAATGGGAACGAAGCCTAAAATGAGAACCAAGCCGTATCTCCAGAACCATGTGGTGTATCAGATAATCAAAATGATCCTGCGAAACCCCTTGGCCAGCCCTGTGAGAGGAGCTCGTCAGAACGGTCATGCTCCATCTCGTGCCTTCGGGTGGGCGCAAAAAGCGATATATGCTGGCTCTATTGTGATTTCTCTAGATGCTGGCTACCGCGGCGATGCCGAGGACTTCCAGCCTGAGCGACAGCTCATTCGAAGGCTGCTGTACAGCCCCACAGGACTGTCAACTTTTTTTCTTGGAGTTGTACACAATTGGTTTGCTTTCTAAAAACAAAAACGTCCGTTCTCATTTTTTTTTTGTTTCGTTCCCATTTTTCCGATTTGTCTGTTTCTTAAAGAGGAAACCCGTCCCAACGAAAAAACCTCTTCCAAAGTCCCGCTTGAAACTGTAAATCTCGTAGAAGAGACTATAACAGCGTGCTTTAGAAAAACACTACCAGGTATTGACAAACGGCATGCTAGAGAATGTTAGCTTCCCCCGGACAAAAGTCTCCGTTTGCCCCCTACTATCGCCATATATACATATATATATATATCATAACGGTAAACCGAGATAGCATACATTATTCTCCACATACATAACATATAATTCACCCGATGTAAGCAATAGTCTAAGCCCTTCGGGCAACGAATATTATCCGACCAGCTACCAGCCACCACGTTTCACTGCAAACACAATACAAACACATGTACTTTCGAAGCAACCAAAGGCTCAATTTCTTCAGCTTTCGTACTCCCCAACAAGCCTGCAACGATCTATCAACCTCGTAAGATAACAATGCAATCATACATATTTCTCGGAAAATTATATTCACGTTGTAAAACACAACCACGGTGATGCAAACTCTTCATCAATCTGCAGCCAATGTGTGTTGTGCTGCCAAGGGTGTCATTTCCCGTCTCTTCAAAACACGCAGGTAGCCGCGAAACAAGGAGTAACAGCGAAAACGACAATTCAGTATAACTAATCGTGTCCTCACACTAACATTACACAACGGCGTGTCTACACACCCTCACCCCGCCCAGTCATATTTAATCTTGTCTATACGCACCGTCATCGCCTTCAGGGAACGCTGCGATGTGCATTGGGTTTCCCAAGACGGTCTGTATACACCAGAACACTCTTTTTACTGCGAAGGAGGAAGGGGATACCATTCAGTACTACAGTAGCACACGCAATACATTAACTACTAATCGCGACATTACGCGGGAAAGTTTAGTTACTACAGCTGTACTCCAGTAGTAGGTGGGCTCCTTCGAAACAATGTCGTCACATCGTCGGCGACATCCACCACTTTTAGGACAGCGGTCCATTTTTGGGGGCGAACTACTTAAATTATTGAGTGGTTTGTCCCCAAAACGGAACTAACTGCGGTTCTAGAAGGGTTAGGCTTTCCTGTTCACCGTCGGGGCCTTCTCCCTTTGCCACGTGCACGCCACTACAGTATACCTGGTAGTGCCTAAGAGTACTCTACAGTAAGTAGTACCATGACCATTCATAGCGTCTAGAGCATGCAAGCTCGAACAAACGAATATAAAGTGTGTACTGCTGCTATGAGGCTTAGATTGTGTAGGCGATTGTTTAACCTCTGACCTTTAGTCCAACGGAGTAAGACCTTCACAAATAATGGCGATGGCGGCAGAACATGGGTCGTTGGTCGTGACTTCGGATCTCACGTCCACCACGAAATCGCTTTTCGAAATAAAAGTGAGTTTCCTCATGTATGTATGTCAAGAATCTGAAAAATGCTTCTGGACCCCGAGAAATTGGAACCGCGTTTGGTGGCGCGTCGGCCCGTAAAATCCGGTCCGTTCCAGGGGGGGAGAGTTTTATGAGGTTTAAATTGCGTGGGCGATTGGTTAACCTTTTACCTTCAGCCCAACGGACTAAGACCTTCACGGTATTGCAATCTCCCACGACGACCCAATTTTTGTAATTTCGAATGTATGTGCTGCGCGCAAGTCTATTGAGTCACTTGACTGTACGTAGAGAAAGCTGGAGACAGAGCCCGTGGTGCAATACGTCGTACCAAAAGCAAGACATGTTTCAAGATCTCACAGGACAGCAGACCCGCCGCACTCTACTGCCAAGCTGTCTAGTCTCAGGACCCGGAAGGTCGTACCGTACTGTATTACTATTGCGGGGGGCCATACTAAGCAGGGCCTACGGTACGTACACAAAACTATATATTCCACCGTTTTTAATAACCATATTTTGGTCCTGTTTACTATGGTCCCCCGTAATACTGCTGCTGTGGTGCAACTCGTATCTAAGGGAAACACTTCCAAGCGAAACCAACAAGGACAACAACAAACGAACTCGAACTCTTACAATTCACTGGAAAATAGAAACGCGGGACCAGAACGCACGTGATGTACGAAAAGCAATGCCCTGCGGGGGGGGGGGAAATCGAAAGATACGGGAAGTAATTACAACCCATGGATGGGCTGTTGTAATTAGGCGCTCCCAAGATACGAGGGGTAACGACGATAGAATGGAGACATTTCCTACCGGAAAAACGAATTTGCAGCACCAATACGTGCATACCGTACGAAATTCAATATCTAGAGAAAACAAAAGGTACGAGGGCCAACGACGACCGAGAGAGGACGCTTTTTCGAGCTCTTAAGGTCCTGCCCCCCGGGATTCCGGTCACTCTACCCTCTAGAAGCTTTGCCGGAACAGAAAAAAAAAACGCCATCTTAGCACGCGCTGCATTTAGAACTCCGGCTGCTTCGTGCTTACCGGAGAGCGACGGTGAATTACTAGAGGTTCATCACAGCGGCTTGTGTTCCTTTCGAGCTTGACCCCCCCGCAGATCTTAAACAGAGGCCCACACCTCGACCAAGAAGAGGTGCTGCAGTGTGGTCGACATCGAATCGGTTGAAATTTGGGGCGCACAAAATGGGACAACCCCCAGCTGATGGTTTGCACTTCACTTATTACTTGCGGACAGCTACAGCTCCTCACAGGAAACTAGAACCCGCGAAGTAGAGGGATGCTCATGATGGGGTCTGCGAAGGCGTCGGGTGCGCCAGAGGGCAGCCATAGGTAGCGAGAAACGACTCACGAGGTGTTTTTCGTGTATTATTATTGGAAGTTGCGAGCGAGTATTATAGCACAGAAAACTCGCACAAACACGAAAAAAAAAAAAAACACGCGCGGGAGCACAGCCCAATCAATGGCTACATCACCGATAAAGAAATGGCCTTCACTACAAGATTGCTGTTCTCCAGGCGGATGATATACATCGTAGAAAGTCGTTGGTCGTCGTCAAAGGAGGTGCTGCTGGGCGCAAAAGTTCGTCCCCATGATGAGTAGTGAGTTATTGGGCTCATAAAAAATGCAAAAATGGGCTAAAAATCTCAGGATTCTCGTATATATAATATCTGCGTCGACCAGATCTCGGTTGAAGATGCCTCACTCTAATTCCAAGTCGTATGAACATGCTGCCGAAGCGCCTACGAGCGGGTACTTGACGACGCATTTCTGAGCGTGCTAGCGTCCCCTTAATATCTAGAGTTGAGGGGAAAAAATGCAGCCCTGCCCATTGTTCAGGGATTCTCCATACATATGTTCCGTATACCATACTAGGGAGTTTGCGACCCCCCAGCCCCCACGGCGGTAGGGCCATAGTGGTGGCGGAAGTACAGCAGTTCTGAAGGGAATGTGGGAAGCTGGGAATAAATCACATGAATGAAGAGGCTTGAGAGAGAAATGGGAGGACACATTGTATTCGGGGTAAGAGAGGGGCAAGAAAAGTTAGGGATGACACGAAACTTTCCTGGTATATATATATATTATGCGTGACAGAAACCATGAACCTGGTATGTCTGAAGACAAAAAACGGAAACATTCAGGTCCCCCAACCGCGTTTTACCGTATCACGGCCAAATCATGCTCGCATGTTGTGTCTGTATATATATATAAAATACGTTTCATGCCACCAGCGACCTGGCCCAGTCGAATGTCTGGAAATAAAAATGGTTCCTTCATGTCAGCTCAAACGGGCACTACTACTTGTTGCAACCAGATGACTCATTTGATTGTTTAGCTGAGAAGGCGATCTCTGGTGAATCTTACCCTACGGCACTATGACAGCGGTGTAGAATACGAGTGCGGTCAGCGTCCTTGTGTGTGAGTGCTACGAACAATTCGTTTTTTTTTGTGGCCTGTGTGAAACGTCTTGACAATCGCCTAGAATCGAATTCGACAAGCCATGTTTATATGTTGGCTCTCTCCAGCCTCCGGAATACAAGGTACTGGAGTACGCAATAAATGTACTATATATAGCAGATAGCGCCGTGCGTCTGCACGACTTGAGTCGTCGACTAGTTATTTAGTCGGGCTAAACATCAGTCGTGAAACGGAGGTGCCGACTAAACGAATTGTTGGGTTTTAACCGTAGAAAGGTGTCTACAGCTGTTCCACGTGAATCGCTGCGGGCTGCGGATACCCTCGTGCCCTATGTATGGTAGGTACTACTGCAGCGCGCGGCAGGATACCCACACATATACATGTGCCCACGCACACATGGCGGGACAACCCATCCCTCTCAACGATACCGACGGCGTAACGATTTGTCTTTCATCAAGATGATAGTGGTAAGTATAATACCATGTACCAGGTACGAATTAAAGGGTTTTCGACTCGCCGCCGTCACCGATGCGTACGTTTCGCGCAAGGTCGGGTGAGACCTTTGGGGTCCCGAGATAGCACCCTAAACAATGAACGCGCTTGGTGCTATCAATCGTTCACGAGCTGCATGCGCCCGGCAGTACAGGTAGACCGTCTTGCGGCCGTGCCGTACGAATCCTTGCATTGTAACCCGGACGCCAATTTCTGTCACCCCCCGACCACGCAGTCACAGTTCTGTAGTCGTCCGTTGCCATCAACTTTTTCTCTCTGAAGTCCCAAGAATGTTCATAAACGAATAACATCACGGCGGGATTTACGTCCCGGTGGTATATTTAATCCTTGTATTCAGTGTTGGGTAACCTCGGATACTACTAGCGTTGGTGTCAGGGGTCCGATTCTCCATATGAAGTGGCGCTATATTTATCACATGACCCCAACAACTGCCGAGAGCGCCTTAAATAAGAAGAGCCTGGAACAGACAAAACGGAAAAATGGGAACGAAACAAAAAATGGGAACGGACGTTTTTTTTTAGAAAGCAAACCAATTGTGTACAACTCCAAGAAAAAAAGTTGACAGTCCTGTGGGGCTGTACAGCAGCCTTCGAATGAGCTGTCGCTCAGGCTGGAAGTCCTCGGCATCGCCGCGGTAGCCAGCATCTAGAGAAATCACAATAGAGCCAGCGTATATCGCTTTTTGCGCCCACCCGAAGGCACGAGATGGAGCATGACCGTTCTGACGAGCTCCTCTCACAGGGCTGGCCAAGGGGTTTCGCAGGATCATTTTGGTTCTCTGATACACCACATGGTTCTGGAGATACGGCTTGGTTCTCATTTTAGGCTTCGTTCCCATTTTTCCGATTTGTCTGTTCTGGGTAGGCACAGTTAGACACGAGTCGACGAGGGAAGAAAATGCTGAACCTTTTGGCGACAAAAGCGCAAGGCACGTGCTGCAGTGGTTAGGGGGAAGAAGGGCGTGCCATGTGACTCCAGATCTGAGCTACGACTTAAGAGGGAGCAGGAGCAAGATAATACATGGGATGGAAAAATGCCGACAAAAAAAGCGAAATAAGTCCTTCTGGAAATAATTTTGGCACCGTGCCCTTGAAGTGCTGCAGACTAAGGGCCCATCTTAACGGGGACGTTTATTTTTTTCAATTTGTTTTTTTTTTCTATTTTAATTTGAATCTGATTGGCCGAAGAGTGAACGACCAAGCAGGTAAATGAAACTAGAAAAATTGAATTTTAGTGAAAAGTCTTTTGGGACTTTTTTCGTGTGATATTTTTTTATTTCAATTTGGAATTTTGGAGTTCTTCGGTCTTGACATAGCATATTCATGGTGGGTCAACACCTCCGGTGGAGTCTGGGGCGATTCTTGGCCACTTTGGTGACGACGATCGAGGCGATAAAACGCGAGCCTCAACGAGAGGTGATCGGACCAATAGCTGCGCCCACGCCCACAGACCATAGCACATCGTACCCCCGCGGTGGCGCCTCAAATAGTAATCATGGCGGCCGCAATCCCAAATTTTCGGCCTGCCCGATCGGCCAACAATCACGAAACCCGTGCAAACGAGCGAAAACACGGAGGGTACGCTCGAGACCTCGATAGCTGCATCGCCGCTGCTGTTCCGCACGACGTACGTGGCGCTTGAGGGTTCCCTCCGCCCACCCAAGCAGACACCCTGAGAGTGATAGATTCCTATCCTCCTGCGCGACGAAAAAGAAAAAGAGGCTGGCGGCGGCGCGCAGGCAGCAGCGCAAACCTTCGCTCTCGTCTACGTGCGTCGTTGTTTGTCCGCTGGGCGTTGTGTGACGCGGTGCGTTTTGTCCGGATTATTTTTTTATTGACAACTATTAATAGTACGCTGTTCCCCGATAGGACACAAACACGTTTTTTTTTACGAGATCAAATTAAAATTCTTTGAAATTGAAGTTTGACTTCCTGGTAGCGTTCCCCGTTAAGATGGGCCCTAACAGGCATATTATACGTGGCTTGGTTATGAGGTCGCCGTTTCGCTCGTATTCCCGGTAATCATTAAATGTTGATACTGGAGCAATTAATTGCTGGCGTAATAATCACCAATCAGCGCGTATGTATGAAATGAGATTGTGCGCTGCTGATAGCCAGTCCCAGGTCCATGAACGAAGAGCAGGCAAGAAAAATCGCATCGCCTCCTCCCCTCTGATCAGTCCCGCCATATCGTCCTCTACGCCCCAGGCCTTCCGACTTTTATTAGGAACCCTTCCGAAAATCTTCTTGACTGGGTAACGTCCGCTTGGAGATATAATATGCAAGGATCCACCCCACGGTAGGGGGTGCACTTTGGTTGGACAAAGGTTTCTGACCAATTGAGATCCTTAAGTGAGGAACTACCAGAGAGAATGAAACCTTTACTCGCATATATATTCGTTTTGGGACTAGCGCATACAAGTAAGTAAGTGCCGGTCGGGTGGCACGAACGATTTTTTCCGACGTATTTTATCGGGGGAGATATTGAGCCCCTAGTGTTAGGGGCTCAGGAACTTTCTGGTGCACCTCTACTGTGGGTTGGCTCCAAGGGTGATGATGTTCTCACATGAAACATTTCTTCCTAGAAAGAAGGGTGTAACAAAATCAGGCTAAATGGCGTCCCGTTCAAAGAAAAACAAGACACAGCGTAACAGGTACCGCAGAACGTCAGGAAACGGTACTACGGCCGGTGCTATACACCATTCATCCCTTGGCACTTCAGAACCATAAACACAAGAAGAGGGAGCTATCCATCGGGGAGATACGAGTAAACCGCCATGACGAGTTCTATCGTGTGCAGCAGGGCCGAAGCAATTATATTCATGTTTCTGCATCTCATTTACCATCTTCGCGCTTCGCTTCCTCTTTCCTTCCCATAATTTCGTCACTCAGAACAGAAGGCTCTCCTTCCCCCCTCCCTCAACACGATTCGTGCCTAGATTGTTTTGTCGTGAGAAGACTTCAGGCATTTCTCTTCTCCTCGACTCGAGTCGAGTTTATTCCGCCCGCGTACTGTTGGGCCGATTATTTTTTTCACGTTATCCTAAACCCTTTGCGGGAGAGCATAGTAATCAGGACCAAACATGGTCTGGACTATTTGGGTAGATATGTGGCTGTTGGTCCCATCGTGGGTTTTAGCTACTACGCCCCCCCCACGTAAAAATCACCCCCTCCTATTTTAGGGATGCGAGGGGCAATTGCCATACGACTGCGGTCATGCGTGATATTGAGCACATCTCTCCTATCGAGTAAACCCCCTCCCCCCCTGTTTTATGTATAGGTTGGGTTGTCGTCGGCTGGTAACGACACTGTAAAACATGTCGTTCACTACGTGAGCTACACAACCAGGGTACCGTTTATTTTTGTTTTGGAGGTCGCCCACACACAGCTGATGGTCGAGTTACATCATTTGTGCGAGGTAAACAACCTTTACTCCGATCAATTGGGAATTGATCGTGTTACGTACTGTTCATGGTAAGGCACCCAAGAGGCAGTTACATAGTACTCCCATTGCTGTTTCTGGAAATGGTTACACCGGAAATTAATTAAACTCATATAATAAGCTGTTATCCATATGCAAGTCCTCCTCACAAGTAAGTGGTTCTTAGTAGGATGCAGCTTACCCTTCATGCGACTCGACGGACCCCTCTCGGCGCTTCGCGCTTGGTGCAAGCAATGTCTGCCTGGTCGGTGAAACCCCGACATGCTCCTTCCCGGCGTTGTAGGGATGCGAGGGTCTATGGTCATACGACTACGGCCATGCATGATATAGAGTGCATCTCTCCTATCGAGTACATCCCACGTAAAACATCCTACCAGCACAACGAGGGTAAAGGGGAGCCAGGACCGAAGGAGTGCAGCGGCTGGGATCTCTGGGGAACATCGACGCCTTCCTGGTGTTGTCCATTCCAGGTACAAGAAAAACATTCGCTCGAGGCCCACGACGCCCCCGTGATGGGGGCATCCATGCCTTCATATTGGTCGTACAAAATGCGATGCGCACGAAGGAAGGAAACGGTGTGAACACAACGAGAAACGTAGGGAAACGGACGGGCGGGGAGGGGGGGTACTCGATAGCAGAGATGCACTCTATATCATGCATGGCGGTATTCCTATGACCATAAAGCCTCGCGTCCCTACGATGCCGGGACGGGGCACGTCGGGTTTTCACCGACCAGGCAGACATTTCTTGCACCAAGCGTGAAGCGCCGTGAGACGTCCGGCGAGTCGCATGAAGGGTGAGCTGCATCCTACTAAGAACCGCTTGTGAGGCGGACCCGCATATATGTGGATGCCAGCTTCAATGAGTTAATTTGTTTCCCGTTGTAGCAACTTCCAGAGCCAACAATGAGAGTACTACGTAACTGCCTCCTGGATGCCATACGATGAACACTACTTGGTACGATATTTCCCCATGCGCGAGGTAAAGGTTCTACACCTCGCACAAATGATGTAACTCGACCACCCGCTGTGACCGACCGCCAAAAACAAAAACAAAACGCGATACCCTGGTTGTTTAGCTCAAGTAGTGAGCGGCATGTTATACAGTGTCGTTGCCAACCGACCCCAACTCAGACTATACAAGGGGGGGGGGGGGGGGGGGCATATCGAGCATGCAGGTCGGGCTAAGTGTGCGTATGCGGCCAAGGTTTCCTTGAATGTGAGCGGTGGTGACGGACGCCCCCCCGACCCAATGGGGATAAGGGGAAACCGCAGGTGTGTAGAGTTCGTAGTCAGTAGGCATTGTTATGTGGACCTTTGAGTACGTAAAGGAAACCCAGCAGGAATAAGCAGGGACCCCAGCACCGTTCGTATCCCTACACTCGGTGCGCTCGGCATGAGCGATGGTTGCGCTGCTGCCGCACGGCTCTATGGACGCATACAAAAACGCTCGACCAGAGAGTCGAGAGTGGAGTGAACCACTCGACTACAGGAACGCACGACGAGGGAGGAGGACAGCATGTCATTGAAGGAAAAGCCAGGCGCTGGTTAGGGGCCTGATCAACCCCGGAGGATGTTATCGGCGGGGACCGTATCGAGCCCAAAGGTACTTCTTCTGTTCGAGAATAGACCACTGAGAGCTACCTAGTCAGCGCTGACTGAGTAGCTCAGTGATCTATCCTATTATAGATAACGAACATATAGAAACCGTTCTTTCTACCCGTCGATATCCAGCACAACAAATAGTGCCCGTGCCGATTATTCAATCCCAAATAAATACAAGCTCTGTGGTCACAAACATACGCCACAGAGATACTACAGTACATTGTTATGCAGTAAGCAAAGCAGACGAGCAATGCCACCTCGCCGTACTGGATACGGCAGGCGCGACATACGAAACAAAGGTACCAAAAAACAGCCGAAAAAAAAAAAAAACGTCGTGCCCCCGTGCAGGGGGTATATATGGCAGACAACACAGAACGAGCGATGGAAACAATACCACTACATATAAACAGAGTAAGACTAAGAGCCATGGAACTGGCAGGCAAACCGAAGCACAGCGAGAAATAAAAAAAGCGAAAAGCACCCTCCAGGCAGCCGCAGCAGTTTGTGGTATAGACGTACAGTACTACTGTAGCATAGACACAGACAGGTTCTACCCTCGTACCTTGCTACTCTGTCTGCCGTCTCCGTCCTGCTTTTGGCAACCGTCGATGTCTTTGCAGATAGATACCTGGTATAGATTATGCATCACTTAGCTGCTGGACTCCCCGCGTTGCCGCGATGATCCGTATGGAATCCGAGGGTGTTTGGTATCTGGCGTGTTCTGTGTACAACAACACGGATGCATCTACGAGACGACACCATCATTGCAGAGCACCACAACACAACCACACGCGACAAACCATCGACGGCATCCTCAGCAACCTATTATTATCGGCACCGCCAGCCGTTTGTCCTAATACGTACGGTAAAAATCACTGTGCCTACACACTGTACAGCAGATAGATCCGCAAGCTGTATGTAGTGCAGTACAATAATAGTAGTATATGCAAGGCTGTATGCACAGTTACAAGCAGTAGTAAAGTACGAGTAGTTGTGTCCGTTATACGCCACGATGAATGACTAGCTGATGACGGTATCAGAATACGATGAGACAAGGCAGTGACGCGCAGCGAAAGAGACACTCCATCACTTCGCTAGCCAATCAGCAGTGCCGTTGACCCGATGGACAACACGGCAGTTGAACTTTTTTGAGGTTTCATGTCCTTGGATGGACATCTGACACGTTGCTCTGCTTCCATCACTGCACCGGCCAATCAGGCGCGTCGTTGGCCTGATGGCAGTTGAACCTTTTTGATGTATCGTGTCATAGGATCCAAATCTTTACAGAGTTGCCCTTGCGTTTTGTTGTTTTTTTTCGCGCTCTTTCCTCAACTAACTTCTGCTTTCTCTGCCCCTTCTTCGCCTCACCACAGCCTAGTTTCCACCACGCATCGTTCCCCACACAGACAGGAACCATCCCCGCGCTGGCAGCTAGGCAACTACAAAAGTTGCGGCATTCTATATCGACACAGCAGCAGCAAACATCAGAAACAGCACCAGCTCCCCGGTTCCCTGCTCATTATTGATCATGGCGACGGCATTCCTCAAGCGAGGCACTTTCCTCCTGCGGGCAGCAGGGGCAGCAGCAGCAGCAGCAGCCCTCATGATGCAGGGCGCGAGCGCCCAAGGGCTAGGCGACAAGTTGTGGGACCTGTACCCGGGCAGGATGATGTCGTGCAGCTTTGCCTCCGATGAAGTGGACTGGTATGGAACCATCACCCTCATCCGCCCGATCAAGTGCGAGACTCCAAAGGTAGGAGATGGGTTCGGTGGGGTTATATTGTACCAGGTACCTGGTACATGTACTGCTTATAGTCTACCTGGTTATATTAAGTCATTTTGACCAGAAATATAGTGCACGTTTGATATGTATATAATTAGCAAAGTAGGTGCTATATTACTGCCCAGAATGACCCTCGTTGTAGAGTCATGCATGCAGCCCGGGTGAAACAAACAACCGCTGTGACTTGTGACGGCACTCTTGCGCCTTGCTTGGCTGAAAGCCGTCCAGGAGCCCCACATCCGTGCTCAGCTAGGCTCGTCCTGAAACAAAGCAGGACGGGTACCGTAGACAACGAACTTCGTGACGGGGTGGTTGTGGTCAATTCCAACATTGCACGCCGGCACAGACCAATGCGACCCCGACCCTAGCCCCAAGCCCAGTCCTAGCCTTGAGGACGGCGGGGGCAGTCGCACGGCTCCGCAGCATGTTTGGGTGGCGTTCTTCCACAAAAACCCTGGCGGCCGAAAGGCCGGCATCGACATATCAGACATAGACAGATATCCGTCACCAAACTTGTTGGCAAGCCGTCCTGTATGTATACTACTGTAGGGCGAGTCCACGCAGCAGGCTAAACCTCCTGTATTTTTACCACCCTGGACCGACATATAAGGAACCTTCGAAATTCAAAGTTTGTATCAGCACGTTCATTATATTCAGGTACATGCTGGTGCAGTAGTAGTACACTACAGCAGCAAGTCCAAAGAGGCCTTGGCGGATCAAACTATACTGTATAGCAGTAGACCCGATAGACCAGAACATATTCGACACACAGCAATAAATAATACTCGTGACGGGTGTCATTTTAGGCTACTGCACTTCTTGTACTGCAAGCTACCTGGTAGTTTTTTCTGCACGTGGGCGCACGTACGGTACAGGTAATAATAGTGGGTGTAGTGCGTTAGAGGCGCGTACCGGTTAGAGGCGCACCACAGCAATTTTTGTTTTAAAGAGCGCCCGGTTAGAAGCGCGCCCTGTCGATTTTGGGTTAGAAGAGCGCCCCTGGTCGAGGACGATTGCTAAACGGATACCCGTGCCTTCCTCCCGGGCCGTGTTTCGCCGTTGTCAGCTTCCATATTTTACGTATGCAGACCATTTTTATTCTTCATCAACCGTTTGGTTTTTTCTCAACTTTTTTATTCTCATCACCAATTTCATTATTGTCAACCATTTTTATTTTTCGCAACCGCTGTGCTATTTTGTCAACCAGTTGGGTTTCCAGGTACGAAATCATACAAGGTAAAACCGCCGTGTCCGGTACAACTTTATACCTTTCAAGTCAATAACATACTTTCCAAGTATATTTTCATTTTCATACCTTCGAATTCCAATTATCAACCATTTTTGTTTCCAGTTTCGAAAACATATCACGCAAAACCGTAACCTATACAATCCCATACCCACCAAGTCGATCTCATGCCTACCAAGTACGTGTTCATGTGGTGTTAGGCTGCTGTAAGCTAGTAGTATTTGTTTTAGCACGTACGTGGGCGCACGTGCAGAAGTGTTGCGTTGGCACAGCCATACCAGGTGTATTATTACAGGTAGTATACGAGTCTACCGAGGGGGAGATGGTGTGGGGTATATCTACAAGTCAGTATCAGATGGATCTACGAGTACAGCATTAATGATTTCAATCAAGCATCCTACACCACAGCAGTGTCGTAGAGCACCAGTACAGCAGTTACTTAGTACAGCATACTCGCAGGCGAAAGGAAAACTAAGTAAATACAGAGTGTCTGGCGGATTCACTGTTGGGGGAGCGCTACGAAAAAAAAAATGATGTGAAAAATCATGCTCGGCGCGGCGAGCGCCACAGTACTGTTGTATACCCTACCGGGTACCTGGTGGTGTAGAATAGCCTGTCAGTCTATGCTCAAGGTTTTGCTCAGGGTTGCCCAGGCGTGTATCACGCTAAGGTGTATAGCCTTGCTGCAAAGTTCAGGTGGCTCTTCTTGAAGACTTGGTCATGGACCCTGACTGTTCGACAGCTGTACTCGCAAGCTAAGCCTTTTTTTGTTACAGCAAACGCAAACGTCCGTTGGATTAGCTTTTCAAAAGCCGCGAGAAAGTATATATACATCTAAACGAAGTATGCGCGCACCATTGGACTCAACGATCTGCATCCTGCACCCTGCATCCTTCATCCTGCATCCACCCCTTCGCGCCCGTGCGGCTGCTGTATGATACACCCGTCTCTCATCTGCACGCGTTACTTGCTGCTATATAAGGTGGTCCACATCATGGACAACAGCGCTGTCCTTGTTCGCTCGAACGACGTCCTGGCTACGTCCAACGTGCACTTTGTTGTGCACCACAACGCCAAGCTTGTCCTTGCGGCAAAGAACGCCATCGTCTTGGATCGCCACGAGGTATAATTTGTAGGGTACCTTACAGCGCAGTGCGCAGTGGTAGTCCCTTTATTGTGCTGGTCGAGTAGTTCCGGTCGCCCCCTAAAGTAGAGAGTCTGTGGAATCGTGTGGCATGGATTCGCCAGTCAGTGTGTGTGGTAGTATGAGGAATAGTGCCGGTTGCCGCTATATATAGTGCTGGTATTGTTGGCTAGCGCATACCGGCACTATGATATAGACGAACCACTGCTGCACCGTGTAGTGTACCGATGCATTGAAGTAGACGTCAGCACGATTGTGCCTGGTACATGCATGCAACTGCACTGCTGTAAGAGACCGAGGTTTGACCGCTGACCGCTTGACTGTAGACTAAAACCAGAATATCACGGTTTGACCGCTTGACTGCTCGCTTCCATTCTAAAATCAAAATAATTCGGATTGACCGCTTGACTGACCGCCCCCACACTAAAATGATTTTAACTCGGTTTGACCGCTTGACTGACCCCCTCCATACTAGAAACACTAAACGAAGGTCATATTAGGCCTTGACGCGTCTAAGGAGCGAGACCGATAATGTTTGGGTTTACCACACCCTGGACGACGAACGATAGGGGAGAGTAGTCTATATACCTCGGACAGAGGATGGTCATCGATTCCTACTTCATGATCTAGACATTTTAGGGCAGATGAAGTCCTGATCTGTATTTTTTACGGTAGTGAGTAGCTCATGTTGTTGAGTGGAAGCTGTAAAACCTCCGGACGTTTTTTTCTGTTACATACCTGGTATAGAGTACCCATGAACGACTTCTTTTGTTAATATAAAACTCAGTAAAACATGGGGTAAAGGCCAGGCGTATTACGCAGCTTGCAAAGTTGAGTAGCAACTAACTACAAATAGTTAATAATCAGTCGAACTCACAGCTGAGCTGACGTATTCATAAATTTATGAAATATAGACACACCCACTCCTTGAACTCTGCAGCTTCAGATTTTGTCTTCCTCATAATATATATATATATATATATACGGACTGTGTCCATACCTGCACGAGGCCACATTAAACTCGTACTACGCGCGACCGCAGTATCACACACAAGCTTGCAAAGAGGAGTTTCGACGAAATGTTCGATCTCACAGCTGTTTTTCAATCTTATAAACAATCTGCATGATCTTGGACATATTAAATTTCCTGGGTGAGATCTATGCTACAATTATTAATACTGCATGTAATGTATTCATACAGATCCTGCACAACATACCATCGATCATGACGGCGGTTAAGGTTATGCAGAAGGTAGATAGATCGATCGATCGTGTTATGTCACACGTGTGCAATGGCAATACAAAAGTCCTATCGACTGTAAATAGGTTACCATGTGGCAACAGACTGCCTGTTGTATGTCTCGATTTCCAACGATCCGAAGAACGCGCCGAATGAACCCGTTTGTACGGACCATTTCTATCAATAGAAATATAATAGTAGAGAGCCTCCGAACTCAAGTGCAGAATCAATAGTCTATTGACTTCTACTATTATTATAGGAATTGTCCAGGGCGTAGGTCTACGTGCAGCATGCAGAGCCTCCTTGGAGCTCTTCCGGTTGGTGTCTATGCCACGCGTTTGTGTGTCCTTGTGGGGAGACAAACCCGAACCTGTTGCCGTGTTCGCGTGATGGGGCAGCGTGAGGAGGATAAGAATGTTCGGTGTGCACGAAACAAAACGGTCGGAACAAACGGACTGGGGTGTGCACGTGATTTTAAGCTCGGGAGTACCACCTATCAATAGTGATTCGTGTCGAATTTTGTCATAAAATACTACCGCTGTACGAGTGCACAAACACATCTTGTGGGGCTGGTATCATACAAATTTCCTTAATGGGCTGCGCCTAGCGAGGTCCTGGATGGCGATCCACCCTGAATATACAGCTACTGTATTTTCATTGCTACGTATACTAAAAAGTTGGTTTTGCTGTAATGGTAATCTGCTTGCCCCCCTTGCGTGGGCTCCGCTGGTATTATATCCCCCAGCCACCACAATGAATGGTGTATCCAGAGTTCGGATTCTGGGCGACAAACGTTTTCGCGGTAGTAGACCCCTGCGTCAGTGAATCTTCCTAAAATAGCTATTTTTCGCACTCGGTTGGCTAAGGGGTAAATCGTACTCGGCTCGATCAGCCTCGAGTTTTCCAAGCCACAGCATCCCGTGCGGGCCGAATCAACCCACAGTACAGTGTTTTCAAGCTCAGCATCCAAGCCGACCCAATCAGCCAAGAGCGTTCTAAGCACATCATCCCAACACTGATCACTGGCTTAGATTTCGACTTAGGGCTCGACTCGGAGGGTCCGCTTTTTTAGGTGCCAAGCACAAAAAGTCAATTTTTGTCCCCGATTTGCTGGAGAGTTGTAGATGTATGGAAGGTTTTATGATCTCGGGATGGGGCCGTATTGCGGATTGCTTCACAATCCCCAGCCCACAGCCAGGTACCCGGAGATGGGGGATCCACACCGTTCGAGGCTGTATCCTCTCGGGCGATCGCCATTTTGATCCCCCAAATCGTTAAGGGTGTAAATACCAGGTATGTATGTGGGGGATTCAATATCCGAGGAGGGAGTCGTAATATCCCCGGGCACCGCTAGGTCCATCAACCCGAGGGTTCACTAGTTTGGCCCCCGTTTCATCGGAGTTGTAGAGGCATGGAATGGTTTCTGAGACCTCGTTCTTTTTGTGTGCAGCAGAACCTTGACGTGTCCCAAAGGGGAAATTCTCGGCGCGCGCCTCGCTACCTTTCGTTGGGCAAAGAAAGGCGGGGGAGGGGGTTTCCTGCCCAAAAATAAATTGGGGTTCGGGGCTTGGAACGCGCTAAAAAAATGCAATTTGCCAGTTCTTTTTGTTTAATACCGGATCCCTACTACCCTGGTATGATATACCTGGCAAGTATACCAATATCACAAACACGCAAAAAAAACATGATATCGATAAAGGCGGTATACCTGATACCTGGTACCTGGTATATGATAAGCCTGTCTTCTCATATCATATGTTTTTTTCATATACCGGTCGCCCCGGTGGTTCAAGTGGTTAACCTCGAATTCTACTTGTGTTTGAGTCCGGGGTACGAGCCCCAGGTGGGTCGGACTTTTGACTTTATTTGAAAAAATAAAAATAAAAAAGGATTCAATTGTTGAGAGCGCCTTGCAGCGTGGGTAGGCACAATTCGATGCGAGTCGACGAGGGAAGAAAAGGGTGAAATCTTCTCGCGATAAAAACGAAGGCACGTACCGTAGCGGGAAGGGGGTAGAAGAGCCTGCTATGTGACCCCGGATCTGAGTTACGAGTTGGAAGGAGAGAGAGAAAGAAGATGGACGAAGACAATAAATGGGATGAGCAAAAACACAGAAAAAAAAAAAAACTGGTATATCATCTTCTCTGAGACTTGCCGTCTCATGTAATATCGTATATCAGACCCGACATTTCCGCTATTTTGTTTCTGAAAGACGGGGTTTCTTGACCCCAAAATGTCGGAATGTCAATCTTGATTTCGAGAAAAAACGTTTTGTAGACTCGGGCCATGGGATTATTCGCCGAGATGCTATTTGATTTTTGCTGAAGTCAGCTTTCGGGTGAGTATGGAGCTCCTCAAGTGAGGAGCCTCAGAAAAATTAGGGTGAACCTCTATCGCGGAACGCCTCATCATAACATACCATTCCGTAACGTCCAATCCTGTCCCATGAGAACATGTTTCAACATACCATACCATACCATATCATACCATATCATGCCATACCATACAATTACATACCACACCATACCATACCATACAATATCATGTCATATCATATTATATCATAGTATATACCTGGTATCAGATTATATCACGTCACATCACATAACATATCAGAGCATATCAGATCATACCCGATCTTACCATGCCACAACATACCATACCACGACATACCATATTTTCCCACGCCATACCATATCGTGATCGACCCCGCTCAAGCGTGTGTAGTATGTCGATCCGATCTGATCCTGGGAAGGTCAGGTGCGGTGGAGATATCTGGGTAGTATAAGAATTGCGCGAACTCACCCACCCACGTGCAAAAACCCCAGGCAGTGCCTATCACGACGCCGTCCCCCGATCCCCACACGCTTCCGTTGCATGCAGTCATCTGAGCTTCCTCTCTTCACCATATTTGGCGAGGTGGTCCTCAAAGCCCCCGGGTGGAGCACTGCATTCGGAGAGGGCGGCAGCAGCGTAAGTTCCTTACATCCTATGTATCATGCCAGTACAGGCTTAGCAGAAGTACTATTAGTAGATATTATTTTCAATGCTTGTAAACCGAACTCTCCCGTCTTTTCTATGGGCGTATGATACCACGGAGCTAAACGGATGTCATCATGGCGAGAAGACCGGCATTATGGGGCACGTCTAGACCCAATTTAGGGAGGATGCGTTGCTAAGGCTGAAACACGCGCAAACGGTGCTCGTTCGCACGAAATGGTATACTGTAATAAGCCAAGAGTGCGGACGGCACACGTGGTATATTTCGAAAGTCGTTATTACAGAGGGGATGAAATGCTTAAGTCACCGTCCCGGGCAAAAATAAGAGTTTCCAGTGTATATGAAGGCATTCCCACCATGCACTATTATTTGTTTTTTTAAGCGAATGGCAGCAATTTTGCGAAAGGTGAGCGGATTCGCGCCGAACACAAGCAAACGTTCTTGCATATGTTCATAGAAATATGTACCTGGTACGTGTTCCGCGTAACAGTCATCCCTGCCGATTTTGACCTCAATACTCCTTTTCCTGAAGAACCCCCCTATTTTTGTTAGGGGGCAAACCACTATGAATCACTTGGAATTAAGTTGCAAGTAGAATATTATTGGAATGGGAGATTCACCCTATCCAACAACTATTACGGGGGGGCATAGTAAATAGGACCTACGGCGCACCCAAAAATCTAAATGTTGCCCTCATTTTACTGACAGTATTTATAATTTGGTCCTAGTTACTATGGTCCCCCGTAATACTACCTGGTAGGTATATACGCATACTATTGCAGTACTGGAAGAATATAATAGCACGATAGTCCCGAGTGGTTTGTCCCAAGAAACAAACGTAGGTGCAGTTACTGTACATATAGATAGGTTGGTCTCATACACTCGTTTTGGTCTCCGTTGTCAGTCAATAAGGGACCGAACTGCAATATCCTACATTCTAGTTTTGATAGAGCGTGGAAGGATGCCCTGCAGCAGTGGAGAAATTTGCGTCTGTTTCTTGTTTGATGCCTTTGTTGCGTCAGGGTTGAAGTTAGGGCTAGAGTTAGCCCTTAATAGCAGTTTCCCTGTGACTCGGGATATTCATGCATGCTTGATACCGTGCCAACGGTAGGGGCAGGATTGATTACTGGAGGCAACATTAACGTCCATGCCGATGCAACCTTAACGTGCATGCAAAGCGGGCACAGCAGCAGCTCTCACTCATTTGGCATCAATCATTGTCGCACGCAAAGCTGCACGAACATACATGCTAACACACGTACTGTACGCACAACAAGCGGGAGCTCGCGGCACTGCTTGCTGTTGGTGGGGTTAAGAAGACCTAGAGGCCAGGACAACTGTTTTGTGTGTCGCACGCCATCCACACACTGCTTGCTGCCGTACCACTGCGAATGCCGCGACGTACTATATACCGTTGCTCGCAGGAGGACCGAGGGGGTGTCATTCGAATGGAGGAAGGTGCCCTGCTGGCCTCTGAGCATGACGTCCGATACTCTCCCAACGCCATCATGGTTGCAAATGCGGCAGCTATGTCTAGAAAGGTATATACTGGTTGCCATGTACAATAGGTGTTCGCAAGAGTGTTATTGTGTGTCGGGGAGAGATGGTAGAAGCACGAATAGGCGTCTAACGACATCGTCGCTCTTTCAAGCTCGAGGGCGGGGGGTACGGTAAAGTAATTGAGTTCGATCTCTCATGTATGGGTGTCACTTGCAGAAATACCACTGTCGGGTTTCTGTTGGCAACCAGCTGTGCAGCGGTTGTGGTCACTCCGGGCAACACCTGGGTGGGCCGCATGTCAACTGCCAGAAATGACGGTTTAATGTAAGGAGTCACGCGCATGTGGTATCGTTGGCGGTGTTGTGGTCGCTGCGAATACACTACTACCAGGTATCTGACACTAGATAAGCACTAAACACATGAACTATTTCCACGTTCGAGAGAGATGGAAAGGAAATCGAACATTTTCTTCTAGCGAATGGGGGGGGGTGGAACAAGTTTGGGAAACGCTGCAAGTAGTTACGCTCCGTTGTGCTGGCCGTCTCGTGATCGTGGCACCCCCTCTTAGACATGTATACAGTACTATTGGAAGAGTCACTAATGTTGAAAACCTAAAAGCGCCTTACTGACCGCAAGACCACCATTTGTTATCGATTCGCATGAAAGACTTAGGCAGAGCTATGCCATTGATCTGGGGCATACCTCTGCGTCCACGCTGTTTCTCTACCCCTTTCCCCCCCTTTTCCCGCTTCAAAACCTCACAAACGCTACGTGCAGGACGCCGATGGCACCACCACCACCCCCATCGCTACGATCTCCACCACCACCGCCCCTGGCATCCCCACCCCCCCCACGAGCACCACAGCCTCCACCACGGCCACCTCCCCCACCTCCCTCACGAGCACCACTCCAACCTCTCCCACGGGCACTACCCCCGCCACTACCCCCAGCATCCCCACCTCCACTACAACCATCCCCTCTCCCATGAGCCCGACCGCCACCAGTCCCATTCGCAACGCCCCTGCAACCCGTTACCCTACCGCCACCAACAGCCGCGACAACGACGACGCGGATTCGGTTCGCCGCGCCGACTTCGACCATGCAGATAAAGGGACACGCTCCCCCGCCCCCACTCCCGCCGAACAGGGTAACACAGCCGACCCTCCTCCCCGCGACGAAGCGCCCGGGGGTCCCGAGCCCGAAGCTTCGGCACCCAACGGGGAGGACGACGATCAAGAGGAGGGGGTAGGAAGGGAGCTTTCGAACGGAGACCTGCTCTCCCCTCTTAAAGTCGGCGATGTGCTTCGCGGTGAGCTCAAATCGGCGAGCGGGAAGTCGGCGATATGGCCAGCCGGTGATGGGGCGGTGGTGATCGGTCGTGGTCCAGAGGGCTCCCCCTCTCCCGACGACTTGAGCTCGAGGGCATCGCCGTCAAAATGGTCGAAGGTCGCGACGCTTCTCAAGCCAAACTATGGCAAGGTCAGGGAGGCATTGAGGCTAAGGGGAAAGGTGACGAAAGAGGCGGAGGAGCAAGTGGAAGGCGTCTCTCAGGCCGGTGGGGGAGGCGGGACGGGGAAGGGACGTAGGGCTGTCTTCGGGTGGCGAAGACGCGTTGAGCGAGAAGAGCTGGAGCGAGCAAGGCAGAAGCTGGGGGAGGTTGACGTCACGATCGACGACAGGGCCTGCCTGGTGAGTCGATCGGTGCAAGCTTGACGCGTTTTTGCGATACCTGGGGATAAGGTTTCTGTGAAAAGATAAAAACCCACAGCTATTTGTATTACTGTGTTTTTTCTGTTGATAGTGCTGTAGACACCACGTCGGCGTTAAATATTTGATCAGAATTCAGGATAGTAGATATTGCATGTACCGATGAAGGTGTAAATGATAGCAACGGATCACCTATCGTAGGGGTAGGGGTAGGGTTGGGTGTTGTGCAGCGGCTGAAGAGTCTACCTCGGTGGTGATTTAGACCCGCCCTTCAGTGTGTCGGTTGGGTGTTGTGCAGCGGCTGAAGAGTCTACCTCGGTGGGGATTTAGACCCGCCCTTCAGTGTGTCGACTTCATGATGTCACATGGGTATAAAATGCTGAAACACCATTTGTGATATGTTCTTTAAACGAAAAAAGGAACGGGAAGCGGCGGTGGCTGATATCATAGCCTCCCAGTGCCCGATATATCTGAATACGGGAACAGTAAAATACGACCGATGTGTGTATCAACAAAGTAAAGGGGGCTATCACAACGCGTTCTGGAGCCTGCATCAACTTAGGGTTGGCATCGTTCAATGCAAAACCACTCAATGCGAGGGTCTATTTCTACTGTACTGCATCCTACTTTATCTGTCCGTTATTACGGGGGACCATAAAAATGAAGGCACGTACCGTAGCGGGAAGGGGGAAGAAGAGCCCGTTATGTGACCCCGGATCTGAGTTACGAGTTGGAAGGAGAGAGAGAAGAAGATGGGCGAAGATAATAAATGGGATGAGAAAAAAAAATATATATATATATATATAGTAGTAAATAGGACCAAATATTGTTAGTAACAATAGGGAAATATGTAGGTTATTGTCTGTACCGTAGGTCCTACTTACTATGGTCCCCCGTAATAGTCAAGGTCGGTATGGGGTGTAATCGAATCACGGCACTATGCCGAATGCCATGCCATAGTCGCCATCGCTGGAAATTTTATTCACGGGGGATGCGGACAGAAACGATATACCAAGTACCTACTGTAAATGTGTCCGTGCATTTGTGAGTAAAGCCAGACTCACGTTTGGTTGTTAGAGTCATACGTTTGCTAGTGTTAACCAATTTCGTCGGTTTTCCAGCCCGACGCAAATGGCTACCGTGCCTGAGGAACTGGTATAGAATGAGGCGTAAATAGAGTATTGTCGATCTAAGGGGATAGCTAGAAACATTTGCGTTCTGTCCCCTTTGTTCAGGAATAGGGGCGGAATGCTGGGGTTGGTGCCAAGCTGATAAATGTTGGCGTTTCGCCCGTTTTCGCGCATCGGCTGCATATAGCGGGCGTTTGTTATGGGATCAAACCAAAATACGGCAAACTAATTGATTTTAACAAATTTACCAAAGCATCGGACAACTACAATACGTATCCCACACTGACGTATGGTATATATATCTAGTCCCAAAAAACGTCAGTTCGGTTCTAAGGGGGGTTTGACGGTCCTGTGACGAAAACTACTTCTGCTTTCATGATGCACAGAGGGATTTTGGTTCTACAGTAAAGGTGTCTGCAGCACACCGACAACGAAAGGCGGCAGGGCGTGTATGCGCGTGTTCTTGTTACGAGGTGCAACACTTCCCTCTCGTGCTCGTAAACAATGCTGTCGCAAGAAAAGGACATCCATCCATCCATCCATCCATCCATCCATCCATCCATCCATCCATCCATCCATCCATCTACCTATCCACCCACCCATCCTAGGAAAAACGTAACATCGAGCCTCTGATCGCCGCGACGCATGAAATTTTTGCAGAAAGTCACCATTGACGGCACGCCCGTCGTCGCCAGATCGGGAAAGTTCCGATGGGAATTCTTGAACCGGTTCCCATGGAGGAGGCCGCGAGACGATGGGTACGAGGTCCACATGGTCGACACCGGGATTGAAGTGCAGCTGAGAGGAAGAACCGTGTGGGGAATTACTGCCGAAGAGTTGTTGGATTGAGTCCTCTCGGCGCCGGCGGTGTAGTCATCGCCAATAATCAACGCGTATGTATGATATGAGATTATGCGCCGCTGAGATGGGGTAAGGTAGACAGCAGCAAAGCTGGGCGTGTCTCGAGCGTTCAGTTAGTTGTAGAGTCGATGTATGTTTGGGAGGGGGAGGGGAAGGGGGAGGGGTATGTTTATCGGAAGGGGGGGGGGGGGCGGAGTGAGGGGTTGCAGAGCAGTAATTCGCATCAAATTCGCATCCCAAGCGCTTGAGCGGAGTCTCACTGTAGCGTCTCCAGAGCGAGACGCTTTAGTTTGTTTTGCAAGCAGTAGGCTCTACCATAGCGTTCTTGCGGACGATTTTGGTTGCCTCTAGACAGAGAGGATGAGTCACGCACAAGCCGTTCTCTGCACGATTGACGGGAGAAGGGCCATCCTCGTGAATCTTAGAGCAAACGTGTGCGGTTCGCGCGGCGCATGTCGACTTGGACATACATCTTACATCGAAACGCTGTGTCGAGAGCGCAGCATCGCCTGCCGTGGGCATGCCCAAACCATATCGACTTAAAAGATCAGCAATGCTGGGCTTCAAAGGCTACTCTTCTTGCTGGTCGTGCATTGGACATCCAATGGTGCTCATGTAAACGGTGCTTGCTACAAGAGTACGCCGCGATTCATTGTCTGCTTTGGCGACCCATGCGCTATGTATAGCAACGGTGCATGTGGCCGATTTCGAAGCGGGACAGCTCTAGTGCCAGCCAAAATCCGTCGTCGCTGTGATTTTTGGTGCTGATGGAGAGGAGACTGTTTTCGTTTTTGCACGTTTGCGGTTTTGGCTGATGACACGGGTAGTACTTTTTTTTATATCATCACGCTCTGACGCAGCGTACAGTACTGAGAGGAACACGATGAATTATTCGTAGCTATGCCTCTAGGGGTGCCGTCGTGAACCTCATGGGCTCTTAACTCGAAGGGATTCACCCGCGATCATACTGAGTTCGGCTCTACGGTAGATAGCGGGGGGAAACGGTCAAGTATATGTTTGTCCTTGTTGCGCGTATCTTGACGAGGCGTCCACCAAGGTCGGCTAGGGGGGCAAAGCGCGGAAGACGTCCACTATACTGCACGTAGCGAGGGCAAGTATAACCCGACAGTTCATGGGTCGTTCGACCAACTGTAATTCGAGACAAAGCACTTGCTATAGGGCAGAAGCCGTCGTACGCGCAGGGGGAGGCACAATTCGTCGGGACTACGGGTCTACACTAAAAACTGCAAGGTACACTTGTATAGGGTCCCCTGGCACGCCTTGGTTTTTTGTTTCACCCACACCGCTTGACGTTTCCAGCCCGGTAGACATTTTATCAATATGTTTCTGATTCCATGATACATTGGAAACCAACCAAAAGAAGCAGAACTTCCAATTTAGCAGGTTAGACCTACCAACGGAGTACGCTAACGCCAAAGATGGGCGACGATTTTCAGGATAGCACGGAGCGCCTCAATCTCCGTCCACGGGGCAAGAAAAGAGAGCGACCGGGCCCAGGTAACCGCAGCAACAGCCTTGAGGAAATCAACATGGCAGCACTTTGCTATATTTGTGGAGGACATCCTGGTCATTGCACAGCATGTCCTCGGGCGCGGCGTGGATTAAAATACTCTGCCGACCCTCAAGACAGCAGGCCTTCTCAAGCAATCATGCTAGGCAAGAGACCGCGGTTTGACCCCTCCGCTGGTCGCCCCCACAACAACACTAGTGTAATAAGATAAGTATTTTACGATAGAGGTAGCACGTTTCCGCCTAAAAAAAATGTTTTCTGAAATGACGGGGCTCCATTAACCCAAACTCGTCGGAATGCTAATCTTGTTTCGGAAAATGATGTGTTTGTACTCTTGGGCCATGGTATTATTCATCGGGAAGCAATTCGATTCTTGCTGAGGTCGGTTTTCGGGTGAGATGTGGAGCTCCTCACGCGAGGAGCCTCAGCAAACCTAGGGTGAACCTCTTATCGTAAAACGCCTCAAGGCAGACAATACGTCTTGGCGCGTGCAAGTCCATCTCAGGCGGGAGGGGGGGAAGGGGGGAGTGTACGAAGGTCATGCACGGCCGTAGTCGTATGACCAGACCGTCGCACCCCTCGAAATGCCGGAACAGAGCACGTTGGTTTTCCACCGACCATAAAGGCTTTCATTGCTTTCATCAAGCGGGAAGCCTAGCGTGAGGTTTCCGGTGACTCGCATGAATCAAGAGTGAGCTGCATCCTATTACAGGGGACCATATTAAATAGGGCGTACGGTACACACAAAAACCCATATATTTCGCAATTTTTACCAACAAGATTTGGTCCTATTTACTATGGTCCCCCGTAATACTACAAGTAACAGCCGCTCGT
This sequence comes from Nereocystis luetkeana, assembly GCA_031213475.1. NCBI lineage: Eukaryota > Phaeophyceae > Laminariales > Laminariaceae > Nereocystis > Nereocystis luetkeana. The sequence continues at coordinate 5,710,269 of JARUPZ010000013.1, read as the reverse complement.
GGGGTGGACTGTTGCCCTGCATGTGGACGGCAAGGTCGAATAAAATAGTTTTTTCCCCAGTAGAAGATGGGGCTGGGAAACGAACACCGCACCAGCTATGTACCGCGCCAACGTACGGCATCATCAAGGCAAAACCACTACCCCCCCCGCCTTCCGAATCTACCGTTTATTCACAAGATAGCGCAACGCCTGGGCTGAATGTTATGGCTGATTTTCTCCAAGACAAAGCGAGCGGGGGCACACACAACAACAAAAAATGGTGACCCCTCGGGAAGGCCTCGCCGGGTTGTTTCCACAGACGCACAGCACAGCTTTGAGATTGCACTCTCCCCTGTTGTGAAGAGGAAACCAGCTTGGAAAATCGTCCGACGGGGTGTGTTATCTTACCACCCTAGGGTGATAGTGTTACACGGTTAGGGCTCGGCAGCGCACGCCTGCTGGCAGCCCCGATGCTGCACTGCCGGGGGGAGATAGCCAGTCCCAGGCCCCTGAACGAAGAACAGGCAAGAAAAATCGAAACGCCTGCTCCCCTCCGACCAGTCCCGCTATACCATCCTCTACCCCCGAGGTCTTCCGAATATTTAGGAAACCTTCCAAAAACCTTATCGGTGGGGAAACGTCCGCTCGGGGATAAAATATACGAAAGTACGAGCATCATGTTAGCACATGAAACGTTTTTTACTTGAAAGAAGGGTGTCGCAAAATCAGACTGAATAGGCGTCCCGTCCAAAGAAAAACAAGACACAGCGTAACAGGTACCGCAGAACGTCAGGAAACGGTACTACGGCCGGTGCTAAACACCATCCATCCCTTGGCACTTCAGAACCACAAACACAAAAAGGGGAGACCATCCATCTGGGAGGTACGAATAAACCGCCACGACAGGTTCTATCGTGTGCAGCAGCGGCGAAGCACTCTCGTTCATTTCTTCCGCATCCCACATGTTGTATCCGCGCTTCGTTTCCTTTCTCCTTCCCACATTGCCGTAACTCGGACCCGCGTTCACACAGAAGGCTCTCCTTCCCGCCTCCCCGACACGGTTCGCGCCTTGATTGTTATTGTCGCGATACTACTTCAGTCCTTTCTCTCTCTCTCATCAACTCGCATCCAATTCGTTCCGCCTGCGTACCGCTGGGCCGATTATTGTTCCCACCCTATCCTAAAACTATTACGGGAGAGCATACTGTAGTGATCAGAATCCAAAAAAAAGGTCCGAAAAATTAGGGGGGAGATACATGGCTTTTCGTTTCATCGTGGGTTCTGACCGCTATGTCTCCCCCAGCACAACGAGGGCAAAGGGGAGACAAGACCTAGGGAGCGCAGCGGCTAGGATCTCTGGGGAACATCGACGCCTTCCTGATGTTGTCCAAACCCAGGTACAAGAAAACCACGCGCTCGAGGCCCACACCGCCGCCGCCGTGAGGGGGACAACCATGCCTGCACATTCGTTGTGGAAAAACGTGATGCGCACGAAGGAAAGCGAACGGCGCACGGCGCAAACATATCAAGGAAGGGAGGGAAACGGGCGGGAGGGGGGGGGGGGGGGTGAGGGGTGGGGAGGGACCACATTGAGCATGCAGATCAGGCTAACTGTATGTTTGCGGTCAATTTTTCCTTGAGGAGAGGGGGTGCGAGGGGGGGGGGGGGGGGGGGGGTACAGTGAACATCGGGTTATGTGCGGCTAGGGAGGCACGAGAACGATAGCAAAAATGCCATCGTCAATACACGCAACATCTACGCAAAGGCATTACGGCAGCAGCACCTACGGTACACACAAAAAATCTACCAGGTATGTATTTACCTATTTTCACTACCAATATTTGGTCCTGTTTACTATGGTCCCCCGTAGTACAAACTACTACTACGGGGGGCCATAGTTAATAGGACCTATGGTATACATAAAAACCTATATGTTTAACACTTTTTACTAACAATATTTGGTCCTGTTAACTATGGCCCCCCGTAATACTACTATTACGGGGGACCACAGTAGATAGGTCCTACGGCGCAGCAGCAGCAGCAGCAGCAGCAGCAGCAGCGGCAGCAGCGACGGCATAAAAAGAAGCAGAAGCGCGGCGTATGCGGCGTGCTTGCTAGATATATAAGCCGACCCAGTAGAGCGGGGTGAGAGTTGGGAGTGAGCGAGTCAAGAGTTTGGGCGATTGAGTCGTGGGTGAGTTAGCAAGCGAGAATAGGAGGGCAAAACGCGACAGCGAACAACCCTTGTTGAACAACCAGAGCTACAGAAACACGAAAAGGGAAGCGAAAAAAAAAAAAAAAAAAAAAACGGGAGCGCCACCGCTCGAGAGACACACCGGAACAGGTACCAAACGTGAACAGATACATACCTGAAGGCATTGACGTAGTCCGTCAGAGGCTCGGGTGGAACCCCCTTCTCCTCCAAGATCTCCAACAGCATGTCGGCATCGTGACACCTGGGAACAGGCGAGAAGGAGATGCGGCCCGAACGGAGCGGGAATGGGAGATGTTTCTTCCTTGCGCTGGATCATCGCGTGAGACGGCGAGGCAAAGGAGGGGTGATTCTTCTGTAAGCACCAAGCGACCTCCTCAAAACCGCACCCACCCTTAAGTGCCGGACAGATCGGACACATCACGAATCAGCCAATCTAGATCCTAACCCGCCTTTGCCATGAGACGTTGCGCAGGGCCTGTTTTGCAGTAGCGCAGACCCAACCCAGGAAATTATGCCCTCCGGCGGGTCATGCAGGCGTGTATGCCAACTCCCACCCGGCAAAAAATGAACTATTATGTATGCCAACTCCCACCGGGCAAAAAATGAGCTATTGTGAATATAAATAGTAGGTCATACAGATCAGGAAACAGTATCTGCCCCTGGAAGCTCTACAGTACCATCAACTGTGGGAATCGATCATCTATCGGATCTGTCCGCAAAATGTATCCCGCCCTCATTACAAGAACGTAGGTTGTCTCCAAAACCGTAGATTATGTTCCACAGGCGGCGTTAAGCCCACCCCCCGCCAGTCCCGAACGACCCCGACACAAACAGCCTTGTTCCCAGGGCCCTTCGAGGGTCAGGCCAAACCTCGTGGGTCGGGTCCGTTCGGGTCGGGCCAGGGGGATGCGGCCTGACTCGTGAGATTTCGAAACCCTCCTGAGCCGACCCGACCGGACCAGACCCGACCGGACCAGACCCGACCTCACCTGTGAGATTTTCAATACCTCCTGGCCCGTGAAGAGTCCTGTAAAAAACCGTTCACGGGTCGAGCCAAAACTCGCGGGTCGGGTCGGCATCCGGCCACCTATAACCCGACCCCATCCGACCCGACACGACCCAATCCGCAAATTTTCGAACACCTCCTGAACCGACCCGCCCCCACCCCGCCCCGCCCCGCCCCGACCCCATCCGACCCGACACGACCCAATCCGTCAAAATTCGAACACCTCCTGAACCGACCCGCCCCGCCCCGCACCGACCCGACCCGACCCGACCCGACCCGGGCGTTTTCAAAGACGTCCTGACCCGACCCGCGGGTCGGATGTTGACCTGTGAACAGCCCTGCCTATTTTGCCATGGAAAATCAACCTCGAGCGAAAAAAATGGTGGGCGCCATGACTCACCGTTGCGCCCCCGAACAAATCTCCTGCCCGCGGAGGATGAGGTCGTACGAGTTGGAATACCTGGACGAAAAAAAAAGGGGCGTCGAAAGGGAGAGTTGCGTCGCGATGGAAGCGGAGAGGGCACGGACCAACAGGGGGTGGACAGAGATGTAACGGAAGATCCATCAGCCGAAGGACGAAAAAAAAAAACAGACCCGCGCGGTTTAAGGACAGCTGGCAAGACGGAGCACAGCTGCCGAGTGTGAAAGCTGCGGCGCGTCCTTAGCAACCACAGGCGGTTGCTGTGGAGGCCTTTTGTTGCGGTCGTAGTTGCGGCTGTCGCTCGTCGTGCCGCCCTCCGCATGCGGCGGGTTATAACCGTTCAGGGCCGGCGAATAGCGCAGTCCGGTTGCCTGGCGCGCAAAAACAAAAAATCTCAACGGCATCGAAAGAGACGACAACGACCTATACAACCCGCAAAAAGCAACAACACACAGCACACAAAAGAACCACAAACAACAAAACCACAGAGCAAACCCAGTCTCTAGCCTTCAGCAGACGGACGAGGTCCAAGGCGCAGCCACCTGTGGGATGCGCCGGAAAACATAGCCCTCAGAGACAAACACAAGCTATCGAGGTTGATGATTCAATGCCTTTTCGGCTCCCTCCTACCCGGCCACCCTCACCTCTTGTCGTCCGGGCAGGGCATCGTGTAGAACGGCCTGATCCCTGTCGGGAACCGGTCGAGGAAAAAGAAGTCAGAGCCGAACTTTTGCGCGACCAGCTCGCCGAGGGCCAGCTCTTGCGCGCCCGACAAGTCGTCGAAGTCTTCCGCCTGCCCACCGCGCGATGCGACCGTGAAGGGCGGGAACAAGCAAAATCGAACAACAACAAAACACGCCGACGAGTGCCGAATTGGTCTGGTTATAATCAACGCGGCCGACGCGGAGGGCAGAACAGGAAGGGTGTAGCTAGCCTGGGGAGGGAGGAAGCAGCACGAAGGTCGAGAGCCTGCGACACGCAAAAAACAGATCAAGATCGAGAGCAGGGGGGAGATCAAGATCTACCCCTACTGCAAATCAGGAAAGAGGGATGAGATCGATAAACCGGCCAACAAGCTTGTAAAACGCACCTCGTGTCCGGCGTCTCTCAGCATCTGGATCCCGTCTTCCCAGTGCACGATCAGCGGCTCCTCGGTGACGCGAACGGGTTCGGAAGGGTACTGCGACCGCACCGCCTTGAGCTCCTTCCCGTGCCTCTCCTCCAGCCCGGCGAAGATGCTCTGGCAGGACAAGAAGGGCACAAACCGCCGCGCTTGGGTCAGTGGACGGAGTTCTACGATACAGAGGGGGGGCACAGCGCTTGTGCTGCTCAAAGTATCCGTTTTGCACTCTAGAGAAAAGGCCCTCAAACATCGTGTGATTTTACAACCTTGTTCGTCGCAGATCTATTAATAGCACATGGGATTGACGTATTGCTCATTGGGGTAAAAGAACGTGCACATCTTCTTGAAAAAAGCCGGGGGGGGTTCTATAGAGGAGGGGGGGGGGGGAAATAAAAGCTCCCTTAATTGAGGCGCCTCCGGAAGGTACAGGCGGGCTCCTAACTTGGCATGCGTCGGTAATCAACTAGCACCAAAGGACCAAGTGGATGGGTCAAGCCGCTCTGCATAGCCACCACTATACTTCGTAGCTGTTGCGGTATACTTATTTCCGGGACATCGAGTACATTCTGCGCCAGATTCGTACCGCTCCTCTGTGCTTGCTGGGCGCATCTCTACGCAGGGCCAGCCAGCTAAAACGTTTGCATCGCGATGTGCACGACTACAACAGATTCGACATACACACGATGGTCAAAGTTTGAAAAAATCGTGAGAAAAGAATCTTGCGTCAACCGCCCCCCCCCCCCCCCCCCCCCCCCCCCCCCTTTCCCCTTCGAAAGGCTCCCTTACAACAGTGTAGTGGGCGGCTATGTACGGGCACCGACTATAACGGAGGAAACGCCACCTAAATCATGTTAAAAACCGGCCAACAATCAAAGAAACCAGCGATTGATACAGTAGTCGCAGAAAGTTCAGCACGCCTCCACCCTAAACAAAAACGCTAGAACGAGAAATTCAATACAAACGCCTCCCTAAATAGTTCCACAAGACCGGGAGGGAGGCGGCATTGTGTCGGATGGAGGAGAAATAGTTCCACAAGATCGGGAGGGAGTTGGCGTTGTGTCGGATGGAGGAGAAGTAGTTCGACAAGATCGGGAGGGAGGCGGCATTGTATCGGATGGAGGGGAGGGGGGGGTGCACCTTGAAGGTGTGGTGGAGGACGAGGATGACCTCGTTGTAGTGATCGTTGATGGTCATCTCCAGGTCCAAGCCGTTGAACTCGCACAAGTGTCTGCGCGGCGGTGGGTCGCGTTGCAAGGCAGTCGATCGATGACCAGCAGCACAGCAGCGGGTATTCGGTTACATCTTGCGCGTGTTCTCACATCGCGCAAGAAAAGACGAAAACACAGAAACACAAAAACAGAAACAAAAAAGAAAAAGAAGAAGAAAAAAAAAGATGAGAAAAAGAAACATGGAACGAAACCAGAAACAAAAAGAGGCGCCAACACCCAACACAAAAAAACACGACAGAAAACGAAGTACAGCTCTTGACTCTGCAAACAACAAAGCAGTCGGATGGCCCTGCATTCAGAATAGGGATGCCCCCGTACCAATAGTCTTCAGGCCAACCACCGTGGCGATGGGTAGGCCAATCATAGGGCGCGACGCAAAAGCCAGCGTGAGTCGGACCCGAATGGGCGTGTGCCTTCCGCCGGCACTATCAAACGACTTCGACTTCATCCACATGAGCACTGAACTCCCCCAGGCAAGAATCACGGGGCAGCCACGTATATAACGTAAGCAAGTATAAAACCACCTCCCGCCCGCTAACGTAACGGCGGGGATGTGGAGGCAGGATTCTTACTTCTACGTCGACATGTCCTATGTACGAAAAAGCACACATCAAAAAAAAAAGTAAGCACACCTCAGCTGTGATGTCGGTTTTCTGTTTCCGTCCAAAATTCGTATTTTGCAAGGTGCGTGGGATACTTCACTGGGACATATATGTGGTGCGTGGGATACTTTACTGCGGCAATCATGTTTTTTTTTTCTTTTTCTTTTTCTTTTTTTCCCTCGGTTTTTCTTTTTCCGTCGAAACTCACATTTTGCAAGGTGCGTGCGATACTTCGCCGTGACATTTTATACTTGTATGTATACTATTACGGGGGACCATAGTTAATAGGACCAAATATGGTTAGTAAAAATGGTTAAAGATATAGTTTTTTTTATGTATATCAGAGGTCCTATTAACTATGGTCCCCCGTAATAGTATAAGTATTTCCTTCTTCCCATTCATTATCTTCGCCAATTTTTCTCCCTCTCCCTCCTACTCGTAACTCGGATCCGGTGTCACATATATAGCAGGTTCTCCTCACCCCTGCCCACTACGGTTCCTGCCTTGGAAGGCGTTTTTATTCAGCCCTATTACTCCCTTGTCGACTTGCGTCTTATTGCGCCTACCCACGCTACGCGCTCTGAGCAGTGAATTCCTTTTCGTTGCTCAAAAAAACAAAAATTACAACCATGGTGGGATTGGAACTCACGGGATCGACTCTATCGCGGGGGACCATAGTAAAAATGGCCAAATATTGTTACTGTAGTAAAATTAGCGATTTGTTTAGGCTTTTGTACGCACCGTAGGTACTATTTTACATGATTTTTTATTGAAAAAAAACTATCGATCTCACAGCTTCGAGTTTACTTCACTTTTGTCATACATAAATACCCTGGTACATACGCATATGACAGGATGCTGAGAAAAATAGAAAGGGAATCCGCTTCCGATCATGAGAAATAAAACACACGAATAGACAAGAGGCTATGTTGATAGGCTGCCGAGAAAGCACGCCGACAATCGCCCACCCGCTACCCGCTCGCTAGCTCACCGCCTGGTGTTGGAGTTCTCTGCCCTAAAGACGGGCCCGACCTCAAACACTCTCCCCATGTCCGCCGATATCGCCATCTGCTTGTACAGCTGCGGCGACTGCGCGAGGCACGCTCGCTGCGCGCAGAGGTGCCACGAGACAGAGGTGCGGCACGACACGACACGACGAGGGAAAACAAAACGCGGAGCACATTCGGGGGGGGGTGGGTGAGGGGCCGTCTTACGTCATAGGCGGTTATGGCGTTGCTTACGCTATCGAAACAACATCAAACAGCAAACAGCAGCAGCAACAGCAACAGCAACAGCAACAGCAACAACAACAACAACAGCAACAGCAACAGCAACAGCAACAACAACAACAACAACAACAACAACAACAACAACAACAACAACAACAACAACAACAACAACAACAACAACAACAACAACAACAACAACAGCAACAGCAACAGCAACAGCAACAACAACAACAACGACAACGACAACAACAACAACAACAGCAACAGCAACAGCAACAGCAACAGCAGCAACAACAACAACAACAACAACAACAACAACAACAACAACAACAGCAACAACAGCAACACACTCGAACCCAAGAAGGCTGGCCCTGGCCTCTATTAATAGCTAGCCATTGTGCACGGGAAAGCACACACACGGTGGCGTGCCCCGCGCGGGGCTATCGTGGAACAAGCACACACACCGCCCTCGGACGAATCGCGCGGCTGGTTTTCTCGACAACCAGGGCGGGGATATAGCGTAAACGCCTACATAGCGACGCCCGTCTGTTGTAAATATCTCGACGACGAGATATTTCCCACATAAAAGCCACCATGGTGTCGCAAAAGTCGGCTCTAAACATCGTCCCCCCGGGGGGGGGGGGGTGTTATGTCTTATGTCTTGTGCGTTGTACGGCACCACCATTCACGCTCGCTTCCCCCCTCCGCCCACCACCACCACCACCACCACCACCACCCACCACCACCACCGAGCCTTCTCTTCTTTTCGGGCAATCGATTTTGTGTGCTACAGGGATCGTAAAAAAAAACTAGCACCCGACCCCGTCTCGCAGACAGCAGACAGTCTCATGCGATTCCTTACCCTCGCTTGGCCACACATACCCCCTCGTCAATTGTTCCAGGAACTTTCCGGTTACATAAAAAACACACACACACACCACCATGGGTAAAACAATGAAAACTTCAACCGCGTCAGCAACCGCAGCAGCAGCAGCAGCACTTTCCGGTTATATAAAAAACACACACACACACCACCATGGGTAAAACAATGAAAACTTCAACCGCGTCAGCAACCGCAGCAGCAGCAGCAGCAGCAGCAGCAGCAGCAGCAGCAGCAGCAAACGGCAGCCAACAACAAAATAAAAATGCACTCCAAAAGAAGTCTTCTCCGCTCAGCTGAAACATACTGCATACGATTAGGCCGATACAGTTATCGCTCGCGGCGGGGCCCCCTCCTTAAACCCCTTTATAAAACCGCAGCACCGTTTTGGAGACAAACCACTCAGATTCCAAGTAGATTGTCCCCAAAACGGGACTGCGGTACTGAAAAGGGAAAAAACCGAGGAACCGCTGGGGAACCGCTGGGGTTCCATTTGACGTTACTGCATTATTTTGGGGGGGGGTGTATATTACCCTGTAGGCCGTGGATGGCATTCTCCATCAACCATTGCCGTTTCCATGTACCAGGTGTTTGCTCAAGGGCTGGGTTACGGGTGGGGGAGGGTGGGGGGGGGGGGGGTAGAGAGCTCCTTCAGCCAAGAGGAGCTTCCTCGGGTAAAAAAACAGCAGGGGAAACCCCTCTATCGTATGAACAGCGGGCACAGATCGGCTCTCTTTCACGCCATCTCACCCGTCCGAAGTAGTCGGTCGTGAAAACTCCCGCTCCGCCTTCGCTTTCCCCGGGAATAATCTTGGGCGTTCGGATCTCCATGAAACCCTGGGAATACAAAGACTCCCTGGTGGGGGCCATCGGGCGATGAGCGATCAACGATGGACGATGGGGCGAGGGATACGAGGGCGGAAGGGAGAGAGGGAGGGAGGGAGGGCGAGGAACTGTCAGCTCCACCGTGGAGGGAAGGAGAGAGGGATGGAGGGAGGGCGAGGAGCTGTCAGCTACACCGTGGGCACGAGCTCGACAACGAACAGAGTGATCTACGGCAAAGCGTGTGTGTAGTGTCTATATAGTGGTGCGAAGGTTGCAAGAAGCATACCTCGGACACACAGATCATTTAACAGATAATTCCCACTTGAATAATATGCAGACCTTTCAGGGTATATAGACTCCTGATCTGTATGATCTGTATGATCTAGCTCGGGTTACTCGGTGGGAGCCCCATAGTCTGCATGCTCAAGGACGGTATTCCCTGGGTGCGGATCTGTGCTACACAGACCCCCCCCCGCACAATGATCTACGATAGGGGTATTAATGGTACATTTCCGTCAAATAATTTTCTGAATGACGGGGTTCCTAAACCCAAAATCGTCGGAATGCCAATCTTGTTCCGAAAAATGACGTTTGTGTACACTTGGGCCATGGGATTATCCATCGGGGTGCAATCTTGATTTTTTGCTGACGTCAGTTTTTGGGTGACGTATGAAGCTCCTTACGTGAGGAGCCTCAGAAAATATAGGGTGAACCTCTATCGTAGAACGCCTCGCGGGCGGGTTAGGATCTAGATGATCCATCTGTAGATGATCTGTCTCATATATCTGTGGGTGATCTGTCCGACGTAAGGACCGTTTGGGGAAACAAACGCGTAGGAAAGTTGTGACCTTCGTGGGTTGGAGGGTGAAGGGTTCCAACATTGAACAGAAAGCGAATACCTGGTACCTGGTATGTATTTTGGCTGTGGCGTGACGCCTCCAGCCGATGACAGCCTTCGCTGGCTGCAACGCAACAGATCCGAGGAGCTACACGTGCATATGCCCGTGCCCATGGCGGCACGGAGAGGTTGCAATGGCCCCGTAGTGAGCCAAAGGGCGCGCAGAGAGAGACATGCATCACTCTCGCGGAATGGATCCGTGCGCCAAAAAGTACTACCACCTCTAGGTAAAAAAGGGCCGACATTTTCGATAGGATACCGAGAAAAGCAGCAGGAGCAGCGGCAGCGGCGGCAGAAGCAACATCAGCAAGAGAAAAAGCAGGAGAAAAAGCAGGAGAACAAGCAGGAGAACAAGCAGCAGCAGCAGCAACAGCAGCAGCAACAGCAGCAGCAACAGCAGCAGCGGCGGCGAAAAAAAGGAACACTATCTACTGCAGCCCCTGGAGCGAACAAAAACTACACCAAGCTCAACCAACCCCAAGAAAACAAAACCCACAACCAAAAAAAAACAAACAAAAACAAAAAAAAACTACTCCCAAAAACCTCACGTATTCCACAAGAAGAAAAAAAAAAACGTGTTGCAAGCGTCGCCTCCCCACAGAACGCCTGCATATCTATACCAGGTATATCGCACCGGAACAGCTGGCACACCCCGGACTGCAGCCTCATGATGGCGTTGTTCGCGGGGGTGCGAAGGTCTAGCCAGCGGTTGTCCAGGCGGATGTCCTGCCCCAGCCTCGGGAACGGCCGGTCGGTTTCCTGGATAGGGCGCGCGGGGGGCGAACGGGGGGGAGGGGGGGGGGGGGGTATCGTGCCATCGACGCAGTCAAGTCACTCAGGGAGGGCCGGACGGTCCTTGGCCGAGATGCATGGCAAGCGATTTGATGTCACCCACATCTTGGTACCACCGTAGTATTACAGCCACTACTACTACTACTATTAATACTATACTATTATGGGGGACCATAGTAAATAGGACCAAATATTGTTAGTAGAAACGGGTAAATATGTACCTGGTAGGTTTTTGTGTGAGCCGTAGGCCCTATTTACTATGGTCTCCCGTAATACTGGTATGATGCACTACTGCTGCTACTACGAACTATTAATACTATAATACCATCACTGCTACTGCTACTACTGCAGCCATATTTACTGCTGCGACCACTGCCACTGCTGTTACTACTGTCTACGAAAACGGCAACGACTACGGCTACTGTAAGACGGGGCCATCAATCAAGAAAAAAGCCTTCCAAGTCCGACGCACAGCCCTGGCCAAACGAAACGGCACCTTTCAAAAAAAAAAGTAGACTCCCTCCCACAACAAAGCCGTCCACAGGGTCGAAAAAGAACCCCCCAACAGCGTTAGGGTACAGAGGTAGCCACGGGACTCGCGTACAGCGCGCGCCGCACAAAACAAGCACCGAGCCTACTCCACCACCCTTCTAACACACGAACAAACCCCGGGCATCACATAAGGCGTCGGTAAACGCTGTCGAGCGTCAAGCGCGGCGCGACTACCGCATCACACGGGTGAAAATATATCACACGGGTGATAAGATAACACACCCTCGGTGATAAGATAACACACCCTCGGTGATAAGATAACACACCCTCGGTGATAAGGTAACACACCCGGGTGATAAGACAACACACCCTGGGTGATAAGATAACACACGGAAAACAAGAAAACACACGGGTGATAGGATAACACACGGGTGACAAGATAACACACGGGTGATATGATAACACACCGGGTGTTAAGATAACACACCGGGTGATAAGATAACACACCGGGTGATAAGATAACACACCCTGGGTGATAAGATAACACACTATCAGACAGATTATACGAGGTCCCATCCGGTAACATGGGTTACAAAGGTCGCGAAAACAATCTGCCTTCTAAAAGGGCATCTGTAGATCGTGATGTGGGAAAATCGAATACCTCCACCTCTCTCTGTCCGAGATGCTAAAATATCTCGCGTGTTATATCATAGGCGGGTGGCGGCTGGCTTGGGGCGGCTCGCCCCCCCCCCCCCCCCCCCCCGCCAACCCTCTCTCACCTGGCTGGCCTCCACCTCGGCGTCGCTTCTGGCAGCGTCTTCAACGTTAAACGGCAGAAACACGCTCGCCCGGCTCACGACGTACACCCTGTCGATCTTGATTTCCACCTTGCTCTGAGGCAGTGATCGCGTCCAACATCAAGCGATGAGGGGCGCCGAGGACAATGGCCACGGCGATAGACGGCGATAGGGGTTGGGGGCGGGGGGGGGGGGGGGAGGAATGTTGTTGTCGCAGTGAGATGTGGTGGGGGGGTGCGGGGGGGGGGGGGGGTACTCACGCCATGCATGATCGTAGTGGTACTATCAGTGGGATGCGGGGGTGGGAGGGGGGGGGGGTGTACTCATTATCATGCATGGCCGTAGTCGTATGACCATAGACTTTCGCATCCCTACAATGACGGGACGGAGCATGTCGGGTTTTCATCGACCAGGCAGACTGCACCAAGCGCGAAGCGTTGTGAGGTGTTGGGCGAGTCGCATAAAGGGTAAGTTGCATGTTTTACGAAGAACCCCTTTTGAGGGGGATTTTGATGCGCACACGGATGACAGCACCGGGTTTGCCATGTAGCTGCCTCGTGGGTGCCTTACAATATACCAGGAACACACAAAAAATGATCTATGAATGACATCAATCACAGAGTCTTCGTAATATCACGGGCGAGGCGGTGTAGACGCGAGTCGAGAAAGGAAGCGACGGCTGAAGTAAGTCTTGCTCTCGCGATTCAAGGAACAAAAATGCGAGGCACGAACCATACGCAGTGGGGCGAAGGGGGGAGGGGGGGGTGGGGGGGGGGGGGTGCTCGATAGGAGAGATGTACTCGATATCATGCATGGCCGTAGTCGTATGACCATAGACCCTCGCATCCCTACAATGCCGGGACGGAGCATGTCGGGTTTTCACCGACCAGGCAGACATTGCTTGCACCAATCCGTGAGGTGTCCGGCGAGTCCCATGAAGGGTGAGCTGCATCCTACTAAGGTCGCTTTTGAGGCGGACTTGCATATGGACGACAGCTTCAATGAGTTGATTTAATTTCCGGTGTAGGCATTTCCAGAGACAGCAATGGACGTACCATGCTTGGGTGCCTTACCTTGAACACTACGTGATGCGATCATTCCCAATTGTGCGGAGTAAAGGTTATTTACCTTCGCACAAATGATCTAACTCGACAACCAGCTGTGGGCGACCGCCAAAAAAAAAAAAAAAAAAACGGTACCCTGGTTGGTCTAGCTCGCGTAGTAAGCGGCATGTTTTACAGTGTCGTTACCAACCGACGCCAACCCAACCTATAAAAAATAGGGGGAGGGGGGAGGGGGGGGGGATGCTGTGTGACCCCGGGTTCTGGGTTACGCCTGTTAATAGGAAGGATAGGGACAAGGAGGGCCAGCGCAATGACTGGGAGGGGGGGGGGGGGGGAATGGAACTGGTACGGTACATTGAGTATGGCACAGTATCATATGGTAAAAGGAGAGAGGGAGGGTAGAAGAGTCACACCTGTGTGCAGGACTTCACGTTGGCTTCGACAAGCACGCCCTTGACGTCTACCACGGACTCCAGCGGGAGGGATCCCACGAACTTGATAAGCCTGCGACACGAAACGACCGGTGGGAAGTAACACACGGTGTTATTTTACAGCTTAAACCTCTCACGGACTGCACTCTCGTTTTCGGAAAATAATGCTTGGGATCAGAGTCAGATACCAGGTATATGTTTCGGGACAGTGCGCAGCACTACGCAAAACGGGTTAAGAACTGCCCCCCCGCGTTGCTGGAACCGAAACGACTTCGAAACTGTACTGTAGGTCTGAGGTCACTCAAGCAACTTTTGTGTGATGGGAAAAGGGTCAAAACCGCCATATACGTATGTAGGGCCAAACGAATTTGAAGAGTTGAGTACGAGATGGCTTTTTTTGCCGTTATTACCGGGGAACACTGAAGTCAAAACCAAAACACGGTGCGAAAAGAAAACAAACAGAAACCACTCTGTAGCGAAACATAAAGACCACTTATATTGAGTTTTGATATACAAACGGTTCTTATAATTCGGCACAGAGTGGTAGGGGAATACCTGGTACCTGGTTTTGGTGCCATCGCGGGGTACTGATTGCTACAAGTATAATATGCCCACCCCCCGGGACAAGAAAAGGAGGCGTTTTTATTGCTACCAGTATAATATGCCCACCCCCCGGAACACGAAAAGGGGGCGTTTTACGGCAGGGAGGCGCCTACCAATTTCTGAGGCTCCTTTTAGAACCGCAGACCCGTGTTGGGGACAAACCAGTCAAGTCCTAAGTAGTTTGTCCCCAAAACGGGACTGAGGTTCGAAAAGGAGTTGAGGAGGTCCATCAATCGTTCAAAACCGCACTTGAAAAAGGGGGGGGGGGGGGGGACGTCTACGCTGCTTAACCGGACAGAAAATCGCAATGCGTACACAGGTTAAAAACGAAACATTCAGAAAAAAACGAACGACACGCAAAACAAAAACAATTTTGGGTTAAGGAGCCCCCCCGCCGGTAGTCAGATTTTTTTTCCCCCGTCAAAAAAAAGTGCACGCGTCCTCTGGGTGCCTGTCAATGTAAGGACCACTTGGTCTTCATATTAATGTCTAAATGCTTCTTGCATTTACGGCCAGGGAGATGAATACGGACGACAAAAAAAAAAAAAAAAAAAAAAACGGCGGTTCCAACAGCGGTCAGACGAACCAGTCACACGGGCTGCTGCGGGGGGTCTCATATTCAAAAGGATCCACGGTACACACAAAAACCTATATATTTCCCTATTTGTACCAACAATATTTGGTCCTATTTACTATTTTTTATTTTTTATTTTATTTTTTCTCATCCCATTCATTATCTTCGCACATCTTCTTCTCTCTCTCCTTCCCACTCGTAACTCAGATCCGGGGTCACATAGCAGGCTCTTTTCTCCCCCCTTCCCGCCACGGTACGCTACATTTTTATCGCGACAAGATTTAAGCCTTTTCCTCCCTCGTCGACTCGCATCGAATTGTGCCTACCCACGCTGCAAGGCGCTCTCAACAATTGAATCCTTTTTTATTTTTGCAAATAAAGTCGAAGTCCGACCCACCTGGGGCTCGAACCCAGGACTCAAACAACTATGGTCCCCAGTAATATTACCGGGCACCATAGTAAATAGGACCTACGGTACACACAAAAAGCTATATATTTCCCTCTTTGTACAACAATATTTGGTCCTATTTACTATGGTCCCCAGTAATATTACGAGCTACTAATAGACAACAAGAAAAGCGGGCGCCGTGACACCGTACACCGTGTCGAACGGGTTTTCGAGACGGTTTTCGAGAAGACGAGGAGAGTGCAGACGCCGAGCGATGCTGGACGAGATACACTACACTAGTTCCAAAAGCCGCCGTTCTGGTATGCGTACGAGCACTGCATGCATTCCTTGACGTGGAGAAAAAAGAAAAACTGGCCCTAAATTCGTCCCTGGGGGGTGCGTGCTACGACGTGGGCACAGTAGTGCTGGTTGCCCTGTATAGTGCCGGTCGGGTAGTGCCGATTTCCCTCTATAGTGCCGGTCGAGTAGTGCCGGTTTCCCTCTATAGTGCCGGTCGGGTAGTGCCGGTTGCCCTCTATAGTGCCGGTCGAGTAGTGCCGGTCTCCCTCTATAGTGCCGGTGGAGTAATGCCGGTTCTCCTCTATAGTGCCGGTTTCCCTCTATAGTGCCGGTCGAGTAGTGCCGGTCTCCCTCTATAGTGCCGGTCGAGTAATGCCGGTTGCCCTCTGTACATCGTGCCTGTGAAATCGCTTTGGGCCATACGGTATTCACCGGCAGCGTCGTTGTGTGCAGATTAGTGCCGGTGACCCGCTATAATGCCGGTATTGTTAGCTGGCGCATATCGTACCGGCACTATAGAGCGACAAACCACTACGACTGCAGCAGCACGCTTTGGCAAAAAAAAAATGTCCGGCTGAGGGGTGGGGGGGGGCGCTCCTCCGATGTTCGAATAACTACCTATTAATAGTACCCAATATCGCTGAAATCATCAAAGTGTTTAGTGTTGTCACTGTTTTTCTTTTTGTCGATACGTACATGCCTACAGCAGTACGCACGTAAAAGCCGTGGCAGTGTCCGTCGGGGTTTGATTTTCAGCGTTTTTCGAGGTTACTTTTTGACTTGCTATTAGTGCAGAGATACGCTCGAGCGAGGAGCCAGCCTCACTAAAATATCAGGGTGCGCCTCTACCTGGTGGCATACATGTTTTTACCTTTCGTTCGGCTGAAGGATCGACCACAGACAAGCGCGCGGCGCAGCGACAACCGGCATGAAGCAGCTGAGGGGCATGTACGTACTGGCAGAACGAGGCAGGAAACGGTAAGCGACCGCCGCGCCATAACCTACAGAGAATTTTTTAGTTGTGTATACGAAGATATGTCGGGACACGAGCTGACTGTGTAGGCATGCATGGCTTGTCACCTTTGCCGCCGACAAACAGCAACGCCAAGAACACACGTCGCACCGGTTTCCGTGTCGGCATGTTTCATCTGTGTCTCAATCGGAATCTGAACCTGAAATTACACTCTGGACTTTTCTCTGGGTCAGGACTTTGATCTGCACCTCCAGAATCTAACTTATTGATTCTCAACAATTGGCTGAACCTTTAGGGTTGATCTTAACGAGAACTGTTTTTCAGGTTTATTTCTGTATTTTCACGAAATTTCGGTATTTCCTCTATGTAGCAGAAATACCGAAATTTCGTGAAAATACAGAAATAAACCTGAAAAACAGTTCTCGTTAAGATCAACCCTTACTCGGGTCTTGGATTTCCTGAATCTGAATATTTTTTTGGACCGTCTGAGCATGAGCATGTATCTGGGTCTGGATCTGCATATGTACTGTACATGCGTGTATCCGAATCTGCGTCGGCATCCCGCTTTGGCTTGAGCACTATCCGAATCTACATCTGAGAGTTATGTGTACTGTATACCAGGTACGTATCAGTATCCGTGCCTGCATTCCCTGGTCTGCACTACAACACCAGTTTTAGCAACCGTCCGCGCGTGCAGTCGCAAAAACAAGCCTACCTACAAGTACGTTAAGCCTTTTCCTTCGAGGTCCCGGGTATTTTTTTGGACATCAACTTTTCGCCGCTCCCCTTCTGTGTCTACATCCTCTGGTCTACACTGGACCAGGTTTGACAAGTGTGCTCGGTGCTGTCGAAAAAACACATCTACCATAGCCTTCTCCCTCGAGATCTCGGGTGTTCTTGGGATACTAGGGGACATAATTTCACGCCGCTTCACCTTTTGGAGTCTTCCGGGTTGGCCTTGTCCTTAAAATGCACCGCCTGCACCGTGGAAACCGTGTCCTGGCGCATCACAAGGAACGCCGACCCACCCTTCCCCCGCACCTGGTGCACGCGCCCTCTAATCCAAACCTGCGAACGAGAGACGGACCCGCAGCATATCAGCATAAAGGAAATGCACAGCAACCACAAACAACAACAACAACAACAACAACCACAACCACAACAACAACAACAACAACAACAAAAAGTAAGACTGGGCGTAACAAAATCGCCATCAGTTCATCACAGGGACAAAACCCGCACAATCGCTCACACCGACAACTTCTACGACATTTCACAAGCCATGTCCTTACAGTGCGGTAGCATTCCTCTACAGAGCAGTAGCACTCCTCTACAGCGCGGTATCATGCCTCTACAGTGCGGTAGCATGCCTCTAGAGTGCGGTAGCATATCTCTACAGTGCATTACCATGCCTCTACAGTGCATTACCATGCCTCTACAGTGCATTATCATGCCTCTACAGTGCATTACCATGCCTCCACAGTGCGTTAATATTCCTGTACAGTTTTTTTTTTTTTTTTCCTCATCCCATTCATTATCTTCGCACATCATCTTCTCTCTCTCCTTCCAACTCTTAACTCAGATCCGGGGTCACATAGCAGGCTCTTTTCCCCCCTTCCCGCTGCGGTACGTGCCTTCATTTTTATCGCGAGAAGATTTCAGCCTTTTTCTTCCCTCGTCGACTCGCATCGAAAAGTATGTCTCTACAGTGAAGTAGACTCCCAACCCCGACACCCGATCAAACTACATAGCACAGCAGCAGTACTAAAGCAATCATCTTGCTCGAGTGTGTGTGTGTGTGTGTGTTCCTTCACATTAAACCGTCCTTTCTACCCGTCGACATCCAGCACAACCAGTGTCCGTGCCGATTCTTCAATCCTAGAAGAGATGTGGCATGAACACACGGCAACAACTACGCTACGAACAGCAGCAGTGCTGGGTGACGGTCGACAACAAGCAAACACAGCCCAACAACAAAAACAACACCGGCAACGACCAACAGCAAGCAGCATGATCAAACGAATGAATATATAGCTCGCAGGTAACTCTTTCGGAAAAAGAAATCTAACCAGTACTCCTTTCTTCGTATTAAAATTGTATACTCTTTTTTTTCCAGTTTCTTTTTACTTGGTTTTAGAATACCCCCCCCCTCTCTGGGGCTTAACAGAAACTAGCGTGGAGTCATTATTAGTTTCCGTGTACCCTTGCTGTGCCTATGATAATACTTGCTGTGACTACATCGTAGACTATGAATAGCATAATGCCTGTGGTGCCGTTTCGGGACGCAAACGCGGCACGTTGTACGATCTACAATATACCTGGTACATACATACCTGGGAACTCGATTTAGCATACAGGTCAAGCGGTAGTGCCCGTCTCTTGGAGTCACCCTCTGAGAACCTAAACCATCAGACTCAGCCCTTTTAGGACCGCAGTCCCGTTTTGGGGACAAACTACTCGGAGTTTCACTGGTATGTCCCCAAAACGGGACTGCGGTCCTAAAAGGCCTAAGAGCCGCACCTTCCTGTCCGCAGCTGGGTTCGGACATCTACATACCACCTGCTGTACTTGGAAGTAATATACCTGATGACACCCTATACAAGTCTTCTATCGTCTAATCGGTACGTACCACTCCGGAGAGAAATCGTGAATTTGTACGTTGTATGAGCGCTCATTTAAGCCCCCCCCCCCCCACAAAACAAAAAACAAACAACTAAGGTCCCCCCCCCTCCTATACATTTACCGAAGCATGGCTCTCACCTCTTCGCCGATCGCAGCACCCCCCTCCGACCCCAGGCCTTCCACGGAGCTAAAAACCCTGCCGGTCTCGTGCTCGCTCCTGTGCAGGAAATAATCTCCAATCTTCTGTGACGGCTCTTCCGCTCCACCCTCCAGCTGCGCCTTGGAAGGGTACAGGATCCGGTCGAGGCCCTTAAGGGGGTCTCTCGCTTCGGCCGCGAGTCGCGCTTGCTCCGCCTGCGGCAAGTCGTCGGCACACACCGACAAAATGGATCGAGAGAGAGAGAGAGAGAGAGAGAGAGAGAGATACGTCGATTGTCGGTAGTAGTAGTAGTAGTAGTAGTAGTAGTAGTAGTAGTAGTAGTAGTAGTAGTAGTAGTAGTAGTAGTAGTAGTAGTAGTAGTAGTAGTAGTAGTAGTAGTAGTAGTAGTAGTAGTAGTAGTAGTAGTAGTAGTAGTAGTAGTAGTAGTAGTAGTAGTAGTAGTAGTAGTAGTAGTAGTAGTAGTAGTAGTAGTAGTAGTAGTAGTAGTAGTAGTAGTAGTAGTAGTAGTAGTAGTAGTAGTAGTAGTAGTAGTAGTAGTAGTAGTAGTAGTAGTAGTAGTAGTAGTGGTAGTAGTAGTCTATTAAACTTTCAGCCCTATCAACGCCTTTGCTTACCTCGATATAGATGTCGTCCCGAAAAACAGAACATGAATGCAGCAATACCCCAGCCCCGTCCCCTTCACCAAGCCCCTCCCATGGCGAAAGCGGCGTTGTGAAGTTTAGGGCATACATCACGACTAGACGATAGCGAGAAAACGATGGCTATGCCAGGAGATAGACGATGGCCACAAGAGGCGAAGCAGGGAGGGGATACGCGAAGTACGCTGAAAGTGACGTTGAGCAATGCGTGGAGAACACGTATCATGAGCGCTCGAGCGATGGAGGTGTCTCCATCAGGGGTAAAAGCGGTGATCCGTCTCTCGAAAAGGGTCGCGTGGTCGATGGTCAAATGCCTAAAGGCGAGCAACAAAATGAGTACCCGCCCCGCCCCCCCCCGACAATAACTAATTAATCAACGAATAGTCAATGTATACTGTTCCGCCTACTCGCAACACCGACAGCTGCTTGACACGAAGAGGAAAAATGTGCTCGTTGACGGCCTACACGACGTAATCGTTTCCGCCCATCAAGAGCTGCTGAGACTTGAGATCACTCTGCGACGAATATTAAATGAAGCGCGAAAAAAAAAAAAAAAAACGTCTGTGGACTTCCAGAGAGGAAAATTGACGATACAACAATCAAAAGTGACGACAACAGCAACCATTGTGGCCACTGTGCGATTTGGGGAGGTGATGATACAATGGTTGGCGTCCGAGAGTGAAAATGCAAGGAGCAGAAGTCGCACGAGGCGGGCGCAGCGTGATCCTCAAAACCCGCACTGCTGGCTGGGCACTCTCACGCTGCTTCGTAGAATGGTCGGCAGCACCAAAAGTTGTCATTTGTATTGGTCGGCATTGGTCGGTACACTTGCACCACTATGATAAACTTCCTAACGGGGAATGATTGGCAGCACCAAACGTTATCACTTGTACTGGTCGGTACAGTTGCGCACTATAATCAAGCTCATAACCAGGGTATAAATAGGCCCTTAAGGACTCCACCCCCGTTGCGGGGACGAGAAAAAAAACAAACAAACTATTAATAGGAGCCAGACTAAGTTTTTCGTTTATTTGAGAGTGCCGTACTAAAAGGGTTAAGACCCGCAAACGGAAGTTGTACAATATACTCGTCTGCATACCTTTTTGGCTTTGTCCGCCTTCCTCGTGTCCATCTGCTTTGGCTGGCCGTCTCCCCCTCCCTTCTTAGCCTTCTTTTTGTCGCCGTCCGCCTTGCCCTTGCCGCCAGTAGGAGGAGATCCGAAGGCCTCCCCGGTTGCCTTGACGTAGAGCTGCTTCAGCTCCAACAGTTCCTGTTGGAGACATCAGACACAACGGCAGTGGATACCCTGACCTTGAGAGAGGCGTGGTGCAGGCCGAAACAAAAACGCCTCTCTCAAAACTAGCCTCTTCTCTTATGCAGAGTGGGAAATATACACCACTGTGGACGGAAATATAATGACCTTTAAAAGGCGTTAATACGAAGGTAAGATGGTCCCTAAATTTACACCCAGAGCGTTAGCTTCTAGTTTAGGCGGGTCCAGCCCATCTGACCTCCCTCACCTGTACCATTCCGTCATCTCAGCGTGCCCCCTCATAAAGTCGGTGTACCTACTGCTGTTGCATCGACGTTTATTTTTAATGAGGCTGATTGACCATGGTATCAAGAACAAACAAGCCTTGAGACAGGCGTTCGCGTGTTTTTTTTGCCGGTGAGAGTAAGGGGTAGGAAGTTCAAAGTCAGATGCCGTACCAATCTGGCTTACAGCAGCACAATGTTTGAACTCTGTCATTAATATATCGTGACAACATGCAAGAAAATCCGCCTCAAAAGCGGTTTCTTAGTATGATGCAGCAAACCTTCCATGCGACTCGCCGGACACCTCAAGGCCCTTCGCGCTTAGTGCATGCAAGCAATGTCTGCCCGGTCGGTGAAAACCCGACGTGCTCCGTCCCGGTATTTTAGAGGTGCGAGGGTCTATGGTCATACGACTACGGCCATGCATGATATTGAGTACACCCCCCCCCCGCGCCCAGGACCGACTTCTTGAGCTCGATATCTCCACGGCAAGAAGAGTGTCAGAGCCGAAAAGAGTGCCGGGCCTCGTCGAGGGCTGTCAGGAAACGCGTCGTTTGACATCGACAGCTTATCTGTTACGGAGCTATTGAGCTTGAAAAAACGGCCCAGAGAGGAGTCGTTTCCTTGCATTATTTCGGTAACCCCAGCATGGACTCCGATATGAATATGATTCCCGTACGGGACTATCGATCTGAATGAATAGTATCCCAGTTTGGACTCCGATAGTATCAGAAGTTGGTACTCCGAGAGCTATGTACCGATGGTCAGTCGCAAATGGCCTTTTCAGTGTTGGTATTCAATCGATGCATATATCGAGCGGCGTAACGCGTACCGTATGGTTTGCAGATGTTTGACGTTACATTCCGGATTTACCCGCATATGTGGGATTCGGATACATCTCTGGATGATCATCGAGGGTCACTCTATTTTTGTCTTTCTATCACCATATTATTACCCCCCATTGGACTCTGATATGCACATCTAACGGAGCTAATATTTATGGCCAGGGTGGTGTATGTTCAACCATTGTCTCGAAGCTGGGTCAAGGTCTACACAGAACTCCTCTGTCCAGCGAGGACTCGCCGCAAAAACAAAAAAGGTTACCGCATGTGTGGCTACCATGGCTGTTGACCTCGAGCGTTGAGGCCGCGGTCTTCGCTCAGCTTTCCGTTGACGAACTTGAACTCGGGCGATACGGTAGGCGTTTGTCTTTCGCCTGTGAGAATGGTGTTGAATTCGAGCATATTATACGGAAGGCATTCCGCTAGGTTTTCGATGAGAGAGAAAGGCTTTCGGCCCTTCGTCGTCCTAAGCACTGTCACCAGGTTCTGGCAAGCACGCCATCAGCAAGACCACCCCACTCCCACCCCGGCATAGTTCCAGGCACCGCATGAAAACGGGCTCCAACATGCACTAGGCGCAGCAAGCATGGGCAGAGTCTCGGCGACATATGTTTCCTCGTAAACACTTTAATGACGGCTACAGGCAGGCCCGACCAAGGTGGAAGAAACGAACCGGGTTCAAACCGGTACACGAAAACTTGAGAAATAAGTGTGGACAGGGGTTTCCTCTCGCTCTCCGGGGCAGAAAAAAAAAAAAATGTTTCCTCGTAAGCCCGTTAGACCTGCCCACACGTTTTTGACGGACAGACTGCTTGGATCTAGTTGTGGAATAGTTCTCGTAGTAGCAAAAGAGGTGATTTGTGACTTGGTGTACATCGTATTAATAGCGTTGGTGGTTCTCAACCGACACCGAACAAGAACTATGCAAGATAGTTGCGCGTCGAGGCAAGCACGTACTCGCGCATAGGAGGAGGTCGATCACGGGGTGTTTGATGAGTAGGATACGGGTAAAAATAGCCGTAGCCGTGCCGTCGTGTCATGTCAGGAAGCACATGGTGGAGGGCTGTCGCAACGCACGGTAAGCTGACCTCTTAAGAATAGTTTGTGCACGAGCACATGTTCTTTCTCGCAGGCGCGAGATGATGCTTCCATGCACTCGAACACCGAAGAGCCAATCTGAAACGGCTGCCAATGAGTGAGCCAATAGGCAACAAGCAAGAAGGGAGAACGCTGAAAGGTTGTGAACGGTGGGCTCAAGGCTCATGTCCATGTCCTACATCATAGTACACTCAACAGGAGACACCTACACAGTACATATCGTACGTGTAAAAAGTAAGGAGCAGGAACACTGGCTCAGGCCGGATTGGTCGATTTCTTATTCGGGAAAGGGCATCCTACACTAATTTCAGTACAACGGCTCCACAGTAATTTCTTAGTTCCTTGCGAATCTCAGCATGACTTTCTGTGTGCTCAGGAGACAGTACATACGTGTCAAAAGTAAGAAGCACGAACACTGGCACCGGCTGGATTGGTCGATTTATTATTTGGGAAAGGGGTTCCTACACCAATTTCAGTTCAACGGCTCCCGAATTTCTCCTTCCCTTGCGAATCTTAGCCTGTCTATCTACGAGTATGTGCTCGTTTTGGTACTACGAAGGAACATGCCATGTAAAAAACAGAGCCAAATATGGCAGGTAAACATACGGGAATATAGTATGTGTGTGTTTGGGTCCATCGTGGGTTCTGACTATAACATTAGCCCCCCCGGTAATGCATCATGTGTTGGAGTCCAGTACTGCTGTACAGCAGTGTATCTCCGTACAGCAGAACTACAGAGGCGCGCCATCTTGACGCGCTCAGTGCAATGATGCTCCGACACGTAATATATACGACGTCGAAGTGCGTATACTGTATACGATGTGCGCTCGATGCCGAGCAACCTGCGCTTCCATGCAAACAGCGAGGGCTGGCAGCATGGTGTCGTTACCGTACTACTGCTACACGAAAGTACTAAGCTGTAGTATCCGTCACGTCGGTAGACTCGGCCCGCCATGACACAAGAAACAAAAACCGACCACCCTACCGCTTCTTTCCGGTGTTTGGTACTCGCACGTACGTAAACTGGCCTGATGTTGTCGCCGTTGTTGTTTTCACATTAGCATCTACCAGATGCTGCTGTATTCATATCGGTGCAGTGGACCCGCGATGACACGAAACACCTAACCTGGCAACCTCCCGTTTTTTTTCCGATACCTGGTGCTCGTACCAACGCAAACACACGCGCAATTGTGGTTGCAGTTGTTGTTGGTGCTGTTGTTGTGAACACGTTAACGTGGTTCTTTAGCACAAATCTAGGCTCGCGGTCGTGAAAAGAAGGGGTCTGCGGCCGACAGGCTACGTACAGGTGGGTGGTTCGGCACGAAGACAATACCAGTCTCCCGTACGCTGCGCAGCAGCAGCAGCAGCGCCTGCTGCTGTACTCACTGCTTACCGAGAGGGATGGAGAGGGGGAGGGAGGGCTATATCGCCTCTGTGAGACACATCTTGCATTTTACTATTAATAAGTGGACCCTTTTCGCACATCGGCCACGATTACTCTTCTGGCCGCGGGTCTTTTCTCGCTCCACCGGCTGCGGGGCTCGCAGTGGGGGCGCGTGTACACCACGGTTCAAGTCTGGGTCCCGGCCGGGCTCCGTGGCGCGTGCTCAGTGCGCTCAAAGTCGAGAAATCTGGCAAGTAACCGAGGGCAGGGTTCCTGCTCAGTTAGAGCCAAGCAGGTCCATGGAAACCCCGAACTGTCATTTTTCCGATACTGTCACCACGCTGCTGCTTGCTGCTTTTTTCAAGTACCGCAGCAGCCCTCGAAGGCGAGGCAGCCACGTTACAGCAACAGTAGCGCTTCAAAGTTTCTCATTTGTTACAGCCACGAACGGTGCTGTTTCGTGTGTGTATGTGTGAGCGTGCGTGTGCGTGCGTGTATCCTACAGCACTTGGAACCGAGAGGAGAGGTGCAACTCCAGCTTTGCCGTTTCTGCTATCATGATATCTGCTTCTGTTGTGCGTGTACCTGTGCAGGCATCACACTGCTGCTGTAAGGTTTTACTTTTTGACGTTGTAGCATCCATGGTACAGGCAGCAGTTGTTAACCGTACGTCGCAGACTCTTTTTTTCGTGACACAGCTATCAATACTACGTACGGGCACTGCTGTAGTGCTATTGTTTGTGTTTGTGCGCGTGTGTGCTTTTGTGGGCGTGCCATCCTAAACACAACGACGATCCCATTCCAATTAACCCTTTTAGGACCGCAGTCCCGTTTTGGGGCCAAAGTACTTGGAATTTGACTGGTCTGTCCCCAAAACCGGGACTGCGGTTCTAAAGGGGTTAACCCGCACTTCCTCTGAATTTTCAAAGCACCCGCGCAGTACATACAGCAGCGGTACAACACCATTAGCAGCGGCATCGATCGGTAAATCACCAGCGAACCTCACAGAGGCCCATCCTATGCATGATGCTAGGGACGTCTGTATTCCCCCTTTTCAACTTGCAACACCTCCGGCACTTCAAGTCAACGACACACCCCGATGGATGGGGACTCGTGAGCGTGTACGTTTTAAGCCGTACCTGGTACCAGTTACATCCTTTATTACGAGGGGAGTAGCAGCAGGGTAGACAACCCCGAAGCAGAGTAGACTACTTGCATAGCAACAGCAAATGTCTTGCAGCATTCAAAACACACCTCGATGTGCGGCTTAAGGTCGTCCTTAGAAGCTCCGCCAGCCTTCAGGTCTCTGATAGCGTCCCCCTTTGTCTTGATCTGTGCTTCCAGCGCGAGGTCTCCTGCCGACATCTCGTACGTGCTCTTGGCAGAGCACAGAGCGGCGCCGGGCCTAGAGGGGCTCATGATTCTTGCCCCACCGCTAGCTGGCCAACTCACGCTAGCTCTACCACCACCACAACCACCACTAGTACCGCTCAAGAGCGAGGCACGCAACTCCTTGGTGGCAGCACCCCAACGCCTCCTTCTAAGCGATGCTTGCAAAGGCGCGGTGGTGGTGGAGGGGGTGGTGGTGGCAGCAGTAGCTTTCATCAGTTGACGAGACGACGACCGCACGGCTGCTGCCGTGGTTGTTGTAGGATGGAGTGCTGGGATGAGACCCGCCGCACGGCCAGCCAAAGCCAGCGCCATCCCCGCCGCCAACGACCGCCGCCTGGCTCGGCAACCGTACCGAGAGGACAAAAGCATAGAAGGAGAGTTTGCGTACCCCAGCCGAGCACGAACGGCAGCAAATACGCACGGCAGGCGGCAGCCTGGCCGCGGCCGACAAGACCAAGCCATGGCTTCCCCGAATGGAGAACGCCATGCATATCTTGTAAAGCCTATCATGAAAATATGAAAATGCGGCGAAATCAGAAATGACCCAATGTGGTACGAGGCACGACGCGAGGCGCGGCCGACGTGACGTGCAAGACGTTAGACGCAGCTTGCAGCTTGCAAATCTAGTTACCGTCATCGACTCACAAATCGGCCGAACTCGCAGCTGGCATATGTCGATTGTAACTTCGTAAAAACGATCCTGCTGCGGCTGCTGCGCTGCTGTTTTCTGTGTTCTGCTGTTGTTGGTCTACGCTGTTGAGACGTCTTTCCCTCCCCGCCTCTGCTGTGGGCAGCGCCTCCACTATCGGACTGTAGCAGCAGCAGTAATTATCCGACCTCGACGCTAATGCGTGACATCGATGGCTGCTGATAGTTGTAGTACGCGCAGAATAGCAGTAGCGCAGCAGCTTCTCGGTTTCCCCGTACTACTGTACGAGTGTACATGTTTTTTCATAGATTTCGTTAGATCAGATCATGATACCATGATCTCGTCGACTTCCGTACATACCCCCTTTCCCTTTTTACTCACAAGAAGAGTTGCTTTGCTGTCGACTGTCGTCGACAAACGCCGTCGCTCATGGCTTGTCGACTTGCTCTTTCCTATTTTTGTCGCATAGGACAGCAGCCACGACGTGTTGTGTTGTTGTACTCGTGCGCAATCCGCACGGGCTGAATCTCCATAATTTCGATTTGACTGATCACACTTCTCCCGATTCGTTCCCGATATCCTATACTCGTACTACCCTGGTAAGCGCCCCCTTGGCCGGAGAAATAATCGACGTTTAATCATAATTATAACGGTTACCTGGTACTATATTCCCGACCAACGTGGTAGATGACACAGGCCCTGTCCGCTCGAACGCTCACGCTTACTGGGACTCGAAATAAATCCCTCGCGAGATGGATGGTCGAAGGACGGACGTGACGATGTATATACCGGCATACTGACGTCGCGCTGCCCTACCGGGGAATCGAAGCCTCATCATCATCCCTATACCCTCGCGTGTGCTGAAATTACGTGACATCATTTGACCAGGTATCAGGTATACATTTTTTGGTATTACGGGGGACCATATCATATATCATAGGACCTACGATACAGACAAGGGAACGTATATATTTCGCTTTTTTTCACAAACTATGTTTGGTCCCATTTGCTATGGTCCCCCGTAATAGTTGCCGTGCAGACCTTCATAAAAAGAAGGATCGCTCTGATTGCAACAATTACCGAGGGATTTCGCTTGTTGCCCATTCAGGCAAAGTTTTGCTGAAAATGGTCGCGTCCCGCCTCAGTAACTACTGCGAGGCCAAAGGGATACTCCCCGAGGAACAGTGCGGCTTTCGCCCAGCACGATCAACGGTCGACATGCTGTTCGTTGTGCGCCGACTGCAAGAACTCGGACGAGCTAGAAAAATCCCCCTGTACATGTGCTTCATCGATCTGCAGAAAGCATACGACTCCGTCGACCGTGAGCTACTGTGGGTGGTGCTCGCACGCTTCGGCGTACCAGAGAAGATGCTTACCGTTATTCGCCAGTTCCACGAAGGCATGCGAGCCCACGTGCGTACGGATGACGGCGAGCACTCGGAACGGTTCGACGTCACTCAGGGATTGCGGCAAGGATGTGTCTAGTCACCACCACTGCTCAATATCTTCTTCGCTGCTGTGATACACGCCGTGCTGATACGCTTCAGTGAAGACCCAGATATTTTGAGGGACTTGGTTCACCTCGAGGAGGACCTCGGCGAGGACGGGGTGAAGGTTGACCCACTAACTTACGTACGGAGGGCAGTGTGGGGTATGCTGTACGCGGACGATGCAGGCATTGTGTCCAAGTCGGCGGAAGGCCTTGCGAAGATGATGACCGTGATTGTGACCGTTTTCGAAGCAGCAGGTCTCACCGTATCCGAAAAGAAGACGGAGACCATGCTGCTGCGGACACCGAATCAGGCACCCCGGACCTCCCCGCTCGTCATCGAAGCAGCGGGACAGATGTATAGGCAGACGATGCAGTTTCTGTACCTGGGCGGCCTTGTCGTCGCAAGCGCTGACATTATGCCAGAGATCATGCGACGGATCCGACTCCCATGGGCATGCTACAATCGGTTTAAACGGGAGCTGTACGATATGGAGGATGCCCCGTTCACTCTACAAGCGCGCATGCTAAAGGCCGAGGTGATGGAGACCCTACTGTACTGGTGCGTGACGTGGACTCTTGGTCAGGAGCACTTCGCTGAGCTCAGAACGGCACACCACAAACTCCTCCTACGGATCATTGGCTTCCAGCGCCGGCAACGCACTGACCACCTCATGTCGTACGCCAAGGCCCTCAAAAAGGCACAATGCGAGAGCGTTGAGGCGACCATCCGCAAACGACGCCTCCTCTTTGCGGGGGCCGTACAGCGGACGACCAATGAGCGGCTGACCCACCGGGTGATGTTTGGGACGATGGCTGGTGGGGAAAACCCGGGACGAGGCCGACCGGAAAAGAACTGGGCCCAATGCCTAGCAGACGACCTCAGGGTTTTTCAAGCCACCGAGGGGTCCTCGGAAAGCTCCCCCCTGCTGTTCGGAATAGAGACGTTGTTATGGCCGAGGGCGGCTAAGAAGAGCGGGAAGTGGTACCGGGGGGTCGTCGAAGCGGCGGACTGCTTCATGGCGAGGTGGCACAGGGACGAAGCACAGAAGAGCCGGCTGCGCCACGCAGCAGAGGACGCCAAAAATGGCGACAAGGGGAGGGGGGGGGGTGGAGGGGCAGCTGTTAAGATACAGCTGTCGACGAATGCAGAAACGAAATGATAGACCGGGTGGCTAAGTACCGGTTCGACTAGCTCTTTACAGACTTTTGCCTGTATCTCCCTCTCTTTCGTGCTGCTTCGTCCGTACAGCAGATACCTGCCCTTCCTGAGCATGTATGTTGTCCGTCTAGCAGGCTTTCTGAAGTCCTTACGTCGTTTGCATTCTGTTTTTTCTCTTTCTCATTCTTCTTTTTTTCATTTCAGAATTTTTTTATTATTATTGTCTTTTGCTCTTATTTTTCCGGTCTTGCTTGTTTTGTTGTGTTCTCGTACGCGGTACGCTGACACTTCACTTGCTTGACACTTGAATTTGCGATTTAGTTTTATTTTTGGTCTTCCTCTGTCTCACAGTGTGTGACCACAGAATCAGTATCTCTCTAGGATAGGGAATCAGGACGGACACTGGGTGTGCTGATGAAGCTGGGTAGAAAGGACGATTTAATGTGAAGACAACAACAACAACAACAACAACAACAACAACAACAGACCGCCGGTGTTCTGTAGTCTTGTACCGTTGAAATCTAAACATACCGTAATCGGTAACTTTTGTCGTGCCTCTGTCCATTACCAGATACCGGTACATGGCATAGTAAAAGCACGTGTATGTGCGATATATATGCGCAGTGTGTGCCTTGGTCAGGTACACAGCGACAAAATCGTGCATACCTGGTAGTACATATTCGTTAAACGTTTACTACATGCTGTCATGATTCCACTCCTCGCGATTCATGTGCGCAGGCGTTATTCATTGTGAGACTCAAACAAATGTCAAATTGTTGTTATCGAAAAAACGGCGACTGACTGTCCTGCACGTAGTATGTACATGCGCACATGTATCCTGCTCGTATGATATACGTACAGTTCAGACTACCGGTCGTCTATACTCGTAGAGGCCCCGTTTTTCATGTTTGCCAACCTGGTGCGAGAAAGTGACTCACGCAACATCTGCGTTGTGGTGTATATGTTGAATGTATCCCTTGCAGCAGAAAGCTATCTGCGTAGGCTGTTTCACTTGTTAGTAATCTCAGCTCATTCTACGAAGACCTCGTCCGCAAATTATCCGCAGCAGTGGAGATGCCCTCTACGCGATGCAAATGAAGGCAAGTACCGGGAAGGAGAAGGGAAGACCATCAGTCTCCACGTACGTGCACGAAAGGAAGAAATCTGCTCTGCTTATACCTCGAAGTAACCAACACAATTGAGTACCAACGAGTACCTGCTTAACCCCTTTAGAGCCGTAGTCCCGTTTTGGGGGCAAACTACTTGAGTGGTTTGTTCCCAAAACGGGACTGCGGTTCTAAAAGGGCCTGTGTCGAGGGATACAAAATTTCCCAACCTTGATCTTAACATAGGCTATGTGATCTAGAAGATATATCTGTAGATGATGATACCTGCAGTTGATCTATCTTGAGATGATCTATCTGTGTATCATTTATCTGTAGATTTCCTATCTGTGGATGGCCTGTCCGATGTGTGGAATATTGCCAACCACACAAACACGAAGAGTGTGCATCAGCTCCTCGCTAGACGGTATCACACTGCTCCTCTTTTTGTGAGGTTCGCATCACAGCTCTCTTTACGTTCCGTTTCGGGCGCATCAGCTCTGACCCCAGAAACACCCGGGCGGAATGATGCGTGTGCCCGATGTTACCTGTATTTTTATACTCGTCGTACATATCCATAGAGCACGAGCCCTGACTGTTTCTGGGGCGCCTCTGTCACCGGAGGAGCTCCCCACATACCTCCATACCTGCACTGCACCATTAATAGTGTACCACCCCAAAAATGACTTTTGAGCCAATGCGCAGGCTCGACTCGATAATGTCATGAGCAATCCCATGGTCTAGTAGTAATAGGTGCTGACGAAATGTAGTGATTGCACAGAACGAATCGTGTGCAGTTCCTCGGTTGATGGGCTCCATCAGTCAGAATGTATATTTCGGCCAAAAGTGCCGACGACCCGGCGACGGGGTGTGGGGGCGGGGGGGGGTGTACTCAATAGGAGAGATGTACTCGATCTCATGCATGGCCGTAGTCATAAGACCATCGACCCTCGCACCCCTACAATGCCGGGACGGAGCATGTCGGGTTTTCACCGACCGGGCAGACATTGCTTACACCAAGCGCGAAGCGCCGTTAGGTGTCCGGCGAGTCGCATGAAGGATGAGCTGCGTCCTACGAAGAACCGCTAGTGGGGCGTGCTTGCATATGGATGCCAGCTTCAATGAGTTAATTTAATTTCTGGTGTAGGCACTTCCAAAGACAGCAATGGGAGTACTCTGTAACTACCTCTTGGGTGCCTTACCTTGAACACTACGTGATACGATCAATTTCCTTGTACGGAGTAAAGGTTCTTTACCTCGCACAAATGAGCTAACTCGACAACCAGCTGTGGGCGACCGCCAAAAAATAAAAGTAACAAAACGGTACCCTGGTTGTCTAGCTCACGTAGTAAGTGGCATGTTTTACAATGTCGTTGCCAACCGACGCCAACCCAACCTATATTAAATATGAAAAACGGCGGGGGTGGGGGGGGGTGTCTTGTAGACGAAAACGAGGACGACATCCAGGATTCTGCGGGGCCGGGTGGGCAAAGCTGACTTGGAGCGGGGTTTCAATGGAGTAGCCAGGCGTCTTAGGCGCTTGGCACCACCCCCTCCCGCCCGCCCCCCTCCAACCCTGATAAAAAACCCCTGACATAAAACGCCCTCGAACGTTATTGGAAAAATTGAAATTTCGTCATATGCGAGATACCCTTATCGTAGAACGCGTCACGTTTCCCCAGTCACCCCTCCAACGAGGTTAACACTAATAATGATTCCCGTGGGGGTTTCGTAGTATAGATCCAGAAGGCGTTATTCCGGAGGGGGAAATAGCAATCAGAACCCACGATGGACCGAACGATGGACTCTAAAACCATGTATCTCCCTGTGTGTTCACACCATGTTTAGTTCTAATTACTACTGTATGATTCCCCGTGACGTTAGGCGAAGAGGTAGCATTTTATCACGACCTACGAAAGCGTCGAGAGTGTTACTAAGGAGCACAGTAGCGCAGGCTCCACGAATAAGAAACAGCCCAACATAAGAGAGGAAGCTTCACGTTTTGGGAGGAACTCCTACGAAAACTAGGCCGAGAAAATCGTGTTCAGGGGCGAGCGCGGCGATTCGCTAGATAGTCCGACGTCATAGCGTATGCGCAAGGTTGTTTAAAGTATGGTTGTCACCATGAGGTTTCAAGGGTTGCTTGTTCATATCACGTATTAATAGTAGGCGTTTTTGTCTCCGGGTACATACTGTAATCAGGTATCGTCAAGTGGACCAGCTTCGCCTTCTGAGGCAAGGGATGCGACCCACCACGGGGGATGTTGCGTGCTTCATTTGCCTGCACCACCATATCGGCACCTGTCTGGAGCTATTAGATAGTGGAAAAAAACGCAACAAGTGCCACTCGCCATCAACGGGGGACGACAAATACACCAGAGGAGGCTCTGACAGACGCTGCCGTGGCCCATGCCAGTGAGCCGCGATACTCGAACGTATAGTTCTGCTGCCTACACGAGTATCAGTCGCAAACAATGTTGTCGGCCGAACACAGAATTCGCAAAAAATATATATTTGGTTGAATCGGTGTCATGCAGGGAGAAGAGGCACCCGGAGCGCACAAGCGCCATGACTTCGGAGCGCACAAGCGCCATGACTTAAGGGACCGAGGGTGTGCGAAGTATTTGGGCTGGGAAGCACTGATTTAACATGAACCTGGCTTGGCACGTCGTGCAAGCGCTACACTTTCTCGTCGCTGGTATACACTGCCATAAAGCCATAAACCGCTGGCGGTGTGCGTACATAAATCGGTCCGATCGGCCTGAAGATGTTGCCGAAGAGCCTCCTACTGCGTAGCATTCCAAATGAAACGAAAGGTGGCAGCGCGAATCGTCTCTATATCATGCCTTCTTGCTGCAGCTCTATCTTGCTCTGTAACCAACTCCTCCATAACCTGCGGTAGTACGAGTAATTTGTAGTAGCTCGAGTTAGTTGAACTTTCCAATTGCCGTGCCGGGGACGGCAGGCCGCCTGCTCGATCCAGCAGCACATGTAATCTGCTGCAGTACGCCTCTCTCTAGCTTTACAAAACGTACAGCAGCGTATTGCAGTACATTCGTAGAGCGGTGGTGTACAAAGAGCAGAACTCCCCCCTTCCCCCCCCCCCTCCAGCGAAACAAAAAAAAAACAAGGCAGACACTCCAAAGTAAATCAGCCGAGATCGGTGCGTCAGTCTGCTGCAAAGCAGAAACGCTGTCGGCGTTCTCCCCCAAGACCTGCCCCCCTGACGTCATCATGGGCAATTAGTGCATCCAGCGGGGCGGGGCCGTCGACACCGAGCAAAGCATCCGACAGGGGACATCGATCTCAACCTCCAGCAGTGGCATCGATCTCACGAATTATGCCTGACCAAAGTCGGAGAGTAGTGTCGACCAGGGGTGGGTGGATGGGTGGGGGGTGGGGGGGAAAGGGTGGGTGGGTGGGTGGGTTGGTGGACAGGCGGCGGGAAACGGGCGGAAGCGGGGGGGGGGGCGGTGGGGGGGGCGTTTGGGGGGGGTACTCGATATCATGCATGGCCGTAGTCGTATGACCATAGACCCTCGTATCCCTACAATGCCGGAACGGAGCACGTCCAGTTTTCATCGACCAGGTAGACATAGGTTGATTGCTTGCACCAAGCGCGAAACGCCGTGAGGTGTTGGGTAAGTCGCATGAAGGGTCATCTGCATCCTACCGAGAACCGCTTGTGAGGCGGATTTTTTTCTCGCACATGGATGACAGCTTCAATGAGTTGACTTACGTTCCGGTGCAGCCCCTTCTAGGAACAACAAAGTAATTGCTACGAGGTATGTAACTACCTCGTGGGTGCTTTACCATGGACACTAAGTGATGCGATCATTCCCCTTCTGCGGAGTAAAGGTTCTCCACCCGGCACAAGTGATCTATGACTCGATCGCCAGCTGTGACCGACCGCCAAAGATTACTAAAAAAGCAAGAAACGGTAACCTGTTTGTCTAGCTCATGTAGTGAGCGGCATGTTTTTACAGTGTCGATACCAACCGACGCCAACCCAACCTATACATAAAACGGGGAGGGAGGTGTGCTATGAGTGGGTGGGTGGGTGGATTCGAGGGTGGGCTAGTTAGAGGGAAGGTATGCATGGGATGGGGCGTGTCGTAGCGGGTAGACACAAGAAGGCAGCATGGGATGGGGTGTGTCGCATCGGGTAAACACGAGAAAGGACAGGGTAACCCTGGGGGGGGGGAAAGCGAACAGGATTTCTAGCCGTGGGCGCAGGCAACCATGCAGCAAGGAGGGGTTCCCAGATTTCACTGCTTACGAGCACTGTTACGGGGGACCGTAGTATATAGGACCAAATATTGTTGGAAAACAATAGCTAAATATATATTTTTTTTGTTTACAACGCAGGTCCTATTTGCTATGGTCCCCCGTAATAAACAACCCAACAATATGAGGTACGAACGTCATGTGGAATAATATGCGCCGCGCACGAAAATACCTCCATAGGCTTTGATACGTTAGAAAACTTGCGCGCTTGGTATAGTGTAGTGTGGTACATACTCCAGGACAACAGGGGTACCAATTATAATACATTTGGTCATACTCGGGTGGGTTCGGAGGTACCAGGGTATGACACCCTCATTTCATTTGTTGCGTTCATCTTTGTTCAATCTTGTTTTTGGGGGGAGCGTTTATGAGTGATCAACGTAGAAGTTCATTATTCACTATAGACAGGTCGCAAAGATGATACCAACATACCTGGTACATAAGTAGTAGATCGAGAGTTTTCGCCGAAACACATTCTTTGCAAGCTGTATGTGATACCAGAGATATTTCCATAGAGTTTTCCCAACACATTCTCTATTCTACCTAAGCGTAACCTTTCGAAACACTTGGACACCTGCTATGAACCGGGTGTTCATGGGGAAGCTGAAGGCGTTCTGGATGCTCTCGGCCTCGACAGCCACCCTGGACTCCCCTTCAGCCAGTGGCGTCTTCACGTTCTGTTTTGCGCAGCGGCAGGCGAAGCAGGATAGACACACACAGGGTCATTCATCCGCTGGGCGGAGATAGTTGACGTATATACATAAGTTCCGTTCGGTGCGTCACGCACGGGGCGCCAGTTTGGGCGGAAGAGGGCTTGAAGCAACTGCTCTGCCGCGTGGGTTTCGGCTATCGGTTTGTGTCGCGTTGGTAGCGGCGCACCTAAACGTTTCTGACGCTCCTCGAATAGCTAAGTAGCTTGACATACCTCACCCCAGAGACAAAAACTGACTTTATGGTGATATATATATTTAAATGGCTGCTCTTGTTGACCCGACCAACTGAAGAATCCCGATAGATAGTTTCGCAGACAAAAACAACTCGAGCGTGATTTCCTCCAATCATGTTGGGTGGTAGTTCCTCGGCTGAGGACTGAGGAGCCCCTCCCCCTGCAGGCAGAAAAACAAATGGCCAGAAAGCGAAAGCTCTTTTGTACCACGCACGCGTTGTCTCGCGCGTTCGAAGGAGTTCAACGCTAGAAACAATGTTCCAGCTATTACGGGAGGGGGGGGGGGGGGGGGGGGGGGGTGTCATCAGGGAGCTTTTTTTAATTCCTTATTCATGAATCAGTTTGTTTAATTTGTGAAATTTGACGTTCCTGATATTTTGCCCTCTGTTAAACTGCACATACTTTGGGAATTATTTCATAAAGATGGATGTTCTGGTAAAAAACGCTCTCGGATAACAACGGCTCTAAGAAGAAACCACGACGGAAAAAAACAAAACACGTGTTTCCCTAAGTTTTGAATGCCAACATACTTGGTTCCGATCACTATCCCCCCCCCCCCCCATCGACCATTAATGATTGTATACCCGCTCGCCTAAAAATACTACAAGTATAGGGGCATGCCTTACTTTTGACCTGGGTGCAGCCGGAGATCTACCCGCCCGACAGAAAATACAGAGGCAAGTTTCCGGTGGTGTTTTCATCTCAGGAAACGTTTTATGAGGGATCAACGTTCAAGCTCACTTCTTGCCGCACACCAGCTATAATAACAAGTAGTTCACTCAAAACTGTTTGCCCAAATTGCTAAGTAGAATGGTGTTCGTACGTAGCGTAGCGTTGTGCTGGTGCGGTTCAAGGGTTCCAAGGGCAGGCGTTCACTCCCTCGTCAATACGTAGGAGATCGCCCGATGTTAAAGTAATCGTTGCTGCTGCGCTGTCCAACGGAAACAGACAAAACAGCACGGACCCGACTCAGAACGCTTGAGCGCAAAAAAGGACCCGCTGCCCTGTATCGGTACGTACGAGAAGCGACCTTTGCAGCATTTTGACACTGCACCCCCAGCCTCACCCCCCGTTCATAATAGGGGCGGTATAGACCAACCTTGTGGGGGCATTGAGCGATATGGTAAACCCCAAAATGTGTCGACAACCTCTTAATTAGGCACTCCTGACGGTGTGATACATTGCTCAATGTCTCCACAATGATGTTTTTTACGCCTACATTATGCATGGGGGGAGGAGGCAGGGGGGGGGGGGGGTCCCGGCCATCTGTGCATCATGAGCCACACAGGAATTCTCGGTGGCAGGACACTGTGGCCACGTCAGCAGAGGGGGAGAGGACATGGGGCAAGCACTCTTCTACCAATCACTCTGGTTTCGTTAATATGTGACGTTGAAGCCAGCGTGTCGCCCAGGGGGGGGGGGGGGCAGCAGTCACCTCGCGATGGCGTTGTCGCCAGAGCTTGTTTTGCAGCTCCCACGCCACACGCGCTGGAAAATCGTCCCTGTCCCCCGACAATGAGAACGCCTCGACAAAGTTCATGGCCTCCTCTCGGCCCAACCCATCTCTCCGGGCTCCCCAGTCAGACCCGGTTAAAGCTGGAGGGGCGTCTCTCGCTGTCGCCCTTTTCACGTCTGGGTTTGGCGGTGTAGTCTGCGCCGCGGTGGATGACAGCTCTTCGATGTGGTACAGACGCTGCAGGAGCACGCTGGGAACTCCGAGTACCTCGCTGCTTCGCCGCGGGAGATGTCAAGAGAGAAGGGTTTTGTTACGCGGGGCGCCGTTGTTGCCAAAACAAAACAGTGCACGGGATGGATTGTGGATGCGTTCATCCGCAACTCAGTGTCCGTGCCAACGGTGAGGCAAGCCACGCTCGACAGTGAGGTCGGGCGATCGTCGCCATATTCCTCAATGCCCACGGTAAATCTCCGTGGGTGGAAATGAAACATTGACTATTTTCGGTCCGGTGGGCTCATATCAATCGCCAAGCCTATCCCACGAGCGTTTACGCTCCTCGATTCCCGCTCGCGCCCCTCCCGACTCACCTAAATACCGCCCTGGCCCCGCCTTCCCGTCGCCTCGCGCCCACCCGATACCGTAGGCCCAGGGGTGGCGCACTCTCTCGATCGACGGCGCGCGGAAGCTCGACTGTTTCGGCGGTCTTCCTGGTCTTGCAAACCGTTGTCCACTCGCCCCACCTTCCCGCGCTACACTCGTCGCTGCTGCCACAGAGAAACTCGCTGCTGCTGCTGCCCCCAGAGCTATGGGCTTGGCCGAGGGCGACTCCATTGCTGCGGTCGACACTGGTGCTGTCACCGTCGTCACGGCGGCTTACGCCGCTGCCGCAGCCACCGCCACCGCCACCACCGCCACCGCCACCACTGCCACCGCCACCACCAAAGCCTTCGCTTTCCTCCCACTCGACGGGCGCACGGTCGGTGGCGGCGAAGAAGGGACTAGCGCTACCGCGGCTGCTGCCAATGGCGACGCTTTTTCCGGCGTAGCTGCCTCCGAGGTGGATGGTGCTGTTTGCGCCGAACGAACGGCTCTTGCCCAATTTTCCTGCAGCAGAGATGCGCACCCCCTCACTACCACCCCTGCCGTTCCATCTCGGCCCCTTGCACGTGGCCGAGAGTCGCGACGGTGATAACGAGGAAGGCCTAGCGTTTTTCGCCCGCGCGGTGCCTCCGCTGTTGTCTCCCCCGTTGCTGCGGAGGTCGTGGGTCGCGCCGGGAGAAGGAAGTTCGAAGGTACTTTCTTGCAGGAGGTACTCGTTTTCCTGCGTGGGACGAGGACCGCACCGTCGTGAACAGAACAGGGTGAGGGGAGTGGGCGGGGGGGGGGGGGGGCACTCGCGGTTGGCGTGCCGTCGGTGACGCAGCAAGCAGTGTGGGACTGCGTTTGAGGACGGTACGCATGTTGGTACAAATCTAGCGGCAGGTTATTAGGAGTACAGCTTGAAAAAAAACGCACCTCGCAACAGATCATCGACTCCCACTTTCTAGTCTCTAGATCAGTCTGGGAATGTAAATTTTCCAGATCTTGTATTATACCAGGAATATTTTAGCGCATGTTGTTGCCGGCATTTTCGAACGCAGCTGAGCGGAAGCACAAAGAAACCTGAGCATCGAGGCTTCCGTTGTTTTGTTTTTGTGTGGGCTCGGCTTCTCCGCGTGTGTATCTTGTGCCTGTCGTATCCAGTACGACGACATGGCATTCATTGCATTGTCTACTCTGCTCACTGCATACAAATGTTGAATTTCTGTGTACTAATATTATTAGTAGTTTTGGTACCACAGAGCTCGAATCTGTCTCTAGCACTGAAGAGTCGGCACGGGCATTGGCTGTGCCGCATGTCGACGGGTAGAAGTAACGGCTGAATGTGAAGAACACACACCCTCACTTGGTAGGACACATACTTACGACAGGGTCGGGCACACCTTATAAAAAAAATGTCCGAGACTCCTCGCGCGAGGATCTCTCCATACTTCACCATCCCTCCAAAAACGATCACGGGGTTTTACTTCGAAACAACGCGTCCGTTTAACCCGACGAGCAAACCAATCAACCCAATCCCATGGCGTACCTCGTACGAGGGGTCTATTTTCGGAAAACAATGAGAAAAACGACATCTCAGTTGAAAAGTCCCACTAGTCAGAAATATATTTTAGGACAAAACGTGCTACGTACGTACCCTTACAGTATATAAACAGTAGCACGCCTCGATGGTCCGCACATGCCATGACTATCTTCAGCGGTCAGTCCTTTGTTTTAGGGGGAAAGGCCCGGTCGGTCCAGGACCCGCTTGCTTGAACTTCGGAGACCGCACGTGCACGTACGAAATATCAACTTTTGAAAGACTGGGATAAAACAAAAAACAACAGACGGCAAACACCGGTAACTGGTGCTGATTTCGTACGGTCGCTACGATGAGAGGACCATTTCGAGAGGCAAGCGCATAGTACACGAGAGGGTTGGGGAGTCTCAGCCGCCTTGGAAGTGTTGCCCCAGGCCTTTCAAAGCGCTGTGGGTGGAGCACTCCCCCTGAAGGGGTTCCCACGGAAAGACCCTAAAAAATGCATGATATGTGCCTGCTCTTTGAAGCGCTTATGGGGGGACACGTCGTGACAGAGACGGAAGCGCATCTCGCTTTTTTCGAGCGAGGCGTCGTACCTGGGGTGTTCCCCCTCGAGCGAAAAAAAGGCGTCCTTCGTTTCGCCCCGTCACCCCTGCCCCTCCCCTCCACCGCACTCTCAGGTGGAACACCAGGCCTCCTCCTCCTCCTCCTCCTCCTCCTCCTCCTCCTCCTCCTCCTCTCCCTCCTCCTTCTCGCCCCACTCCTCCTCCTGCTCTTCCTCCTCGTCTTCCCACTCCTGCTCCTCCCCACCGCCCCCCCCCTACTCCTCTTCCTCGTCCACGCCCCCCACTTCCACGCCCCCCTCCTTGCCGCCCTCCAGTTCGTCTTGCCGCGTTTCCATCGCCGTGCTGCTGCTCCCGGTGCTGCCGGACGCACACCAGCGTCGCGCGGGGTCTCGAGGGGGGAGTCACGGGAGGTGTGTAGGCGTGGGTGTGCACGTGCCGCGCTGGTGTCACCATCTGGATAAAATACGACAAAGTGGTGGGAGAGGGACAGAATGGGAATGATAAACAAATATATATGGACTAAAGCATCGTATACGTACACTAAAGGAAGCGGTGTCGAGTTCAGCAAATAGTGACGGACCAGGCGGGAGTGGGGTGTGTGGCTGCATTGTTTGCGGTGCTTCGGGGAGCGGGGGCGAAGGGACGAGAAGGAGGAAAACGACGAAAACGACGACCTTTTACTCCGCCTCGGTGTAACTGTCACTGTGTCCGAGCCCGGGACGCAACGCCCGCCTGTAACCAAGGAAACACGGGGGGTTATAGCTTTATCTGGTGCCTTCTGTTGCTGTTTCGTCGTGTTGTCACGCATCACTCACTCCTGTGCAACCGATTGCGTTAAACTTCGCCTTGATAAA
Source organism: Nereocystis luetkeana (assembly GCA_031213475.1). Classification (NCBI taxonomy): domain Eukaryota; class Phaeophyceae; order Laminariales; family Laminariaceae; genus Nereocystis; species Nereocystis luetkeana. The sequence goes on along the minus strand of JARUPZ010000013.1, from coordinate 5,669,145 downwards.
GTGTTGCGACGGGGAGAAAATGCATGGCCCGACAAACCCCGTGTGACACCTAATCTGTTCCCGGCATTATTTTTTTTGAAGTGTGACGGCACGGCAGAACACGAAAACCCAGGAACAGCTCTACACCGACGCCTGGAAACGAGAAGTTGTGAAACTCGAGACGTTATCCGGCAATAATTCGGCACACACACGAACACTACTGGATCAATCTCCCAGCACAACTTCCACATCAGTTCAACTTCGCAAGCAGGCTTTGCTTATTTTTCTCCCCGTCAACCCATCTGCCCGACTTATCCACGGAAAGAGAAATACTGATTCGGTTTCAAAGGAAGCAAGCATAACTGACGATACCAGGTACAAGCCAAGCGATCGAACTCTATTACTCGGTTGGCTCAGTCCTCGGCCGCGTCGCCCCGTCCGACCCCGCACACCTACCTCTTCGACGACGCCCTCTTCTTCAAAGCCCTCGCTTATCGCTCTCCAGGAGAAACGGTGCCGCACGTTGTACCAGTGGCTCGGCCTGACGTCCATCACCGACACCTCGCCCACCGCTTTTTTCGCTTCATCCCGTTGCCTCCCCCCCCCCCGCGACAGCGAACAAGAAGAAGAAGATGAAGAATAAGGAGCATCCGGTGTCGGCCGTGGAAACCCTCCCGCCGCTGTCGGCGGGGAGGAGGAGACCATCGAGGAGAAGAGAGGGCCATCCCCAGACAGTCCCCCTTCCATCTGACCAGGGCCCCACTTTGCCCGACCAGAGGCAGTTTTGTTGGCAGCGGGATCGGCGGGGAGTGGGGAACCGTGCTGGGAGGTGTGATGGGGATGGCGATCCCCGGGGGGTGGAGACTGGACCACCGGGACTGTCATCGACGTTGCGCCGGGTTGTCGAGAGAGAAGGGGGGCGGGCGTGGACACCGGACAGGGGGGCGGGGGGTGTTGTACTCATATAATGTATGGCCGACGTCGTGCAACCATAGTCCCTTTGGATCCCTGCACGCCGGGACGGAGCACGTCGGGCTTTCACCGACCAATCAGGCATTGCTTGCACCGAGCGAGATGGGGGGGCGAGGGGGTTGGTCGTTTGTTGCTCGACTCAGTCATTTGGCCATTGACCACGCTTCCCGTTTGAGATGGAGCAGGCGGGGGGGGCATCGATATCATGCCTTTTTGTATGCTGCGTGATGCGTGGGGCGCAGTCAACTTTGGAGTTTTTTCCCGAGAGGAGATGTAGATGGGCCGGCTTCTCACCTTTTTTCCAAACCTAATGTACCCGAAACGGCTGCTGCCGTGTCCCCTAAGTTTGCCCAATCAAACGCCCTAGTAAAAAACCTTCCCCTCTCCGCTCACTTGCTGATAGTGAAGCATTTTTGTGACCCAGATTCGGCGAGCAAACAAATGTGAAGCGTCGCGGCGTCATCAACCGTCTGGGCGGATGATCTGCAGTACGGAGAGTATCCCCTTGGAAAAACATCCCAACCGGGTTTGCACGACGGCGGGGAGGGTGAAAACGCCAAGCGATGTGCCCACGTAACGCAATTTTTTTCGTTGTTGTGAGTGAGGCGTTCCACGACAGAGGTTCACCCTAAAGGTTCTGAGGCTCCTCCCTTAAGGAGCTCCATACCTCACCCCTGAAACTTTCTTCGGCAAAAATCAAATTGCATCCCGATGGATAACCCCATGGCTTAAGTATGCAAACACGTCATATTTCGAAGCAAGATTGGCATTCCGACGATTTTGGGTTTAAGGAACCCCGTCATTCATAAAAGAGTTCAGCGGAAATGTGCTACCTCTATCGTAGAACGCGTCGCGTGCGTGCCTCCCACTAGTATTCAGAGAATCGTTCCGCGAAAATTCGTTCCAGGGGAGCATGTTGTTTAGCGTACTGGGCAGCAGTAGTACCGTGCTGCGAGAATAGCGTATTGCATAACTCCTAGCAGTGAATAATCGGTGCCAAAATAAGCGTTCTACGATAGAGGTTCACCCTAAACATTCTGAGGCTTCTATGCCCCCCCAAGGTATTCAACGGGCACAGCAAAGCACATGAACACGACTGATGCTACACGCATCTCGTACGTGTACGTACGCATTCAGCCCAACAAAGGAAGGGCCCAGGGTACATACTCATATGCGGCGAGGGTCTATTGAGACCTAAAATGGTGGTGCCCGGTGAGATTGCGGTGGTGACTCAGAAACGTTTTTTCCCCAAATGTGATACAGTACCTCTATCGTAGAGAGCCTCAAACGTATTATCCCCGCACGCGGCAGCGCTGGACCGCTATATATACGTATGCCATCGACTATTGCCGAGGTAGGGGGAGGGGGGGGGGTGCAAGAAAACGCCTTATGACGTTCCTCGCTTGCGAGAGGAAGAAGAAGCTCCATATCCCTCGCACCCACAAACAACAACAACTGACCCTACGTTTTGATGAAACAATCATGCGTGTGTGCGCTTTTTTAGTACCCGATAAAAAGACACACACCACTGTCTACATATACAGGTTAAAAAAAAAGCAGGAACGAGTGATGTTGTGAAGAGTTCTACTGCAATTTGAGTCCCAACGATATTGAGTATATAGTGTTTCCCCAGTAGAGGGGGGCCGACAGCAGGAACAGTGGGCCCTGAACAGTGATCATACCCGTATCGCAGCACCCCTCATTATCTATACCGTACCAGGTACCTGTTATATACGCTTACGGAATCTAAAGTATAGGTATATATGTTTCGTCGTTTTTTCCCGGTCCTATGAGCCTCTGAAGCCCCAGAAGGGCTACTATACAGCATGAGACGCGAGATACGTCACGCCCTGAGACGGCGTTTTCGGGACAGTTTTCTCCAAACCGAAGGGAGGGCAGACAACCACCAGAATCATGTGTGAGTGCCTTGGAAATATATCGTCGATGCCTTTCCGTACACGCACCGCTCGGCGTCTGTACGTACTCTCTCCCCGAGAGGATGCGTTGTCTCTTGCGCCCGAGAGAAGTAGTATTGATGGCGCCCCACGGACGAAGGAAAGCCTGCATGCAAGCACGCGCTGCTCTGACTACTCCATGCCAGACGCGGCTGCACGCCGCTAATGCACGAGCGCGCCACGAAACGAAACTGACCGTACCCGCTACTCGGTACGCTCAATGTCGTACACCTGGTACCGCATTACACTGGTGACAAGATAACACATCCCGGGATGAATTTTCCGAGCTGATTGCCTCGATAACGGGGAGGGTGGAAACGGCGAGTGATGCGTCTACGGAAAGGTGTCGACGAAATATTTCCTAAAGTCACGGATATTTGGTGTGCTTCCCATCCTCCTCGTTGGGAAGGCACTCGGCTCCCAAAATTACTCCGGGGCGTTGTATTGTAAAGGCGAACAACCGGTACAAATAAACGCGTCGCATGCCCTCCACGCACAGTATTTTCTCCACTTATAGGAATCACGCAGGTAGGCAGGCAGGTAACCCACCTCGATACGAGCAGACCGCACGGTAAGGCCCAGAAGAGGTGGCTCCGTTAGGGTAGCGTTGGAGCCGCCCCGGGGCGTATGGCCGCCCTTGGCAGACCTTCAGCAGGCGGGCGGGAGGGAGGGAGGGAGGGAGGGAGGGAGGGAGGGAGGGAGGGAGGGAGGGAGGGAGGGAGGAAGGAGATACCGTGGGAGTGGCGATGTTGGTGTCAACTGATGTTTATTCCCCCTCTTATCTCGGCGGCATGAATCAACCTCGAGCGCATGTGCGTGGGTGTCACATAGGTAATCGATCGGAGTTTCATCTGCTGACACTATATGAACGAACAACGAAAAAACAATCCCGCCGCCGCCGGAGGCGATGTCATGGGAGGATGTTCACAATTTTTTGTGTTCATGAAGCCGTCCAATTGGTTGGGGGGTCCAGCTTCGCCCACAACGCTAGTCAGGACCGATCGAAGAGTGCGTTGGTTGTGGCTACCGGTCGGTCTTCCAACGATAAGGTACACCTCATTTGGTGATAACGAATATCCTTATCGGGTAGCTGCTCGGTTTGAGGAGCCCCGCCAATCATAAATAAACAAAGGGCCTCACCTTTCCTGTGCTCGCGATCCATTCATAGGGTAGCAGGTGCAAACAGAGGAAAATGCGCACGGGAATACTACGACATGAGCGACAAATGTTGGCTACTCATGTATATCGGGACGCGAGCGACGACGAGGGAATATAGTTCACTTTGGGCCGAACTATAGTAGTTCTGGCTGACCCGGAGCGAGCTCGTCAAACTGAGGAACTATTACGGGGGGGGGGGCATAGTAAATAGGACCTACGGTGCACACAAAACCTTTATATTTCCCTGTTTTATGAACAATATCTGGTCCTATGTACTATGTTCCCCCGTAATAGGACTCACGACTTTCTAAGGGTACTATTACGGGGGAACATTCAGTAGTAATCAGGACCAAACGTGCTCAGTAAAAAATACTGGAATATATAGGTTTCCGCGTGTATGATAGGTCCTAATTAATATGGCCCTCTGCGATATGGACCTACTATCAATAACAACAGTATAGAGCTGCTCAAGTGAGGATCTTCTCCAGAAAAAGTAGGCGCCAGACCTATCGCGGCATGAATCATGATCAAAACCTTGATGTCTCAACCCAACGGAGACATATATTGTTACTTTGGGGCTCATCCACCGTGGGCTCTGGTTTTTGTCGCCGCTCCTGTTCGCAATAGAAAGCGTTGAATATAAGTTTTGTGGTCGGGGTCGTACGATGTATGGTTGCTGCGATAACGTTGTCATCGTTTGTTCGCGTGGTGCCTCTCGCCGTCTTGCCTCGATAGTGCATATCACGTCGGGGGCTTCGCCTTCGTCCGTTGGCGGGAGCTGCACCGCCTCCGTCGCCACCCGCAGGCGAAACGTGTCCGCATAAACGCTTGGAGGTGGCGGTTCTTCCGCGCCAAACGTGTCGAGGAGTTTTGATGTATATGAAAGGGCGCGCGCGAGGGGATGCAGCGAGGGGGGGGGGGGGGGAGGGGACTCATTATCATGCATGGCCGTAGTCGTATGACCATAGAGGAGGACGTACTCATGTGGTGCTTGCCTCAGTCATTAGACCATTGACCACGCCTCCCTCGCTAGATAGGCCACGGCTCCTACTCCCAATAGAAACATCCCCCAACATTAGGGCGCTCAATACCTGTTTTCCATATAATTCAGATGCAAACGTTTTGCATAACGTATCCTCTCCTTGTTTCGGCGGAGGGGGGGGGGGGGGGGGCAGTGACCATGATGACGACGATGACGAGGATGATGTTCTCACACCTAAAGCTCCTTTCCTTAAAAGCTACGCCCGTGGCCGCAAAACAGGCAAAAACAAAACGCCTGGGCAGAATGACGATAGTAGACCGATTTTTTTTCTATTATTTTTGTTCCGGAATAGTTTCAACAGGACTAAGACGCGGGTCATTGGATTATTTGCGTGCGTGGACACATGTAGACAGCATACGACGCGCGTCACGCTGGTGCTGCCTCTTAGCGGGAGGAGCACCCGGTACCAACAGAAGCAGCGAAAGCAAAAACAGTACCAGCAGGAGCGGCACCAGAAGGAGCGGCACGAGCACGAGCGGCACGAGCAGGAGCGGCACGAGCAGGAGCAACGCCAGCAGGAGGCCAACTGGCCAAGCGGTATACGAAGAGGCAGCACCAGCGTGACGCGCGTCGTATGCTGTCTACATGTACCTTATGTGTCCACGCGCGCAAATAATCCAATGACCCGCGTCGTAGTCCTGTTGAAACTACTCCGGAACAAAATAGAAAAAAAATCGGTCTACTATCGTATGTATGCCGTCTTATAGCCGGTCTCTTCGGGCCAAAGCAGCTGAGATCAACGGCAGTCCTGTTGATTCTGTTCCCGAAAAATCCCTCCACTCGCGAAAAAGTACAAAGCTCTCGCGAATCAGGGTTGACAATCTTGCGGAAGGCCACCGAAACGCACCCACGGCGACCGACCAGAGAAAACGAATTTATAGTTTTGTTTATATATATATAGGGTTGAAGAATCGGCACGGACACTGGATATGCCGGGTGTCGACGGGTAGACATAATGGTTCTATGTGAAGAACACGCACAACACACATGGCTCGGGTCATGACCGTCCTAGAATCCAAATCACTTGGAATTTGAGTGCTAAATTACTGCAGAAGTAAACATGTTGACGTGCTCGGAGTAGAACCGTTTCGATTCTTCTGGTCCGAGGGGCTATAGGCTACAACGATCAGAAGCCACGATGGGCATGAAATAATCTATCCTGATATTTTTACACACCGTGTTTGGTTTTGAATACTGCCTATCCCCGCAATGATCAGCTGACCAATGCCCGACAATTGTTAGGCCATTGCTCTAATACCGCACGTTGGCACCCCCCCCCGTCCAGTTCACCCGGTAAGTAGCAATCGTCTCGATTCACTTGTCGAGATTCATTCCGATATCGCTCAACTCCGCCACAGTCGGCAGCCAGCATATTAAAACTACAGTAGTGTAGAACGCACCCACTGTCAAAAGAGAAACTCAGCCTGTTTTTTTCTGTTTCTTCACATTAGGCGTCCAACGCTTTATAAGGCACAACCCTGACCTCCAGCTCAGTCGCTATGACATTCATCATTGCTCACCCGTCAGCCACCACAAGTCGGCGACCTCTCGCTGCCGAATCCGTCCGCCCATATCGCGCCCCCCATCTACTTCTTCGACTCTTGCGTTTCTCTTGTCCTCGTCCTCTTCCCCCGCCACAAAGACGCCTCCCTCTGTGGAACCCATGAAAACACCTTTTCCGCCCCTGGGGTGGGCTTTTCCCGAATTGGTCGCCGCTGGTTCTCCTCTTGTCCCCGGCTCGCTGACCGCATGGTGGGCGCTTTTGAAATCGTTAGAGCAAGTCCCGCGCCCTACATTTTCCGCAGCACCCGACCCCCCTGCAGATTTTTCCGCGACGTTTCCAGTAGAGTGCCACCGTTGTTGTTGAGGTGGGGGAAAAGACGCAGGAAAGGCCGAATACTCATCGGTCGGACGGGCTCCGCCGCATGGGCTCCTCAGCCCAGCGGTACATGCTTCTGCCTTTGCCGCTGATGCCCGCGACCCCCCCCCCCCCCGGCTCCGCCCCAGCCCTCGCCCCCACCCCCGCCCCCACCGCTTCCGCTGCTGTAGCTTTTTTCGGTCGCGGGGCCGAACCACGCAGATGCGATTTCCTGCACCCTTCCGTTTGTTCTTCTTCGAGGGGTTTGGATATATCTGTGGTGGCGCTGCTGCCGCTGCCATACCCGCGGGAGCGCTGATAGGCGCTTCCTGCAGTAGCGGTGTCAAGAGGGTCGGCGCTGCTGCTGCGCCGGGTAGGGTTCGGGGCGGGCGCCGGCGGGGGTAGCAGCTCTAGGGGAAGTCGGACCCATCGAAGCGGGGGAGAGAAGCAGTCGATAGAGTTGAGGGCTTGTTCGAGCCCGCCCTTTTGTGGGAGGGAGGGAGCAGGCGGGGGGGGGGGGGGGGGGGGGAGGGAGGGAGGGAGGAAGAGAGGGGGGGGGAAGGGAGAGGGAAGGAGAGAGAGGGAGGGAGAGAGAGGCGGGGAGAGAGAGGGAGTGAAACAATAGTCGGCGCAAAGCACAGGCACGGCAACAGCAAGGTGTCGAGGAGACCGTTCAAAGCTCGAAAATATCACGGGGTCGGGGCGTGACGCGCACTACAGCAGTGTGAGGTTCCACAGACTTACGTTGTCGTGTTCGCAGTAATTCAGAACCCCAACAGGTTTCGTGCTGCGGCAGACAGGGTCCACGCAACGCACTGCTCCATAGGGGGGGGGTGTACTCGATAGGAGAGATGTACCCGATCTGTCGTGGAGATATCGAGCTCGAAACATCGGTCCAGGAGGGGGGGGGTGTACCCTATAGGAGAGATGTACTCGATCTCATGCATGGCCTAAGTCGTATGACCATAGACCCTCGCATCCCTACAGTGCCAGGACGGAGCATGTCAGGTTTTCACCGACTAGGCAGACATCGCTCGCACGAAGCGCGAAGCGCCGTGAGCTGCCCGTCGAGTCGCATGAAGGGTGAGCTGCATCCTATTGAGAACCGCTTGCGAGGCGGACGTGCAAATGGGTGACAACTTCAATGAGTTGGTTTAATTTCCGGTGTAGCAACTTCCAGAGACAACAATGAGAGTACTATATAACTGCTCCTTGGGTGACTCACCATAAACACTACCTGGTACGTGATACGATCACTCCCACTTGTGCGGAGTGAAGATTGTTCACCTCGCACAAATGGTCTAACTCGACAACCAGCTGTGACCGACTGCCGACAAAAAATAAAATAAAAATATACCCTAGTTGTCTAACTCATGTAGTAAGCGGTATTTTTTACAGTGTCGTTGCCAACCGACGCACCCAACCTACAAGTAATAGAGGAGGGGGGGGAAGGTGCGCGTGAGCCACAACAAAATAAGGTCCACGAGACGCGCGCATCACGATATATACTCATGTAGTCGGGCTGCTGCGTGCTTCCGCCTAGACGGCTGACAATACCTCAGCTGACATACAGTAGTTCTTATCCCCTTTGCATGTACCAAAAGGGTTAACGACTGCCGTGGAGGAGCCACATTTAAGGCCATCCGGTTTAGGAATTTCACGGGGGTGAAGACCAGGAAAATCGGGTTGTCACGAGAAATAAGCTGCTTGTAATTTGTTCAGGGATAACTTTTGCAATAGAAACAACATGAAGACCACGAGTAGGAGTAAGACCACGTAAATGGCGCTGTCACCGGGTATTCTTAAAGCGGCTACCTCGCTGTAGAATATTGCTGTAGTAACACTAATTGAAGGGAGTTCCGCCTCCCTCCCGCGCCAAAAACACGGTTTTTCACGAGTAGATGCCGATGCACGGTAGACGATATTTTTAAACTTGCACGTACGAGTACATCGCAGCACACGAGCAAACCCCCCAGGGACATAGTTCAGCTTCGGTACATAGGAGAGCATGGAAATACGATGGATACATGCATAAATTGCGCCCCACCGTCCGTGTCCGCAACCGGGTCTCTCCCCGTATTTCAGGCGAGACTACTGCTGTTGTCTCTTCTGTCCAACATCATACCCAAAACTACCCCCCCCCCCATCCGTCTCGAAAGGGGTGCGTGGTCAATGGTCAAATGGCTAAGGCAAGCAACAAATGAGTACGCCCCCCCCCCCCCCCCCCTCCCCCCCTCCCTATATTATCTACCTGGCATATATATATATATATATATATATAGGTTGGGTTGGCGTTGGTTGGCGACGACGCCGTAAAACACGCCTCTCACTGCGTGAGCTAGAAATCCAGAGTGCCGTTTTCTTTTTTCCCATCTTTTTTGGCGGTTACCACGGCTGGCGGTCGAGTTAGATCCTTTTTGTGCGGGGGGGAACCTTTACTCCGCACAAGATTGATGGTCGTATCACGAAGAGTGTATGTGATGAGGCACCCACGAAGCAGTTACATAGAGAACCCATTGCTGTCTGTCTCTGGAAGTGCCCACACCAGAAATTATATCAATTCATAGATGCTGTCATCCATAAGCAAGAAAAATCGCCTCTAAAGCGGTTCTTAGTAGGATGCAGCTCACCCTTCATGCGACCAGCCCAACACCTCACGGCGCTTCGCGCTTGGTTCAAGCGATGCCTGCCTGTTCGGTGAAAACCCGACGTGCTCCGTCCCGGCACTGTAGGGATGCGAGGGCCTATGGTCATACGTCTACGGCCATGCATGATAATGAGTACACCACCCCCGCCTTTTTTTTCGGGGGGGGCGGTCGGTCACAGCTGATTGCCGAGTTGTATCATATGTGCGAGGTGAACAACCTTTACTCCGCACAAGTGGGAATGGTCGTATCACGCAGTTTTGATGGTAGGGCACCCAAAAAGCAGTTGCATAGTACTCCCATTGCTGTCTCTGGAAGTGGATACACCGGAATTTGAATTAACTCATTGAAGCTATCTCCCATATGCAAGTCCGCCTCGCAAGCGGTTTTTAGTAGGATGCAGTTCACCCTTCATACGACACGCCGGGCACCTCACGGCGCTTCGCGCTTCGTGCAAGTAGTGCCTGTCTGGTCGGTGAAAACCCGACATGCTCCGTCCCGGCATTGTAGGGATGCGAGTGTCTATGATCATACGACTACGCCCATGCATGAGATCGAGTGCATATCTCCTATCGAGTACCCCCCCCCCCCCCCGCCCCCCCCCCTCCCCTACGAGTACTCGTATACTTGACTACTTGAATACAGTATAGGCCCGCCAACAACAAACACTTACCACCAAATCAGTACGAGCAAGGCTCAGGACTTTATTCAGACACCATCCTTAAGCAACCTTGAGCATGGACGGTCTATCATATTCGACCTTGTCCCATAACATGTGAAACGTGTGGATTTAATGTCAACACACATCTGGTGACATAGAATACGGGACACAACGGGACATGATGGTACTCGGTAGGATATAATATTACGGGGGGACCATAGTTAACAGGACCTATGGTATACCTGAAAACCTATCTATTTAATTAACCATTTTTACTAACAATATTTGGTCCCATTAACCATGGTCCCCCGTAGTAGTGTGGTGTAGCGCTTGCCGCCGAGCACGATTTCTTAGTCCAATTTTCTTAACCCTTTGACGGTGACAGCAATACGGCAGTCCAGTTGGGGGGAAAAGCCCCTCAAAATTTCGTAAGTAGTAGTCTATTATGCCCAACTCGGGACTGCAGTACTCCTTCGTCGACGGGGGACACCGTAGTAAACAGGACCTACGGTACACACAAAAACCTAAATATTTCCCCTATTTTTACTGAAAATAGTAGGTCCTGTTTACTATGGTCCCCCGTAGTGCTGAAAAAGGGTGAAGCATCCCCCCCCCGCGAGGCAAGAGCCCTGGCTCTCCGACCGGGAATTTATGCCCCGTTCGGACTATGGTATGGCTGGCAAGGGAGCTTGCATCCCCGGTCAGAGCAGCATGTTCTTCTTGCTCTACTGTTAATAGTGCAACAGCAGGTGCTTCCTTTGTCCGAGGACCTATACTGCCGTATACGTAAGCCCGCAGCAACAATCGGCCCACCGCCCAAAATCTGCTCGTTCCTTCCCGGCACTCGTGCTCGTACATCAAATATCAGCGCATTTTTGTTCATTCGCAAAATCACATCAAACTCCTGCGAGCAGCTGTTAATACTAGGAGTATCATACCAGGAACCTGGTAAAGATTGCAGTGTTCGTCGAGGCCACGGACTGAAAGCGTAAAGCGCGAAACAGAAACAAAACCAGTACCGGTACAGTTTATTCTGGGGGACCACAGTAAATAGGACCTGCGGTAAACACGAAGACCTATGTATTTACCTATTTTTACAGACAATATTTGGACCTACTTACTGTTCCCCCCCGTGATAATACAACGAAGAGTAAAATGCGAGGCGAGTTGACTATTACGGGGAACCACAGTAAACAGGACCAAATATTGCTATTAAAATAGCGAAATATATAGGTTTTTGTGTGTACCGTAGGTCCTATTTAATATGGTCCCTCGTAATAGGGAAGAAAGGGGTGAAAGTCTTGTCGTGCTAGAAAGGCAAGGCGCAAAACCGGAGTGTGGAGGGGGGAGGAGAGCTTGTCATGTGACCCCGGATCTGAGCGACGACTACTACAGGGGCCCATATTATATGAGACCTACGGCACACACAAAAACCTATGTATTTCGATATTTTTACTAACAATATGTGGTCCTGTTTACTATGGCCCCCCGTAAATACTAATAGGGGGGAGGGAGCAAACAAGGGCGAAGATAACGCACGCAAGGGGTGAGCAAAAAACCTACCAGGTACGAGGAGGGCGAACTCGTTGTGCATTCAATCTGTGCAGCAGCTCGACCGGTATCGGAGGCATGTCTTCCTGACGTACACGGTCATACAGTATAGGCCCGCCAGCAGGAAAGTGCCCGATAATGAACACACTGCTCACTTTTTTAAGAACTCTAATAAGAAAATTGGGTTAAGAAAATCAGCTCAGCGGTGTGAAATCTACACTAAATTCTATATTATAGCCGATGCTCGAGGTTGTTTGAAGATGGTGCCCCAATAAGAATATCAGTATTGCCTACGTATATATACTGTTGATTTGGTGGTCTTGATGGCGGGCCCATACTTGTACGCGATTTGTCAGACCAAGGCGTGAAACATGGTTGTACCTACCTGTGGTCCAACCTTCTTCGCAGGCTGTCCACGAGCATATGTAGAGACGCTGGCGACGGGTTGGGCGATGCGTGACGACGCGACGATACCTCACACGGACACGAACAAACCTACGGCACCCTGCTGTGTCCGACCATGCGTCTGAACCAAGCCATCACTCCTACTACTGCTGCTGTGTTGGTATTACGGGGGTCCATAGTAAATAGGACCAAATATTGTTGGTAAAAAAAGGTAAGTATATAGGTTTTTGTGTGCACCGTAGGTCCTATTTACTATAGGTCCTCCGTAATAGTTGTTGCTTTCTTTTACTCGTTCAGTACATAGTTCTGTACGTAGTGAGGACGAAAATTTGCAGCAAAAATAGTGTATCTCGTACTCTACGGACGAACGTACTCATTTTCTTCTTACCGTGAACAGACCCCCGTGACCACCTCCGTACAGCACCACCGGCGTACACCCTCCACTCTCCTGCTCCTCTTCCTCTTCCTCTTCCTCCTCCTCCTCTCCGTCCACGCGCTCGTCCCATACGCCCTCCCTCCCCCCCCCTACCTCCTCCTGCTGCTCCTGCCGCAGTTGCTCTCGCCGCGGGACCCAAACAACGTATCCCGCACCTCGCCTGTCGATCGCTCGGCCTTGCGATGCCCCGCTGCTATTGCTTATACTTCTACTTCGTCGGAGCAGGGAGTCGAACCCGCCGATGATAGCTTCGCCCAGCCGCCGGCGTCGCCTGCAGGGGCCGTACTGTTCTACTTGGTGTCCGAGGAGGGCAGGCAGCGGCGACTCGACAACACGCACCATGCCACGAGGTATATCTGTCGCCGCCGGGGTGTTGTGCTACTACTGGTATGTATGTACCTGGTATGTATTACTGTAGTAGTAGTAGTAGTGGTAGTCTTCTTGAAGGAAAGCACGCCTAGTTTCGAAGAGTGTTGATTTTTTGTACCCGGGGTGTCTCGTACGCCTTTTTACACACCAGGAGTTGTATGTGCTACATGTTGGAGACTTTATTTTTTGTCAGAAAGAAAATCGCAGCGATATTACGACAGCTATTAATAGCTGTACGATACGCACCACTTTATTTACTTGCAGTTTTTGCTACGGCTGCTGTATGATACGCGTCACACGTACGAGTAGCATACGTACGAACCACTGCTGCTGCTGCTGGCTGTTGTTGTTGTTGTTGTGTGGTGTACTCGTACTGGTAGTCGTACGGGTACGAACGCTCCTATTCGCAAATTCATACCACGAGTAGTTCGTGCTTTACTCCTCGATATACCTCGCTCGTTCGGTTACTCGCATTCATACACTCGGCGTATAAAATACGAGTACGAATGGTTCCTGCGTATAGCGCATAGATAGGTGGACGTTTGTTTTTTTGCTCTGCTGTTTTTTTGTCAGTCGTTTTGACGGTTACTCCGCGTTTTATGTTCCTGTTCGTCGATCCCGCCGGCCCGATCAACGATCAACGGCCAAAAATAAAAAGCTTGATTGATCATGGATCATGGATGATCATCCATCATCTATCTCTTGTTTCCTCGCTGCCAGTGTTCTCCCGCGATATTCAACTCTGGAAGATGCGTGGTGTATCGGTCGGTGTGTGTATTGTGTTTTTATTATGCTTGCCTTCTGACAATATATATATCGTAGATGATGGTATGTAAACCGAATATCCTTCCTTAAATTAAAAATCATGTCAGTGACCCATTGGCCACCCCAGGTCGACATTTCTTTTCCAGCGCACCGACCGGTACAATCTCATCCTGCACAACCTCGGGACCAAGCCGGGACAGATAATAATCGATCCCCGCTGACCTGATGGCCTATAGATATAGATGCTTCAGGTAAGATAGATCTCTGATCTGTACGATCTTGATCAACGTATAGCACCAGGAGGGAGGCATATAACCTGCGTGATCTACGAACAGGGCACGGCTCCTGGGTTGGATATGTGCCGGCTCCTGGGTTGGATATGTGCCGTACAGTAGACATCATCCGCACAGTTCTTAGTACGACAGAACGGCAGGCTGGGTTCTACCTGTCTGTGGTATACAGGATACCAGTATAAGCAGATTATCTACTCTATTATTTATTGATGATGTAACTTGAAAAAATTTTGAACGAAATTTTCGTAAATTGAATTAGATCGTGATCTGCCCGGCGTGTAAAAACTGCACTGACTGAGAGATATCGACTGCCAGGCGGCTAGGGGAAGCAGGCGAGAAACCAGAGTAATTGTGCTGCAAGCTGCTGACAATGATGGCTTGTGAGGGTGGAACGTTTACGACAAAATTGCACGTATATACCTGGTATATACCAGGTAGTACGTACTTTTACGGTCATCATCGAGGGTTTTTTATTGTCAAGGGAAGCCTATAGGAGGTACCAGGTATACTCTTGTTATTATTTCCCTTGCCATCCGACAGTGCTACGAGTATTAATATTATTATTATTATGCTTGCCATCCGACAATGTGTAGTGTAACAGTTGTTCTCATAAACGACCAACAGAAAGTAAGTGAAGAACTCTCCAGAACAAAAGCGCGGCAGTATCCAACGACAAATCAGAATGCTATTAATATTATTAATAATGAGGAGGGAAAATGGGACATACGGACGGATTTTATTGTGTGTGGTGTCTTTATTGCTTGTATGTGGTCTGGAAAGAAAACCCCTCAGGTTGTTGTTAACCCCTTTAGAACCGCAGTCCCGTTTTGGGGGCAACCCACTCAAATTCTAAGTAATTTGTCCCCAAAACGGGACAGTCAGACTGCGGTTCTAAAGCGTCGACGGCTGATGATGCGATGCTTCCTTCGTGATAATTGTGTTGAGGATCAACAAAAATGAGCGTGCTTCCCGCTGTGGCTTGTTTGGGTTGCTTATTAACTGGAATCATAGTCAAAGCAACTACCGGGACGTACGTCTCGTACTATTACGGGGAACCATATACCAGGTAGTTAATAGGACCAAATATTGGTAGTAAAAAGGTTCAAATATATAGATTTTTATATATATATATGTATATACCATAGGTCCTATTAACTGTGGCCCCCCGTAATATTAATATCAATACTGTACAATACTACTAGTAACTGTAGCCCTTGCTTATTTGCTCATTTTTGCCGTGTGCAGTTTAGTAAGGTATACTAAACGCCATACAAATGAAGGGGACCAGATATATATGGGTTTTACAAGTCAATACGAAAAAAATGTATCAGGCATGTGTTTTAGGGTACACATAATCGCATGGGCTTTAGTATAAACAACACTCAGAGGCCACATCATTATATATAGACGGGTTTTAGTACGAGTATGGTATTCTAAACGCCATGAAAACCAACAAAGCAAAGAGACATGTTCTAACTTTTTACCCTTTTAGGACTGCAGCCCCATTCTGGGGACGAACCAGTCAAATTCCAGGTATTGTGTGCCCCAAACGGGACTGACTGGAGTCCTAAAATGGCTAAGTAAAGAAAAAAATAAATACCAGTACGAAATAAGCGAAGCAACCCCTGTGTTATGGTGCTTACTATTATTAATAATAACACTATATGATACAAAAAATGAAGAACTAAAAACGAGAGAGTAGTTGTTTATGCCTACGCTACTAGGGGGAAACATAATAAATACCTGGTAGGATCTATACGGTAAACACAAAAACCTATACATTTTACTTTTTTTACTAACTAACAACATTAGGTCCTATTTACTCTAGTCCCCCGTAATACAAATATATATGTCCTATATATGAGTTCGCATCATACGTACGGTAGCTCTTTTGCAGCAGCAGTTAGCTGTTCGGGTAGGGGTAGAGCAGGTTTGCAGCCAGTTTCGTCCTCTGCGAATACACGAAGCACATTCTGATTCGCGACCAACGTGATACCTGGTATATACGTTTTCATGAAACGTGCCTAGGTGTATACCTTCTGGTACTGCTTTGAATAAGGCTGAAAGCCCGGTGATTACGTGGGTTCAGGTATTATTGGGGCCGTACTTGTAGTATTTGGGAGGCGTATCTTAGATGGAAAACCAGGGGTTTCCCCAGCGAGGCACGAGCCTTTTGCTCTCAGTCTCCTCGTGCACGAAAGGAAAAAAGCTGCTCTTCTTCTATATCTAAGCAAACAACACACGTGAGTACCAACGAGTACCGACTTAACAGAGAGGCCAACCTCTCCAGGGACACAAAGTGTCCCGACCTTGGTCTTAACAAGTGGCGTCGTCGGCTGCGGGGGTCGATGGCACAAACGGACATGCCTGTCGGAGCGTGGTGAACTAACTCCAGCTGACCAAAAACGCGTTGGTTGGTCGGACGGCAGAGGTGGCAGAGAGCGGTAATAGGATGACGCTATTAAAGTGCACCCAGCTGTCGCGTCCCAGCGTCACTTGAGGGGTGGACCACGCGGGCCCAGACAGCGAGGGAGCACGTAGGCCCATATTCTCGACCACTTCGGCCGTCTCCAGGTGACGCCACCGTTGTTGCGGGTGTGGCATGGCGATGGCTTTCGTAGACGATTTATTCCAGTCCCTTAATTAACCCTTTTAGGACCCCAGTCCCGTTTTGGGGACAAACTATTTATAACTAGAGTGAATTGTCCCCACATATGGGAGTGCGGTGCTAAAGGGGTCAAGGCTAGGCCTTCCTTTATTTCTCTTTTTTGACGCACCTTGCCGTTCGGGGGTGTGGGAGTGGGTTTTGAGGAGCCGCACGTTCGACTCGTCGTGTTCTAGCTCTTCTTGGAAATTGTGTTTTCCATGAATACCCCATAATTCTGCATATATATATATATACGACTCATCAGAGCGGGCTAGTGCTATGGTGCTGCTTTGAAAAAGGCTGAAAGCGTACCTGGTAGTCATTACCTGGGCTCAGGTACGAATTGGGATCGTATTTGTGGTACTTGGGAGGCGTGTGTGGGACAGAAAACCAGGGGTTTTCCCAGCGAGGCACGAGCCTTCCGCTCAGACTCCTCGTGCACGAAAGGAATAAAGCTGCTCTTCTTCTATCTCTCTAACCAAACAACGCACGTGAGTACCGACGAGTACCGGCTTCGTAGGCCAAACCTGTCTAGGGATACCATGTGTCCCGACCTTGGGCTCAATATACATAGTACCAGTTATGTATTCTACGACCTCTAGCCTCAGCGGGCATGACAACCAGGCACACTATTACGGGGGGCCATAGTTAATAGGACCAAATATTGTTAGCATACATTGCGAAACATATAGGGTTTTGTGTGTACCGTAGGTCCTATTAACTATGGTCCCCCGTAGTAGTGGGAAACATAAACAAAATATAAAAAGGGGATCAGGTGGGAACAAAATTAGAGCGGGGGAGACTCTCGAAGTTGATATTTTTTTCGTGTTGAGCATACGGACCGGACCGGACCGGACCCGCAGTTTTGCCGCTCTCTGCATCCAATGCCATCGCCGCATTCTATCCGGAAACGACACACGTTCAATTCCAAAAAGAACTTAAACTATAACGTCTCTAAACACCATTCTCCGTGTGTCGCCAATGTCGAAAACCACAACATTCCTCTGCCTCTCCCCCGCCCCCTCCCTGCGCCTCCAAGCCGTGACACCCCGGCGGAAAAAATCCGTCCCCCGCCCCCGCCCCCGCTCCTCCAACAACCGTAAGGCCCGGGCTAAAAACAAAAAGAAGCGAAAATCGAGACTACATTAAAAATTAATACTATTAATAGTAGCGATACCCCGCCCGGCTAGACACAAAAAAAGCGAAAATCAAGACTACAATTACTATAATAATGCCTATATAGTTGTAGTATTAATAGCAGCGTTGATAGTCACAGCCAGCAGCACTCTCAGATCTATTCGAATTTTCCTTCGTAAACGCGGAAACTGTTGGCGATCTCCTGCAGCTGCGGCTTGACCGTTTTGGCGCGGTTCGCCGTTGTTGCTCCCACCACCGCGTTCACGTTGTTCCCGATCTGTCCCGGAGACCCGAAGGAGGGGAGGGTAGGGTGGGTGAGAGGGGGGGACAGGTTGGAGGGTATTTATTATCATGCATCGCCGCAGTCGTATGACCATAGACCCTCGCATCCCTACAATGCCGGGACGGAGCACGTCAGGTTTTCACCGACCAGGCAGACATTGACTGCTCGCACCAAGCGCGAAGCGCCGTGAGGTGTTGGACGGGGGGGAGGGGGGGGTTATCAGAATGATGAAAGGGAACGTCGGGGCTGGGTTTTTAGGAACATTGTTAGCGGACACAAAAGAGCCATTTTTCCGCGACGCAATGTCGCGAAAATAAAAGGTCACCAGGTAAGTAAATACATACCAGGTACGTACAAACTACTTTTTTTGTATCTGTAGGCTCCAATCAGGTACTGCTGTGCCGGCCGATGTTAATCCTTCCGCTTCTGCAAAAATAATGAACCGAGTCTTGACGCCACGCATCTCTCTCACCGCAAATATAGCACCCGTTTGGAATCTGACGTGAGGATCAAACGTAGAACATATTCCCGGTCAGAGTGGTACCGTATCACACTACGGGGGGCCATATTAAACAGGACCTACGGCACACACAAAACCTATACATGTATATATTGCTATTTTTACTATTACGGGGGGCCATAGTTAAAAGGACCTGTGGTATCCATAAAAACCTATATATTTGAACCATTTTTACCAACAACATTTGGTCCTATTAACTATGGTCCCCCGAAATAACAATATTTGGTCCCATTTAACATGGCCCCCCGTAATAGGGTGACAAGATAACACCCCCCCTGAAAGGAATTTCAGACCCGGTTTCCTCCAAAACATGGGGGGGGGGGCACACACATACACACAACGAAATGGTGGGGTCGAGAAGGTTTGCATAGACGCATGCATCGCTCGTCGTACTCAGTACGCCCTCCCCGTTGTCGAAAAACCCCGCTTTGAAAATCGTCCGAGGGGGTGTATTGTCTCATCACCCCAGGGTGATAGTGTCAAACGGTATTGTTGGGTTCAAAAGGATTTTTTCGCAAAAAGACGAGTTTTCACCACGCTTTCGGGGGTCATAAAATCGTGACATTCACTCCGTTTTTGGGAGAATTCGCAAAAAGACAAGTTTTCACCACGCTTTCGGGGGTCCTAAAATCGTGACATTCATGCCGTTTTTGGGAGAACTCCACATCTAAGTCACCGTCACGAAAAACTAAATGAAACGGGGTTGCTACGTAGCCTGGCGTACGTGGGAACTCTCGCTGATAAACAAATAGCCTTGCGTACCCCGGACAGATCATGATCTATCTATATGATCTGTCCACAGATAGAGCATGTAGTTCCTCACCTGCCATGTTGTGAGAGGTTGGGCAAAATCTGCACAAACCAGATCCAACCCAGGAAACATACGCTAGATCGCGCAGACTACACGGGTCCCACCCGGCAACATGAGCTACAGTAGATCATACAGATCACACAGATCATACAAGATTGGGAATATATGTATCTGCCTTGAAATATCTAGATCATCAAGTGGGAACGATCTATCTTGTCTGCCCGTACGTAGAGTATCTCGTCTTCGAACAAAAAAAAGTATGCTAGTAATAGCTTTACGTGCCTGGTATGTATCTATCGTATCCTAATAAGGGCCTGTACGAGGAACATAAACTTTCGTAATGTAATACCTTGAAATCGTATTTGAAGAATATTCCGTAAAAAAACGATTTCGCGTTCTCTGCGTGTATCTAGGAACGGTGTAGTGTGTTGTAAAATCCGAAAAAAAAACGCAAAGCGGCCACCGAACACCGGTGGGCAACCAACCAGTCGAGCGACGGCACGCGTCCTCTCCGGAGCGCACCGGCTAAGAGGCCATCATTCTCGACATGTCTTGGGTGGCTGGCGCAGCGCCGAAGCTCCACGCGGGCAGCAGCGACGTGGATACAGCGATCAAACTTCTGAGCGAAGTCGTGACCTAGTCGGTGCTCGTGTGGTTTGGGAAGCAACGACGGATGAAAAGCTGGGGTTTGCGGCAGCGATTTTTTTTTTAGGCGCCGCGGGAGGTCTAGGTCTACTCTGTCCTTGGGACCGTCGGACCTCGCGCTGCGGCTGCTCCGGTGCCCCTGCCTCTAGGGCTTGATGGGTCTCGTCTCTGAAAACGTCGACGACAAGGGTCAAGTTTGCGTGACTCGTTTTTGTTTCATGGAACGTGCCACGTCGAGTTGAACAAACTCTCCAAATGGGATGATGCACCTGAACGAGAAGAGCAAGACAAGTCCCCAAAACAATTCTTGTAGAACTTGGTGTCTTCGACTTTCCCTCGAGAATGCCTGATTTGTGATTTCACCTTTGGAGTAATCAGATGCAAATTGAACCGAACGAAAACTCTGTTTTTTTTAATAACAAAAAAAAAAAAATGGTTAATACAGGCCTTGACGAAAAAACCATGGCTGGAATTTGTCGATGGCATGAGCTAGTACTAGTAGCGGATGGGTATGATGTGTGAAATCATATTGTCTTCTTTTTTTTTTCGGTACTGATGTTCTTTGCTACATGCTTTGGACCACTAACCATTCACGATCGGCACGGCACGCGAACACTCTTGGGTTCCCGGTGCAGGGACATCTATACACTCGCCTCCGTAGGTGGCGTGTTTCAGTATGTGGGCGCGCGGGAGTTTTAGCATGTATATATAGAAGTGGTATCCTATGTGGTATGATGCCGTCGAACCAACGCACCTGGGCGACGGACGCCATCCCCTTCCTCTCGACCGTGAAACCTGCGCCGGTCAGCAGCTCGTACTGGAAGTCGGCGATGTAGTACTTGCTTCCGGCGAAGCTGCAGATACCGTGCGCCAAACAAGAGACAAAAAATACGAATGAGGGACAAACGAATGGGCATCCTGAAAAAAAAAATAGACATCACGCACGTAACAAATTATAAAACAAAAACAAACAAACAAAAATACGTACACGTACGGTACGTAAGACAAAATAATTTGAAAAAAACATGAAAAAAAGAGAAAGAACGGGTGTATTTATATGATATGCGCAAATAGAGCCAAGAGCGCGATCGAAACTTAAACGTTGATATTCTTGTCTTGAAAAAAAAACACCAGCTGTGTGAAATCGAGGATATCGTCGAAACTCATATTAGCAATCTGCTTGTGTGATAGTGTAATACTTCGATCGCGCGAGTTAATACATCGGGCGTGCAGTTCTATAGTGGTTCTCCAAAATCTGTTTTTTTGTTGTACGCAGCGAACTCGCTACTCTACGAATATGTCATAGTGTACTGAGCAATGGGTACTGACTCGGGCGCAGTTACGATGTGCTCCCTGAAAGGTGTTGCCTATTGCGGGAGGATAGCAGTTCCGAGCCACGCCTCTACAGTGCGGTGTCATGCCTCTACAGTGCGATACCATGCCCCTGCAGTGCGATACCATGCCCCTGCAGTGCGGTAGCATGTCTCTATAGTGCGGCAGCATGCCTCTGCAGTGTAGTATCACCCCCTACAGTGCGGTTTCATGCCCCTACAGTGCGGTAGCATGCCCCCTACAGTGCGGTATCACCCCCCTACAGTGGGGCATCATGCCCCTACAGTGCGGTAGCATGCCCCTACAGTGCGGCATCATGTCCCTACAGTGCGGTATCATGCCCCTACAGTGCGGTAGCATACCCCTACAGTGCGGTAGACGAGGGTGCCTAGTGGGCCCCAAAGCGTTCTCATTGGCGGAGCTCCTCAACTGAGAAGCCACCACTGCACACAACTCTGGTCGGGAATACGATCCCCGCACCTCGAACAGATCACGATATATCTACAGATCATCTACAGATATATCATCTACAGATAATCTAGATCCTGACCTGCCGTCTGGTGCAAACATTGAACGAGAGTTGTATATTCCCGGACAGAAAGTGTTCCTCAATACGATTTACACCTCGGACAGATCACGACATATCTATCTACCGATAGATCAGCGACAGCAGTAGATCCTAACCTGAGTGGGTATCATATTCCCGCACAGACAATACTCCTCACGACGCTTTAAACCTCGGACATATCACGACCTATCTATCTACAGATATATATCTACAGATCATCTAGATCCTAACCTGCCGTCTGGTGCAAACGTTGAGAGGGCATTATATTCCCGCACAGGAAGTGTGTTCATCGATAGGCTTCATTCACACCTCGGACATATCACGATCTATCTATCTACAGATAGATCATCTACATATCATCTAGATCCTAACCTGCCGTTACGAGGCGCCGTGCAGGATCTCTATACTATACTCGTATTAATGTTACGTATCCAACCGAGAAAACGTATGCTACGAGCCGGGCCAGCCCAAAAAAACGGAGAAAGCTTCCTCGAGTCGTATCTCGCATACCCACTGCAAATCAGGCTACACGAATTGGAAGTTCTGACCCCGACACGCCACTGCTTGTGCAAAAAAAAAAAGGGACTGAAAAATCCTAACGTTGCATTTTTTTTCTGACTCGAGTTCGCCGAGATATCCGCGAAAACAAACCCAACACCATTTTTTTTACACAAAATTGGTATCGAATTTGTCACTTCCGACAAGGTGAAATTTGGTGGAGACAGCAGCGCTGAAGACACAAGGAGAAGATAGAAGAAAATCTCGTCGCCCAATTCGCCACCCATCAATATATGAAAAAAAAAACGATTGCATATAAAAAACAACCAATCACGAGAATGGCGTTATCTATTCGATGCCCCGCTCAATTTTCCAAACTTCCGACCAAAGTTTTTAGCCTCGTAGTTGGACCGTACGCGCAAATGTATTCCGCACCAGCCATCCCTCTTGAATTTCCGTTTGTTCACACCAGTTAAGGCCGCTTTTCATATTTTCGGAGTTTTGTATAATCGATCATACATCCTGAGGAGGGGGGGAAACAAAAAATATAAGAAAGGGAGGGAAGGAATCTCAAACATTGGTTGGGTCATAAACAACACCGTGTCAGAAAATCACGTGAAAGCACAACACACATTAACTGAGCGGGGAATAGCCAAACACCCGTTTCCAGCGGCGCCTTGGCTGGCCCAGCTCGCACACCGCGCACTCCCACCCGACGCCTTGAGAGCTAGATCATACAGATCACACAGATCATACAGATCATACAGATCAGGGATCTATCTGCCTCAAAATATCTAGATAATCAACAGTGGGAATCAACCATCTGTCCTGCTTCGAGCTGTCATTACGTTCGCAGAACGCCATAGTCAGACTGCAAAAAACTATCTTTGTTGTACGCTCGCCAAGCATACATATACATACATAGGAGTAGCCCATGGGATTGCTCAGCGAGTTACGCGTACATTTTTTCTTCAATAAAAATAACAGTTTAGGGTGAGTACATAGGGTCTACAAAGCCCCCTGATAGCAAAACCTGGGAAATCACAAAAAAGTACAATACCCCTCCTACTGCAGTATGAATGTCGGGGCGGATGGATACCGAGGTCGTACTATAGAAATACGGGATCCCCCCTACCCCCTCTGAAACCAGGCAGTCAGATAGGAGACCCCCCCCCCCCCCCCTTCAAAATCGGATAGTCAGACAGAAATACGGGATCCCCCCCCCCCCCCCGCCGCCGCCCGCCTCCTTGCACTTACTCGGTCGTTCCCTCCTTGACGCTCTTCAACTTGAAGCTTTGGTACTGGTTGTCACCCTGTACGTCGAAAAACAAAAACATATCAAATCGAATCAAGCGTTCCACGAGACGAACATGAAAAAATTAGGTTAGACAGAACAACAAATATTGCTATTACGGGGGACCATAGTTAATAGGACCTATGGTATACATAAAAACCTACCAGGTATATATTTAACCATTTTTACTAACAATATTTGTAAGTATGGTCCCTCGTAATAGGGTTAACATATATAAAGCATGCTCGATCCGAGAGCAAAACAAATTTCATCAGGGGAAAAGCAAGCCAGGGAAAAGCGTGGGAAGGGGGGGAGGGGGGGGTGTACTCGACAGGGGCTATGTACTCGATCTCATGCATGGGCGTAGTCGTATGACCATAGACCTTCGCATCCCTACAATGCCGGGGCGGCGGAGGGGGGGGGGGGGGGGGGGGAGAGTGTGAATTAATATATCGCCCGGCTACGTACTACATCCTCGAACGGTAGGCAGAACGAACACGTCAAATGTTGTGCCGCCGCCCCCCCAGCTCGGAAATCGTGTGCGCAGCTCTCTCTCTCTCTCTCTCTCTCTCTCTCTCTCTCTCTCTCTCTCTCTCTCTCTCTCTCTCCCTCTCTCTCTCTTGTGCCCACGTTTCGTCGCTGCCTTTGGTTCCGCTCCTTCCTTCTCCTTCGCGACGCACGGCGGGTGGGACAACCCCTCCACCTCCCCCCGCCCAGACAAAAAAGGAGGGTTCCTGCATAGACACTGACCTATGAAGAGTCCAAGGGGAAAGGAAAATACGAAAATGCTCCACCCCCCCCCCCCCCCCCCCCCCGCCCCCCCGAAAAAACAATAAGAATATAGATTAATTGAACCGTACCTGGTACATGATTTACCCCCACCCTATAACCCTAAACCAAGCCCGATCGCCTTGGAATTTTCTCGGAAACGAATATGGAATGAGGCGTTATTGTGAACTATCAACCCTTTTGATGTCGAAGCCGGGCCATGTAGAACAGACTTCGTATATATACTCTACACAAGGTATATGTATATATAGAGAGATAGATAGATAGATAACACCACTGCAACCAAAGCGGCGGGTTGTGTCAGCCGGCAGGTCGGAAACTGATGTACGGAAAACAGTCAAGCCAACCTTTCCTCCTTACAAGCGTGGACGCCCCCCTCCCCCCCCCCCCCCCGGCCCAGCCCCGCCTGGTTACAGCGTCAAGCACCGATTTTTTTTTTAACGTAGAAAACACCTTGTGTGTGGGTGGTCATCATACCCCGAATGCGAAGCGGAGGGCTTCCATTTGGGGCACTAGATAGCAGCGAGAAAACGGTCGCTATCCTAGGAGATAGAGGGTGGCCACAGGCGGCCAAACAGTGAGGGGACGGGATTCGCAAAAAACGTACCAGGTATTTATGTAGTATAGGGAAACAACGTGACGAGCGTCCTAACGCTGGAGGCGTTTCTATTAGGAGAAGGAACCGTGCTCAGTCTCGGAAGGGGAGAGCGGTCAATGGTGAAATGCCTTACAAGGCAAGCGACTAATGAGTACCCTCCCCGCCGCGCGCGGCTGGCCACAACGTCGAGAGCGACAAAACCACACGGTACGTAGAGGAGGACGGGTTGTCAAGCTAAGCATCACCACAACAACGTGTGCCCTCAGTGTATGCGCGTCTGCACAGTCTAACACTGCCCCGACGGAAGGGGACGGGAAGCGGGAGGCGGGGTTGGGAGCGGGAGGCACACCAAAGAAAATGCGGTAGGCGGTGGGGGGGGGGGGGGGGGGGGGGGCCGGGAGATGGGAGGGGTTGAGAGAGGCAGTAGGCCAGAGAGAGAAGATGGGACAACGGAGAAACGGGGTAGGAGGGATAACCAAGACGAGGCGGGGTGTGTATTGTATGTGCTTATGCCATGCATGGCCGTAGTCGTATGACCATAGAGCCTCGCATCCCTACAATGCCGGGGCGGAGCACGTCGGCGGTTTCCACCGACCAGACATGCATTGCTTATTGCACCAAGCGTGAAGCGCCGTGAGGCGTTAGGCGAGAGCCGCATGAAGAGATAACCCGCATCCTGCCAAGCACCGCTTGCGGGGCGGTCTTTTCCAGCACACGAACGACAGCGTCTACAGCGTCGCACGAAGGGTGACCTACATCTTACCACAACCACAAGAACCGCTTGTGAGGCGGATTTTCGTGCCCATGGATGACAGCGTCAAACTATTTGGGGGGGGGGGGGGGGGGGGGGGGGCGGTCGGGGACGCCACGGGGTGGCGGCGGTAAGTATTAGTTAGGCGGTACACGGGCGGGAAGGGGGGGAGAGGGGGCACCTTCTGCGACAGGGCTTTCTTCACGACTCCCTCCATGGTCTCCTTGTTGGCCAGGTTGGAGCCCCCGAGGAGAGACTTGGGCGCAACGAAGAGGGCCGCCGAGTCGCCTCGGCCATAGTCACCCGTGGAGATGGTCCCGGCCTCTTTGTTGGTGTCCGTGTTGGGCCTCTCCACAATCCACCCCTTCGGGTAGTTCCTGGCGCCGCGGGAAAAAACAAGCAAATTGCCGTACGCAGTAAAACATTACATGCGCAAGTGGACTGCTGGGGCAGCAGAGGGGTGCACCGATAGTTTTCGGCGGTTGCTGCCTCGCCTGAAGAGCTATAAATAGCTCTCTTTTTTTTTGCTCGTCTTTTCCGTTTTTTTTGGTAGTTGTTGTGCTTCCCGTCTCTCATATTTCACCCTTTTCTCTTGTCTCTCCCTCCTATCATGGTCTCACGTCAGATTCGGGGACAACCTATAGCACGCTCTCCTCCCTCCCCCCTTCCCTCTACGGTTGGTTTTCTCGCTCTTTTTCTTTCACCGCGAGAAAAATCTCCAGTCCTTCCTTCTTCTGCCATCTTCGAATTTTATAGCTCGCCCAAAAGCTGAACAAAACCCAACAAAACAAAATGATCAACGCCAAGGGGCTACGTGGGTATGCAAATGATAGCGTTGAAAAAACATGAAAAGGCGTTCCAACGACAAGGCATGCCTTCTCCAGTGGTGAGAGGTGCCTTAATGGGTAGTCCCTCAATTTACAGGTAGTCCCACCAGTCACCAAAAGGTTTGGCTAAAAAGGGGGGCTGGGCACTGGCTGACTCAGTCAGTCGTGGTTCTACTGTCGTCAAAATCAAGGATCAGTATACTGTCTCTCCTCTCTCCTGCCGAAACACATTCAGCGGGTGTCCGTACGGTAACATGGCGTGTTTTTTGGGCGTACGTGAGATGAGAACTATTGGTAAATATACTGGCCTGGCCAATCAGTAGATTACTACTGCCAGTACATAGTGTGTCAGTGGCCAGTCCTACTAAAAAGGCATACCTATATCGCGGCACCGGTCGGGTCGCAACAGTACGTACGTGGGAAAAACGCCGCCGAAAAAAAACCCAGGCAAAGCAAAGAAAGAGCACGGACAAGCCACAAAACAAGGCACGGAAACAACACCCCCGCCTGGATATCTCACTCTCTCCTATTACGGGGGGCGCAGTAAACAGGACCTACGGTACACACAAAAACCTATACATCTCCCTATTTTTACTGACAACGTTTGGTCCCCCGTAATAGATTATCTGGTGCGTTATTGCTTCCACCCCTCTTCATTCGTTCCTCTACGAAGACAAGCAGCTTGAAAAGATGAGCATAGCAGTATCGACTTTTAAATCGTTCGAACCCACGGTTGACGTGAAAATGTAAAATTGTGCGTATGTGTGTTTTTTAATCACGAAGAAGATAGACTACGCGCTGCCGACGGTATCACTTCTATGGGTCGCAAAGCCGACAAATCGCAAACTCAGCCCGCCGACATCACAGTTCTGATGTCTTCGTGAAACATAAAAACAAACAGCCGAATAAACAAACAAACAAACAAAGAGAGCAAACGAACAACCATACGAACAAACTAAACAAACAACGAAAAACAAAACAAACAAAACAAACGAACAAAAACAAAACAAACGAAACAACAAAAACAAAGCAAAACCAACAAACCTTGTGCGGCAAACTTCTTCATCACTCTTTCTCCCCACTCACTACATGACATTTTCTCGAAGAAACAAACAAACAAACAAACAAAAACAAAAGTCACGTCAAATGTTCGGCAGTTTCTTAGAATATCACTGTTCCCTTATTATCCCCCCCAAAAAAAAACCATCTTCTCCTTACCAAGTGACCAAGATGGGGTCTCGGTTGCTAGACCCGAGCGAGTTCTTCAGGGCGCCGTCCTTCCCGTACCCCTCTAGAATGGTGTTGAACCCGTCGGGCGCGTCCACCACGGGGGGTAGGTCGTACCTGGCGCCGGAAAAGAAAACGCCAGGACGAAGCACATCGGGGGGTGGGGGTGCACTCGATCTCATGCATGGCCTTAGCCGTACGACCATAAACCCTCGCATCCCTGCAATGCCGGGACGGAGCAAAGTCGGGTTTTCACCGACTATTCATCGGCAGACATTTGCTTGCTTGCAACAAGCGCGAAGCGCCGTGAGATGTCCGGCGAGTCGCATCGGGTGTGTGTGTGTGGGGGGGGGGGGGGGGGTGCACTTAATACCATGCATGGCCGTAGTCGTATGACCATAGACCCTCGCATCCCTACAATGCCGGGAAGGAGTGGGGAGGGGGGGGGGGGGGGGGGGGGGGGGGGCAAGTTGCTATTGTATTCGCAGTGAGGCACAACGTAGAACGACGTGGCTATGCATATATACGCGTCATTCATTACACTTCCCACGTGATAGCGGAACGTCGGCAGCCTGGTACAAAGCTGACACAGAACTCGGACACGGGTTTTTGGTGAACCCACACAGACCTTGAGAATGGTGGATGGAATTGTACACAAACTATGACGAAGAAAATGATGGGCGGCTTCATACAGACTCCAAGCTGCTTTTGACATACTCTAACTCTAGAACATCTGGTGATTTGCAAACGTACTCTAAAAAGGTTGATGGCTTGCACATGGAAAAAAAACAACACTGGTTGTTAAGTTACACAAACGATCAAAACGGTTTAGCGGGTGCCGATACAGACACTGGTTGTTGAAGACTGCACACAAACTCAGCATTTTACACGTACATGGCATGGTTGACCCGGAGAAAATTCCTATGGTCAGATCTCCACTTCTGCTCCCGCAACCTCTCTCTCTCGCCTCTTACGGCAAGGTCCTAGAATGGGACGGTGACCCAATCTCCAAAAAAAAAAAAACGAAACATAAAACAAAAACACACACATGGCAGCAAAAGAACATAGAGCCCCCTACCCTACCCTGCCCTACTCTACCCCACCCTGCCCCACCCTGCCCTGCCCTACCCTACCCTACCCTATCCTACCCTACCCTACCCTACCCTACCCTACCCTACCCTACCCTACCCTACCCTACCCTACCCTACCCTGCCCTACCTTACCCCTACCCCACCCCACCGCTATCCAACGGATATTGTTTCGGTCCGTGTGGGCCTAAATACGTCGTTCCCAGCCCATTCCACTCCACCCTACCGCTCCGCCATCGAACGATAATGGGACTCCCTACTCGGTCCACACCCCACGCTCCGCTAGCCAACGGCTGCATGTTTCTTGGAGCGGGCCTACTCACGCGGTCCCCACCCCACCCCACCCCACGCTGCGCTACCCCACGGCTACATATCTTTGGTGAGGGCGTCCTTGCGCGGTCCCCAACCCAACCCACGCCACCCCGCGGTCCGCTACTCAACGGGTACATACTATTGGTGTGGGACTATCCGCACGGTCCCCACGCCACCCCACCCCAAGCTGCGCTGCTCAACGACTATCCAAAATTTTGGTGCGGGCCACTTACGCGGTTAACTTCTTGTTGACTTCGGAGGTGGACGCCGCCAGAGCCGCAGACGGAACACCTCCGCCGACGGCAGCCGCGCCGAGGAGGGCCGCCCCGAAGGTGCTCAGGGCTTCGGCCCGCGAGCACGCGCCGTCTTGCGCTGCGCTCATGACCACCCTGTGACCGAGCGAGATCAGGGCAGGACAGGGCTTCTCAACACAATAAAAAACACACGAACTGAAGACAGGGGTGAGGTGGAGGGAGGGTGTCGTCGAAACTCATGTTTTTTTTTTTTGTCTGCATTTGGGATCCACCTCACGGTGAGGGTGGCGCTATTGGCTCAATGCCCCACATGTCGGATAGACCATCTTTAGATTAATCATGATCTGATCTACAGATAGGTAGATCGTCTGCCAGTTCCCCACCTGCCGTCCGCCGTGAGAGGTTGTACAGGGTCCGCACATGACAGCTTCATCTCAGAAAACATGCGCTATTATTAGATAATGCGGCTTATTAATCGGGTTCAACACCCGGCAATATGAGCTAGATCATACAGATCATACAAGATCATGGATATATCTATCTGCCTTGGATGGTCTAGATCATCAGGAAGTGGCGATCGATGACCTGTTTTATCATCTGTCCAAGGTATGCAACGGTCTGACCGGTTGATATCCCAAGATAAACAACTCCCTGGTCAAATGTGGCACTTTTTCCGATCAATAGAACATTCATTCTTGGGAACTCTATCTACCTCGTAGGGCGAAGAAAAACAAATTGGTCCGGGTTGAGCAAACAAAACTGCCTTTTCGAAGTGCCTACTCCGGGCGAGAGAGACACTTGAGCTCCCTCCTCCAGTGAGAATTTTCAGATAGTAAGCCACCACCCCTAGAAGGGGGAATTTGTTACTCTTGCGTGTGATACTTCCACCGCGCCGTGTTTTTGGGGGGGAGAGGGGGGGGTGCAAGACCTCGTGGACGTATCACACCTCGGACATACTGTAGCAGATAGATCATTCCCACTGTATGATGATGATCTAGATTTTTCAGGTCATGCATATATCTGTATGATTTGTATGATCTGTACGATCCAGCTCATGTCGCCGGGTGGGACCCGAAAAAATCCGCGTGATCTGTACCAGGTGGTGTGTTTCTACTGGTTGAATCTGCGCTGTGCAAGTCCTACACGGCCTCGAAACAAACGGAAGGGGATGGAACTAGAGAGTAGGCTACGGACAGTAGATGCTGATCTGCTCAAGGACGTGAATCGTTTCAAAGACGACGTTCACCTGCGCGCGAGGGGGTTTCGTCGAAAACTCACGCTTTTTGCAAGGTTCTTCTGGTACTTCGACCGCGCGACTTTCGGGGCGGGCGGGCGGGCGGATTGGGGGGGTGCAAGACCCCGCGAAGGTTTGGGGAAGGGAGTGCGATTGCAATCAATACAATCTGCACTTGCGGTCGGGGTCACTGAAATGTGCGCAATGGTACGGGTAAGGAACCGTACGACGACAGGGGCAAGGGGCAGCGGCGAGGACACCAAACAACCACAACACCGTCACTAGCAGCTACCGCACCAGCAGGACGCGTGCAGCACTTCCTCGCGTGACAACAACAACCTCGATAAAACTATACTACAAACAACAACACCCCCCCCCCACCATCAAGAACAAAAGGTGTTTTCTTTTCTCCCTGGCATGCCGTCGCTCGAAGTTGTAAGAACCAGTACGTCCTTTTGCCGGTTTCTAAAGAAGGAGTCAGGCGTTTACGGTTACAGGGGGGGGACGGGGGCGGATAGATATTTCCTTGGACCATAGAGATCGCCACAAGCCACATACAGTTATCAAAATCAGAATGCATATGTACAGCCAGCCAATCAGCCGGCGCGACGTCCAGCCTCACCATCACCCTCGCTTACGAGCGCACTGCCTCTCACGAACGAGTATATACAACAAAAGCAAGATCGTTAAAAACAGTCGTTCGACGATCGTAAAAAAATGTCAGAAAGGATCGTTCGGCAGGCGGCAAAAGGGATCGTTAAAAACTATCGCCGAAAATGATAGTTCAACGATCGCAAAAAGGGATCGTTAAAACGATCAAGGGTCGTAAAAAAACGGTCGTAAAAAGGGGTAATTAGAAACAATCGTTCAACGACCGGAAAAAGGGATCGTTAAATACGATCGATCAGAAAGGAATCGTAAAAAAAAAAAATCCAACGATCGTTCAACCTAGGAATAAGAGATCGTTCAACGATCATAAAAAGGGAAAATGAGATCGTTAAAAAGGATCGTTCAACGATCGGACAAAGGGATCGTTCAACGATTGTCGAGAGGGAAGAATGGTCATTCACACGTAGGATCGTTCAACGGCCGGAAAAAGGGATTGTTAGATACCATCGGTCAAAAGGCGTCGGTCAAAAAGATCGTTGCACGATCGGAAAATAGGAGCGTTAAATACCAGGTACAATATTTCAACAATCTGAAAAAGGGATCATTAAACAGGATCGTCCAACGATCGTCGAGAGAAAAAAAGGGATCGTTGAAAAAAAAAAAGCGTTCAACGAAGGGAACACGATCGTGCAACAAAACGGTTGAATGCGATCTTCCGACGATCGAAAAAATGGATAAGTTGGAAGCGACCGTTCAACGATCGGAAACAGGGGTCGTTTAAAAGAAAGATCGCCCAACGATCGGAAAAAAAAAAACCGATCGTCACCACGTTCGTCAAAAGGGATCGTTGTAAAACATCGTTCCACGATCGTAAAAAGGGGTCGTAAAAATACGATCATTGAAGAAAAAGACTGTTGAAAACCATCGTTCAACGACCGTAAATAGGGATCGTTCAAAAGGATCATTCAGCGATCAGAAAAAAAAAATGCTGAGAACACCGACATCAACAGCAACAACGACAACAGACTAAAACAAGGCATATGAAAACAAACAAATATACATGGAGGAGCCACCACGAAAAGAGAGGGGAGGGGCGGGGCGTCCCCCCCGGTACCCCCGTCTAGGATGACAGCATACGTCCGCTGCTGTTTCACGACTTGGCAAAGGGTTAGGTTTTCTTCCCCGCCGCTTACCTCCCCCTTCCTATACCCCGTTCCGCTTTTCCATCCCTAACACCCCCACACATTGTATCCCCTCCTTGCTCCCGCCCCCCTACCCCATTAACTACTACGCGACTCGTCGCTCGGTGGTGAATGAAAGGCAACCGATCTCTTATCTCTTGTGCACCGTCCGGCACGCTTCCTCCCCCTATCTTCCCCTCTCACTCTCCCTCCCGCCTTATATATATATATATCCCTCCCCCCCCCCCCCCCCTCTCTCTCCCACCTCCTCTCCCTCCCTCCCTTCTCTCCCCCCCTCCTTTCTCCCTCCCTTCCCCACCCCCCCACCCCCTCTCCCTGCCTCCGTCCCTCACCTGCTGCTGCTGCTGGCCTGCAGAGGAACGAGCAACGAACCGGCCACGATATGCGACAAGCGATTCCGACGAGGCATGCGTAGACGGGGCGGGGACGGGGGACGGGGGAGGTTGGGTGTAACGGTAAGCGGCACGCCCAACTATTGCCCCCAGCTCAGGACAGCGGTGCCTGGCCAGTTGTGTGCTTGTTCTGTGCTGCGTGTGAGCAGTGTGCTTTTTTTTTTAGTCGTCACCCTTACGTGGCAACCCCCCGCCCGCTTCTGCCCGCGCAGCGGCCTCCCGGACAAGCCGTGTTTTTTTTTCGAACTTCGAAAAATATTTTGTAACCTGAGTGTACCAGAGGTGGGGTATATCTGTGTACCCGTGCGTCCTCTTCGCATTACAACCGTTCTTTCTACCCGCCTACACGCGGCACACCCCTTGTCCGTGCTGACTACGACGGCAGTATACGGGTATACCTTCTGGCGGACACGCCGGGGTACTGACTGCTGAATCCGGGCACGGGCTGGTTCCAGTATCAAAACGGGAATTCTCCCCCCCCCACCAACGCGATAGATGGTGGCCACAGGCGGCCAAACAGGAAGGGGATAAGATTAGCAACAAGTTTCTATGTAATATATGGAAACAACGTAATGAGCGCCCAATTGTTGGAGGTGTCTCTATTAGGAGTAGGAACGGTGCTCCGTCTCGAAAGGGATGCGTGGTCAATGGTCAAATGACTAAGGCAAGCAACAAATGAGTACGCCCCCCCCCCCCCCCACCAACGCCGGCAGCAGCATCCGATCAAATGGGACGGGTTTGGTATCGTACTGACCGCCATGAACAGTGGACAAGGGTAACATGGCCGCGTTTTTTGTTGAGGTTCTAGGGCTGGCGCGAGTGGGAAAAATGTGTCCCGAGCAACCACAGGTCTTGACCCGTTTAGGGCTGCAGTCCCCGTTTTGGGGACAAACCACTCAATTTCCAAGTAGTATGTCCCTAAAACGGGACTGCAGTACTTTTTTTTTTTTTCCCAAAATCACTTTTCCTTTCCAGCCTAGCTCGTAGGAGGTTTTACCCTCGGCGATCTTCTGGACCAGCCATGGTCACAGGCGTCGTCCCTTCTCCCCCCCCGGTACGTGCCTTTTATTTTTTGTCGTGCATAGGGTTCAGCATTCCCACTGCTCGTCGATTTTCATCGAATGTAGCTAAATCACGCTCTCGCGCTTTCCGCTAATCAGTTTCTTCATGCAAGAAAAAGTCCCTACGAGCATGCACTCGGTGAGACTTGAACCCACGAAATTGATCTTGATAATAGGCACGCGGACCACCTACCAAGCCACCGGGACTGAAAGGGTTAAATACAGCCAGAAACAGGTAGGTGTCTCCACAGGAGAAAAATAATTTTTGATTCCGAACAGTCCGGTTTCAGGTACTCCAAGGCATGTCCGTACCATTTTTCTCGCAAAAAGTCGACTATCTGACCTGGGTACGTTTATTTAGCATCGATCAAAATACTTGGCCAAAAAACGATCATATACTCAAACTAACTAAGTACTTGCTAGGCAATGCCTGATGTCCACGCCGTATTTCACAAATAAGACCCTAAAACTCTGCACACGAGTTATTCGTCTTTTTCCCCGAGGACTGACTTCCGGGGGGGGGGTTTTCTCGCCCAAAATATTTGGTCTTCGTAAGACCTATGCCAATGGAAACGCGAAGTTCAAAAGTTTTTTTTCAAATATATGGCTTTCAAAAAACAGCCGAAAAATTTTCTCGTACCGCCGCTGTGGGAAAAAAAGAGAAAAATGTTTGTTTTTTCTTTTTTTTTCCCCCCAACGGCTGCAGGCGGCGCAATTTGTGTTTTTCTGGTCGAAAATTGTCAACACGGTGATCGAAACCAGCTCGTGCGACGATCGACGCTCGATCTCGGCATAGACTCAGCCCACGGCCAACCCACTCGGTATCTGGCAAGCCCAACGAGTATAGATGACGGCCTCGAAGATATCAGGCGGATCCATGGTCTAGGGGGCGAGAGCTTGCCGGCGGCGTCGTACGGTATCCTCCCAAACCTGAAAAAAAGTCTATTTTTTGCCATTCGAGACGGATGGAGAAGTTTTGTCTTCTGTTTTGTGCAAACCAGCGGCCAAATGTTTTTTTATCACACGCCTGGTCAGCTCCCGCCACATGACACCGGCCATGGTGTGAAGACGGTGACCCTAGGGTGGGTCGGAGCCCCTAACGAGCGCACTCCGTTCAGAATTCATGACGCAATCGTTGGTTTTGTTGATCGATGTCTGTCGAGGACTCGGAATCTCGCCGCTTCGAACCAAAGATCGGCCTGAGTTTTTCTCAAGCCGATGTTGGCCCAACATCGGCCCCAGATTTGCTTTTTTTGGGCTTTTCCAAAAGTTAGGAACTTTTTTTTTTTTTAGGTGGCCCATAGGAAGCGTGTTCTGAAAAAATTTGGCGGTTATCTTTGAAATTCAAACTTTTTGTGGCAACTTCGCTGTACCATTGGCATAGGTCTAAGGTGGTTAAAATTTGCCAAACAAACAAACAAACAAACAACCAAAAAAAACGAGGCGAAAAAAGGAGGAGCCCTTTTCCCCCCTCCGTTACGTCAGGTCTTCGCACGGGCTGAAAGAAAAGGTGTGCAGAACTTCATGCTCTGACCCGAAACAACGGCGTGGACTTTGGCCGGGGACTAATACTTCCGCTATTTAACTTGAACCAGCCTGCAAACTCTCTGGCTGGTATATACGCCGAGGCACTGATATATGTACGTTCGAGAGCTTCAGACTTTTGGGCACGGCGATATACTTGCGTTACTCCTGTCGTGTCCACCTTCCGTTGGCAGCGGGTGTATACGAACACAAAAACAGCACCAAGAGGAAGCAGCGCTCGAAATTCATCGCCCGAAAGTCCGATGCTAGCCTCTTCCTCCTCCTCTGCCCTCTACTCTCTACTTGCGGGCAGGCTGCTTTTTACTCGCGAACGGAGCAGAACTGCAGCTTTTCTT
The DNA here is from genome assembly GCA_031213475.1 of Nereocystis luetkeana. Classification (NCBI taxonomy): domain Eukaryota; class Phaeophyceae; order Laminariales; family Laminariaceae; genus Nereocystis; species Nereocystis luetkeana. Next base: position 5,633,097 of record JARUPZ010000013.1, on the reverse strand, counting down.
TGTGGACAAATAACAGGCGAGATCCCCTGCGTACGCACGTACCGAGCAGCCTCCGAGGCTGTCTGTGAAAGTCTCACGCATCAGACAAATGCCGGTCTACAAGGGATATATCAGACATAGATCATCTGCATCCTGAGTTGCCGTTAGGAGACGCTACATATGCAGGGTCTGTAAAGTGCAGATCCAACCAAGGAAATACGTGTTATTTAACCCTCGTAGGACTGCATTCCCGTTTGGGGGTAAATCACTCAAATTCCAAGTAGTTTGTCCCCAAAACGGGACTGCAGCCCTAAAAGGGTGAAGATAGATCATGCAAATTTGACGGCTTCCGCACACGAACTTACAGCACCAGATGGCCCGAGACGTACAGAGAGGGGATCTGACTGCCCTGGAAAATACAGTTCACGAAGTGGGATCGGTGACCTGCCGATATGTGGAAGATCATGACCTATCTGTAGATAATGTAGTCCCCGACTTGCCGTTGTGAAGAGGTTGTGCAGGATCTGTGCATAGTACAGATCATCCTGCCCAAAGGAATATGTGCTACTGTTAATAGATCCTGCAGATGATACGGGCCACCCCCGGTAACGTGAGCTAAGGCCATGCAATATCGGGAATTCATCTGCTATTATAGAACTACATATTTGGATCACAACCCCTGAGCGTGCTCGGTTGGTGCATCCCTGGCCTCTCAGAGCTCCCACTTCCAAACCGCCTCCTTTCATTACTTGCCGGACCTTTCCAGCAGTTCTTGGTTTTCTCGGTCCTTTCTTCCTTTTTTCTTCTTCCGTTTCGTGTGCGTGCGTGTTCTCCGAGCACGGCATCGCGGGAGGACCCGGCACCGTCGCGGGTGTCAGCGGGTGCTGGCGGGTAGAGGGGGGGTTGCAAGGAGCGCGGTCGCCGCTTTCGTGCCTAGGCGTCGCGTGTGCCTCGAGACACGAGGGATGCATGAACGGGCTTTGTCTGGCTTCGATTTATGATTGTTGATAGAGTATGTACGAGTTTATAAAGGTCGTTCAGGAGGGCAAGATACTATTCAAGCGGTGCTTATTTTTGCGACCACGCTGAAGTTGAAAGAAGAAGGTGTGCAGTTTGAACACCAACGTTATCGAGCTGGCGAACGACGGCCACGGTGAGCACCGGGCTTCACGCGGGGCGGACGACGGGGCTGATTGTGGCAGAGAGTGATAAAAGCTTTACCCGGGCCGAATCGGTAGCGAGGTGGTCGCGAGAGGGGCGGGCAGCGTACGAGGCTGAGAGAGAAGCTCTTCTGTGCGATTTTTTTATTTTCTTCTTTTCGACCGGGTGCAAGGTGCTCCAATCAGGCAGAAAATTATTACACGAGAGGGGACGGGGATTTTTTTTCCTTTCCGAGTTTTCGGTTTAATTTTCATTTTTTTTGCTGCTGTGCCGTGCTGTGCTTTCGCCTTCTTCCTACATACGAGTACAGACATAAGAGTATATCGAAAGAAGAAAATAAGTACAGACAGCAGTATCCTACCTGGGGTATGTACGTACGTACGACATCCGCGACGCGAAGCGCATATGTGGCATTCGAGCTGGCGTCGGAGCTGTTTTTTCCTGAAGCATGGCGGCGGGACTCTTGGCATTATCAAGTCGCCGGTTTGCAATTACGACCTAAACTCAATCGTGGACCTCTGTCACTTCGCATAAATTGATGTACTTTTTCCCTTCCAGAGCGAGCGTAGCGGGCGGCGTAGGCCGCCCGCGGAGCGAAGCGCCTTGTATAACCTATCCATATGATCTGCAGATCGAAGGTTTTCTCAGCCCTTCCAGACCGCAGTCCCGTTTTGAGGACAAACTACTTGGATCTTTTAGGGCTGCAGTCCCGTTTTCGGGACAAGCCCTTTTGGGACTGCAGTCCCGTTTTCGGGACAAACCACTCAAATTCCAAGTAATTCATCCCCCAAATGGGGCTGCGGTCCTAAAAGGGTTAATTAACACGCCGCACACCACGCGACCGCCGTTTCAAGTACGTGCATATCATACATCAAGGATCACCGGGTATCAGGGGGTATCGCACTATTTTTACAGCTACTCTGCTGTAGTACGTAGTGACCCCTCTGTACGTCTTGTAGTGCCGATCACGTATTAATAGTGACGGTTGCCCGCCATCGTGCCCGGGGAGCCGCTGGGCATAGATGGGATGGACGATTAACCAGTGTGTCAGTGTGCTATTGATAGTGCCGGTGGCCGCCATAATGCCGGCATTGTTGACTGGCGCGTATCATACCGGCACTATGGCGCGCATCATGCCGGCACTACGGCGCATATCATGCCGGCACTATGGCGCATATCATGCCGGCGCTATGGCGCACATCATACCGGCACTATGGCGCATATCATACCGGCACTATGGCGCATATCATGCCGGTACTATGGCGCCCATTATACCGGCACTATGATTTAGAGGGCCGCTGAGGCAGTGAAGACCATGGTATTGAATACCTGGTACCTGGTACCGGTTATATATGTAAATGCGTATGATGGCAGGTACCAGGTGTATAGAGCAGTACGACCATGCTGCTATTGTACCAGACGCTTGCAAGTGGCTGTGCAGGCATTGTAGTGAATACCAGGTACAGCACCAGACTACGAGCACGCACGAGGCAGCAGCAGACGAGGATTACTTCCACTACCCCTGCTGGGTACAGCAGGAAGTGTACGCGTGGTTCGTGGTACAAGTACAAGGCATGAGTAGCTGCGTGAGTACGTGTCCTGACTATTTTTCTGACCCAGAAAGAGCACTGCCGGATTTTGAAGCCGAGTCACGGGCCCGCTTGCACCGGCGAGAGAGAGACTTTAGCGCGTACGCGGGGGTGGATCTAAAAGCCTTACTAACGTGGGCGTGGCTGCGCTACCCGAGGGCGCGGCTGCGATGGGCAGCGCCTGTAGTTCTAAACATGTAAAACATGTCAGCACATGCCCGTATGCGTGCTGCTGCTGCTGCTGCTGCTGGAGCTGCTGCTGCCATCGTAGTTTTATTAGTGTGTGATTTTGTTTGATGGAATCCTGCTGTTTCGTTCTTCTAGGTCATTAGATCAAGGAGGCCCACACACACCTGTCGCGCCGCTGGCGTTGACGGCACGGTGGCCCCGGGAACTACGAAAGCCTGGGAAACTCCCAGACAGCACGCTGCGATAGCCATAGACGTCTTCATGCTGGGATCAGGTACACAGAGTCGTGGCAATAGAAGCAGTGTGTGCAGCAGGTTTTCGGAAAATTTGATTTTTACACTCTTTTGAGTATGTATGTAGGCGGTTTAGTCCAGGGAGTGCTCAAACTGTACGCCACGCTTTCTGCTGCTGCTCGCCCTGCGCCAGCCCAGCTCTGTGCTGTGCAGTGCCTGTGCTGCAGTGCTAAGCGGGAGGTATGGATACGTGCAAATCCGTGCGGAGGCCTTCCCTGCTGGCATACCACAGCTTCGTGATCGCCTCGACACTGTCGGTGAAGGCTAGTGCTTACGTCGGCCTTCAGAGTGGCGGCTGGGCCTGCTGTGCTGATGCAAGCCAAGAAACGCACTCGCACCGGCATCATCCGAAGCACCCGGATCAGCGTGGATGCCTCGCTCGCCACCAGCGACGTCGCCGACAAGGGGGGGCGGTGGGCTGCCTTCAAGCGACGCCGCTGGACGAGAGAGAAGCGCTGGGAGGAGAGCAGGCCGATCCCTGGGAAGACGCTGAGACGAGGGTAAGATCCTAAGCGCGATCCAAGAGAGACTCGCATACGTGGCAATCGACAGCAACCTGCTTTGTACTTTCGTACGTACGTACAAGTACATCTACCGCATCTGCGACATGAAACAGAAGGCCTCAATTGTTCCGCTGGCCAAGCGTTGAGCAGAAACCAGAGGCGCACTCTGGCGGGGGTAGGTATTAATAGTGGGCGAGCCGAGCTCGATGGGCTGCCCATATATATGCCTCGAAGAAAGCGGCCATTGTTCAAATTGAGTCCGTGTCGAAGACGACTGCCGCTGCTGCTGTGTAGCATTCGTACAGCAGTAGTTTCGTCTTTGATTCCGAGCGTGTGCCGCGGTTTTTTACAGCACGTGACCGCCGTTGCCTTTTTTCTGCCGTACATGCATGTAGAGAGTAGTACGACTGTTACTTGTGTGGTGGCAGTTATTGTTGTTGTGCTTGTTCCGTCGTTGTTGCTGCTGCTGCTGCTGCGTTGTAGACTTCGCTACCAATTCTTTCTCTCTGCCTGGCATGACTCGAAGCCGAACCGGCGACATGCGACGCTCGGTGTGTACCACAGCGCGGATTGCCGCTGTACGAGCACAGAGCACTAACTGCTGTAATACTGCTGTTGTACGAAGTATGTATCATACGTGCTGCTGTACGAGTGTATGCTGTTCACTGCTTGCAGCATACCTGGTACGTACTGGTGGTACCTGTGGTGACCATCCTTTCATCTTGTCAGCAGGTTGCCGCTTCGTGGGTTGAGTGGGCGTTCTTCTTGCTGTACCGTGCGACCCACCGCACATCGTGCGTTTCCCTTTTGATACGTATTCATATCATACAAGGCGCAGGGCAGTGCACTACGTCTGCTGTACCGCTGCTGTACTACGTAGCACCAGGTACTACACAAACAGCAGTAGGACTCTATCATCGCACTACTCACTAGCGTATATCCTACAGTAAACATCATGAGGGAAAGGTGTGACGGCGATGGTCTACGTACGTACGAAAACAGCAAGTTGTCCTCGTAAGGGGCAACCCTTTTTAGGGCAGTCCCGGTTTGGGGCCAAACCGAATTATACGTGCAGTAGTTTGTTCCCAACTGGGGACTGTGGTCCTCAACCCATTTAGGACTGCAGTAGTTCCGTTTTGGGGGACAAATTACTTAGAATTTAAACGGTTTGTCCCCTAGACGGGACTACGGTTCTGAAGGGGTTAAAGGTCTAGGCTCATGCGCTACCCCTCTGGCCCGAAATATAAGGAAGCTTCGTAGTCATTAGTACATCATTATGAACACACACGAGGAGGTATGCACTATGGGTACCATACCTGTAGCTGTAAACTCGTACCAGGCACGTAGCTCTACGAATAGCTCTACGCAGATAGAGCCAGATACCTGCTGGAGTACTCGCAGTGCCCTCTTGATGAGCTTTAACCCCTTTAGAACAACCGCAGTCCCGTTTTGGGGACAAACTACTTGAAAATTGAGTGGTTTGTCCCCAAAACGGGACTGCGGTTCTAAAGGGGTTAAGCTCCACAAGCAGTAACGATATAGACGTACCCAAGAGCACAGCAGTTTCATACCATACCCGTAGAAGTTGCTCTCTTTTGGCTACCCCGGCTGAGCTGTCTCGCTCGGCGTATTCTCCCACCTCTCAGCCACTATCATCCCTTGATTGCCCACGGTGAACTTACTTTTTCAGGGTCGGTCCTCGAGAGGTCTTTTATTTATTCCGATTTTCGAAGGGTTGTTTTCCAGGATTGGTCGTGGATTTTCTCCTTTTTTGCCCCTTTTTTTTTCCTTCTGTTAAATTGCTATCAATACGCGTTGAATTTCGTATTTTGACGGTCTACCACAAGCAGCTGGTTGCGGCAGGTGGAAGTGCTAGTATACCTGGTACCTGGGATACAGGCAGCGCTACTGATAGGAGTAGTCGATCTTCAACATTCCAACAAGCAGCACAGAGCACAGCAAGCACAGGCCACCATTTTTCCAAGACCCTCAACCAAGGTACACGGGAAGGCCCGGCATCGTGTTTCCCTGCACCGCTTAGCTCTTGCCATTTGCGAGTCGCCCGTTCATTGCGCCAAGTCGCGAGTGTCCTCTACCCTATGTCTGCTCTAACTTTTGGTGATATCTGCTGCCGTTTGAGCGAGAGTAGCGGGCGGCGGAAGCGGCCACGAAGAGCAGTCTTTCTTCTACAGCAGTACGAAATACCTGGTACGTGGTGCGCACCAGTACTGCTCGGACTCTACGACGAGCACCGACATCGTAGCGTAGCAGTGCTGCTGCTAGAGTGTGGTTGGAAGTAGAGCTACTGCCCATGCTACAGCGGGCGAAGACCGTTCAAGTTAATGGCCGGTCTCCTTCGGGCCACGGACCGGCACCTTTCCTTACCTTGCCCAGAAGTGTGTGACCTATGTATCATACCATCAAGCCTGTTGCAGGTTTGGAGTGTACTACTGTAGTGCCACCATGCAGTCGACCAACCCCCCACCACCGCTGTCGCTGACATGTCACTTCGTAGTATAAACACTTTCGGACATGTCATGATCTAGGGGATCTATCTCGTTGTCTCACCTGCCATTGTGCGAGGCTGTGCAGGATCTGCATACTACAGTAAAGGTCCAACCCCGGAAATAAGTGCTACTATAGATCATGCGGACTATGTGCGGGTCCCACCCACGCGGCAACATGAGCTAGATCATACCGATCATACTGATCATACAAGATCGGGAATGGGTCTATCTTCCTTGAAATGTATCTAGATCGTGAACTGTGGGGATCGATGATCCGCCCAGCGGGTGGAGGTGTAGGACAACACAGGAGAGGCCCTACTGGCTGAGTTGTGTGGGAATCGACAATCCGCGAGAGGGTGGATTTGTTGTTTTACGCAGAGGCCCTACTGACCGTCGTTGTTTGTCACTGCTGCCGCTGCTGGTGCTACTGCTGTACCTACCTGGTGCGGTAGTCACCACCCGCTTTTTTACCACCTACATCTGTACTCTCGCTCGCCACCTATCGAAGTGGAATGTAGCACCTGTGAATGTTGTCACCAGCTACATGCTACCACTGCTGCCACCACTCCCTGCTACGACCTGCTGGCGCAACCTACGGTTACCACCTACTGTTGTTGCCACCTACTGTTGCCACCTACTGTTGTTGCCACCTACTGTTGTTGCCACCTGCTGTGACCCCCTGCTGTTACCGTCTACTATCGACATCTTCTACCTACTGTGGCCACCTACTGTCCACCATGCACTGTGCTTTGGGCGGTCGCGCGCGGTCTCCTCCTGCACCATGTCTTTTTTTTCTTGCACCGCAGGCTGTGATGGAGCAATTCAAGCGCAGTGTACTGGACGAGAGAGGCCGAGTCCGTCCGATGACTGACCGCAAGGCCGCGGAGGTGGCCGGTGCAGCCGCCGATGGCATCCTCAAGCTGGTCAGTTGTTGTCTTATCAGTCTTGTTCCGTTGTCGGTTGATGTATCGTCAGTTGCTTTTTCTGTCAGTTCCATTCATTTTGTTAAGACATATTTTCAACGGTTGGCCTTCTGTTGGTTGCCGCTTTTGTTTGTCCGTTGGATTTTTGGCTAGATCGGAGTATTATTTTGCGTCGGGCACCCCGTTGACGAACGCCGATTGCACTGTGCGGGCGGCCACGTCGTTATTCGGGATTATTGGTGCGACCGCACATACCGATAACGCTACGTAATGCTTGTCGTATGCACATACTGATATACCAGTACGCAATGTTTCGTGTTGTCGTATTTGCACGGACAGAGTAGTGGCGACGCTTTTTTTTCTCTGCGTTTGCCGTCATCAGGGCTCCCGTTCCCGTTGCCTCCCGGCTCACCGATCTCGTCGTCTCGTGATCTTCGGATCTTCCCTTGTCTCTATCTCTCTACCTACAGATCTCCCGGTGGCTCGGCCTCTCGGTTTCTTGATATCCCGATCTCTCCATCTCTCGATATTTTGACCCGCTGATCTCCCGATCTTCCGCTCCTCATCTCCCGGTCTTCCGATCTCCTGATCTCTTGCATTTATCATTCTCCTGAACTCCCGATTTCCTGATCTCTCTCTCTCTTTCTCGCTTTCTCGCTTTTCCCCCTCGATGGTCTCCCTTTTCAAACACGCCTGACCATACCACACACAGGCGGAGCGAAAAGTCCGGAGCAAGCTCCCCGCCCCTCCCGGTCTCTTCGACAACGAGGACCCGTCTGTTGCCGCCGCCGCCGCGGCAGCCGCCAGTAGTAATGCTTACGGCAATGCTGCCGCGGTTAGGGACCAGTTTTATGCAACACTAGGACAGGAGGAAGAGGAGGCGGAGGGGGGGGAGGAGGAGGAGGCGGAGGAGGAGGAGGAGGCGGAGGAGGCGTTGTTGGATTGGGGGGACGGTAGCGAGAGGTTGAGCGGGGTCGGGATGGGGGAGGGGGGCCCCGGGCGACATCCCCTGCAGATGGAATCGGCGGAGGACGAGGCGGAGTACGAGTCCATCTTGGGAGCCTTGAAGGTCGGGGAGGGGAGGGGGGGGGAGGGAGGGAGGGAGGGGAAACCAATCCATACTGGCAGCCTCGAGGGTGTTGCTGCCTGGTACCTGATTGTAAAACTCGGCGCCGCACCTCCTTGACTTTGTTGTCTTCTTTTTTTTTGTTGGTTCTACATATCTACAGCACTTCGTATCCTTTGTCGTCCGTCCGTATGTCGTTCGTGTGGCTACCTCCGTACGCATGTAATTGTTCTTGCTATTGCTACGTACTTCCGGGCTACCTGGAGTTTCGGGCCAGGGGGTTATACTAAAACCAAGTAAACTCACGTACTGAAATGCAAGTATAGATAATTATAAAAACGTACAACCAGGTACGTTTTTTTTCAAACCCGACCGGGTCCAGAAATGTCGCCATTCTGGTTTGTTTCTCATTCCGAATTTTGGGAAGGAGTGTACATAGTCGGTAACTTTTTTCCTTTTTGTTTTCCGTGTGCTCGCCCGCATGCCTATATGCTGTTCCCTCACGTGTTGTGTCGATGCCGTCCATTCGTCCGTCAGGCGTACCACGCGCAGCACGGAAATCTTCTTCTGACGCACAAGTACCACGTCACGCCCTCAAGCCAACCGTTTCAGGAGGCAGGAGGCAGGCGGGATGGGGGCGGGAGGGAGGCTGCTGCTCCTACTGCTCCTGCCGCTGCTGCTGCTGCGGCGGCGGTGGCGACGGCGGCGCCGGTGGTGTTGGTGGAGCACCGGGGGTGGCGTTTGGGGCAAAAGGCAAGACCCCAAGAAGAGAGCACAAGCGTAGCCCTGATTTAGTTTACTGGGGAAGAGTGCTTGCTATGTTTCGGTACATTCCTGGTACCTGTGGAGACTACGAGTATGGGGGGATGGGTGGGTGACAATGGTTCCGTAATGTATTGAGTTATTAGTGGTACACTGCAGCAGTATTAGTTAAGTCACATCTCGGACAGGTCATCTGACAGATCATTCCCACTTGATGATGATTTAGATGTTTCAAAGCATATACATGATATGTACCTGGTATTATTTGTATGATCTACATGATCTGTATGATCTAGCTCATGTAGCCGGGTGGGAGCCGTATAATATGTATTATTAATACTAATATTACTGCTACACAGATCCTGCCCAATCTCTCACAACGGAAGGTGAGGAAGTAGATCATCTACTGTAGATAGATAAATAGATAGATCATGACCTGTGTAGATAGATATATCACGATACGTGTAGATAGATAGATAGATCATGATCTGTGTAGATAGATAGATAGATCATGATCTGTCTGATCTATCTATCCGAGGTGTTAACTATTTAATTGCTTTATTATTTAGGAGACGATATGGACGGGATCTGGTGGTTCTTTTTGTTGCGGGCAATGGTCTGAAAACACCTTCAAGTTCGTTTGAGTGAACGTGTCCGGCCTCGGCCGCCCACGCGCCGCGGTACAACGGGCATGCACGGTCGACCGAAAATACGGACTTTTCGCCCGCCCTGTCAGCCGTGACCGACGCCGCGTACTAAAGTACAACCCTGTGATCACCCTACCCTACCTCCAACCCCAACCCCAACCCCAACCCCAACCCCGGCCCCAACCCCTACGCCAACCCCCATCCCAGCCCTTACGCCAACACCAACCCCAACCCCGACCCCAGCCCCAGCCCAAACCTCAGCCCCAACCCCAACCCTAACCCCCATCCTAACCCCCATCCTAACGCCATCCCCTACCCCTACCCCTACCCCAACACCAACCCCAACCCCAATCACCAAACGAAAATGGCGGCATTGTCGGAGGGGGGCGAGGGGGTTGGTCGGATCGGGGTGTGGTCCGATTGGGAATGTTCGGTCGTGTGAAGTGGCCTATTTTGCTCGTTGTTACTTCTGCCGGCTTTTTTGACAGAACAGCTGTCTCCTTTTTGAGACTCCAGACGGCAATACCCCCAGCAGCAGCAGCAGCAGCAGCAGCAGCAGCAGCAGCAGCGGAAGCAGCAGTAGAAGCAGCAGTAGAAGAGACAGGAACCGATGTCGCCGACGGGTTGTACGTATGTAGTTGATGTCGTCGTGTCGAGGTTGGCCGCGCTAGTCTTGCTGAAGACAGCCCCCCTCCCTCTTGAAGCGGCTACTGTCAAGTTTTGTATTTTTTTTTTTTCATCTTTTGGCCACGACTTGTATATTCCTCCCTGAGACGATGCTCGTCTGGAACTGGAACCTCCCAGAAAGAAGAAGAACCGATGTCGATGGGGAGTTTAAGCTTGCGACGAGGATGGGAGGGTTGAAACAAATCTATACAGTCGGCGCGAAATCACGTGACAGCTCCCTCTGACCCCCTACGGCGATGCAAAGCATGAGTACATCCACCCCCATCCCCGTCTACTATGCCCCTTCCTACCATATTCGCTCACATCCCCCCCCCTCCCCCCGCCCCCCTCCCCCCCCCTCGTAATTCTCTTCATCACTCACAATGTCCTCCCCTCAATGGCACCTCCCCCCCCCCCGCCCTCCCCTCCCGTCTATGGTCATTCGACTGCGGCCATGCATGAGATCGAGTACATCTCTCCTATCGAGTACACCCCCCCCGCCTCCTGCTTCTACTCCGCCAGCCCCTTCTCACCCACTCTCCCCCCCCCCCCCCCGTCCACCCTCCTACTACTCCTACTTCTGTGACTACTATCCCTCCCCCCCCCAACCCGCCTCCCCGTCCCTTCCCCCCCCCCCCCCCCCCGCATCCCGATTCTCCTCCTTATCTCGACCCCCCCCCGCCCTCGGCCCTGCAACCCTGCATAATCCTGACCTCTCCTTCTTGCTCTCGCTGTGATTCTGTCTGGCGGCAGGCGTACAACATGAAGTTTTGGAAGAAGCACATCAGGGACAGACCGTCTAGAAGAGAGGAGCTCGCCGAGCTAGGCTTCGTGTGGGAAAGGTGAGAGGGCAGATGTTGGCGTGGGGGGTGAGAGGGTGGAGGCTGTTGTCGGCGGCGGCGGCGGGGGCCGAAGGAGGAGGGGACAGTGGGAGTTTATCGTTTATTTCGTGGGATTTTGTGTGTGTGGGGGGGGTGTACTCATGTTCATGGATGGCGGTAGTCCTATGACCAGAGATAGGCCCTCGCATCCCTACAATGGTGGGACGGAGCACGTCGGCTTTTGACCGACCAGGCGGGCATTGCTTGCACCAAGCGCGATGCTTACGCGCACTGGGTTGTCACTTCGGTATCTCCTTCTTGTTTTTTTCCTTACATCAAGAAACGGCACCACTCGAATTTCATGTACAGTATAGTAGTTTCTCCTCCGTATCACTTTTTTGCAGCTCCAGAGAGGTGTACCTGGATAGTGATGTTTGCTTAGGTCACCTCTCAGGTCGACCGCTATTGAGCGATGTTAAGCTTTGCAAGTTGATGGAGTTGAGCGACGCGCCAGTAAGTTGCCCGCATCCAACACACCTACTACAGTAGTGTCAGTCAAGGATGTTGATATTGTTTTCCGGTATTTTATACCGAGAGGTGGTCTTGCATTTCGCGGCTCCGGGTGTTGACACACCGCTCTGCGGCGTGCATGCCGCGGGCCCCTTTTTGAAAGGGGAAAGGTTAAAAGCCGGGAAATCGAAGTAACCCCTAGAAAACGTTCAAAGCACACCTCACAATGTATCTGGTGCGTGCTTAGTGGACCAACAGGGGGGTACGGTGGGGGTGCTTCATCCGAGGCGGCACGGATAACGTTCGGCGTGGCCGTACCCTTGTTCTGTTAATACCAGTACAGCAGTAGTGGTTCCTTTCTATCATAGTGCGGGTATGTATGAGCCAGCCAACAACACCGGCACTATATATAGCGGCAACCGGCCATATATACTCCTCACACTCTTGCGGGGGGCCATAGTAAATAGGACCAAAAATTGTTGGTAAAAATAGCGAAATATGTAGGTTTTTGGGTGTACCGTAGGTCCTATTTAATATGGCCCCCCGTAATACCACACGGGTTAATCCCATCTGTACCAAGCGATTCCACAGGCACCACAACGGGCAAACGGCACCACTCGACCGGCACTGTAGAGGGGGCGCTACTGTACCGCAGGCTAAAAAATGGTGCAACCCTTGTTCCGAGTACTTTTTTCCCCTTGAAACGCCACAGCGGCACCAGGTGTAAAACGTTTAGGGCAGGAATCGGACGGGGGGTCAGCACTCGCAGGCCCGGGGGAGATATAGTTTTTTTTTTCGTGCCACAGTCTGTGCCTAAATATAAGAAACGTTTGTCTACTACTATTCAACGAAAAAATGTCACTATATTCAGGTACGGAGTGTTGTGATGCTTCCTCTCGAAGGGTGAGGGGGGGTCGGTGACGAATTGGTCACAAGACACACCAGAGAGTGCGGCAGCTTGAATTCTGAGTTATGTCCAGACAAACGGAATGGACCACGGGGGCGAAGGGCAACTACCCATAACCATACCCATGCGTGTGCCCCGGCCCATCTGCATACTCATTGCCAAACCCATGCTCATCTCCAGACCCATACCCACGCCTATACCCATGCTCGTACTTGCACTCGCTCGTAGACATGTCCGTAGCCATACCTTTACCCATATACCCATACCCGCACATGCCCGTGCTTCTCCCCATGCCCTTAGTTGTACCAGTACCCATACCCAGTACTATAGGTAGCTACCTCATACCCGTGTCCATAAGGTTGCTTACACCCATGCAGGCTACCTCATACCCTCACCCATGCTTGGCCCATACCCAGACCTAGTAACGTGCCCATACTCTTTCCCCTTGCCCATACCTCGGCCCCCTTTATTCATACCCATACCCATACCCATACCCGTATCCCTCCCTCCATCACTGCCATCTCTGATCAATTTCCGACGCCGCTCACGCCTGGCTCTGGGGGCGGGGGGGGGGTGTTTAAAAAATGCGTCGATGGCGAACAGGCTTCAAAACGAGTACAACTTGTTTTTGGAGGCGCTGCTCGCCTACAGGGACGTCGAGGTACGGAAAGGAATGCCAAGGGTGTGGAGTAACCTTTTGACGGACCCCTCATTTCTGTCTTGCTTTTCTTGGAGGGGGAAACGGGGATGGGGGGGGGGGGGGGGGGTTGACCGTGGGGTTGTCGGCGTTGGCTGTTTTTTTTTTTTTTAATATCGATGTTGGTGTCGATCGGTATGCTATGGGCTGGTGTGTCGATCGGTTGGTTGTTCGTTGGGTTGATTGATTGGTTGGTCGTTCGTTAGTTGCTTGGTCGGTTGTGGTGGTTGGGTTGCTTGAAAAAAATGATTGGCTTGGCGTTTGGTGGGTTTGCCGATTAGTTGATTCATGTTGGTCCAAGGGTTGCTCGACTGAAGCTGAAGGATATATTGGAGGTTTCCGGGCAGTTATCGGCGCCCTTCATGCGGCTCGCCCAACACCTCACTGCGCTTCGCGCTTGGTGCAAGCAATGCCTGCCTGGTAGGTGAAAACCCGACGTGCTTCGTCCCGGCATTGTGGGGATGCGAGAGTCTATGGTCCGTGCATGATAGTGAGTACACCCCCCTGGCAAGTACATCCAAAAGGAGGTGTTGTCCAGATATATATTTGGGGGGTGCGAGACAGAAGTGAAATACAGTATATATAGCATATACCAAGGAGCGGCTAGCGCTAAGAACCAAGTTGGAAGATGAGAAGCACTTGGAGATATACGGAGGGGTTAAGCGAAGGGACAGGAATGAAAACGTATTTGCGTGGCCCAGTGGACTTGGCGAAAACGCTGAAACTGCGAGTTCGTGCAGGAGACCTGGACCTGCCAGAAAGAGCAAACAGGTAAACCAGTAGCCGGGAGGAGCAAGAATATTTGCAGATGTGCTTTCGCGGCGAAGCAATACGTAGAGAGTAGAGGTCACATGGTGGGAGAATGTGAGATATACAAGGAGGAACGGGACGTGTTGAAGGAGAAGATAAGGAAAATAGACGAGTGTGGCATGGACGAGTTTAGCACACTTATTCACTAGAGAGAAAACGATCGCTATCCTGAGAGACAGAGGGTGGCCGCAGGCGGCCAAACAGGAAGAGGGTTAAGATTAGCAAAACGTCTCTATCTAACATATGGAAACAGCGTAATGAGCGCCCAATTGTTGGAGGTGTCTCTATTAGGAGTAGGAACGGTGCTCCGTCTCGAAAGGGATGCGTGGTCAATGGCCATTTTTCTAAGGCAAGCAACCAAGGAGTACGCCCCCCCCCCCCCTGGCGCCTTTGCCGTTCCCCGTGCCGCTGCCCGCAGGGGAGCCTGCTGGTACCCAGCTCCTTCGTGGTGCCAGAGAAGGAGCCGTGGCCTCTGTGCTGCCAGGGCATGAGGCTGGGCGCCAAGGTTGCCGGTGTGAGGAACCAGAGCCTGTACGTCAGGGCAGACGTCGCGCGCTGGTGAGGAGCGAGAAAGAAACGGCGGCGTGTTTTTGCATCGAGGTTTTTGGGAAGAGGGGTTGTGGCAGGGGGTGGGAGGGGGGGACGGGGGGGTGTACTCGACAGGAGAGATGTACTCGATCTCATCATGCATGGCCGTAGTCGTATGACCATAGCTCCTCGCATCCGTAAAATGCCGGGACGGAGCATGTCGGGTTGG